>CP054671.1:35362008-36102972 GCA_013348765.1 Carpinus viminea | reverse complement strand
CACATTTCATCCAGCTTTAAGCAATGGAGTGAAGGTAGGCATGCATTGCATTGCCATCTTTTGTCTGTCATAGCTTAATGAGCACAACATATGGATTCTCTAATTGAATTGGGTTACTCAGGCACCGAGCACATGTGTGTTTTTGGGCTTTGACCCAGATCCATCATTGAACATTGCTGCTCGTATACGTGGACCAAATGTAAGTTTTCATTTCTTTCCCTTCTCCCTTCCCTTCTATTTTCTGATAGCTCAAGGATGGCTGCGCGCTTCTAGAGCTTAAATGTTTTTGTTGTTGTGTTGGGTCCACATTTTCTTTTTATGTCTGTTTTCCTGTGTTAAGTGTCTCTTTGTGTGAATAGAGCAAGTGAGTTTTATCTCTGCTACATTTTTTTATTGAGAATTGGTTTTAAGGATTAGTTTCATGACTATATTAATGTGGGGTGGCTCCAAGTATGCTTGTTCCCCTCCTTCTTCCTTACCATGGCAAGTCTGTATGAAATAACTTCGATGAGAAGAAAAAAGAAAGGCGTTAAGAGGACCCTCCTGGCCCAACCCTAGGCACTCTAAGATCCTTTTTCAAATCAAACCTGCTCCCATTTCGAGTCAAGAGATAGATAGATAAACATGTACATTTTGTGTTCTGCTTCAATTTATTCTTTTAAGGTACTTTATATACTACTTTGGTGTTCCTAATACATGTCACCATTTTCTGGTAAAAGTTGTGCTATTCGTTTAGTTTTTTTGAAGTTTATATTACAATGATGATGAGGGATTCTAATGTTTGAAGCTTTCTCTGACATCTCCATACAATTGGGGGAGATTTTTTTTTTTGGTTGCTGGTGGTTCGGTTTTGTACATGCAGGACCAGTATATAAATCACATTATGAATGAAACAGGAGTCACTGTCTCACTAAGAGGATGTGGTTCAGGAGAAATTGAAAGCTTACATGGAGAAGGTACATCATTGTTGTATGTGATATGATCCTTTTATGAGATTTTTTATTATCTAACTCTTCCATAAAACTTGCAGAAGGGCAGCAACCACTGCATTTATTCTTGTCAAGCAATAATCCAAAAAGTCTTGAAGATGCTAAACGTCTGGCTGAAAATTTGTTGGGTACAATCAGTGTAGAGTGTTGTGCTTCTAGGTAATTGCTTTTGAAATTAATCTGGGTGTAAATTGTTCTGTGCAGTGCTTGGGTTTCACTTTGGGGTAATGTGGTTCCTTTGTTTTCTTTATTATTAGCTTCTCTGATGTAAAATATTAATCTCTTTCACAATGGAAACCATTGTTATATTTTATTTTTGTGGTATAGACTGCAATATAATGTTTGTTACTAAAACCTTTCGTTTCACGTGCTCTGTTGTTTTAAATCTTCTCTTTTTGTGTTAATTTAAAGAAGTCAGCATTGCGTTAGTTTGTGCTCTTTACATGAATATTTGGTTCTTTCAAACAATTGCAGATCATGATAATGTCAATTTGTTTTGCACTGAAGTTTGTTATTTCTATTGGAAAATAACCTGTGGCTCCAACTCTTTAGGGTTTCATCATGTAAGGTTTATAGTGCTGTTCCACTTCCACCTCCACAGCAGGTTTACAGTGCTGTTCCTCCCCCTCAGCAGTTATTGGCTGGAGTTCAGAGTTCTGGGAATGAACTGACAGTAAATGCAGGTTCTACTGCTGGTTTGACATCTGCAAGTGTGGGCTCTGCCAGCTCCCCAAGTTTCCTCCATTAGGGCCCCAGGGCTCCCTCCTGTCTTTCTCAAGGGACAGTATCTCAATCTGGTGGATATTTAAATTCTGGGGTGTCTCAAGGAAACGTGATTGGCTATTCCCAGCATTTAATATCTGGTGGAACGAGCTATATCGGATATGGTGGGATATATCCTCAAGCCACACCATTGCAACAAGTTGCTCTGGCCCTTAGGCAGTCACCTTCTCCGGTCACTTCTACAATTGCTCCTACAACATCAATACCAAACAAAGAATCAAAGCCGAGTTTTAAATCTGATTCTGAGAAGGAGAAACGGCATCCACAGAGGCGAAAGTTTCAGGAACTACCAGCTGGGTCAAAGGGTCCTGCAAAACTTATTCAGGTAGCAGCGCAATCTCCCTGCTAATATTTTTTTGGATATGGCTGTGAGGTATAATCTTTTATATTTTTTGCATTTTCAACACCTTAAGTGGAAGACAACTAACTAGAAGAAATAGGACATTCTCTGGTTGAATTCAAAGAGAATATAAAATGAGCAAATAAGGCATTAAACACATTGTAGACTCTATAATCCTAGGGTGATTTACATTTGGCCAGCTGGCATACTGTCCTGTAAATTTAAGATTGCTTTGTTCTTTCTTTAAAAGTGTAGAACCAGAATAGTGGAGACAGGTAATCCAGATATATATTATTGATTAGCTCTGATATACAATGTTGGCAGGAATGATGAGAGGTAGTAAAACTAGGATTAGTTTTAGGAACATTATGTTCAATTAGGAGTATCTTTTTAATTTTTGGGGTGGGTTTGTGTGCATGTTCATGCATTTATGTGTCATTTTTGTATGATATATTATTATAACAGGGCATATCACAGCAATGTCAGCCTGATTTTTGGTTGAGTTTGTTAGGTTCGTATCTGATTGATTTGAAAGGAGGAAAGGGTGAAAAGTTTTTCAGTTGCTTGCTTCCTTTGCCAGCTCTATTAGTGCTTATTTGGTATGGGGGTTTGTGTGCCTTGTAAACCAATTATAGTCTTGAGAGGAACATTCAAGCGAGTTTTTATATTTGTCTTGTGAATCATATCCAACCTTCCTGAGTTATATACTCCTTTATCAAATCCACATTTAAAATAATAATAATAAAATCTTTGCATCTTGGTTCTGGAGTATCTTTTTTTACAATGGTTTCATTGATGCATTGTGTTTATATACATTCTGATTGATATATGGTGGTATCTTGTGCTGACTTTTAGTGCTTAATATTCCAGGTATTTTCTCTGACCTTCTATGAAGTTAACAGGCCGATACTGGACCTCTCTATTGGGTCGTTGGTTTGTATGTTTCACAGGGTTTTCAGTTGTGGAGGTGCCATGGCTATGGCAATGGCTACAGAGCTTTTGATCAAAGGCCAATTCTATTGGTTTTAACTTGCATCTTTGTGTAGAATTGTGTTATAGAAATCTTTTACTTTTTGTGCCATAAGTCCAATGTTTGCTTCCTCAGTGGGTGGCCACCACCAAAATAACTAAACTACTATTTGAGAAGAGGTTCTGCCACTCCCAAAGCGAGCTTTGATTTTATTTGTCATTGGAATTTAGTGGTTGCAGAGCAGATTTTCTATTCATGAATCATTATAAAAACTGATTTGATCAAGTACTTCACTAGAACGCCTTCTGTTCTATCATGCATTTCACGCTAACCAGTGGTCAAACTGAATGGCAAGCATTTGTTTTGGTTTGTACTTCGACTTATAATGTCATTGTGCTGTGGTTTTGTGTCAGAGGCACAACCAATAGCAAGAACCAAATTTTATTTTGAGAAAATAAAAAAATCTGTCATGAGAAGACTTTGGGGTTAATTTGATTGGAGATTTCTGGTCATGAAAATCAGCACCTAAAGTCTTGGGATGACCCCTTTCAAAGCCCTAGCTAGGGTTGAGAAAGTGATATATGTTATACAGTCTCTTTTTCTCTTTTTGAGTCAGGTTCTTGGGACAGGACAGGAAGTCATGTTTCCAGAAAACAAAAGATATCAAAGTTAATGTTTGTATCGATGGCTATACCTCTTCACTAGGAAGAAATTGGCTGTCTGTGCTGGTGGACAAGCACCCAAAGGGGAAGATGATACTCAATGCATGTTAAATTACAGTTAAACCATTTGGCACCAGTGTTTATATGTTGTCCACCTTTATAGTGATAACCATCTGTTTCAAACCTCAGATTTGGAAGTGTGGTTATTTCTATGTACGAACTTGCACAAATCCTGACATTGATATCTGTAATAGACAAAACTTGATGTGAACACTAGGGCTTACATTCTTGCTGGATAATCTAGAAACCTAAGCACTAACACTCATTCGAAGATATCAAATCATGTGGTAACTCAAGTAACCCCTTTTATGTGCCTGCCAGTGCCTTGTTCTTTTCTTCCCAATTGCTCCCTACCTTCTTCATCTGTATATGTTTTTTAATTTTGAAAGTTGTGTTATAGGTCTGAATTTTTTAATCCGACTTGAATTCTCTGTGATTTATTTGAGTGTCCTATATAACTTATATTTTATTACTGAAAAATTAGGTTGGATTGTCTTTCTCTAACTCACTGCAGGGTTCAGAATTTTTGAAGCCAGCTGAGCCATCAGCAGGTTTGGATTTGAGAAATGTATCGACTATGCCAGCCCCAAAGAAGTTGGTCCAGTTGTCATCCACCGGAATGGCACCACCTCTGCCAAGAACCATGCCTCCAGCACCACCTCCGCCAAAATTTACAATGTCAACCCTTGCTGATACAGGGCATGACAAGAACAATATTCCGAAGAAAACAAAGTCTGACTCTGTTTCAGGTAAGGGTAGAAGCTTAATCTGCTTTGCTTTGTTGAAGAATTCTACAATGTTGATGGGATTGTTGTTTCTTATATTAGAGGCAGGAGCATATTCCTTGTATGTCTTGTTTATGTTGTGGCTGCAACTGTTAGTTTTTTCAGATACTTTGGTCAAGCTGATGGAATATGGGAGGAGGATGATGATCCGAGGAAAGCCTACGAAGAATCCGTTAGTGGCAAATCCAGTGCGGTAGCAACAGCCCGGAAGCCCTTCTGGGCTTTATAAATTATATAGGTCGTGTAAATTGATTGACTGTTGGCAATGCAAGGAAATTACATGCTAGGTCTGTATGCCAATTATTTGAAGTGCATGCAGAGTATGGTTTCTTTCCAGCGTGGCCGGGTAGTCTGAAGGTATTGGTGCAAGGACGTTAGGATGCCGGGCTGCTTGGTGCAAGGATGGTGTTATTAGCCGCTGGGCAGGCAATGGGAAGACTCATAATTGAGTATAGATGTACATTAAGAGTCTTCCTGTGTTGAATAGGAATAGTTTTCAATTAATTATCAGCCTGTAATTTTAATATTATTATTATTTTTTTTTTGGAGGGCCTCAAACGAAAGTAGTTTTCATCGGTGCCCCCCCTGCCCCCTTGTCCTCTTCAATTGAGGAAGCATGAATCGAACTGCTTTGATGTATTTGCAAAAATCTGAGTCTTTATCTTTTCTCAGAATGGCTTTGAATTTGCAAAACTGACCATATCTTTGTCAATATGTGACCTTTGGCCACATTTGTTTTTGTTGTTAGCATATTTTACAGCTAATAACCTCTCCAGCACAGTCCAGGATAGAAGGCAGAATCACTCATTTGAACGAGATTTGCAAACGAGCAGAATCACTCATTTGAACGAGATTTGCAAACGAGCAGAACCACTTGTTTGCAATCATGTTCGAACAGACTTGCAAACAAGAAAATAAAACCACTCCTTTGCAGCCCTCATTCGTGCGAGACTCATAAATAATCGGAAAAGTTTGAATCAATCGGAAGAATTAACGCTCTTGTTCGTTATCTTTCATCTCTATCAGCTACGTCACATGGTGTAAATGTAGAATTCTAGAATGCTGATGGACTTTATCTTAACTCATCTGCAGCTCCTTAATCTTCCGTATTGGCAAGTCAGCATTGCTGCACCTGCACAACCCCCCACTCACTACAAGCCCTCAAAAATCACAGGCAAATATATTCAACCCGACTTTTCTTGTCGCACCCAATGCAAAAAAAAGAAGTAAAACAAAGAAAAATATTTAAGCTGACTTGGACTTTTCAAGGTCTTCGTTCAAGGGGATCTTGCCTCTTGGCCACAAAAACGACTTTAAGCTCCAAATCCAGTGTCTCTGAAAATATTATATCCCACTACATCCAAATTGATGACATTTACACCAAATATATAGAAATTCAAGTTGCACAAGTTCCTTTAAGGTGGGACAGAAGAAGCAATGGCCCACTATCCCTCTCGTTACTTTTATCACACGAGAGTGATGGACCAACAAATCCAGCTTGACCATAAATGCCTAATAGTCAATATTGTTCATGCTCCAAAACCACTTCGATCAATTTCTTTTCCCATTGCAATTTCCAAATCTATCTACCACACCATGTGCAACATTAAAGTTACTTTACCAGATGCTCCATTAAGGTCTGTGTCTGCCATTAATCGCAGACAATTATTGGTCTTTACAGTATACTGGAAAGGGTGGTGGAGGAAGTCAAGGAGTCGCTAGGATGAAACTCAACTTGCTTATCATATAACATTTTTCAATCAGAGTAGATTACATATGCTGGAAAGAGGGGAACTCATGGAGGGACTACAATGAAACTCAACTTCCTTATCACCTCCCATATATAGCAAGCAATTCAGTAATGAACAAAGCAACAAGGAGCATACAATGATTAAATTTTCAGTCAAACTAGATTACATATGCTGGAAACAGTGGAACTCATGGTGGGGCTAGAATGAAACTCAAACTTTGCTTATCACCTCCTATGGCTATTTTGTAATGATTTTGGAGATCCCTCGAAGAGATCCAAAAGATAACTCTCTAGATCATCTGCACTGTACTTAATATGCTTATCACTTAAGTGATTGCCAAATCTTCCCACGAATGTCCTATAAGCTTGAATCACCTTGAGGGATGTTGAGATTCGTAGATCTTCTCGAAGCTGGAGATCTGGGATAAGCCATGCCGTTTGAGCCTTGTAAATTTCCTCAAATGCAAGATAAAAGCTCCGTATCCTTTCCTTAAGAAGAGTTTTCGAGACAGAATTTGAACCGGGATTTTGAAACCGCTCGTCTTTAAGCAACAAGAGGATTGAACTCCAACTAGCTCGCTCATAATTCATTGCATGCTGTTGGAATTTCCAGTTGTGCTTTCTAATCCATTCATCTCCAAATATATCCCTTAGCTCAGACCCCTTGACCTTTTGAGCCATGTAATAAATATTGTTCATCAAGAAGAAGTGCTGCAGCGAAGGATCCTTGTATAGCTTGGATTTCTCATCGAGGCTGCTTTCCAGAATTGAAGCAATTGATAGCAAGTGGGAAGACACTGGGAAATCCGCGTAAGGAACTTCCACTTTGCTCTCCTCTTCGGCAGTTGGACTCATGTCAGGTGACAACAAACTGGGATACTCTTCATCATGGTCCTTTAGGAGCAAATTAAAGTCTCACTGTAGTCAGTTAGAATCTTGATGTAATTCATGACATATCTGGTCAGAGGGTGGATTCCACCCCCTGCAAAAGGGTTTGCTGATGCATTTGATGCAATGGCTTTCTTAAATTCAAGAAACGTTACCCTAACAGAATCACCTAATCTCCTTAGAACCTCATGACACTCCTTTCGAACTGAAGAACCAGCTTCATCCGAGTATAAAGTATCTATATCTGGAAGAAGATCTGCTAGCACCTCATACATGTCAAGAATGCGAGACAACTTCTCTGGTTGGTGAGGTCCTATAGACATGGCTTCAGCAAAATTCAGAAGCTGAAACATTGAAGCCTTAGATGCCTCAACAAAACAAACTAGATTAACTGGTCCCAGCTCCCCAAAAATTTGATCACTGAGCCATTTCTCGCTAGCAAGATAGACCCGCACAAATATCTTCATTGTTCGAACCCATCGCTTGATCTTGGAATTCAAGCTACCCCACTCCATCTTCAGCACATCTTCAATGCTTAGTTTCTCCATTTCAAGGATGGAGAGGCACTCATCAAGGCATCCTTCGGACGCTGGTATAGGCCTGGTAACATTCCTGATCGTAATTTGAATTGAACATCAAGTTCTTAATGCATCTAAGGTCAGGAATTACATCCGGTTGGATCAAATCAATGATATATTCCTCCGATGCCCTGCTGACACTGTCTCTGTCTCTCTGGAGCGAGTCCTCAACTGACTCATCCCCAAAAGAGATAATTGAGACCTCATCCACAACATCCTCTTCATTCGATCTAAAGGACACGTGCTCTGGCTCAAATGGTTGCCTGTTCTCCAACAAGCATGTGCCTGAACTCTTCCTCAAGCCTTTCCATTGCCTTCTGAAGAATATTGTGAGCCCTTTGTAACAGAATATATTCATCATCATCTTTATTCAAACACAGACTCTCCAACCTTTCAGTCAACTTTTGGGCTTCACCTGCCGCAATCAGGTACTCAGAGGCTTCTTCTTGGCCTGAATCCCATATCTTAGACTGATCTTCCTCCCATCTCATGATCTTTTCCTCAACAGAATGAAGCCGATCCTCGATCTCACTAGTCCCATCATCCTTTGTTTCGTTGACTGCAGTCATGGTGGACAATTGGGTGCCAAGTTCTGCCAAAATTTTCCTTGCATCAACTGTAAGGTTCTTATTTGACCCCAGAGCTTTAACAATGTGTTTCGCCGCAGCAATTAAGTTCTCTTCTCCTTTTAATTCCGGAATCATCGAATCATAGTCCCCCATAGCCAACAAGAAGCAGACGCCAAGAGAAACTTAAGGCCGACTAAAACCTCTTTAAATTAAACAACAACCCTTCTTACCCCTCCAGATTCCTCAGAGGCCGCAACTGAATTCCCAAATACCAGAAAAGATCAAACGCTACCCTTTTGATTTAAAACTTAAAACAAAACTAATTCAACTTAAAATTCACGCATTTGTATACTATAAAATGACAAGCACATACAAATAGAGGAATCCTAACAATAATCACCAAAGGGACATTGAAACCAGATGAAGGTAAAGGAATATTTTCAGAACTTTGAATCGAAGCAATCCATGTTTGAATCGAAGCAATCCATGTTTGAATCGAAAGCAGTGATATCAATAAAGCCTACCTCCTCAAGTCTCAAACTTTGGCGGCTTGTGACGCAGCAAGAACACCAAATCAAAGAGACCCAGAAGCTCCAAACTCACAACGTTACCGGCGTCGCACAGACAAAGATGGATGCTTTAACAAAATGGGGTTCTATAAAGACTCTGGACACAAACAGCACAGCAAGACCCATAGACCATGTGAAAAAAGTCAAGATGAATGTACGGAGAGTTGTAGAAATGGTACTTTCTTGGATCCCGGGAAGATATTTTGGTTAGGTGAGAGTGGGTGTCACTGTTGGGCCTCAATCTCTCTCTCTGCGCGTGACTCTCAGAAACTTTTCTAGGCCGACATCGGATCAACACTTCGGTATTTTCTTTTACTTTGCATTGGATTAAGCTTCGAGAGATTTGACCTCCGCAGATTACGCGGAAGGACAGAAGAAAACCAACCAATAATAATAGCCTGCCATGTGTGACCATTAATTAATAGCCCCCATGCTTTTTATTACAACACAACGACCCAATTACCAACTCTCTGCCGTTTTGATTAAAACGATCCAAAGCATCTCTATCCTTATCCATGACTGAATTAGTATATTAATTACCTCTTTTCTTCTATCTTATTTAATATTTTAGAGCATTCCGCTCTAATCCCGCTCAGATCATTTCAATTTGAATAAATAAATATGTCATTTAGTGTAAAATAAGTGTAGTATTGTTAGCGTTAAGTTGAAGAACTAATTTTTGATATTCATCATTTTAGATTATTTCAACCATTCCTTGGATTTATGAACTAATTTAATCTATATAAAAATAGTGGAGAATGATTTTATTATTTATCTTTTCAAAATTCTCTATATTGTTTTTTATTTCTATCTCGGGTTACATGTTTTTAATTCTTTTCTTTCTTGATGTGTGTGTCATATTCCAAAGCTAAGCAACGATCATATATTTGTCGCGAGAGAGAATTTCAATGCGAATCACGTCTTTAAACGAAAGTCACAAGTTTTCAAATTCCTCCTTCCCTATTTTTTAAAAAAAAAAATCATACATCTCACAGTACAGTACTAGGCCATACCCATATCTTAGAGGGCCTAATGGGCTCAACTACTGAGAGCTTGCTGGCCCAAATAAAGGCCCTAGGCCCAACCTGCAGTAGGCCATAAAATAAGGCCCAGTACCACCAAGTGGAATATAGACGGGATGCACTCAATCCCTTTCTTTCCACGCATACACCCCTAAACGGTCATGGCTCTATAAGAAGTAATATTTGACGATTTACTGCCTTACCTACTAAGAAAATGAAAATTTTAGTGCTCTCATAATATTTTTCTTATGTCCTCCTCGTCGTAAGTAAAAATTATTTTATAAAAACCAAGTAAGAGAAATAAGAGAAACTTTCTTTTTTGTTTTTAATAAAATAATTTTCACATAAAATCAAGAGGATACGAAAAGAAGAACATCAGGAGAGTTATTAATATTCCCCATAAGAAAATGAGTCGTTGGTGGCATCTCCCGAATAGAATCAATCAATCAAATTATGAGAATATGACCTTGGACACTTGCCTTAATTTCTGAGTATACTTACCAAACAAAGAAAGGAAGAACTCTATAAATGTAGGGAAATCCACATCATGGCCGGGGACAATTATTCTTAACTAGATCGCTTGGTCTACATTCCTGTCCTCATGCTTTCTCAATTTTGCATTTGTTAATTTTAACCATTGGAAGTGGTTCCTCATCACTCCCAGCATGCCACTCTTAACCTTAATCCATTAATTAATTTGTTTAGGCTATAGTTTCAAAATTTTATTGGCACTTCTTTCATCTAGGAAAATTCTATGGTTCAATTCATTAAGGTAAAATTTTATGGGGTTAAGAATTTTTCTATTATTTATCAAAGTAAAAGACTATACAATGGGATAATTCTCTCATGTTTGACTGCATTTTAAGTAATTAATTTTTTTTAATCGTCCCTCTAAAACAAAAGGCATTTGGTTGATGACTAATCACTATAAAGAGTACCTTAATTTTTGTATTCTCAAACATTCAATTTTTATACTCAAGTGAAATTCTAGAATGGAGGAATATGAAGGTATTTTTGTTTGTTAAAGCTTTTTACTTGTACATTTTTTTAAAACAAAACATTAAAAACAATCTAAAATACAATACTTTTAGAAAAAAAAATCTAAAATACAATACACTCAAAATTGTTTTCATATTAAGAACACTTTTTCAGACTAAAACTAAAAAGCATCATCCATAAAAGGAGATGTTTTTCTTTTTGATCATTTGTTCCAAAATATGTCGAACTTCCTAAAAATTTAAGTGCATACTTCTTTAATTGTCCATATTATCATCATATATATATTGAGAGAAATGATAAAATAAGAAAGAAAAAAAAATTCTAAAGCAATAACATCCTATGTGGTCCTTTTTTTTTAAAAAAAAAAAAGGTTGTCTTTTTCTTCATAAAAATATCTTTAAAAAAAAAAAAAAGATCACATAGGATGTTATTATATTATTCATGCTTCATGAAATTTTTTATTTTATTTTTTATCTTGTTTTTTAAAAAAAATAAAAAATAAGAAAAAAAATTAGGCCAAAGTTGTGTCTTTGTCATGCCTATTTTTTTTATAAACAAACAATTTTCAAAATTGTGTCGAGGAATGCATAATCACCATAGAATCCAAAACCATAATTACAAACAAAACCTTAAAAATCTTCCATTACATTTGCTTTTTATATTACATAATCAAACGCTCTGATCTCTCTCTCTCTCTACTTGTTTCTTAACAATGAAGAATGACATTTCTTTGTCTAGCTAGAACTTTAACAGTTCATACTCAAATGGGGAAGACATTTTGTTTCTTCAAGACTTTGGAAGGGGCAACCCTCTGATAAATGACTTGAATAGCTCAAGGGCTACTCTGGGCTTGAAAAGTGGGACTTCATGGCCTGCTCCTCTCACTGTTGCAAATGTTAGCCCTTCATATACCTCTGTCCACCCTCCCACCTTAAAAAAAACCACAACCCATTGACTTATTTGTTTCAATGAGACTATTATACGACTGATATACAATTTAGATGATGTAACAGTAAAAATTAAGTGTTGTATTGGCACTTGTATTATCAGGTCATCTCAATTATATGACAATCATATAAATAGTACACTAGACAACATTACTCATAACAATAGCAAGGATCTTGTCTCATAAAATTTGAGGCTAGAAAAGGGCTAACTTTACTTACCTGCTTCTTAACATACCAAGGGTACCATGGAATCTTGGTTTCTAATTTCAGCTGTGCAAGGGAATATCTAGTGGCTGTGACTGGAACCACGGAGTCGACATCTCCACTGCATTAGCCCCAGAAAAGAGAAGTGCTTATATAAAATGAACACTCAGTATAAATATTAGGATGATATCAAATTGCTGGGGCAGCAAACCTGAATACCCAGATTCTCAAACCACTAGCTATCATTTCCCTGTAAATTGGAAGAATTGATGCTTCTGTGTCGTTCCAATTTCGATTCAAAACCTCGCTGCATCATATCAAATACAATTCATGTAACATTTGACAGAAAGGGAGAAAATTATAAGTGTTTTCCCTATCGAATTCTGCATGATAGCCTAGGCCTAGTGCTATTGACTCACCTGCAAGCAGTCCATTTATAAGGAATTTTAGTTATGTTGGCATGGAGTGCTTTCTGCACATCTGGCCTATTGTAGTAAGTCTCAGCATACTTTTCTGTACAAGGATCATAGCCGGAAAATCGCCGGAAAATCTGGAAATTAAGCAGATTAAAACAGAACCTTTCTTATCTGAGAATTATAATAAGCACTTTCAAAAATGATATATCATTATCATTCACTTGTGTTATATAATATACCGGATGGCGGGGTCGATGAGGCAATCGCATGGTCCGGTGGGTGGTGGCACTACCATCAGAATTGTTGCAAGGGGGTGCATAGATATTGTATTGATCAATGTTACCAAATTCTTGATCCATGGCATAACTATACAATGACTCACATTCGTCTGACTCCTTCTGTCGCCTGAAATCACATGTGTTGATGAGCTGCCGGTATGTTTTATCGGATATCATGGCATGGCTCCACCAATATGTCACTGTCCCTAGGTTGTCATAGTAGTTGTCCGTGACTGCATTGCCGACCTGCATTTCATTTTTACATAAATAAACAAATATGACAGCCTATATACTAAGGAAAATAACTTGGATATATATAAATAAGAAATGCATAAAACAAATGTACGTATATTGAAAACAAGCTAAATTCAAGCAAAAATGGAGATAATTATAAGGACGAGAGATTAAAAAGCATTACCATAAATCCTTTTAGGTTTATTGGGTGCTTCGAATGTTTATTGTAGGCCATAATTTCTCTGGCCAGCTGAGGAACATAATGGCCTGCATAGCTCTCTCCGGTGAGATAGACTTCTCTCTGCTTGTAGCGTGGGAAACGATCCAACCATCTTATTAAGAACTCCAGGGAGTCCCTGGCTAAATCATAACCTCTCATAAGATTACTATACTATACATTCAATAACATTTAATAAATAATTGCATGGATTTCATTACCAAAGAAAACTATTTTCCCATCTCATACAATATCTCATATTGTGATCAAGGATGGAATGAGGAATTTTGAAGTTTTGAAAATTTTCACTAAAATATTTATGAATAGTTAAGTTTATAATTTTTTTAGACCTAACAATTAGATTTGACCCTTTTCAAAATTAAACTTGATCTCCATTAAGAAATCACAGGTTCTGATTATCTCAATTTTAGAAATTTCATGTGTTCCTAATCTTTTCTCAAACAAAAACTAATTGGACTCATCTAACTGTTATAAAATATTTTAAATTACTTTCATCTTTATATCATATCAAAACCAAAATAATAAAAGCACAATCCAAAGAGTATTACCAAACAATCCCCAAATGACCATTTCAAAGTGTTTATTGGTATGTGAAATCATTAAAGAAACATGCTAGATTACCTTAAATGTTTTTCAAACCCAAATATATATATATATATATATATTCTCTAGAAGAACGGCCATACCAAACCAAAGGATGAATGAATCAACATGCAATTTATCTAGAACAGAAGAACCCATTACAAGTCTAACGAGTGGACCAAAGATGTATCAAATCAATCAACACGCAATTATGCATGCTTCATATCATGTCTCATCTGAAATAGGGTGATTTTGAATCCGCAATGAAGCTATTACAGTTAGTCAATGGTTCATTTTTAACCAATCATCAGAGGTAGGGCCACAAGTTCATCATAATTGAGTGTTGCTATTAGCTATAGTGTCACAAACATGGCCTACCAATTAATCATAACCATCCATTCTTTAGAAAACAACAAAGGGTCAGCAAATAATGATGAAAAATGAAGGTTTTGGGGTCCTACCAGTGCGGCGATCACCAGTGTCGAAGAGATCGGACGACCGGTTGCTGTAAGAGAAGCCCACGCCCGCCGGAGTTTCCAAGAACAGGAGGTTGGCCACAGTGTTCCATGAGAACTTGTTGAGGTACAGCCCCGAGGCTGTCCTGTTTATTCTAAATGGCCCTATTTCTTCAGACGCACCATATGCAACAGAAGAGCAACCAGGACCTAATCACAAAATCAAATACTAATCATCAGGACATAATCATAAATTCCCTTTCTCTTTTTTTCTTCTTTTTTTTTTCTGGGTGGAGTGGAAAATAGATGAGGATGATGATATAAATAAGAAATCCATCGTGTGCATGTTCTGAATTCCCCATCTTTCTGTACGTTTGAAGTGCTCATTATCCTGGCCTGGGATTGGCTAGTTTTTGTTTGGTGGGGGCATTAAGCAATAGAACACTGCAACTTCTGCAAATTTCAGCAAATGCATTGATGGCACGCACCAACACAAGCTGACAGAAGCTAACAGAACTGCAATGGTGGTGACTTAATAAATGAGGTCTGTTTTGGATGCTTTCTGGCATTGATTCCTTCTTATCAGTCCATGCAATGAGACAGAGAGACAGAGAGAGAGAGAGAGAAAGAGTTGTCATTTTCTTTTTCTTTTTTTTTTTTGTTTTGTTTGTGTGCTGTGTAAAATGGGCTTCTTCTGCTTATCCATTAGAGCATTGAAGTAATTAAGTCGTGTTGGAGTCACGAATAGAGTCTGTACGGTCCAGCGAGTAGTTAGGTCATCATTCCTAGCTAGCAATTGGTAGGCCACTGATGTGCCCTTTCCTTATTTTTCATTTCTGGGTAAGAACTTAATTAAAGGCACCTACCCATATTGTAAATATAAATTGTTCTAAACTAGATGTGTAATAAAAAATAAATAAAAGGGTTTATTTTCCTTCCGCTGAAAGGGTTTCTTGTCCACCAAAAGACGAACGAAAAAAGAAAAAAGAAAAGTGCTCAGAAGATGTACACTCAGTAATTTTCCAGCTCAAAATATTTACCAAAAACAAAGGAAAGCCTAAAGATTTTTCTGCATAAACTATCATCATGTCGGCGATGTGAAAAGCAAGTGGTTTCACTGCAGGCTTGTATTGAACACATTTAAGCATATGATGCATATCACTTAAGGCAATATAACAGTGACTTTATACTATTTTACTATTTGCAATTTATCAAAAACAAAAAACATGTACAGAAAACAGTGACTTTAAACAATTACTTGTGATTCTTCTCCAAACCATCTCAAGCATAGTACAAGTGACCTTTAAATTAATCATGCCGATGGCAAAAGCAAAACTACATATTTTGCATGCATATTGCAGTCACATTTTAATTGTTAAACACGCAGATAGACATACATATATATATAAGGACATTTTCATGTGTTTTAGTTGTGTGTGTGTGTGTGTGAGAGAGAGAGAGAGAGAGAGATGTTGTAACCTCCATTAAGCCACACAACCAAGGGCTTGGACAGGGGATATTGGGCAGCCTCAGTAAGCCAGTAAAAGAGGGATCTGCCAACAACTTGATTAACAGTGACATAGCCTGAGAACTGCTGGAAAGAGACCTGAGGCTGCCCAGGAAGCTGCAATATCCTGTCGGCTTCTTCTTCTTCATTTGCACCTAAGAAGCAAAACAAAGACCATGGAAAGAAAGATCTGTCTTTTCTCCATGACCATGGCCCTAGCTGTCAAAGAAGAAGAAGAAGAAGAAAAGGCAAAGAAAGGAAGAAAGAAAGATGTCTTCCTTCGGAGTAGAGTAGTTGTGTAGTAAGCAGTATGTGTTATTGGAGAGGATTAAATAGGAGAGAAAGAGGGGGCTGGTGTTCTATGAATGTCATCACGTAATGTCGACAGTGATAGGGGCGCCCTTTCCAAATTTGTTAGATTGGGCAACTCATATAATCAATCTCATTTTTATAATTAGGGGCAGATTAATTTTGAATTAAATTAATTAAAAAAATCAGATTTTGCCCTTAATTTTCTTTTTTTGGGGGGTCTAACTTTAATATAGTCTAGAGATTTTCAATTTTGACAATTGAAATATGCTTTGATTTTGCCTATATTTTAAATATAGATCTCACCATTACTTTATTGTCAAATTAACTGTTTTTTTTTCCTGTCACATTTGATACGTCATGCACAATATTAGCGTTACATTGTCATATTTTTCACATAAGTAAAGTCTCACGTCATCCATCGGTAATAAGAGAACACCCAGTGAAACAACAAAAGACCCAGACACACTCATTGTTAAGGAAATAAATCCGTTTGATTGATGAGGATTTGATTTGTGATTATTGTTGATTTAATTTGATTTGTTATTAATTACCCTTAATTCAAGGGATTTGTTTTGTATTTGAAATTATGTTAAAGCTCTATAAATATAGCTATGTACTCAAATTATACAATAAGGAAATATGTAGTTTAGAAGAACTTTATGTGTGGATGTAGGCTATATGCGAGCCACCTTAATATTTGTATCTTTCTATTTCCTTCCTTCCATATTATTTAGCATTCTATACTCATTTCATTGTGAGATCTTATACTCATGATGTTCACTTGAAATGAGTTTTTAATAATAACATTAGTGTTTCCATCCACCAGTTTGCCAACTTCCTATATATACCAAAAATAAAAATAAAAACTACATAAAAGGATATCGATTATCCAAACACTTCTTGACCCGCCAGAGGGTGGTGACCAAGCCACTCTTTTTTTGGTCTTTAATACAGATTTTAGTTTTTAAAAGCCTTATGTAAATATGGTCAATTAAGTTATAATTTGAAAGTGTAAGAAAAATTTTATTAGTGCTCGTATCATGTAGGGATGGGGATGTAAGCAAAGGAATCACATGGTTTCGCACGCCCATGAAACAGCCCCCTTTAATCCTCCATTAATTCCTCTTGTATTCATGTATGAGACTTTGACCGCCTTTTTCCCCCGATTGGCGTTATCCAATCCTCTTTCTCCCTCATTGGTTTTCTTTCTTTGTTCTCTTCTGTGTTTTGTTTGGATAAGCTTTCAAGTGCTTGTTTTATTACATTTTAAAATTAAACAATTAAATTTTTTCATAGTGTAATTCATGACTTCGTGTCTGTTAATTAGTTGTAAAATTAATGTTGAGATTTTCTTGTTTTAAACCTTAATTTTTCCGCCTCCAATTATTGTGATTTTTGACAAACCTGCAGCCGAAAAACTGTTCGTATAACAGAAATTTCTTATATGTAAGATTTCCTCATATATTTTAAAATATTAGATTTTCAAAATTTAAAATATGAGCCCTTAATTACATCTAACGATCCAAATAAATATAGAGATTTGTGTGTTACTTAGATAAGAGGGTTTGGCATGTCCGAATCCATGAATAATGTCATCTCCTTCTTGCTTTTCTTAATTTCTCTTTTTATCATCGTTGCAAAACTAACTTTATTCTACTCATATATGTGACTAAATTAGGCGAAATACCTTATACTTGTAAGATATTTTCACAAGAAATACCTTATAATTGTAAGATATTTTTGATGAAGCTCATTTAATTTATCCAAACGAGTATTCTAACTTATTCGGACATATAGACAGATTTTCTACAATTTTCTGTCTAAACATAGAGCCCTCTACCTCTTAAAACCCGATGCCCATAAGCTCAAAATCTATTATAAAAGGTGATGTTGTACATGAAAACACCCTTAATTAGTGACGTTTCAACGGTAAATATTGTTATTCTCCATTTCTCGACCCCCTATATTTTGATGTTGCTAAAGCGTGTCATTACTTAAAAAATGACCCCTTCGTTTTGGGTTTTAAAAAAAAGCGTCACCATTTGGGTGCTTGAATAACACACAAACAAAGAGAATTTGCTAGATAAAGGGCTTTTGTGAGTTCTCTTTAGTTGCACGCGAGGAGGAGGGCATCAATTATTCCCAAAATATAGAGGATGGAGGGTGTGGCCACGGTGATGATGGGCATGATGAGGGCTGTTTTGGACCGGTGCTGCCCTCAAAAGTTTGTGAATCACATGAGCTTCAACCCCCCACTAGTTTTTTGTTTGCCAAACTTGGCCTGTTGTTGTTGATGAGCACCACAAATTAACTCCTCTTACGTCTTTCACACTGTTTCACCAAATAGTCATCGTTGCTCTCAAATGGCTCATTCTAGAGGCCTTTTTGGCAAATTTGACAATGACTTTCGAAGATTCTATTCTTCAAACTTCCTCTGTGGCCAAGATCCTCAAACACATACATGTCTCAGATTTTCAGGATCTCGTGCAATAAAACGAGTATAAATTATTATAGTATTTTCAACTATTCAGATTTAATTTTACTTATTTGAAATTAAATAGATGGTTTAGCTGTTCTCAAGCGGTCCAAAGAGTGGTTTGACGATGACCAAACCACTCCTGGTCACATTAGAGTACGACACAAGCTAGCCGAACATTGGGTCTCAGAGACATGATTTGAATTTTTAAAGTAGCATTGGAAAGGGTCCTTTCAAATGGAAACCCAGTACATGATACCTTGGCATGATTATAAAAATAATAATAATAATAATAATAAAATAAAATAAAATAAAAAGGGGGAAAATTGTGAAAAGATGAAGAAGAGGAATAATGAGATAATGCATTTACCAAGAACACTATTATTAATAGATCAAACATTATGATGCCATAGAAAATGTCACATGAATCAAAATGCAACTATATAGCACAAAAAGCCATGGATCTGGTTCAGGCCGAAAAAGAGGGCAGAGACGTTCATTACAATCAGACTGGTCAAAATACAACTTTTTCTACTGGAGGTGCAAGACTTGCTACATATATATATATATATATATATATATATATATACATATACATTAGACTAGCTCTAGAAGAAGACTAGGAAGTAATTATGGTATTTATGAGATGTGGTAAAGAGTAGAGAGCAAAGCAGAGAGTTGTTGAAACTGCAGATTTAACAAAAAAGGAAGGAATGGTTGATTGGAAATTCAACAATTGAGAAGTTCTTCAATGCCTTCAACAGTCTACCATCCGCAGTAAATGAAGAGGAGTGAAAAAAAGAAGAAAAAGAAGAAGAAGGTGTTTTAAGTTACTTCCTTCCCAATAGTCAAAGCCAGTAGCTCCACTCTGTAAAGAAACCTGCACAATTCTTGAAATACTCACACCCATCTTAAATGGCTTTATGGGTTTTCAAGATCTTCATTGAAGCATTATTTTGCCTATAAATTGAAAGTATATGATGTTTGATTTGGAAGCTACGTACGTACCCATATCGATTTTTTTTCTAGCCATGTTCAAATAATACAAGAGATTGCTTCAGTGAAACTCATTTTTCATGTGATTGATGTTCTTTTTCTTTTTTTGTTTATTGGCTGTGTCAGCTTTTAGTCTTTTTTCCGATACAAATGAATCATCCCTTGTCTCTTACGTTTACTTACACAGAAAGTTCTCTGTGAGGATCTGAAAGTATCAGATTCAGATCCACAGTTTCTTAAGATAGGCAGATGTGTAGCCTGCGCTGTACAGTAGTAGTCTGCTAAGTTACACGTGCCATTGACAACCTTTCGTCCCTGTCCTGGCCTATCGCTGCTGCCATTAAAACAACGTTGACCACAGCTTAATTTGAGCCATGTCAGAAGAAGAAAGAAAAAAACAGGGGAAAAAACCATGCAATTTATGCAAGCATATATGGTATACAGAAAAGTATAAGGACAAGATGAAGGTAATGATCAAAGAAACTCCTATTTTTATTTTTCCATATTTTCTGCATTGCAGCAAGGGAATATATACATATAGTCTACAGACCCATGAAAACTATTTGAAATAGATGTCTTTGTTTTTATTATGTAATTTAAATGAAAAGGAGGAATCTTCAAGGCCCCTCCTAAAGCCAAAACCATTTAAAAGTTTGGAGGTTGATTGACTGCCTGCAGGCTGCAGGCAACAGCCTATGCACTGGCTTTGATGAATAAAAACAAGCATGCACTCGACTATTCCAAAGGATGTTTTATATGTTGTCTTATTTATGTAGCTTGGCTCCACCACCTCTACTATTTCTTAAGCTCAGGGTTTAGCTAGCTTGGCTCCATCATATGGTTCGGATTTAATTTTAAATTTTTTTATTAGAAAGAAAAAATAAAATTAAATCTGGCGGTTAAAGTTGCTAAAGACTAATCATAGGGTTAGTAATTATAGTTGGTAGTAAAACCAACTCTTGATTAATTGGTAGTCAGTAATAGGTTTGTTTGAATCTCCAACCAACAGACGCATCTCAACTACTGCTACACCAATTACAACAAAGAATTAAGCAAATTAGCTTGAGTTACAAACTATATCATGAGAAGCTAATCATGGTCAAATTTATAATTATATGCTACTGTCGCACACGTGCATATATTGGGATGGACCGACATTTGGTTAGAAGTATACATCTTTGTTCACATTTAAACTCAACAAGCTCAAATGTTTTCTCAATAAAAAACATTGAGGGAGTGATTAATTATTATTATTATTTTTTTCTGTCGAATGGATTGAAGAAGCCTAGCTAACCACCTCTAAAGACTAAAAGCCTCAACCTACCCACGTGTCTCTTCACTACTAGGGTCATAATCAATACACTTTGGTTTTTTGTGGGCAGCAAAGGTCATATTTTGCAGGCTAGGGTAAGCAAAGCATCCCCATGAACAATGAACAGAAATAGACGTGACTTGAGGATGAGGTCCCCTACCCCTTAATTGGAGGGTAACAAATTTTGACAATTGTGCTTTTAATATAAGCCGCTCAAGCTCTGAACCACTCCAAAGAGTCTATAATCTCATTCCCAGAATTCTTCACTAGGTCAAGAGCAAAAACCCATCAAGAATCACAATCTCCAGATGATACAATAATTAATAATTAATCTCTAGGGAATTCATGGTAGCTTTCATTCCATGATTGTGATTTGTGGCCATCAAAACTGAGGGTCTGACTCAATTGACACGGGATAGATCAGAAAGAATCTAGTAGATTTGGTGACATTGAGATTTAGAATTAATTATTATAGAATTTTAACACAATTGTTTCAAACTCAACCCCACTAAATTAATGAATGATATTCCTGTTAGTCAGGAGTCAAATAAATGGGGCTAGCAATAGCATCTTCCTTGCCTTCTATTTCAAGAAGAATTAATATCTCCTAGATCCATCAATTAATGGGGTCATGCATTTCAGCTAAAAGATTAGTGGCCCTAGTGGTGGTTGTATTAATTTGGGCTTATCTTAGTGTGGCATGTTCAATCAGCACAACACCCTTTTTGTTTTTTTTTTTTTTTATAAAAAAAAAAACTTATTTAGACTACTACTAATTAAGTGTTGAAAGTATCAAACTGATCCCAAACTATTTGTTTAAAATGGTCCATGCCTAGCTAGAAACGAAATCAAAATTTCTCATCGGGGCCAAAGATGAACGAGGGACCCAACTTAATTTTTAGATCCTGTGTATATAGAACCAAACATACTTATTACTTAATAAATGATATACATCTATTTATATAACTTACTTTTTTATTAATACATATGAATGAACTACTGAGTCGAGTCGTGTTTATATGAGTTATGTTCACTATCATTAATGTAATCCAGTTGAGTTTATACAAGTATGTCTCATTTAGTAAATGAGCTTAATTTTGTCTCCACGGTCAACTCATTTCTTAAATGAATTGAGTCAGAATGGAGTCTATTCAAGCTTGTTTGCAAGCGATTATTTGTTTAACAACTCTATAACCACCCCTTAGAGATGGGTGGTCGGCCACTCCAGCCACTCTCTTAGGAGGTTAAGGGTAGTCAACCACTTCTTAAAGACTCTATTTTTTTTTTTTTTAGGAGGTTAAGGGACAAACTTTCTGTTGCATCATGCAAAAAACAGCCATTTCAATAAACTTGGCAAAAAAAAGACAGCCTTTTTGTTTAGGCCCATTGGACTTATGCAATTGGAAACAACTTTCTCCCATATCTCAAATCATGCGACGGGGGAGAAGCGGCCAGAAGGGGGTGGAACTTGGAAGGGGCAGCAACTGTTTAGGGAGGGTCAGAATAAAACTAGAGCAAGCTCTAGTGAGATTGGACTCTCCAGCAGAGAGAAACCCAGCAAAAGAAGAGCAAAAAACCAGAAGAAATTAAACATCAAAGGGAAAGAGGAGGAGGAGGGGAAGGATTCCCCCCTCCTCTAGCACCGGCTACTGGACTTTTCATTCCAGGAGAGAGAACAGAGCTTTTTTCTAAGAGAGACCTCAAAACCCACCTCAAACTTCGAATGTTGCTATTG
Organism: Carpinus viminea; assembly: GCA_013348765.1. Taxonomy (NCBI): domain Eukaryota; kingdom Viridiplantae; phylum Streptophyta; class Magnoliopsida; order Fagales; family Betulaceae; genus Carpinus; species Carpinus viminea. The sequence continues at coordinate 36,080,316 of CP054671.1, read as the reverse complement.
TTGGACAAACTCTCTGTTGCATCATGCAAAACACCATTTCAATAAACTTGGCACAAAAAAAGAAAAAAAGACAGCCTTTTTGTTTAGGCCCATTGGACTTATGCAATTGGAAACAACTATCTCCCATATCTCAAATCATGCTAAATCTAAAGAGTAATGCTATAAATACTTTTACTTTAATCCTCTTTGACATGGAACATGAAAGTAGTGAAAATGTGAAAGTGAGAGTGAATACAACATTAGTTACATCAAATTGTAGGTAAAATGACAATAGTTATGACTTGTGATTTGATACTGTAAATTATATCCAAGTTTTAAAATTATTCAACAGTTGTTTCATTTATAAATTTACCATTTCGATTATAAACTTGGATTGGTATGAAACTCCCAAATATTGGGCATCAAAAACAACATTTGTTTTGTATCTATTCTTGAGAAGCTCTCTTATTTTTTGATTTTAGGATCATTTACTCTCCTTCCTTTTGGATCAAGAGTAAAAGATATTCTTTTATTCAATTAAAAAAAAACATACATTCATAAGGAATAATACAATCAGATGTGGATCACATCTCATAAAATAGAAGTCAGTAACTTGAATTTCCTCTTCCTTTCCCCTTATGAACAAGTCAAAAAAGAAAAAAAACAAAAAAAAATCAAAATCAAAATCAAAACCCTTTTAATAATAAAAAAGGCACATATTCCAATGCCAAGGACGGCGACTTTTGAACTGTCCCTGAATCCCACCCCAATCGAACCCTTAACGCCAACTTTATTTGAATGCTGGACGCAGCCAAGGCCAAAAAATTTGACCGTTGGAACCTGTCCTCCACAACGGTCATCTCAACCACTCAAATTGCGTCCCGATTCGTGCGTTAAATCTCGCCTACAAGCAATTCTCTTTTGCAGTACATATCTCTCTAGCGTCAAGGTTCGTGCTTCTAGTCCCTCAATCTTTCTCCCCTTCGCAGTTATTGTTTGTCTCCCCCTTTCTCATTAATTTCAAGATGGATAATTAGAGTTAATGTCGCTTCGATTTTCACAGGTAACCCAGCTGTGATTTAATGGAGAACGTGCTCCCTATGCCTCCCGAGAATACAATGCAACCAGAAAACACTGTAATCGATAGCAAAACACCGCCCCAGAATCCACATAATGACCAAAATGATCGAAACTCAGGCAATGAGTTACGTAAACCTACGACCCCGGACCGCCTTAAAGTCCCTAAGGCATTCAAATACCCCGAAAGGTACATTCTTTAGTCTTCTCCATAGTTTTAATTACTTGTTAGCTGAATTTCTTATATATAATTTTTTGTTTTCTCTGCAGGTATAGAAGCCCAACGGATTCGATGATGTCCCCGGTTACAAAAGGCCTTCTTGCCAGAAGCAGAAAGGGTAGCGTGCTTTTACCACCAAGTTTAAATCAGACCAAGGTATACTAAAACGTTAACTTCAATCTGAATTTATTTTAATTCAGCAGACTTGGGAGTTCAAATAATTTACTCATTTCTATTTATGTTGTTGCTTTTATTGCTTTAGATTCAGGATTTGCGCTCTCAGGATGTGGGTCTTTTTGAAGGCTAAAAAGTATTGAAGCAGTTGGGAAAAGCTCAAGATCAGATCGATGGATTTCTTGATCCTAATGGTTGTTTGAGTTCAAGAAAATCTGATGGGATTTTATCTGCCGAGCCTATAGATTGCTTTCAATTTCTGTAAGATGGGTGTGATGTGGTTCTCTTTAAGGCTTTTTATGCAATTCGAATACAGTTTTAAATAAAGAAATTGTTCAGTCCAAATGCTCTGTTCATGAAAACAAAGGAAACATTGTGTGGGTTCTACTCGTTGAAAGCATGCAAATGAAGGAATGTAATAATGGCTGCTCTTATTTTTACCAAAACCACTAGGCATTTCATTGTTCTTGGAACACTATGTGTATATGCCTGCAGGCTGCATCATCTATAGGGCAGGCCAATGTTAATCATGTAAATTTGATTGCAATGAAGCTCAAACTTTTCTCACTCCAAGCGAACTTGGTACCATTGGATTGAACCGACATTGCCATCAATTTCAAGCTCACAAACAGACCTTATGAGGTGTGAAACGGCATCGTCAATGGTTTCGAATCTAGGAGGAAGGGCCTCTCCGGCCAGTTTTCCAGCCAATTTTGCAACTTCGCTTTTAGCTCTTCCTCAGAAACAAAAATCTCATCCTGCCCTGGTTCGAATAGTACATAGGTTTCTGCAGTCCCTCGAGGTGTCCGTCTCCTCATCGCACAAACCTTAACAACAAATTGAGTAAAATTAGTTCGCGTCGAAACAAACAGAGCCTAAGTTGAAAAAAGTAGGGTACCTTCTAAGTTGAAAAAAGTAGGGTACCTTTAATGCATTTCCACTGTTGCTTGACTTTTGAGGCAGTCTGGGATGGACTGAAGAACTCCAATACACATTTACATCTGCTGATCTTGACAGCATCAATGGACTTGGACTATGGTGTCTTGCTTCTTTACCTGCATGTGAGTGATCCCTTGCTGTCATTTTGAATGGTTCAAAAGTTTCTAAAATGGCGTACATATTCTTTCTTTTCATCTTCTTAAGCTTCTCTTGAATTCTAACACAAAAACCAATGTTCTCACTTCTAAATTTCAAAAGCATATACAGATATCAAGAAAATTAAGCCAATAGAAGAGATCTTCTTACAGCTGGGGTTCTGAACTCCATTGCTGAACAGCTTTTTCTCCAAAGCTCCCTCCACAGGAACCAGTTTGCCTGTGACTTTCATCATCTTTCTTTAGCTCCAAAAATCAAAATGGGCAAGAGCATATCTGCCAGCAAACATGTCGTAGATAATATCACACATTTCTTATCCACTTTTTTCATTTTTTTTACCGAAGTACCCTCTAATGTCATCTTCTGCTCTAATCCACAACCTTAAGTCGTTGGATGTGCCACATGATCATGACAAATGAAGACAAAAACTATTGTGTCCTGGAAAGCCTTGACTAGTGAATAAGTCTAAACAATGCTGAAATAAAAGCAATTAAGTCTAAAAATCACAAATCCATTTTGCTAATAGAAAAATCCCACACCAATCCAGAAAAAGGAAAAAAGATGGACACCATGGATGAGTCCCAATTAAGGTAATCTTCTTCTCAGTTAAATGTGGCACAAGTCAAAAAAAAAAAAAAAACCCTATAAAGTTGTAACAGATAACATCCTAACTAATCCAAATCCTAATTTTTGCATAAGAAGGTTCTAGGTCGAGACCATATCAGCCATAACATAATTAAAAGGAAAACTATGATTTGCCGCAACCTATTTTGCAATGTCTTTTATAATGTTTCAATTTTGTAATGTATGCCTTCTATCATTAGGGTTTTCATGTCATCTTCCAAAACTGAAAATGATATAAATACCTTTAGATTGAAATATAAGAATAAAATTTAAAAAAAAAGAAGCAAAAATAGTACAAATTTTAAGGGGGGGGAGGGAATAAGACACAAGGTCACAGTCACTCAAGATTAGAGAACATTACAAATTGAGTAATAGTTTGAGAGATAATCGTACTTTCTTTAATTAAAATAATAAAAAAAGTAAACTATTAGGAAATTTGCAATTTCCTCCCAAACTTACAATTGAATTAATGATTTCTCCTTGAGTTACCAGAAAATTGCAATATGCTCCTTTATATAAAAAATGACAAAAATACCCTTAAATCAGAAAACATTAAAAAAAAGAAAAAAAAGAGAGATTTGTGAGGCACCACGACCACCATTTTTTTGTTGTTGTTGTTGAATTTATAAGGGTCTTTCTCTTTTTGAGAATTTGTAGTGTTGTTTTTGTCTTTTTGTAAGATAAAAGGAGTATATTGCAATTTTCAAATAGTCAAGTATGCGCACTTCCACTAATTAAGAACAAGTTAGGAATGAAGAATGCGCATTATTTACTCAGGAGGCATATGAAACATGGAGTCCTCGAGACTTATAATATTTGCGGAGGTGGCCCAAAACCGACAAACTGTGCAACTGAACTACAGCCTTCCCGCGTGATTGCTCGCATATTTTGTTAGAAACAGCGCCAACGGCTACAAGACTTAGTTACCACGTCCCCAAGATTGATTCAAATCTAAACCCCGAGATCCTCTCTTAGCCGTCCTTTGTTAGCCTACAACAGTTGATAAAAACCAAACCCTACTTGTTTCTTCTCCGCTGTAACGCTGTTGTTCCTATTCACCCCCCCCCCACCCCCCCCCACAACAATGCCCAAAATTAAATTTTTCCTAAGGTAATTTGTAAATCGGCTTCTGGGGTTCGCTTTTCTGAGGTTGATTGAATTGGGGTTTTGATTGAAGCTCCGATTTCTTGATTTCTTTGGTCTATGAATACGTTTGTTTCGTCTTTTTCATGAGTTGCTCTTCTTTGAAGATTTGGGCTAACTGAGTAATGGATGCCATTGACGCCGATCAAGAACATAAGAGGGAGTAGTAAGAATTTAAGGGTGCATTTTGATGTTCCTCTAAAGAAGTTGAAATTGACCCGCCCGTTAGTAATCATCAAAAAACTTCAGGTTCGTCTTCTTCTTCTTCGTCATCAGCTTCTACGATGGATCTAGCTGTTGCTGATCAGACGGTCGTTAATAGCCCTGCTTTTGAATTTGAAAAAGATAACGGCCTCGAGATGGAAGGACTGGCATCACCGGCTGTTTCCGATCCCTCCCCTGCTTGGAGCAATCAAAGTGGATCGGGTACCCAATCTCCTTCAATTCAGCTGATGGGTCGGCCGGCAGGCTACGACCCGAATCGAATCCCATCTTCCATATTTTCTTCCAAATCCACAACGCCTATGGAATGGAGCGTCGCTTCGAACGAATCGTTGTTCAGTATTCACATCGGAAATAGCAGCTTCTCAAGAGATCACTTTATTATGTTCAATAATAGATCTGGAGAGTTTCCGAAGACGGATGACTTGATCATGGCTTCTGCTCCGCCCCCACTCCCCCGTCTTCCTCCACCAGAACACGATAAAATCAAGACTGCCGATGTGGCAACAGCAGATGAAACCAATAATCCCGTTTGGAAGGGATCTCCAAAAGATGATCACAAGGGAAGAGGTACTCCGGTCGAGGATGTCGGATACTACAATACTGTCTCTTACCGGTCGGATGAGAGCAATACCAGCACCCGCTCCTTTCATTTCCCATTGTAAGCTATATCTCCATCTATAACAGGCGACACTTGAATGACATGACAGTAAAAAGTAACCATTATTTGAACAACGTTGTCAATTTCTCGTTCCATAATACAATCATAATTTTAGTTTATTTCTGTTTAGGTAATTTACCTTGTACAATGATTTGGTATACTTAATCTTGGGAGCATTGTGGTTGACATATGGGTTGTGGTTTCCAGTTTTGCAGGTGATAGTGGGATAAATAGCCTGCGGCGCTGGACTTGGAAATGCCATACCCACGGCAGCAGCAGCAGCAGCACCATCAGATTCAGAGCTCAAAGCCTGCTAGGACCTATTGGTTTTCTTGCTTCTATTGTTGCCCCACGATGTTGCTGAGACCAAATTTTCCATATAGTTCTTTTATAAAGATTAGTGAGCAGTTTTTCACTTCTCTTTTTCTCATTTGAAATTAAATATAAACCATTGAAAAATTACCTTAGTTTTTTCGTTTTTTCTTTTTACAACACCGAGCTAGATCCCTAAAATGGGCCTCTAATCCTCGTAGTAATAATTTCAACCATTGTACATAATGCCAAATGTAAAAGTTTGTAACTTGTTGCTGACGATTCTCTCAATCTCTAATCTCTGTGTTCTATGATATTTGGATCTATGACAACTATTACAACTTGTTTGATCTAGTGTTTTTTTTTTTTAGACATGTTCGTATAAGAAGAGAAGGGAGATTCGAATTAGTGACTTTTGCTTTATTAGACGTAGTCTCAATTAATTAAGGTATCTCTTAGAGACACTTGATCTAGTTTTGAAAACATTGGTAATAAGCAACGATAATGTTATTAATATGACCAAAATAGTGCACTGCCTTTTGTTACCTTGGGAGTGTTAAAAGGTTAGGGGCTTAAATTAAATCAGGTTTGGAAAATCCCGCTTCACAGGCCACAACAAAAGATGCTTTACATTATTCTCTCCACATTAATTCAATTGGAAGAGTCATGCTTACGTCTTTATAGATATTGTATTTAAGATTGTTGTTGCTAAGAAGTAAGAACCTCCTCCTAATCATCATCAAATAAAAATAACCTTAAAAAACACTTTCTCTTTTTCTTTCGTAAGCAATAGAAAACTTACTTAGCTACAGTAAATCAGATGATGTCACCCCTATGTCATTTATTTTTGTCACCCCTATGTCATATTTTTTGTTTCTTTTTTTTTTTTTTGGGTGGTGTTTGATTGCGAATACAGTACAGATGAAGATTTTTTTGTTATTAGACTGTTTGAATTTATGTAGAGAGGGAGGTTGTAGAGTGGGGCTTACATGTTCCAATCAACCCAGAATGTCAAATTTTACAAAAATTTGAACAAGTCTAAATTAGGGTACAAGATAATGAAAACGTGTAATTTGTGTCGTCCAATGAAAAGGTGTATGTATCTTTTGCTTGAAATTGTTATAATAATACACCACTGATAATTCAAGTATCATAAAAAGGAAGAAAGATCTTGTCCTGATTGGTCCATTTTACAAATTATTTAGGGTTAGTAATACTTTGGACTAGATTATTAGCTATTGTTTAGCAATGCAATGGCAATAATGATGCAGTCCCATAACAGGACATGAAGCTATTACCTGTGGAAAGTGCTTTTTGCCCTTCAATCATCATGCTTATCTAACTCTGTGCCAAACTATCAACAATTTATTATTCCCTCTTTTTTCCTTTCTCTATTAATTTATAGAAAAGTAATCCATAGTTAATACTATAATTTAGATAATATAAAGGGAAAGATGCAAATTACTTTATTTCCAATTATAAAAAAAAAAAAAGTTACTTTCTATGAAAACCCAAATTTATTGACTAAAGTGAAGAGATTCTTCATTCTTCAAGGTTTGAACATAATTTAATGACATATCCTAAAAGTAAATGTAAAATTTGTCTGAGAGATTGACAATTTGAGACACCACTCAATTCATAATCTTTAGTTTATGGGTTTGGGTTCAACTATATAATACAAACCATTCACACTTGCGGCGTCATCCGTGTATGCTCGACAAAATTATGTTATCAAGAATAAAAAAGATATTTTCCTTATAAAAAGCTACTCCTATGAGTTTAAGATGCAATTCTCCATTCAATCATAAGTAGTAAAATTTAGTAAGTTATTGAAGAGAAAAGAAAATAATAATGATAATGATAATGATAATTGATAATCCACCTCCATGCATTATTTTCTCTAATGATATATTTTGTTCACATCAAATTCAATAATGGAGGTAATCTTATAGAACATGGAGAGGCTCCCATCAATCCCATTCTAAGGGGCAGAAAAATTCCACTGGGCTTTAGGGCCCTTACCTTATCTGGACCTCATGAGTCATGAACCCTGGACCAACAACATCAAAAAGTCTGTGGGGCCCGTTTCAACTTCTGGAAGAACATCCCACGTGGGTACCTTTATATGGAGCCACGTGTTGGAAACTTTAAGAAATCTTTTCGAACCTCATTAAAGCCCAGCCCAACGACCAAGGCGAACCCCAAAATTGACGACGCTGATGCGTTTATTGACCGGCAGTGGAGCCACTTCCGCCCCTGGTGTATGTCCACCGGACCCACATCACCCACCAAAACCGACAAAACCCTAATTTTGAAAAATGAAAAAAATAATAATCCAAAACCCAATTTAAAGGAGAAAAAAAAAAAAAAAAAACCAAAGAAGACGAAGAACAAGAATGAAACCCCAAAAAAAAAGAGGAGAGAGAGAAAAGAAAGCAAAGAAAGAAAAACGCGTTTTCTCAAAAGAACAGAGTTGAATCTTCTCTCTCTTCACTCTCTTCTCTGTCTGTCTCTGTCTCTCTAAAGAACCAAAATTAGGGTTAGGGTTTACAAAAGGAAAAAACCCTAATCTTTCTCGCTCGGCAACTGAAAGAGAAGAGAAGGGGTTGGGGTTTATTTCTTAGGTTTTTGGACACCCTTTTAGGTGTTCAGAAATGGGTTCCTCTTCTTCTTCCTCTTCCTCTTCTTCCTCTTCAGTGATCAAATGGCACTCTTTTCACAGACCCATGTCTCCTGTGCTCCTACTGAAGCTCTTCTTGCTGTTGTGGACCTTCTATCTTTCTCAAAGTGGAGTCGTTTTTGCCGATTCGGACAAATCGGTGCTCCTCCAGTGGAAGACCTCGGTCTCAGACCCCTCAGGCTTGCTCTCGAGCTGGGACTCTGGAAGTTCCGATCACTGCTCGTGGTTCGGCGTCTCCTGCGACTCAAGTTTCCGCGTCGTTTCGCTAAACGTGACCGGGAGTGGCCGCGAAGGTAATTCGTGTCCCGATTTCGCAAACTTTCCGCTTTATGGGTTTGGGATTAGTAGGAACTGTTTGAATAGTAGAGGAAAGTTGTTTGGGAAATTGTTGCCTGTGATTGCTGAGCTTAGTGAGCTTAGGATTTTATCGCTTCCCTTTAATGGTTTTGATGGAGAATTTCCTGCTGAAATTTGGGCCATGGAGAAGCTTGAGGTTCTTGATCTAGAGGGAAATTCAGTAACTGGGTCGGTGCCTGTTCAGTTTGTGGGCTTGAGGAATTTGCGCGTTCTTAATCTCGGGTTTAATAGGATTGTGGGGGAGATACCGAGCTCGCTTTCAAATTGTGTGAGCTTAGAGATCTTGAACTTAGCAGGGAACAATTTGAACGGGACGGTTCCGGGGTTTGTTGGTGGGTTGAGGGGGGTGTATTTGCCGTTTAATCGGCTTACTGGGCAGGTTCCTAGGGAGATTGGGGAGAATTGTCCGAAGCTTGAGCATCTGGACTTGTCTGATAATGTCTTGGTCGGTGGAATTCCGAGGAGTTTGGGGAATTGTGATAAGTTGCAGTCGCTTTTGTTGTATTCAAATTTGTTGGAAGAGGCTATTCCTGAGCTAGGTCAGCTTCAGAAGCTTCAAGTGTTGGATGTTTCAAGGAATACTTTAAGCGATCAGATACCTTCTGAGCTTGGGAAGTGTTCTGAATTGTCTGTTCTAGTGCTATCAAATCTGTTTGATCCACATCCGAGAGTAAATGATACAAACGGGGAGCCGGAGCAAGTGGGTCCAATGAATGATGATTTTAATTATTTTCAAGGCACGATTCCTGTGGAAATCACAATGCTTCCTAAGTTGAGAGTATTATGGGCACCAAGGGCAACTCTTGAGGGCACATTCCCAAGTAGTTGGGGTGCTTGCGAGAACTTAGAGATGATCAATTTGGCTCAGAATTTTTTCACCGGGGAATTTCCTGATGGGCTTAGTCACTGCAAGAAGCTTCATTTTCTAGACATAAGCTCAAACAGGCTTACGGGGGAGCTTGTTGATGGACTTCCCGTTCCTTGTATGACTGTGTTTGATGTCAGTGGGAATGCGTTGTCAGGTCAAATCCCTAAATTTTATGAAAGCACTTGCCCTCCTGTTCTTTCATCAAATGGAAGTCTTCCTGAACGTGGGAGTGGCCCATCCTCTTTGTATCTATCATTTTTTACTTCTAAAGCCCAAGCTGGATATCCTCAATCACTTGGAGAAGATGGTGGCCTTGCTGTATTTCACAATTTTAGGCACAATAACTTTACTGGCACTATCCAGTCTATGCCAATTGCAGCTGAAAGATTGGGAAAGCAAACCGTTTACACATTTCTTGCTGGGGAGAACAGGCTCACCGGACCATTTCCTGGTACTTTATTTGAGAAGTGCGAAGTATTGGATGCATTGATTGTCAATGTTAGCTACAATCAAATATGGTCAAATTCCTGCTGAATTTGGTACAAGGTGCAAATCTCTTAAATTTTTTGATGCATCTGCAAATCGAATAACTGGACCCATTCCCCCCAGTTTCAGGGAGTTGGTGTCCCTTGTTGCCCTTAACTTGAGTTGGAACCTGTTGCATGGTCTAATACCTTCCAATCTCAGTGAGATAAGGGACCTGAAGCATCTCTCTTTGGCTGGTAATAACCTGACTGGCTTCATTCCTTCTAGCTTGGGGCAGTTGCAGTATTTGGAAGAGCTGGACCTTTCATCAAACTCTCTCACTGGGGAAATTCCGAAAGATCTTGAAAACTTGAAACACCTGACTGTTCTTCTGCTTAACAACAATAATCTCTCCGGGCAGATTCCTGCTGGTTTGGCCCATGTAACCACGCTCTCAGCATTCAATGTTTCCTTCAATAATTTGTCTGGGTCGCTGCCATTGAATGGTAACTTGATGAAATGCAGTAGTGCTCTTGGTAATCCATATCTACGGTCTTGCCCTATGTCTCTGGCTTCGCAATCTTCAGATTTGCAAGGAACGGATAGCAATTCAAATTCTGATACTGCTAATCCACCATCCGGAGGAAGTCGGAATAGTGGTTTCAATTCAATTGAGATAGCATCCATAACATCTGCATCAGCCATTGTCTCAGTTCTTCTTGCTCTGATTGTGCTATTCTTCTATACCCGAAAGTGGAACCCAAAGTCTAAAGTTACTGGGTCTGTCAGGAAGGAAGTAACTGTATTTACTGATATTGGGGTTCTATTGTCCTTTGACAATGTTGTACGGGCCACAGCAAATTTCAATGCGAGCAACTGTATTGGGAATGGAGGTTTTGGGGCAACCTACAAGGCAGAGATCTCACCTGGCGTCCTAGTGGCAATAAAACGGCTTGCAGTTGGTCGATTCCAGGGGGTTCAACAGTTCCATGCAGAAATTAAAACCCTTGGAAGGCTCCGTCATCCAAATCTCGTTACTTTGATTGGATATCATGCCAGTGAAACAGAGATGTTCCTTATCTATAATTATTTGCCAGGTGGTAATTTGGAAAAGTTCATCCAGGAAAGGTCCACAAGGGCAGTGGATTGGAGGATACTTCACAAGATCGCACTAGATATAGCCCGTGCACTTGCCTACTTACATGATCAGTGCGCATTCACGTGTCCTTCATCGCGACGTGAAGCCCAGCAATATCTTGTTGGATGATGATTTCAATGCTTATCTGTCTGACTTTGGATTGGCTAGGCTTTTGGGAACTTCAGAAACACACGCTACCACTGGTGTGGCTGGAACTTTTGGATATGTTGCTCCAGAGTATGCAATGACTTGCCGTGTATCCGACAAGGCTGACGTGTACAGTTATGGTGTGGTGCTTCTTGAGTTACTCTCAGACAAGAAAGCACTGGATCCTTCATTTTCCTCATATGGGAATGGTTTCAACATTGTTGCTTGGGCATGTATGCTCCTCCGACAGGGCCGTGCAAAGGAGTTCTTCACTGCAGGGTTATGGGATGCAGGTCCCCATGATGATTTAGTAGAAGTTTTGCACTTGGCAGTTGTGTGTACGGTTGACTCTCTCTCTACCAGGCCTACAATGAAGCAAGTTGTACGACGGCTGAAGCAACTTCAACCCCCATCATGTTAACTGCCTGGTGAGACTCAGTAATTAACGTAGCGATTTGTAGAAGAAGGTAAGCCCCATTGTAATTTGTGCTTGTGCACTCTGTCCTCTTCGTGGACTGCCCTTAGCTTGAGTTCTAAATTGTAGTTAATCCACCTGTAAATTGTAATATAGGTTTGCCCCCATTTTTTCAAGTTGTTTCCCTGATTAGGGGGCTTGCTGATGAATCTGCAGAAGAATGCAGATATTAGTTTTCCACGTTATATACTTGTACGTCAGTTTTATTTGTTGTCGAATAAAACCATAGAATAGAGATATTTCTGGGAGAGCTTGGTTATTCACTTGATAATCCGATTATTTCCTCTTTGTGCCCGACGCTTGCATACCAATGAGATCCATGTCCTTGAATGATTTGCAGAGCTTCTGCTTGCAGATCAGATATTCATACCCACTGAAAGAAAATGATGTCCAAATTCATTTGCCTAGGGATTCAAACTATGAACTCGCTGCATTCTTGGTTTGAATTCTAAGCAACAGTGGTCGTAATCCGTTTCTGGAACCATGCGTCTTTGTGCCCTCCCGTAACAGCTTCTTCCTTGGGATTTTACTGAACGTCGTTGAATTGGTATTTTCCTGTATGTCATAATCGCTGTGGGTGGGTGGTTCATGAACAACAAAACAACCCCTTATTTTCCTATTTCTTTGGCTCTGTTTGTTAATCCCTTGTGGCTGAGCTTTTTGTTTCCAAAATAGAAAACATAATACACTGCCGTTTGTTAACGTTCTTTCACTTTTACTTCACCTGCCTCACTTCTTTTTTCTCAGCTGAGTCCACAATGAAGCGTCTTCTCCCCAAGCTTCTTTGTAGTCTGTATCCGTCGCACAAATACGCAAAACTAAATGAAAAGAACCCATAACGAAGAACAAACCGTTCTAACTAAATAAACCCACCAATCTACAGTGAGAGAGAGAGAGAGAGAGAGAGAGAAATCGTGAAGAATCGAGTGGAGCAATGGAATGGGTAGGTGAATACTTGTAATACCTAATTGAATCCTTTTTTTTTTTTCTGTTCTTTTTCTCTCTTTTGGTTCTTCTGTGGAAGCAGTGTAGCACTAGTCAACTTGTGGGTGATGCATGACATTGGCTTCGTCCATATTCGGTTCTGCTACATACAGTTGCATCATATTAAAGAAGAAACCTACGATATTTCCTCAAATCCATTTCAAGTTCCACCAAAATTCGTGGGATAGCAAACTGCACCAAACGCAACAGATTTCTCTTAATAAAATACAGACGAAATTCATATGTTCTATAATCATTTTCATCTCTTGAACGAGCAAGTTCATACTCAAAAACTAAAAACATAGAAGAAAAACAATCCTTTTTTTTTTTTTCTCTTTCTGACAGACACTGCCGTTACAAAAGGAGTTGGGTTAACTACTATATGTTTTAGGGGTGTGCCACATCACCGCCACCAGCATGTTGACAAACTCGGCAGGAGATAGAAAGTTGCCATGACAAACACAAACTATCCTCACTTCCTCACCCTTCCTATATCTGTAAAGAAAACCTTCTATCTTTTTTCCATTAGCTGTCGCCCTCGTGGACACGCTGGGCATACCTTCCAACACATTCCTCACAATATCCTTTGCTTCCTTGTCAGCATCTGTAGGTTTATTAGACTGATTGTGTGTCACCACTGCAGCAAACTTGTTTGATTTTCCATTGATCGTCATCCCAGCGTAGACTCCTGGTTTCTGCTCGCTTTCTGGTGAAGACTGAGCACTGCTGGGGCTTCTTGCTTCCACGCATTTGTTCATTCTTGCTGCATAACGCAAAACATGTAAAGCATAAGTGGGTTGATTAAAGAATCAAGGAGTAGCACATTAATGCAGACTACAAGACACAATTGTGAACTTCTGCAGAACCGTGGTTCTACTTGCATGACATGACATTTCCGACAAGAAAACGTTCAAATAAGTCCTACTAGAACAACGATCAGAAGGATAGCAACAGAACACCACCAATAGAATTCAAGTTTCCTTGACATGCTAAGAAACAAGGTCTCATCAAGCCCAACTAATCACAACACAACGATATTGAAACATTCAAAACCAAAAGCCTCTTCTGATGTACCCTCAATTTAGCTTTAGAAAAATACTTCTGCTTCAGCATAGGAAGTCTTCAGATATCCCTGCTTTCTCACTTGGGCTTCATTTGTTGCAATCAAATTTTGATCAGAAACTCAGGTTTCATCTTGATAAGAAATTGCATGAATTCAGCCATCGGCTTTGGGCCAAATGGAATCCCCTCTCGATATAAACAAGGGGTTGAGGCTGAGGTTATGAGTTCAATCCCATACCGATTCAGTTGTATTTGTTTATCAATTAAAGTTGATGGGTAACTCAATCGGACCAGTACGAGAAACCCCATTAAACGGGTAATCTCTCAATGGATTGGCCATGCTAGGAATCATCATAAGCTGATGGGTTTTGATCGGTTCAATAACCAGATCCAGAACAAGCATAACGTTCTCATAGGTATTCTAGAAAGGGATTGTCTATAGCTCAAAGTAATGAGTGTCCAAGTTGTACAGTTCCTCACAGACGTCTCACAGCATTTTAGCATGGCCTTGAGCTATTAATGCACATTTGTAAACAATGAACCAGACATTTAATAGAGTATCAAACAACACTTGCAGCAGTAGAAATTTCAATTGCATCCTCTTTTCATGTATACTGTTATTATGTAAAATATTACTCCCTTTGTCCCCAATAGATGATGTGCCTTTCATTTTAGGTTGTGCGAAATAGATGAAAGTTTTCAAAAATCAACATATTTATTCATTTCAACTTCTCATATCACCCTTAAATTTGAACCCACATTTTTTCAAGCTTGACCTCACTTTTCTTGAGCCATCTAAAGACATTATGGGAAGAGTGTTTGTTTGTTTTTTTTTTTTTGACATGTCTATACAAGAGGAGGGAGGAGATTCAACCAAATGACATATCTGCTTATAGGCGTGGTCCCAGGAAAAGTGTTTGTTTCATTGAGCCATCTAAAGACATTATAGGAAGAGTGTTTGTTTCATTATACTTGGTGTTGCTTATAAACTTGCATTTATTGTAGGATGGATAGAGTAATATACATGGTCCAAGCACATCTCATCTTCCAGATTTCAGTAGCCATGAATCTGTCGGCCAAGGGGATAAATCTTCATCATAGTCCCCTACTTCCAAGCTACCTATAGGACAGTACTCAACTGGATACCCTTTACTTTTAAATTTGAATGCTCGGATATGACACTTGAAGCAGGTTTTGGCTATACAGAATAATAACACGAGAATAATAGTATTACATGCCAAAAATGGTCTAGGATACATTCCATGCAAGGAAAAATTCACTTACAATTAAAATCCATGTTATCTTAGCATGGTTAAGAAGCGCAAACATTTAACTAAATGAATCAAGAAAACACATGTTCATTAACAAGGCAAGAAACAAATACCCACGCCCCCCTAATGGAACTACCATAACAAGATAGCATTTGAATCCTCCTCGAACTCAAAAAAGGGAGAAGTATCTCATCCTTCTCAAAATTGTATTTTTCATAAAGATTATAACTATATGAAGACAAAACAGAGAACAGTTATATACATAAATGAAGCAACTGAGAGTGCACATCGATGTGAACACATTTGGAAAAGCTAAAATTGACTAAGAGCCACACCAAAGGGTCACACTAGAAGAAAAAAAAGAAAAAGAAACTTCTCAAAATAATTAGACTCTTGAACATTTTAAGAAGGTGAACGACGTGCTGGATCGCATTTTTGGATCATTAGATTCGGCCTTTATGACTCTTTAGATCCGAATATGGATCTCAGCCACCTCTATACTAACATGAGTCAACGGCGATTCATTCACAAACTATACAACACAGACCAACCAAACTAAATAAAACACATCCAAACTCATTCCAGAGTATCCATCTCGATCATTTGAAAAACAAAATAAAAGCAGAAAGTAAAATAGCATCAGCGGATGCAACCACCAATTTGCCCACCATTGTCCAATTTTTTTTCTAATTGCCAAACATTTCATTACGGGAAAAGAAATAAAGGTCAAACAGCAACATTAAACAACATCTTATCCATCTGATACCCAACTAAGAATAATATGTCCCAGAATCCAAGCAAAAACAGTTATGAAAAGAAAACAACGATGAACTGAAAAAGGTAATGCAATTACCTAGAGCTGGTTGGCTATCGGATTCCGATATCCCAGAAGACCCGCTCCCTTGGGAACCAAATGACCCCTGTGATAATGGTGGCGGTTGTGGCACCTCCTCCAGATCACCGCAATCCAACCCATTCCCCT
This sequence comes from Carpinus viminea, assembly GCA_013348765.1. Classification (NCBI taxonomy): domain Eukaryota; kingdom Viridiplantae; phylum Streptophyta; class Magnoliopsida; order Fagales; family Betulaceae; genus Carpinus; species Carpinus viminea. The sequence goes on along the minus strand of CP054671.1, from coordinate 36,064,380 downwards.
TTCCACCATTCAATTCAACCCCACAACCTCCTCTAACACCAGAAAAGCCCCGAGTCAGCGCCACCGAGCACGAAAACTCATTCAATACCTTCACACACTGCTCTTTCTGAGAATTCCCATCACCACTCTCCACCTTCCTATCCTCCTCACAGCTCTCCTCCACAAAAATATCCCGGTTCCGATCCCTCCCAGCCTTAGAATTCCTCTGCTTCTCTGACCGCTTCCGCTTCGCCTCCATTCTCCTCAGTGTCTGCAACTCCTTCCTCTTTCTCCACTCCTCTGTCTCCGTAGGCAAAGAACAAGTCCTTATTAGCGGCGCGCAAGCCATAGGTACCACACACGCCGTCTCTCCCAGGTTCACAAAGTCCGGTATCGAGGACGACCTTATGAGGTGCTGAGCTCTTAAAGGGTCTACACCAAACCGGCCATTCAATGAGAGCCCCAGGCTTAGCTCAAGCTCCTCCATATGTTCGCTTTGTTCTTCGAATTTGCGAGGAAAATGATTCCCTGATAAAAGTCTCTGCGACAGATCTCTCGGAAGATTGCTCATTTGCATGGAAATTTGTTGGAGGTCTCTGCTTCCAATATCCTCAGCTTGTCCCATTTAAAAAAGAAGATCAGAAGAAGCAAGCAGTAGAAGCAAATCAATCAAATTTACACACACCCAAATGAGCAAACTTGATGACAAAGTAGAATCTTAGCAGGATATTCCGGGACAATTAGAAGAGAAAGCTTTTAGCTAATAGAAAATTTGTTTCTAAAAAAAAACCGAGGAGAACAAAGCAGAGAAGAGCTTATGAGCTCCAAGTTCTCCATAAAACCGAATTCCAACATTGCTTCCGCGAGTCCACAATGAGAAACTCTACATTTTCTCTCACTTTCCCAGAAAACAAACACAGTAACGGGAGAAAACAAACGTCACGGAGAAAGAGAAGGGAAGAAGAAAAAAAAAATGAAAAGGGACGAGGGGCCAGGGCATTAGAATAATGGAAAGTGGAAAAGGTCATTTTAGCAGCAAAGCGAACAATGAAATTACGTAAACACCCGTGGAGTCGTAGATATTCGACACGTGGAGGCCATGAAGAGCCCCGGAGTCCCACGTGGGTTATGGAACCAGATCTCGAGGAGACGCCAAACAAGAGTCTCCACAACCTCCTCGTTGGCTTGTGGGAAAGGCAGACACCAACAACACACGTGTCATTCTATGAATAGAATTCACCTAACTACCACGTGTCCTGGATAATCTCGGCCTCGTAAAGCCGCAATGCTGCTGTCTCTCCCTCTCTCTCTCTCTCTCTCTCTAAATTCTAAATTCTCGAACTACTTGTTTTGATTGAGCAAGAAGATAACACGTGGGCGAAACCACTGGCTTCAGGTCAGGAGCCTTTTCGTTGGTTGCCATCTCTATAGCCGATGCGCCTCGCTGTCCCAACAGGGAAGATTAGCTCGCAAAATATGATGACACGTTTCAGAAACGGTGTGGTCCCATAAATCAAGACAAATCTAGTGGAGCTGTGCTAATGACCTTTGTTGTTATTATTATTATTATTATTGGCATAATGAGGTTTGTTAATGAGTAAAAGTAATATTATGCAACTAATTTTCCATGTTTTTTTTTTATAAAAATATATATATATTTCATTAAAAGTGTTTTACTTTACTTTGTAATATATATGGACAAGAATGACATGGCGAGATATGTTGAAAGTTGAAAGATCAGATTGGGTTGGCTAATCCACATCATACAGGCACTAAAATAATATCAGCGTTTTTCATTTTTTAAATGAAAAGGTAATGATGAAGAAACTCGCTTCAACCTCTTTTCTTTTAATAATTAAATCAAAGAGATTAATTGTAATTATTTTATATAAATGTGATTATGATAATGTTTTTCTCAAATTTGATTGAGTTATAATTTAACTCAATCTCATCATAATATTAATAAAAAAATAAAATAATTAATATTAATCAAACATATAAAAAAAATAACCTATTTACGAATATTCGAACCTACACTTTAATTTATATTATCCTGGTTAGGCATATAACTCACGTCAACTTGCTTGCACTTTAAGGTGTCAAGTGGTATTCTGTGGGACAAGTACGTGTATATTTTTTCTACTTTCTTCATCATCAACAATCGAAACAGAATATATTGTTGTCTTCAAAGACTATCCTAACCTGCTCCCCCACAAACGAAAAACACATCAAATCTACGCCATCGGGTCACCCATCAAAGCAAAAAATTCCACGTTTTAATCGCATCGACGGCTAGAAACATTCCCAGACAGTCTATCTCAGTACAAACATCGTATTGTAGAGAGGCCAAGGGAATCTCCGGGAACACGCAGAAAAGCAAAAAAAAATCAAGAGGAAGATCAGGCGTGGAGCCCAAGTGGACCAAGTTGCATGATGATTTAATTTTTTTTCGCGTCAGTGATCTGGGTCATCGCCACGTGTAGCTGATGCATCAGGTGCGTACGTGTCTTTTTCCAGTTGCAGGTCACAGCTCAGCAGGCAATCAAGTTGGCCGAGAGCGACGTTTCGTTGGAGAAAAAAAAGAAAAGAAAAGGCGATGACGTGCTACGTGTCGTTTTCCACGCGTCGCGTTGAAAAGCCGTTAATTTTTTATTAAAAGATTGGTGAATCTTGAAGGATTGAAATCTCGTGACTTTTTTAAATTTAATGGTTTATAAAATATTATTTATGAAGTTTTCGAAAAAAAAAGTTTTTAAATTGAATTTAAAGTTAAATATTTATAATATATTTAGATATAAATTTTATTTATAAATAAAAATATTTTTTATTATAAACTATTAGAAAAATCTACATTATTTTATAAATTTTCATCTTTAATATTCAAATTAAACTTTTTTAAATTTTTATTAAATAATTTTTATTTTACAAAATTTTTTATAATTACTTTTTTACTTTCTTTATAACTATATAAAAATTTTACCTCCTTATTTTATTTTTAAAATACTAAATGGGAGAATTTTTTTTCTCATTTTACCTCTCAAATCACACTTAAATTAAGTATAAAATGAAAAAAAAAAATTCTATCCGTTGATGACTAATAGAAAAAAAAAAGTATTATAAGATGATAATTTAATATGATTAATATTATAATTAGTAATTCATAAAATCAAATCACATATTTATAAAATAAAAAATAAATAAATAAACCATTAAATTTAAAATAAAACAGTTAATTATTGAATAATTAACCTTTCCATTTAAAAGAGGAAAGATAATGAATTTTGTTTCCATTTAGAAATGGTTGGAATGTTGAGGTACTGTGGAATGTGAGCTGGTTTTGAAGAGTGAATGTGAAATATCTACTGTTTCTACACAACAATATTTGTTTAATTCACGGGTACAATTATATTTAACAACCAATATCTAAGTGCCCAATATTTTGGTCCAACTCCTATGTAACAACACAATTCAAGTGATTTCAATCATTGGATGACACTTGGCTAAGGCACCACTAGCTGGAGGCAATATCCAAAAGAAATGCGCCCAATTGGTTTTGCCATATCAAGGTCATAAAAAAAAATAATTTATAATATTTTTACAATTTTTAATATCTCTTATAATAGAATATTCCAACATCATTCAACTAAAATATTAAATTGGTTTGTTACAATACCGATATATTTTATATACCTTATTATTATTTGCTTTGTGATCTCCATATTTTTCTCCAAAATAGCAATCATTTTTCATGCATTTATTTTATCAATAACAACAAAGAAAGGTTAAGTAAAAACAATTAAAAGTGTTGGATTAAACAAAAAATGCACAAACGAGCAAATAGATGACATTTATAATATGAAATGATTGATAACCATACTATCAACAATTTCCAAAAATAAAAAATAAATTAAAAAGATGATTTAAATATAAAAAATATTATTCACAGGATAAAAGAAAAATAAAAATCTTATTAATCACTTTTCTAAAAAATCCACAGCTTGTTTATCTTGGAATGAAATTTAACCACATTTAAAGAGAGTAGAGAACAATCAAAAATTTAAATCCATTAAAAATAGTATTATTTATCTCTAGATATTGTCCCTCTTGGTGTAAACCAATCCATCTTTCCACAAATCAGTTATTATCCTATAATAACAAAGTTTCTCCATTTTGAACATTACTTCAAATATCAAACCACCATCTACCACTTAGCCAATCTGGGTTTTCTCATCCCAATGAAAAATTGTCCTACAAAATTCAATATTTAAAAACCTACATCAGTCTTATTTATTGAATGAAATTCTTTTCTTTACATAAAATTGTCCAGTATACTGACTCAAGTGGATTGGAAAAAAACGAAAATAATCAGGAAAACATATCCATTCAACCGTCAATACCAAAACTAACAATGAAACCTCCATAGCAGTAACATGTTTTTAATATAATGACCTAAAAGATTTATACATTTTATACCCAATGGGAAAAAAGCACAAATATTTTTAAAAGGAAAAGAAGAAGTTAACACCAAACTAGAGTATTGTCTCAATATTCAATTAAATATTAAACTAAAAAAAAGTCTCAATATATAACTGAGAGTGTTAAACTATATTAATGATTAAATCATTTTAGCATTTGATGTAGCATGACCTTAGATAAATTTTATCATAAAAATGACAAAAATTCTACTCAATTCATGAAAACATTTTGCTTTTATACTAATTTTTCCTATTGCTGAAACCTTCAACATTAACAGGACCCTCCTCAAATAAAATCAATCCATTTTTTCTACTAAAACTAAAACATAATTGCTCTTTTCATATTCCTAACCTCCCCTTCCAAGAGAACCACTCTTCCACTCTAAACTCAAGAACCAAAAAACAGACTACTATATCAACCAAGCATGAATTGCATCAAACCTTGCAACCTCTTTTGTCAAAACACTAGTTAATTTCATTTTCCTTTTCCAAAGATATACTTTGAAACAATTACAAATAATTCTATTCATCAGTGGAGACCTCAATGAATTGCTAAATTCTTGTGGTAGTTCTTTTATTTCAACAACAGCCTTTAGCCCCAATGGTGATGGGTGAACCTGAGAAAATATAACACTTACGTTGTTAATAGAAATAAAACCTCATTCTATGTCTCAGTTTTTAATGGTGGAGGATGTACAACAAGATCAAAATAAAACAAAAAATCTGGAGGTAGCAATAATCAAACCTGTAGAAAAAAGAAGAAGAAGTTACCAGAAATCAACTAATATCCATATTCCCCAAAGAAAAAGAAAAAAAAATATCCATATCAATACAACAGCCAACAGAATGCATGAAGGTTGACAAAAAAATCATAGCAAATATGTTGATGATGTATCTCTCGATTGGGCAGAATACAAAGAAAGCAATTATGTTTTTAATCACTGAGGGAAAAGATGAAAACTAATCTTCACATCTAAACACTAATGCATGAAAATAAAATATCTTTGAAAATTGAGTGTTGGTTAACAAGATATACCTGAACTAATGGAGCTCAAAGAATGAAATTCAACAGCCAAAACAGTATCCCTGCTGCTGCAGAGCAACTAGATAAAAATCATGTCAAAATGCAAACAAAAGTTGGTATATTCATGCACTTGAAACATCTGAAACCAACCTTATTATTTCTGACTTGGATACCTCCTTGCTTGATGGGTATAAATTCTTGAATTCAATCAAGCTGCTCAACTGCCACCCCTAAGGGAATTTGGTGTGGTGGTAGCCCTCTCTGCAACCATTAGAATGTGGCTATTTAAAGTGGCAACAAGATAATGAGAAACAGGACAACTAAGACACCAATCCAGAAAGAACATAATAACCTAAGAGTCCATCATTACAATCTCTTATGTTGATATTCAATTTAATGAGTAAGATACACAAAACTTGTCATATAAAAGAACACAAAATTCAAAAGATGAGCTTTTTTGAAAAGACCCATGATATAACAACACAGGAAAATGGACAACAAAGAGAAGCATACCATCCTCTTGCGTGTCTACTTTCAGTACCAAGCTATGGGTGATGCTTCAAGAACTGAATTATACAAAAGTGACAGGTTCTCGGTGTTTTGAAACCACCTTTATAGTATTAGTGGGTAATAAACTTTAGTGTGCCCTGAATCCTCTGTTACTTTAACCTACAAGAACATATAAAGTTCAAGAGATAATTCTAATACTTGCTGAACATAAGTCTTTGGCCATGAACTCACGATGATGCATAAGACTTCTTGGGAGCATCATCTTGCCTGAAGAAGAAGATGACTCTACAGCTGTGGAAACATCATTACCATTTGAATGAGATTTAGGTTGTGGAATAGCCTGTTTTCAGTAATAACTGTCTCTCAAGCTGGGATGGGTCATGAGATTTCTCAACAACGTTTTGATCCTCTTCTACAGTAGAAGTTTCAGATTTGTTGCAGGAGGATCAGAAATATGAATTGGCTCTGCAAACAAAACTTCAATACAAAGGTTAAAGGAATTCCCCGATGCAGTGTCAAATGAAGAACAAAGATGAATAATAGCAGTAAGTATAACCTCGATCAGGGGTTAAGGGACAGTTGTCATCATCAACTCCATTAACAAGCATGGTCCATCATCATCTTCTACATACCTAAAAACATCATTAAGAAGTATCCATTGTCTTGTGGAGCAAGAAAAATGATTATGCAAATTTCCTTCTCAAGTTATCCTTGCCCGTTAAACATCCAGTTACTAACACAGTTACTCCATCCTTGTAAGACTTGAGCATCTGCAGTCTTTATCTCTGCTTATAGTCTTTGTATTCCAAGGACATAATCATCTCATGGATACTGCTCAAGAAACCTTACTGAAGTTTGACTGATAGTTGTTAAACAAACCTCATAAATTGTTTACTACCAATCAATTAAAATATTTCTCTTTAAAATTAAGTCCAGTAGAGAGGAAAGAGACTATGATACAAGTTGCAGCAAAATGAGCTGTAAGAAAATCAATAATCAGTTACATATGTAGTATTGTCAAATTACATCATCAACTTGTCTCTCATGATGGTAAATACACATCCAACGTTTTGTTCTAGAGTAGAAGTTTAATGTCTTATGTAAGATCAACATTATAATCAACAAAACTATTAGTTCCATCACTAGGTGAAAGAATAGATTATTATAATGAAATTTTACCTGATTGGAATAGTAAATTACCAGCAAATAGTCCATTAATCTTTGCATATCAAGAGATAGAATTTCATTTCTCTGACTTCAAATTATGATGGATTTGTTGAACTTGCAACAAATTATTACACTAAGTCATTATCTAGAATCTCACCTAAGCCAGTTGCCTAAATAACAGAGCTGTTAGCCTTCGTGCTTGGTGAAATCAAGCAGTTTCTTAGCTAACATAAACAGACTGATGTGAAAAACAGTCCAAGTGTATAATGTAAAATGATCAAAACTTCTGAAGGCTTAGACAGTTCTCCATACCTAGGATGAACTAGTCAAACATGAAACACTGATAGTGACATACAGAACTATGAATAAATGCTCTTCTATTCAATATACAATAATTGATGCCAACGTGTTGAGGGTATCCACTAACAATTTACATACACCCAATTGGCAGTGAAGCAAATAACATACTTGCATGGAGGTCACTGAGAATCACCATTACAATCAGGCCGCAGCACACTTGAATCTTGATAGAATCTGGACCATTCTGTGGTGGTGAAGAATATGGTAGTACTGCTTTAAAAGCTTTCAAATTGAGCAGTGGAGCAGCAGCAGGAGGATTTTCAGTTTGCAAAATTCTGCAAATGCCAGCACAATAATTTTTTTATTGGTGAAAAAAATCTAATAAAAAACTATTATTACTAAAATCTCCATCCTTTGGAACTAATAATTTGAATAGATTAAACATTGAACATCTAGGTCCAACAGATAAATGAGACAAAAGAAACTTCTAGTCATAATGTAATCAACAATGTTCATTAAACACCTAAACAATCAGCAGGCTTGAAAAACCAGCAAGATATCTTTGCACCATAAATATTTTGAAAAAAAATGGCGAACAAATATAATAACTGATGTTACCTGATAAAGATCAAAACTATAATAAAAATTAAGATGACTGCTATTATCTCTTTTTGTCAAATTGTTGGCTGATGCATTGGGGACACTTAAAGGTTACAACCTCAAACAATCAGATCCATAGAATTGTTGGTTTGCATTCCCAAACACTTACATCAGCTTCAAAAGTGTTTCAAACATATGTTTCCATGTTGATTTTTTCTTGGCCTGGAGAGGCCAAGTCTTGTTAAATCCATGTAGTCAACCCCAATTAGTTGATTAAGGTTTAGTTGAATCAAATTGTAAGTTGGGATGCACATAAACCAAGAAGCTCAATTTGAACTCTAATCTCCCAACAAAAAGAATTCAAACTTAAAAAACAAAAGCCAAAAATACCGTGCGACTAATTGGACCAATAAAATAACATTAAATAAATCAGACACACAGCCAAAAAAAAAAGCCATGATATTGACACCGCAACAAAAAGAGCAAGTGATATAAAACAAACACATTATTCAAAAGGACAATCAGGCTTTTGTTGATATAGCCACATTACGGTAAAGACCAGAAAATAAAAATAAAAATAAATCATAAATCATAAAACTGAGAATCAGAAAATTTGTAACTTAAATGATCTGACAGGCATCAAAATTCATCCCAAAATCCCACAAAATTCGGAAAAAAATGATTTTCAAGCAACGTCAGTACATTTGGATCCAACCAGAACAATATCCAAAATCTAAATAAAAACTCAAACATACAAAATAAAAGAAAACCCATTCAGGGAAACAAAGTATATCGACAAATGAAGACACGTTCTTCCCCAAAATTCATAGCGAAATGATTAGATTTTTACAAAGAAAACAATAAATAAATAAACATCCATGATAAAAATAAGAAGAAAAAACAAAAAAACAAAAACTAAACTCTTCATTACGCATAACAATGCCTGATCGTAAAAAAAAAACCAAGTGAAACTAAATTAACAAAAAAGTAGGAAAAAATATTAATTTTACAAGAAGAATGAGCAAATAAAATGCTAAACAATACAACAACAAACCCATTAAATACTACATACAAATATCTCGAAAGAAAAAAGATTTCGAGAGAACCTGAAACTGTTTGAGCTTGCAAGTAACGACGATTGGCTACGACGAGATGGTACAGTGCCTTCACCAAAGGACTGCGCACACAGCGACACCAAAACGAGCCTGAGAGCTACCTGTGGAGTATGTGTATAAATGTATCTTCCACACTCGAATACTCAACACATGTCAGGTTCCTTTTGTGCAGTTTGTCCATTTATCAATCCCACTATTTGGACAAGGATTTAGTTTAGCTCAGGTTACTTTTTCACAGCTTGTCCGGTTGCTATATAATTACAACACTAGTAATGAAAACGTACCAAATAATAACTCAATCGATTGCGGATCAAAAATTTCGACTATGGATTACATTTTATAAAAGCGTATTTAGTTAGTCTCTCTTTTTCCATTAAAAGTTTGTTTGAAAAAAAAATCCTTAGTAAAAAAATAAAAGTCATTTTAAAGGTCTAAAAAGTCAAAATGATTAAAAAGTATTTTGGCAAAACTTTAAAATGAAGCTTTTGTCAGCTTTTTTTTTTTACTTAAAATTCTATTTATCAAAGCGTAATTTTAAACTGACTATTAATTAATGTCTTAAAATAATATAAAAACTAAAATAATTTTTATGGATCTCATGTGGAATATGGGGTGTGGTGTTATTGGATTGTGATTGATATGTTTCTAAAAGATTAATGCTCCATTTTTTCTTCTTCTATCAAGTTGTTCATGGGTTCAAATTTTACATGTCCTTATAATTAAATATTTGATATTAGGTTAACACTAAATGTCTATTATAGTACTATTAGTGCCACTTATTTTTCTAAAAGTTGTCACATTCTCTTAAAGTATCAGTTTTTATCAACTCGCTCTATAAGGTTTAAATTTTATCAATTTAAATCCTAAAGATATAATTGTTATAAAATATATCCTCCCATCCATCTTTCATTACATTTTTATTGGTGTTGTCACATCTTACCCAATCAAAAGGTGACATGTGCCCCCATAAAAAAGTTATAAATATAAATATAAAAATTTAGAAAAACAAATGGGGCCCCTTTGTCTTTAATTATAATTTTTAAAAATTAAAAAAAAAATTCCTTTTTGTTTTATATTTAGGGGTAATTACCTTTTACTCTTATGAACTACAATGCCTTAAACACTTTCCCCCCCATAAACTATTAATTATGACACGTGACCTCATCAAATTACCATTTTACGATACTTGATCTTATCAAACTACCATCTTATGACATTTTCCCTTTTTCCGTTAGTCAAATGGGTTAAAACTAGTGGTCAATGGTCATGTGACTTGCATGTGCCATTTTAAATTTTTTTCCTTCCATTTTTACCTTCACTTTAGATTTTTGGATTAGAATTTATGAGGATATAAGCGTCATTTTCTTGATATGAAATGAGAGCAAAAATGGAAGGAAAAAAATTTAAAATGATTGACCGTTAGATTTAACCCCTTTAACTGACGAAATGAGAGAAAATATCATAAGATAGTAGTTTGATGGGATTAAGTGTCATAGTTGGTAGTTCATGAAAGCAAGTGTCAATACGTTGTAGTTAATGGGTGCAAAAGGTAATTACTCCTTATATTTATTTATTTTTTATATTAAATGAGACACGTATCACCTACTCTTTTTTTTTTTTGATATGCTCACAAGAAGAAGGAGGATTTGAACCAAATAACCTTTACTTTATTAGGCGTAATCCCAGACATACATCACCTTCTTATTGGTATTACATGGTAGTACCATTAGAAATTAAATGAAATGTTTAAATTGAGTATGGCGCAAGATCAAAAAGGAATATTAATTTAACCATTTTCAATGGGTAGGGGACTATGTCTCATGAAGCAAGTGGCAAAACTAGGAATTGGTTCATGGGGTCCCAGTCAAATGTATTTTTGGGCATAGTGAGAATTTATATTTTTTAAATATTTAAATATTAATTAAATAATATTTATTTTAATATTGTTGTTATATTTTTCTATAAATTAGTATTATATGCATTAAAGGACAAAAATTGAGAATGAAGTTGGATGGGAAGTGTGACATGAGACATGGGAGAGAGACAATTTTTTTTTTTAAAAAAAATTATTTTTGAGTAAAATAATCGGACATAGGAGAGAGAACTGGACATTATTTTAATTTTTCTTGGATGGAAAACCATCTTTTAGCCTTTAGGAGAAAAATTTAAAGAAAAAATTCAGTTTACCCTAATAAAGTTTCATGAGATTTTCAATTTGAACCCCAAAGTTTTAAAATTGGCAATTTACTACCGAAATTTCAAAAGTGGCAAATTGAACCTTCATTAACTTTTCTATCAAATTAGACGAATTTTTTATAAAAAAAGCCTGAGGGCATTTATGTCATTTCATCGTTTTCCGTCTAATTTGACGGAAAAGTTAACGGAATGTTCACTTTGCCACTTTTTGAAACTTCAGGGGGATAAATTGCCAATTTTAAAACTTTTGGGTTCAAATTAAAAACCTTTGAAACTTCATGGGGATAAACTGAATTTTGCCCAAAATTTAATAGGAAAATTTTGTTGGGGGGTTTGTATAATAATTTTTATAGGGACCCTCCTAAGGCTATACTATATAAAATAGCAAATTTGTCAAGGTTTAAAAAATTTTTGGGGTGTCCATGGTCCCCCCAGACATCCATGTGGGTCCGTCCCTGTATGAATTAGTGGTCACTAATTCAAATTTTACTCATACTCACCATTTTCTATCCCTTTGTGTTGACATATTTTTAAAAATAAATAAATAAAAAACAAAAAAATCACATGACTTATCAAACTTCTGTATTGATCTCTTAATCTTTTTATAAACATGGGAGGGAGGAACTATGAAGTTTAGGATTCAAATACTTTGATTAGTCTATGATTAAGTAAATTTGTAATGGATACAATAGTAGTGAGTTTAGTACTATAACTGAATAACAGTTGGGCGCAACTGTAATAGGTTTTCTTTTAGAGTGGTTAAAGAGTTCCATAATTGTGAAGTCCATCTTATAAGGGAGGTATGGAAATAATAGATAATTCTCAAGTCATTACTTTGTAATAGGACCCAAGCATCATTCAATACAATCCATTATTTTCATCCCATATATATTCAACCCTTTTCATTCTATTCCACTGTTCCAATCCATAAGTACCATAAAATATAAAAAACACATAACAAAATTATATAAAAGAAAAGGTTTCTATAAACTTCTCTTTAAGAAAGGCATGGCAACCAACGTGAAAAGAGATTGTCCTCAAAAATGTCACGCAAAGGATATATGACCTAAAATTCATTAAAATTAATTGTGGGTTTGAATGTCACTTTTTTAACTTTAAACATACATCTAACACAATGATAATACTTTGGAAGTTAAGTGTATTTTTTTCCCCAATGATTTCTTTTTTAAATTAACTCATGATTATTTCATTGCAAAAGACAATCAAATCAATAAGATATTTTGCAAGGAATGAGTGAGAGTGGACTCTCCTTGGCATCTTTGGTGCACAATATGTTGTTCAGTATGTGCTTGGGCCTAAGAGCCCCACATTACCAGACGCCTAAGCCCGCCGAAGGTAATAGTGCCAACTTAGCAACCCGATCCACTTACCTTATAACGAGTGCAGAACAACCGCGAAGCACAGGATCGACCCAATAACCTTAACTAAGCCCATCTCCTTCCTAAAGACGAATAAGTCCGACAATTATGCCATACCGGAACCGATAAGGAAGCGTTTGACGCTGCCGGAATTGGTGACCGGACACCACGCACAAACCAATATTCCATGCTCAATCATGGAATGACACTTGGCAGGGCCCATAGAGAAGAGGGGATCTTTAAGATTATTAGAAAGACGGATCCCAATTATATGCTGTAGTTAAAACTACAGTATATATACTGTTAAAAAATTGAAGGGTGATGATTTAACTAAAGTAATTGAATGACATAGATCTGTCATAATAATTATTAATTTTTTATTTTATTCATCACTTCATCTATTTATTGGTATTTATGATAACAGATATGAATGCTTTAATTTTTTAACAGCATGCATGTCTTAGTTAAAACTACAACATAGAAGCTAAATCCTAAAAAGACTTTACATCCCCGATGAGAAGGCACAAATTCCCAATTTCATTACTCATGCAACAAGATTATTGACTTAAACATGGCATGCATATCTGTCAATACACCCTATATAATGTTTAAGACTATTATATATACTATATATATATATATATGATATATTTGAAAAGAAGAAAAATGTTTGGATACAAAATTTTTTAGCAAAAGATGGGTACCAAACTAACGTGAAACCCATTCATTTGAAAGTATCAAAATAATTGATCAAGAGAACTACTACGGCTACAAATGAATGAACTCTATATCATTTTTATATCCATCAATATTACTTAGTAAAAGATTTATCACTCATAATATTTTTCTCGAAGAAAATACCAGAAGAGAGAGGGAGAGAGATAGAAGGATAAGCTCATAAGCAAGAGCGTTCGCTCTCGCCATCAAACATACATTTGAACTGGCAACACAATAAAAGGAAAAAATATATAGAAGCAAAGTAAAAATGAAAAAAGAAAAAAAGAAAAGAAAAGAAAAAAAAAAGGGCACATTTCAGACATTATTTAAGCAGAGCTGGACATAAATCTTACGTAGTAGATATGAATATTTATGTCTAGCAATTGCGTTTGTAGCGACTGTTACACGATTCTGGTCGACGAGGTTTATTGCCTTCCGGAAGGCAGCTTTCATACGGCCGACCTCGGCTACAACCAACTGCTTGTTTATTCCGGTTATTAGTGCCGTCGGTGACAGTATTCTTGTTGGCGAGCATTCTGGTTATTTCGGAATCAAACATAAACTCTAGCTCGTCCATGCGGCCGTCGTAACGGTAGCTGGCGTTGTTCTTCGTTATTGAAGTAGTCGCTCCACAATGTCCGGTGTGCAGAAAAATCAAGAGCATCACTAGGAGTGCCGGACAGGGACCCCTCTTTCTGTTGACTGTTTCTCCCACCATCTCAGCGCCTCTGTTGAGGGAGTTCTGGGAGGAATTTGCTGAGGCTGGTGGTGGTGAATGAGAACGGTATGATTTTAAAGACGCCCGAAAGATGTACATCGGATTTATTCCGAACGATTTATCTTTTATTTCGGCAAAATGACAATAAAGCCCCTTCACGTTATGGTGTGGGATAAAAATAAAAAATTAAAGCCTTATAAGCATAAAAATAAAAAATAAAAAATAGAAGCCAAAAGAATATAAGGGAGTTACCAAACTATTATCATCTTTTGAAGGGATGGTTAACCACATCAAGAGTTGCTTAGGGGTGAGCGAACACCCTCAAGAGAGTGGCCAATCATCTTGTCACCTTCGATAAGTAGTCGGTTTTGTTGAAAGTCTCACATTGCTTGGGTATTAAGGAGATGGGCTATTTATAATGGTGAGGAGAAACCTCAACTCTTGAGCTAGCTTTTGAGTTGAGTTAGGCCCAAGACCCATTTCTAACATGGTATCAGAGCCAAAAGTCATGGGATCGAACCTTGACTCAATCAATTCACCCCCCATTTAAATTAAATATTCTACGTGTTGGGTATCACCTATTAAAAGGGAGTTCGAGCCCACACATGAGGGGGAGTGTTAAAGTAATGATTAAGTGATTAAATTTACCTCTTCCTATCAGCTTAAGCTTTTGGGATAACTGGTAATTTAACATTGTATCAGAGCCTGACACAATTGGCTGTGGCCCACCGTCTCCCATTTATTGCACATGTTGGCTTGGATGTCCTCCCGCCAAACGTGAGGGGGTGTGTTGGAAGTCCCACATTGCTTGGGTATTAAGGAGATTGACTATTTATAATGGTGAGGGAAAACCTTAATTCTTGAACTAGCTTTTGGGTTGAGTTAGGCCCAAGACCCATTTCTAATAAGTCTCTCGTTCAAAGGATGATGTGTGGCAAAAAAAAAAAAAAAAAAAAAGCTTTAAGGGGGTGGTTATTACATTTTTAAAAAGTGAGAGGATTGTCAGACCACTTTAATTAACTACTGCCTTAATGGTGGTTGACCTGCCCAAACACCCCATTTGGTTGATTGAACATCACCCGCTTTGAGTCAAGGGATGGCTGGATAAAGTGGTCCGGCCACCATTTAACTTTTTTTGATTATTATTTTCTTTCAATTTTTAATATTTATGTGGCTCAATTTAGGTCATTCATTTTAAACTCATGTATTGAAAAAATTGTCCGAAACTCTATCTTAACATTCCCTCTATGGTTTTGTCCAATATCACATATCCACTTTCTAAATTATGATACAGCTGATGCTTAATTTGTTTTAATGTTCTAACACACACACAAAAGACAAATAATAATTACGAAGAAGATAAAACTCAACACGGTTTGACAATTATGTAGAAAATGGTTGATCATATTCTCCCACTTGAACACTTTTCCTGTGTTGGCATGATAGGATTTTAGATGCTATCTCACTCTTACTCCACTCAGGAAATTAGGTGAAGCATGTTATCTTCTTTTCAGTGGACCTTTATTAGGGTCGCACTAATTATAAGTTAAGTGAAATATGTTGTGCTCATTTTCTGTGGTCCTTATTATGCATATATACCTTGTTTGACATTATCAATCTAGGATAAAACAAGATCAAATCCTCTATATTCAAGTAAAATAAGCAACTCTAAGTTCATAACGTCCTAACCAAAACTTCTTGGTTTGGATAATTAGGCATCATACAATTCCGTTGCCTAACGGTTTCTGTGTTGTAATTATCCTTTAAATTTTAACCGCCTTATCAGAGTATGTTTGACATTGCAATTAATTTTGTGATTTTAAATTAAATCGCAAAAAATGTATCATTTGGAAGTTCATTTTAGAAAAATTGCAATTTGAAAATGTAAAACATATATATATGTATGTATATATGTGTGTGTTTTTAAACCACATGTAAGTGGGTGCGTTTTTAAAAAAATAACAATTTAAAAGTTAAACTGTAATTTTAAATGTCAAACTGCAATTTTACCAACTACTTAACTGTTAATTGTGTTTTTGAATTAATATTTTCAAATTGACATAGGAATGGGACTCATTAATTACGCTTTGCATGATTAAGCATGACATGGCATCAAACTAGAAGTAACATGCCTAACTAGTAGGGGTGTAAATGAGCCGAGCTTGAGCGAGCTTCTCTTGTTTGGGCTTGACTTGTTTAAATTTTACTCGAATTCGAGCTCGAGCTCGAGCTCGAGCCGAGCTTAAGGACGAGCCAAAAAATTAAGCTCGAACTCATAATAAGTTGAGCCGAGCCGAGTCAATTCACGAGCTAGCTCTTATACATTTTATTTTTTTATTATAAATTTAAACTTCAAGTATTCTTAAATGGCTCAAGAAGCCAACTTGCATATGAGTATTTGCTTAGTCTAGCTAGCCGAGTATGGAGCCTGATTTAATACAGCAAAACACTTAGTTTCGAAGAGAGAAAATATACATCATTTTATAATAAAATGATGCTATTAGAAAAAAAAAATCATCAATTTTTAATATTAATACAAGCAATCATGTAAACAACTATTAATTCGAGTCTTATACGAGCTGTTCACGAGCTTAGCCGAACTTGCTTCATTTAATATTCGAGTTAGGATTTGTGTTCACGAAACATTTTATTTAATAGTTAAGTCAAGGCTAAAGCTTAAACTTAGCCGAGAGCTTGAGTCATGAAATGAAATTACACATGGCAGAACCAGGGAAAAGAGGGGATCCTTATGAAAGTAAGAAATACATAAAAACCTCCAAATCCATTACTCATGCAATAATATTCATTTCAATGCCAATCTGACAATAATAAATAGAGAAATGCTGCTTATGATTTTCTAGTGATCATCTCCTAGCATTTTCTTAGGTTTTTTTTTTTTTTAATAAAATAAAATAAAATAAAGAAAAAAGAAGTAGGAAGTGGGTGTGTGAATGTGCATATTAATAAAAGGAAAATTAAGAGAGAAAAGAAAAGTAAAGAAAACGCATATTAATGGAGACATATTATTTAAGCAGATCAGCTGGAAATACATCTTACGTACGTAGTAGATGTAAATATTCATTTCTTGCACTCGCGGTTGTAGCGATTACAATTTGATGGTGGAGGATGACCATTGATGCAGGGTAGATACTGTGTTTTTGGGGGACAAGGGACTGCTGGTCCACCAGCGGTGTCAGTGCCGCCAGTGCCGTAGTGCGGCTTGTCAGCGAGCATTCTGGTTATTTCGGAATCAAACATCCAGTAGTCTGCAGCTTCGTCGATGCGGGCGTGGTAAGGGGAGCTGGCGTTGCCCTTCATTATTGAACTTGTCGCTTCACAATCGCTTGTGTGCAGCAAAATCATCACCATCACCAGAAGTAGTGCCAGAAAGGGAGCCCTCTTTCTCTTTGCTGTTTCTCCCACCATCTCTCGCGCGCCGCCTCTGTAGGGACTGGGAGTCTTTGGGAGGAGCTTGTTGCATGTGAATAAGTGGTAACAGATGGGAGTCCGATTTTAAAGACATCCAACTAATAAAATATTGAGTAGAATACATTTTTACCTATGTGACTATCTACTCATTTACACTTTTATCTTAATATTTAAAAAGTGACACTTTACCTTCCTAAAGTATTTGACATTGACACTTAACCTCTATGAAGTACACTTTACCTCCCAAAGTAACTAAGTTTTGGAGGATAATTAAAGTGTAAACTCAAGAGAGTAAAGTGCCAATTTAAAATATTTCAAGAGGTAAAGTGTACTTTATGAGTTCAAATGTCAATGTTAGATACTTTGGAGGGAGTAAAATGCATGTCACTTTTTAAATGTTGAGGTTAAAAGTGTAAATAGGTGGATAATTCAGTCCTTTAGGGGTAAAGTTTATTTTTCCCTAAAATATTGGATTTGGATCATATTCCTATTTCCTATTAATCCTACTTTCATTGTTTGAATCATAATCCAAATGCAAGTTTTAATTAATATTAATTAGAGGAAAATTCACATACCACTCGATTGATAATGTTCTCTCAAATTTTCAATTGTGGCAATGTTCTTCTAAACTACCAAAACTTTGTCAATGTCCCCCCAAGGCTAGCAAAAATATAAAAATGTCCCTATATATTTCTCAATAAAACAAAAATACCTCTATAAATTCAAAAAATAAAAATAATGACCATTTATTTTTTAAAAAATTATTTTTTAAATGAAAATGTTTAATTTGAAAAAAAAAAGATGATTTTATTTTTAAAACGAATATTTTTTTAAATGGAAATTTTAAAAAATATATATATATATATGTCACCCTTCAATTTTTTTTTTTTTTTAGTTTTAGGGTTTTCTAAAAGTTTTAGTATTTTTTGTTTTTATCCTATTAAGGATAGTTTCGTTATTAGGAGGAATACTGACAATTTTTTGTAGTTTAGGGGGATATTATCATAATTAAAAGGTTTGAGAGGACATTGTCAATTAGGTGGTAGTTTGAGGTATGGGTGTCCAACTGATTATAATCGGCGGTTATTGTGGTGCTTGTCAGTGAGCATTCTGGTTATTTCGGAATCAAACATCCAGTCTGCAGGTTCGTCCATGCGGGCGTGGTAAGGGGGGCAGGCGTTGCCCTTCATTATTGAACTTGTCGCTCCACAATCGCTTGTGTGCAGCAAAACCATGAGCATCACTTGGAGTAGTGCCAGAAAGGGAGCCCTCTTTCTCTTTGCTGTTTCTTCCACCATCTCTCGCCGCCTCTGTGGGGAGTCTTTAATTGGGAGCAACTAGCTCGTTGCATGTGAATGAGTTGTACCAGATATATAAGAGTACGACTGATTTTAAAGACGTCCTACTAATTAACCAGATTCTTACTATTAATTAATTAAAACGATAGATTATGTGGTTACCTAACCCTTGGCTGCATGTAGTGGTGGAGATACAAGGAGCGACCTAGGGACAGGCACCCCTGGTTAAAAAAAAAAAATCAAGTAATTTTTAATCAAATGTTGAAGGGCGCCCCAGGTAAAATTCTCTATCGCCCCTCCAATCTGATGGGCGTGCGAGTCGCCGGAAGCCAATTAATCTTTTGGTCCAAATTTGTTTTTGGGCCCAAATTTTTTTTTTTGGGGCCTTATTATATTGGGGCCCTAGGTGAGGGCCTAACTCGCCTAGGGCTTGAGCCGGCCTTGCCTATATAGTAATTGATATATCAATTTAGCACATATTTATGAAGTCAGATAAATATATTTTTTGTGATACATATATTGTGGTATAATTTCTGTTTTTAATTGTATTTACAATATTATAATAAAAATATAATATACAAAGAGAAAAAAATATTTTATTATTTTATTGACGTCTCCAATAAAATGTATTCTTGGATCTACCACTGGCTGCATGCACGGTTCACCATTCGAAACTAAGTCCCCTTCAATTATACAGAATTGCGTCACTAAGCTTTGATTTAATGTTCTAGAACACACAACAAAAGATAAAATGGTAATTAACAAAGAAGATGAAACTCAATATGGTTTGACAATGATATAGAAAACGATTGGTAATTGTGGTGGATTGACATAATTAATATTCTCCCACTTGAATACTTTTTCCTACTTCACAAACTAAATTAAGTGAAGCATGTTATGTTCATTTCAGTGGACCTTTATTAAGGCCGCACTAACTTAAGTGAACTATCTTATTCTCATTTTCAGTGGCCTTAATTCGGCATACCTTGTTACCACATCCCAAAGTGGGCTGCTTTCTCTACGTTTTGTTAATTTGGTAGCTTTTGCAGTTGTGTTTCTAGAAGAAGATTTCTGGATTTTTCTCTTTGGTGTGCGGTTTAATTAGTTGTTTTTTTTTTTTTTAGATTATTTTGTTATTATACATGTTTTCCCTTCCTACTTATCAGTTGATTAAGATGAGGGTATGGATTTTAATTTAATTTAATTTAATTTTTTGAAAAATAGAAAGAAAAATATGAGGGCCGGTTTGAATTAAATTAATTGGAAACTTGTTTTAAGAATCATGTGACGTACAGTTTGGACTAAACTGTAACTTACATGTTCTACAATAATGCCTTCTTACCTTTCTCAAACTAGTATTTAATTTATAATGTCTCTTCAAACTTTAAATTAAGACAATATTATCTCTCTAAACTTTTAATTAAGACAATATTACCACTTCAAGTATACACGAGAATCCCATGATTGAATCATCACGCCCTAAGAAAAAGGAAAGGGCGTGTGATGAAAATAAGGCTGGCCAAGCCATGTAATCATTTTTTCTTGATATGAGATGGACAAATATACCAGGAACCTCCCATGGCTCACATCTGTTACAAGGTCAACCTCTGCAATCTCCACGCCACAAAAGCTTCCACTAAACACTTTAGGTGGTGGCAAACCTTGCTCGATCGCATGTACGTGTCTTGCCTAGCAAAATCATGATCACGCAAAACTACTTCCATTGTGATCAATATGTCTTCCCTAGAAAAAGACCGGTTATTTATTTATTCAAATTAATTTATAAATGATTATTAAAAAGACATTGTCAATTAAATAGTTGTTTGATGAGTAAGTGCCAAGTGGTATTAGCGCTCTCTCACTGTATATAGCAAGCTTAGGATTTATTTATTTATTTGATATTTTTTCTTAATAATTGTATTAAAATATTGTTATGCTATAATAGAATTAATATATATATACCCCATGAGTAATGCTAGGGATAGGGACGAAGCCAAGGAATTTTATGGGAGGGGGCTAGCCATTTTTTTTTTTTTTTAGGTTCTTTAGAATTTTTTTATTAAAAAAAATTATTTTGGTTGCTTTTTATAAACTAAAGACTATGATAAGTGCCAAAAAAGTGAACATTTGAAAGTAAGGGCTAAAAATAAAAAAACTTAAGAGTTCAATTGATTTTAAA
The DNA here is from genome assembly GCA_013348765.1 of Carpinus viminea. Classification (NCBI taxonomy): domain Eukaryota; kingdom Viridiplantae; phylum Streptophyta; class Magnoliopsida; order Fagales; family Betulaceae; genus Carpinus; species Carpinus viminea. Next base: position 36,043,294 of record CP054671.1, on the reverse strand, counting down.
GACGTCCTACTAATTAACCAGACTTTTACTATTAATTAATTAAAACGATAGATTATATGGTTGCCTAACCCTCGGCTTCACTATTCACCTTGCCAAATTGAATTGCATTATTAAGCTTTGATTTAATGTTCTAAAACTAAAATGGTAATTAACAAAGAAGATGAAACTCAATATGGTGTGACAATGACATAGAAAACGATTGAACTCTTAAGTTTGACATAATTGTAGTGGATTGACATAATATATTCTCCCACTTGAATACTTACTTTTTCCTACTTCATAAACTAAATTAAGTGAAGCATGCATGTTATGTTCATTTCAGTGGGCCTTTATTAGGGTCGCACTAACTTAAGTGAACTATCTTATGCTCATTTTTAGTGGCCTTGATCATTAGGCATACCTTGTTACCACATCCCAAAGTGGGCTGCTTTCTCTATGTTTTGTTTGGTAGCTTTTGCAGTTGTATTTCTAGAATAAGATTTTAGGATTTTTCTCAAACTGCTATTTAATTTATAATGTCTCTTCAAACTTTAAATTAAGACAATATTGTCTCTCTAAACTATATTAAAATTGTCAATACTATCCTACCACGATAAAATATCCTTAAGCACATCAAGCAAGTATACACGAGAATCCCATGATTGTATCGTTACACCCTAAGAAAAAGGAAATGGTGTGTGATGAAAATTGAAAATCAGGCTGACCAGGCCATATAATCCTTTTTTCTTGATATGAGATGGACATATATAATACCAGGAAGCTCTCATAGCTCACATCTGTTACAGGGTCAACTTCTATAATCTCCACGCCACAAAAGCTTCCACTGAACACTTTGGGTGGTGGCAAATCCAGCAAAATCATGATCACACAGAACTACTTCCATTGTGATCATCAACATGTCTTCCATAGAAAAAGGCCATTTTTTTTCTTTCTCTCTCTCTCTCTTTTTTTTTTTTCAAATTAATTTATAAAGGTATTATTAAAAATTTGTTGGAGTTATTTTTATATTTTAGAGCTTTTGGAAAAATATTGACAATTTTTTATAATTTAAAAGGACATTGTCAAATAAATGATTGTTTGATGAGTAAGTGCCAATGGGTCATGAGTGTTATCATGCATAGAATTAATTTTCCTTGTTAAAGTATGATCGACCATTATTTTGCGGTTAATGGTGAAGTCAACCCCCCAATTCTTTCTCTCATTACAATCTACTTTTAGGCTTTTAGTTTATAAATCAAAAACAAATTAATCTTCTTTAAATTAAGTTAAAATTAATCCTAAAGAACTTAATAACAATGCCAATACAGTCCTTGTAGTTTTGGCACCCTCAATATAGCCATATCCTAAAAAATTTATTTTATTGCGAGTGGTAATTTTGTTATTGGTATTTTGACACAAAAAAAACCACCTCAAATATCACTTAGCAAAAATTCATAATTTGTATTCTTCCGACATCTTCTCAATATTCTTTGTTATGTGGCATCCTTAACCTATTTTTGAATTTTCGTTGACCTTTTAATTAAGAGGTAAATTGAGCATGCCACATAACATACCAGCATGCTGGAAGAATTTTGTTTAGATTATGATGCCCAATGCGATCGACAATTTTATTGTCCTGCATTTAACCAAGCTATCTATGTCAAAATTATCACTTCAAACTATTGAGTGATGATTCGTAGTAAAATTCATTATTTATACATCACTTAAAAATTAAAATTATGTGGATATTCTTCTAGTTTAAAATAATTAAGGGAAAAATATAAAAAAAAAGTCTTACAAACTACCAACCATTTACAATATAGCACTTTAATGTTAAAAAAGTAATAAAGTAGGGGTATTCACAATGGAAGAGCTAATTTTTTTTTTTTTTTTTTTATGTAAAATAGCTCCCCAAAACTCAATTTATCTAGTTTGACTAATAACTTTTTAAGGGCCTCCTATATCCAATTAGTTATATTTTTATCTATATTATTTAATTTTTATTTTTTATAATGATTGTGTTTTTCTTAAATATCTTATTTTTCAACTTTTGAAAATAAAGTGATGTGGAGAGAGAAATAATAAGAGAAATTTTTGGAAGAAAAATAAGATGTGAGAGAAATAGTAGGAGAAAATTTTGAAAAAAAGAGAAAACAAATGAGAAACAATGAAAAAAAAATGTGGAAAGAAAATTTTGAGAGACATAGTGGGAGAAAAAAAGACGTAAGAAGAAAATTTAGAAAAGTTGCTCTTTGAATAATGGCATTACATGTAGCTTTTTTTTTTTTTTTTTAACTCATTTAATAAAATATATATTCTACATTTTTTTTAACTTCTCCAATGTAGATGATATTTTATTAATTTAAGGAGTTATTTTAGATAAAAGTATCATTTAGCTCTTCTATTGTGAATGCTCTAAACTACCAAAATGTAACAAAAATGACACTTATTTTTTATAATGCTATAATACCCCTATTTTCTTAACAAATAAAATAATAAAATAATTGTAAAAAAAAAAAGAAAATTTTGAGAAATACAAAAAAAAAAAAAACTAATGGGCTATTAAATACAAAAGAAAAAAAAGTTTTTTGGAATAAATAAATATTCGCCCATTGATATTTTTTGTTGGGTTTTTTTTTTTACAATTATTTTATTATTTTATTTGTTAAAAGAATAGGGGTATTATAGGAATATAAAAAAATAAGTAGCATTTTTGTTATATTTTGGTAATTTAAGAGGTTACTTTATTACTTTTTTAATATTGGGGGCTATATTGTAAACGGTTGATAATTTGGGCCGGAGGGTTTTTATATTTTTCTCTTAAAATAATTGATACTAAGGGCATTCACAATGGAGGAGCTAATTTTTTTATGTAAAATAGGTCCTTAAAACTCAATTTATCTACTTTAGCTAATAATTTTTTAAGGACCTCCTACATCCAATTAGTTATATTTTTATCTATATCATTTAATTTTAATTATTTTTTTATTTTTTATAATGACTGTATTTTTCTTAATATCTTATTTTTCAACTTTTGAGAAAAAAGTGATGTTGAAAGAGAAATAATAGGAGAAAATTTTAGAAAAAATAAGATGTGAAAGAGAAATAGTAGGAGAAAATTTGGAAAAAAGAGAAAACGTGTGAGAGAAACAATAAAAAAAAGGAAAATGATAGAGGCACAACTTAAACCCAACAAAGACCCAACTCTTCCCTTTTAAATGCTAGCATTTAAAAAAAAAAACTGTCAATAGAGGAGAGAGAGAGCTTTAAATTAAAAATCAAGTCTAAAATAGGAGAAAAGTTGGGTCTTTGTTGTGGCTGTATCACATCTCTAAAAAAAATGTGGGAAGAAAATTTTGTGAGAGATAGTGGGAGAAAAAAAACAGACGTGGGAGAAAATGTAAGAAAATAGCTCTTTCAATATTGCCGCTACATGTAGCTTTTTTTTTAGCTCATTTAACAAAAAATTTATTCTACATTTTTTTTAGCTTATCCAATATAGATGATATTTTATCAATTTAAAGAGCTATTTTAGATAAAAATGATATTTAACTTTTCCATTGTGAATGCTCTAAGAGTAAATTTTAAAAGCTAAAATGTTAATTTTTTAAAAGAAAAAAAAATGAAAAATTAGTTCATATTATTTACCAAATTTACAATAAGCTGGGTTTGCAGGAGGATAAGAAAAGAGTAAAAAATACACAGCAAAATTCATTCCAACCATTACTGGCCAAATTGCTTCGTTCCCAGAACCACTCATGCCGTGCTATTTGCTTGAATGGTACGCTGTCACATCAGCGCGTTGGCAGATAGACTTCCTGACCAACAAGTCGAACCAAGTAATTGTATTTTTCACCTCCTGCCCCTCTTACTTCCTTACCATCACCTCCTCTCTCTCCAATGGGGAACCGAAGCAGAATTCGTCTTCGGACCACCCTCTTACCATGTCTTGCACCTCTTTACTTAGCCTTCTTCCTGCATCACCTGACCAACACCGTCGCCGGTGACTCGTCTTCTCTTTACATACCGGTGGATAATATTCCCCTCAACTGTGGCTCTTCTGGCAATTCAACTGCATTAGACAATCGGACCTGGATTGGAGACGTGGGATCAAAATTCTTCCCCGTTGAACAATCACAAAACCAGGTATCTCTAATAGCCAGGCAGTTCAACAATCCTCCTCCAATGACAAAGTACCTTATTCAATGCCCGGCTTTCTTTCTCCGAATTCACCTACACGTTTCCAGTCACTGCCGGCCAAAAATTCATTCGACTATACTTCTATCCGGGTTCGTACCGCAACTTTGATCGCTCTGAAGCCCTCTTCTCTGTCAAAGCCGGTCGTTTTACTCTTCTTAGTAACTTCAACGCTTCGCTCGCAGCAGATGCCGATGATGATCCCGGGGATACCATATTCAGAGAATACTGTGTCAACATCGAGGAGGATCAGAGGCTGAGCATAACTTTCACGCCAAGCGTTGCTAATGCATATGCTTTTATCAACGGAATTGAAATCTTGTCGATGCGTCCCAATCTCTATTACACTCCATCTGACAATGAAGCGCCTCTTTTCATCGGCCAGCAGATGTTGTACCCCATCAAGAACATCAATGCTCTCGAGATGGTATACAGAGTTAATGTTGGAGGCCGTTCCATCTCACCCGCAGAAGACACTGGCATGTTCCGGGCCTGGAGTCAGGACCACAACTACTTGACACAATATAAACCATCGGTTCTACCAATTAACACAACTATTGAACTGAAGTTTACCAAGGTACCTGAGTACACTGCACCAGAAGACGTCTATCGGACTGCCGGACTATGGGGACGAACAAAACTATCAACAAGAACTACAATCTCACCTGGGATTTCCTGTAGACTCTGGGTTATTACTCATTGTTAGGCTACACTTCTGCGAGTTTCAACCAGAGATTACTCAGATAACGACAGATGTTCCTTATTTTCATAGCAAATCAAACCGCTGAGGAAGCAGAGCTGATGTGATTAAAATGGAGTGGTGGTAATGGTGTTCCGGTACATAGAGACTACGCCGTTTCGATGTTTGGCAAAGAAGGCGTGAAGAAAATGAAAGTCTCTATCGCACTGCAAGCAAACCCGCAAGACTGGAGGACTCGTTACAGTGATGCAATCTTAAACGGTGTCGAAATCTTTAAAGTAAGCAACTCTACTGGCAGTCTCGCCGGACCCAATCCAGATCCGCTTTCGTTGGCCCCTCCAACTGTTATGCCACCAGCACCACTGACGAAGTCGAAGACTAACATAACGAAAATAGTTTCCGTCGTTGGTGGTGGAGTTTCCTGCTTTGTTGTGCTGTCGATTCTCGGGTTCTTGATTTTTCGGCAGGGCAAGAGAGGTGATGGGACGACTTCGTGGGGTCCATTTTCCTTTTCTACGACCAAGTCAACGAAGACAAACAGGTCATCTCTACCGTCCGCACTGTGTCGTTACTTCTCATTGGCTGAGATTAGAGCAGCCACTAACAACTTCGATGATGTTTTCATTATTGGTGTTGGGGGGTTCGGTAATGTGTACAAAGGGTGCATCGATGGTGGGGCCAATCCAGTTGCGATCAAGCGGTTGAAACCCGGTTCCCAACAAGGGATCCACGAGTTCGAGACTGAGATTGAAATGCTCTCCCAACTTCGCCACCTCCATCTCGTTTCCCTAATTGGATATTGTAACGATGGCGAAGAGATGATCCTCGTTTATGATTATATGGCCAATGGAACCCTCCGTGATCATCTGTACAACACCCATAATCCTCCTCTTTTGTGGAAACAACGGCTCAAGATCTGTATCGGTGCAGCACGTGGATTGACCTATCTTCATACGGGTGCAAAGCACACAATTATTCACCGCGATGTGAAAACAACAAATATCCTTTTAGATGAGAAATGGGAGGCCAAGGTTTCCGACTTTGGATTGTCCAAAATGGGTCCCACTTCCGTGTCCAAGGCACACGTAAGCACAGTAGTAAAGGGAAGTTTTGGGTATTTAGACCCAGAATATTACCGACGCCAACAGTTAACTGAAAAGTCTGATGTGTACTCATTCGGCGTGGTTTTGTGTGAAGTGTTGTGTGCAAGGGCCCCCATAATGCGTACTGCAGACAAAACGCAAGTGAGCCTAGCGGAGTGGGCTCGTCAGAGCTATCACAATGGAAAGATGGATCAGATGGTTGATCCAATCTTAAAGGGTGCAATAGCACCTGAGTGTTTGAAGAAATATTGTGAAACTGCGGTGAATTGTTTGCTTGAGAACGGAGTCGAAAGGCCATCGATGAATGATGTGCTGTGGGGCCTTGAGTTCGCATTGCAACTACAAGAGAGCGACCACAAAGATATCACAGTTGATGGGGTACTTGAAATTGAGAAGAAAAATGATGAGAAAACTTTGTTGCCCAAATCCAGGATTGATGATAGTAATGCCAGCATTGACAGGTTTAGTAGCAGCGGTTTACAAGTGTCAACTATCAATAGCAACAGCAGTCGAGAGAAAAGTTCTGGTAGTGGCAGTAGTGATTCAAGCAGACTGATGTCCTCTAGGGCGCGCAGTATTCTCTGAAATTATGAATCCTCTGGCTCGGTAAAAGAAGAGTGATCTAGCTAAACTTTTGGTATGCTCTTTTCTGGTGATCTTTGTTGAGCTCAATTTCTAGTATGTTTTATTTAGAGTCATTGCGGACAAGGTCTGGAAACAATTAACTTTATTTCACTGGTCGTGCAAGATGACATCGGTTATGCATGTATACGATATAATTAATGGCTTTTAGAGATCGATGGTATAATATATTTTGCATATTTGTATTTTCTTGTTAGAATATAATTGTTCCATTCTGTTGAGATTGGTTGTCGTTCATGCATTGTATTAGATACTGGTTTATTATATATTATTTAACAATATCAAGTATTAATTTTGAGTAATGGCACATACTTGATTCTCATCCCACTAAGTTGATCTTGTAATATCTATTAGTCCTTGGATCAGTTTTTACTAAAAAATAAATAAAATAAATAAAAAATCTAAGGGCTAATTCTAACACTCCGCTTCAAAAACAATAGATGAAAAAAATGAAAACAAGTTTAATGTTGATAAATTCAATGGAATACATGGTAACTAAAGAAAAATTATTAGGATAATGATTATGCGGTCAATTATGGTGTAAAGGTTAAGGTTTGATTCCTAAATGGCACAAAAGCAATGTAAACATATCGTAAGATGGAAAACCTTGAATTTTGCAATTCTAAAAAGACACTTAAAAAAATATTGGAATGGTTACCACAACGTTAATTCTTCTTGAAAAGAGCTTTTTGGAATATAGTTGCACGCAAAATTCTAATACTTGTACCAAAAGTTATGTATGTTTTACTAAACACTGCACAATGTCGTCCAACTTAAAAAAAAAAAACAACAAATGAACATTCGATTTTAAGCATAGAACGTTCAATTGAGACCTGGGTCGCGAAATAACAAACTTTGGTCCTATTTAGAGGCCACTCTGGGGCTATGTTTTCATTTGGTGCATCCTCAATAAAAGAACCCGACCTTTAATTAGGACGAAGTATGCCCAAATTGAGCTAGGAGAGTGTTAAGATGGGTTTCAAGTGTGAGAGGCGTATTTTGGACTTTTGCTGAAAACTTTATGCCTAGAGAACATTTGAAGTTTCTCTCGGATGATTATTGGAGCATATTCGAAGTTGGATTCGAACAATCAAAGTAAGATTTGAACTTTCGAAACTAAAATGTATGAAATGAATATGCTTGAGAAAAGAATGATCATAATAATTGTTTTTAAGATAAATGATTTCAAGAGTTAATACTTTTATCTATATTTGAAATGCTCACAGTCACACACTGATTGAAATTTCTTTCAAATCAGTCTGGAGGAAATACCATCCAACCTATGTAAAATAGTGTCAAGTGTCTATAAAAATTTAAAATGCACATTAAATTATTAGCCTCATTAATAGCAGTTTACTAACTTAGACTAAATTTAATGTGCATTTTAAATTTTTATAAACACTTGGTACTTTCTCAGAAGGGAAATGTTAGGTGCTCTTATAGTATTCTCCTAGTGTTCTCCCAATTATGACATGACTTTTAAAATTATCATTATTGATTTTTAATCTATTGATAGTTTTAAAAGCCACATCACAGTTGAAAGGATACAAGGAGAACACTAGAAGAACACGTAGTGTTTCCCTTCTGAGAATGTCTAAAAATTTATTCTACATGATCTCATTTATCGAAACTCCAATAGGATTCAATTGTTGTTGCTAACTGATGTGGTTTACAACAAAGACTCTAAGAGAGGAGTAATTGAAAGCAAAAAAGCATGAGTTTTCTCTCTTAACACATTGTTAGGACATTTTTTGGTCCAACAGTTTCTGATGGGTGAGATTTGTGCGTTCTTCGTGGTGTCTTGATCTTCAATTCTGTTGGTCTTCGCGGTCCTTTAATTCGGGGTGCCAGAAGTCAAACTCCGATGCCTAAAATAGATAATTTCCTTGTTTCTGATCCTTAAGATTTCCAATATATTGCATACCCTTTTTTCTTTTTTGTGTTCACATATTTATAGGCTCGGTTGCAATGAGAATGAGAGATGATAGGGGACAACATAGTTAATGATCCAATCTTTCGGTTGTTATAGACAAATTGTGTGCTTTTTTGGTCTTTAATGTGCTTTTAACCGTTATGAACGGGATATACACTCACAGTCATTAATGCGCTTTTAATTGTTATGAACGGGATGTGTGCTCCTGGTCACTAATACGCTTTTTTTAAAGAGGGAACATACCATGCTCATTCATTGATAAAAAGGTCGTGAGCAAGAGCTATTACAAATAGAGCTGAAGCTAAAGTTACAGACATCAACATCAAACTAATCAACCATAACCAAAAACATCCGCTAACCCATGACTATACATCAAGTTTAATATCAAATCTGCACCAAACAGACACCATGCAATGCATAGGTAGCACTTATTCCTTGGCCTTAAGAGCAAAATCTTCATGCCGAAACTCATCCTCCTTAACCCAAAATACAGGAAATCGTTCACATTCACAACCCAATGTCTGGACCAAAGCAGAAAAGGGCAGATCAAAGAGAAAGGATAGTCTTATTACAAGCAAAAACATGAATGAAAACATAAAGGGAAATAAAGGGATAAAATGAAAAATCAAGCAACAACAAGGAGAAAACATAAATACAAAAAAGGAAACCAACAATACATGAAAAAAAAAAAAAAAAAAAAGAGGAAGGAAAAACACACTATGTGGATAATGACAGCTGGAAGGAAGCCAATCGCATGTAGGCCAGAAACCTATACAGAAGGTGGCGTTGGAAGCTCATCGTAGTGGGGACGCGAGAAAAGACCTGATAACAGACGATGGGTGGCAGAGCGGACGCGAAGGAGATTAGCGGTGCACACAAAGAGCAGCACCTACAGAGTGTGCCAAACAAGCAAAAGTAACAGAAAAACAACACACCAATATAAATGGCAAAAAAACAGGAGGCAATGAGGCTAGGAGCATCAGGTAAACTACTAACACCAGGTGCAAAGATGGCGAGGGGAGGAGGGAGGTAGGCAACGGCCATCCCTCCTCTCCCAACCTAGAGTTACCTTACCTATGCGGTTACAACGCTATGAGAGAAAGGAACCCTAAGTTGAGAAAAACTCTACTTTTCTTTCCATTAAGCTAAAGTCAGAATTCATTAATGTGCTTTTAACTGTTACGAACGGGATATGCGCTCCCAGTCATCAATGCACTTTTAATTGTTACGAACGGGATATGTGCTCCTGGTCATTAATATACTCTTTGACTGTTACAAATAAGATATATGCTCTCGACCATTAATGTGTATCCCACAATTGGCACTATCTATTTTAGTAACAGAGGAGTTTGTTACCCTTTTGTGACCACTCGAGATGGCTATGCTCAGTTGTTAATCCTAAACTTCTATTAACTTCTAATATTTGACCTATATTTTATAGGTATAACACACGTTAAAGAATAACATCATTTTTTTCCTCTGCAAATATTGCATCCAATTCATACAAAATTTGTGCTCCAAATGCGCTTAAATAAACTTGAAAAAGGAGTTTTAAAAACACAAAGTTAGTTCGAATTTCCGCAATTCGGACCAAATTTTTTTGTCTTCTTTTCACATCCTATTTTTACCCCAAAAACATTAGAATTGGAAACTTTTCATGAAATACAAAGTTGTATCATGAAATACTAGGTTTGCTTCAATCGGAGTTCGGAATAAAGTTGTGATCATTTTAGTCTGGTAAGGTCAATGTTGACAATATACACAAACTAGCAATAAATGTCTAGGATTAACTTTTTCACTAAATTAACCCTAGACTCAAAATTTACACCCAAACATGTTTGGAAATTGAATTTGTCAACACTAAGGCCCCGTTTGGTTCGCGGATTAGGCCCTTGGATTGGACTAGCTAACACTGATGTTAGCTAATCCTTTGTTTGGTAACATGCTATTCAAGAGTTACTCCCATGGGACTACTAATCCCATACATAGGATTAGCTAAGCCACTCAAAATGAGTGGCTTAGCTAATCCTTTCCTGTGGGATTAAAAATATTGTGTAAAATTACCCAAAAAAACCCTACGCTTTTTACACCTCTCACGATATTATCTCTCAAAGTAACGTTCTTCATCTCTCAAAGCAACGATCTTCATCTCTCAAAGCAAGATATCTCTCTCTCCTCTCTTCTTTTCGATCTCTATTTTTTGGTTATTTCATTCTCATTGTGTTTCTTGGAATTTTTCTTTTCTTTTCTTAGTTTTTTTTTTCCTTCTTCGTTCTCTCTCGTATTTCTTCATTCTTTCTCAATTTTTTTCTTTCTCTTCCCTCAAAGTTTTTTTTTTCTTTATTCTTTCTCAATCTTTTTTTTCATTCTCTTCCCTGAGGGTTTTTTTTTTTTTTTCAAATCACACACAATTTTGCTTTTCTTCTCTCAGTTTTTTTTCCTCATTCAGATGGAAATCACCGATATAAAATATGAAATATGGTGATTATGTTTTTTTATATAAATAATTTTAATTTTCTAGCATAATTGCAAAAAAAAAAAATCCAATGTACATGACATAATTAAAAAATATATATATAATATAATTGTTTATGTTTTGAAGAAAAAAAGGTCCTTAATAATATAAATTGTATTCATATTATAAGGGTATTTTAGGAAATAAGATCAAAATACGATTCTATTCACCAACATATTGCATTATACCAAACGAAAGAATAGGATTAGATAATCTATTCCAGCGTTACAACCAAACAAAGGAATATGAATAGCTAATCTATTCTCAGTGGTAGCTAATCCCAATAATAGCTAATCCTTTTCCAATGGACTAGACAATCCGCAAACCAAACGAGGCCTAAAAACCTAATAGAAACTAGGGCTGGCAAAACAGGTACCTGACACGACCAGATTACAACCCGCGAGTACCCATTACACGATTAATCTATAAACGAACATGACCCGTTTATCTAAACAGGTAATCGGGTCTGACACAATTATAACACGAAAAATAGCCGGGTAACCTGACACTACCCGTTTTACCCGCTTAAAATAACCGGGTCATATCGGGTAGACCCGACCCGACCCGCTCAAAAAACTTAAAACACTATATATATTTTAAAAGTAGTAATAATAATACCAATAATATTGTTAATTTAATTGTTAACAAATTGTTAGCTTGTTCAAAGATCTTGTATATATATACACAAAATATATTACAAAAAATAGTTATATATATTTAAATACATACGATAGTAATTAGATAATATATGTTATATGAGTTATACTTAATTCAATATCATTATATTATATGCATATTAAATAATATAATTATAAATGTATAAGATCAATACTTAATCAAAGTATTTGTATACAATGACAATGTCATTCGTATAATATCAAACTAAGTAATTAACATTTAATTTAACAATGTGTTACTTATAATTACAATTGAAGTATTAATGTATTGTCATTGGAATTTATATGATTATATCACATGATCAATTGATCATTAAATCTTATGATTATCTAATAACAAATTATATATATCTAATATGACATATGTATACAAATTGATACTAATATAATAATTATTAAAAACTTCATTCTTACTTTCAGTGTATGTTAAGTCTATATACATTATAAATTATAATTGTACATATATATTGAATAATACAAATGTATAAGATCAATACTTAATCATATGATTTAATGATAATTCAAATACTTAAGCATAATATTTATATACAATGATAATGCCATTCATATAATATCAAATTAAGTAATTAACATTGGATTCAACAATGTGTTACTTATAACTATAATTGAATTATTAATGTATTTTATTGGAATTTATATGATTATATCACATGATTAAATTATTATTAAATCATATGATTATCTAATAATAATTATATAATGGAATTTATAATTTAAGCCAACCAAATTGACCAATTTTACATTTATCCCTAAATTATAATTATATATGTATAATACCAATTTTACACTAGGCTTAGGGTTAATTTAGTTTAGTTTAGTTTTTTTTTTTAATGTAAAAAAAAAAAGTGAATAGTAATCGGGTTTGGCAGGTACCCGCTAAACCCAAACAATAACTGGGTCTGGCGGGTACCCACCAAACCCAAACATTAATCGGTCTGCGGTACCCCTTTCACTCCAAATAAAGAACTATGTCCGGAGGGTCAACCCAAGAAGACATGAAATTATCGTCTTAATCGGGTAGACCCGATTAAGACCCGAACCCAATAAGCCCAAACCCATTACCTTTTTTTCATATCGTGTTCGTGTTGTTTTCGCGGGTTGTGTCAAAATTGTCAGCCCTAATAAAAACATTAAAAAATAAAAATAAAAATAGAATTTTTGAAAAAAACAAAAGAAAAGAAAAGGTGGCTCAAGCTACTCACTTGGACAAAATGGGGGTTGCCGAATCACCCCATGGCCTTTGTAGGTGGTTCAGCCACCCTCAATTTTTTTATATGAGGGTTATCACTTTTTTTTTTTTTTTTGGGTAGCTGAACCATCCCTATGGCCTTTAGATGTGATTCAGCCACCCTCATAGGACCGATATAGGGTGGCCAACTACCCCATTTTGTTCGAGCCACCCATTTTTTTTCTTCAAAATTTGTATTTTTAAATGTTTTTAATAATTTTAGTTTATTTTTTATTTTTATTGAGGTATAAAGAAACATATTGGATTTTGAAGGGCATTGACATAAATTTCTGTTAATTTTTGAATAAAAGTTGGATGGAGGTATCATCTCTATTTTTAGCCATTTTCAAGATATCGTTTACAATACAAAATGTGAAGAAATTCATAATACTATCAATATTAATTATTAAATGCAGAAATAATAAAATAGACAGGATAGTTTACGTGGTTCAATTTATGACTTACGTCCACAAATAAAGCCCAAAGGAGGTATGATACAACCACAACATAAAACCAATAAATTAATACTCAACTTCTCTCTTACGTATTATTATTTTTAAACAAAAAACAAATATTGAAACATTCATTTTTTTTTTAAATGACACATAATAGAGAAGTTCGGTATTTGTTAGTTTTATGTGGTGACTTTATTATTATTCCTCTAACAAATGAAACCAAGTTGAGAAATAATAAAGTATTTAAACTACAGAGGACAAAAAATTATTGAACCCTAAAAAAAAAATTAACGCATTATCTATAGTTAAACATTTTTAATTCATATCACTCATTAATCGTTCTGCCAGGAAACTTTCATCTCATACATTAATTAGTTCGCTTCCTGTATTATTTAACTATAGTTGGTGACAAAATAATAATAATAATAATAATAATAATAATAAAAGAACAAGTAAAACAATTAAATCATAATAACTAAGAAAATTTTCTTAGCAATGAAATTCAATAACATTGCAAATCTAACAAATATAAAGAACATAAATTACAAATTCAGCGAACAATAAAAAAAGGAAAAGAAATAGAGGTTTTGGTTGCAAAGCGTGAAGTATAGCATTGCAACGCAAATGCGGTTATTATCCGTATTTAAATACTTTAAAACCGCTACTCGCATCCATATATGTAGATAGTAATTTTTGCTGCGTCCATGTACCAGAAGGTCCAGAACAGAGGAATGCTGAGCTTATAAACAAAATTTTACATTTGGAATAACATGCGCTAGTGGTTATTAATATTATTGCACGCACGCATTTTAACCTTGGCAACGGCGGGTGTAACGGCCACACTTTTGTCGTGGAGCACCTTGTGGCCGATTGGGATCCGGAAGGCATTCTCGTTTCGGGATACCTCGGCCACAGTTAGATACTGGACGACTTTGGTCGTTAGTCCCGTAAATGAATTGCTGCGCGTTTTTGGCCGCGAGCATTCTGCTTATTTCGGAATCCAACATAAACTCTGGGTCGTCCACGCGGACATGGTAAGGGGAGGTGGCGTTGTCCTTCAATATTGAAGTTGTCGCTCCACAATATATCCATCATCACTTAGTAAAAGACTTATCCCTCATAATATTTTTCTCGAAGAAAATACCGAAAGAGAGAGAGAGAGATTGAAGGATAAGCTCATAAGCAAGAGCGTTCGCACTCGCCATCAAACATACATTTGAACTGGCAACACAATAAAAGGAAAAAAGAAATATATAGAAGCAAAGTAAAAAAAAAAAAAAAAGGCACATTTCAAACATTATTTACGCAGAGCTGGACATAAATCTTACGTAGTAGATATGAATATTTATGTCTAGCAATTGCGTTTGTAAGGACTGCTACACGATTCTGGTCGACGAGGTTCATTGGGTTACGGAAGGCAGCTTTCATACTGCTGACCTCGGCTACAATCAACTGCTTGTTTATTCCGGTTTTTAGTGTCGTCGGTGACGGGATCCCTGCCGGCGAGCATTCTGCTTATTTCCGAATCAAACATAAACTCTAGCTCGTCCATGCGGCCGTCGTAAAGGGAGCTGACGTTGTTCTTCGTTATTGAAGTAGTCGCTCCACAATGTCCGGCGCGTAGCAAAATCAAGAGCATCACTAGGAGTGCCGGACAGGGACCCCTCTTTCTGTTCACTTTTTCTCCCACCACCTCAGCGCCTCTGTGGAGGGAGTCTTGGGAGGAACTTGCTGAGGCTGGTGGTGGCGAATGAGAACGGTATGATTTTAAAGACCCCCGAAAGATGTATATCGGATTCATTCCGTACGATTTATCTTTTATTTCGGCAAAATGACAATAAAGCCCCTTCACGTGATGGTGTGGGATAAAAATAAAAAATTAAAGCCTTAAAAGCATAAAAATTAAAAAATATATATATAAAAACCAAAAGAATTTAAGGGAGTTACCAAACTATTATCATCTTGTGAATGGATGGTCAGCCACCTCAAGAGTTGCTTGGGGGGTGAGTGACCACCCTAAAGAGGATGGCCAATTATCCTATCATCTTTGATGAGTAGTGGGTCTCTCGTTCAAAGGATGATGTGTGGCAAAAAAAAAAAAAAGGGCTTTGAAGGGGTCATTACTATCCTTTTAAAAAGTGAGAGGATTGTCAGACCATCTACTACCTTAATGGTGGTTGGCCCGTCCAAACACCTCATTTGGTTGATTGATCACCTGCTTTGAGCTAAGGGATGGCTAGATAAAGTGGTCTGGCCACCATTTCACTTTTTTTAAAAAAAAATTATTTTCTTTCAATTTTTAATATTTATATGGCTCATTTAGGTCATTCATTTTAAACTAAAGACATGTACTTAAAAAATTGTCGGAAACTCTATCTTCACATGCCCTCTATGGTTTTGTCCTATATCACATCTCCAGTTTCTTAATTATGATACAGCTGATGCTTAATTTGTTTTAATGTTCTAACACGTACACACACAAAAGATAAATAGTAATTACAAAGAAGATAAAACTCAACACGGTTTGACAATTATGTAGAAAATGGTTGATCATATTCTCCCACTTGAATACTTTTCCTGTGCTGGCATGATTGGATTTTAGATGCCATCTCACTCTTACTCCACTAAGTAAATTAGGTGAAGCGTGTTATCTTCGTTTCAGTGGACCTTTATTAATTAGGGTCGCACTAATTATAAGTTAAGTGAAATATGTTGTGCTCATTTTCTGTGGTCCTTATTATGCATACCTTGTTTGACATAATCAATCTAGGATAAAACAAAATCCAATCCTCTATATTCAAGTAAAACAAGCAACTCTAAGTTCATAACGTCCTAACCAAAGCTTCATGGTTCGGATAATTAGGCATCGTATAATTCCGTTGCCTAACGGTTTCTGTGTTGTAATTATCCTTTAAATTTTAACCGCCTTATCAGAGTATGTTTGACATTGTAATTAATTTTGTGATTTTAAATTAAATCGCAGAAAATGTATCATTTGGAAGTTTGTTTTAGAAAAATTACAGTTTGAAAATGTAAACATATATATGTGTTTTTAAACCACAGGTTAGTGAGTGCGTTTTACATGCGTTTAAAAAAAAAAAAAACAATTTAAAAGCTAAACTGTAATTTTAAATGTCAAACCACAATTTTACCAACTACTTAACTGATAACTATGTTTTCGAATTGATATTTTCAAATTGACATAGGAATAGGACTCATTATTACGCTTTGCATGATTAAGCATAACATGGCATCAAACCAGAAGTAACATGCTTAGCTAGTAGAGGTGTAAACGAGCTAAGCTTGAGCAAACTTTCCTTGTTTGGGCTCAGCTTGTTTAAATTTTACTTGAACTCGACCCGAGCTTAAGGACGAGCCAAAAAATTGAGTTTGAACTCGAGTTCAAAATAAGTCAAGTCAAGCCTAACCAATTCACGAGCTGGCTCTTATATTTAATTTAATTTAATTTAATTTAATTTAATTTTTTTACTATAAATTTAAACTTCAAGTACTCTTAAACGGCTCAAGAAGTCAGCTTGCAAATTAGTATTTACTTAGTCTGGCTAACCAAGTATGGAGCTTGAGTTAATACAGCAAGACACTTAGTTTCGAAGAGAGAAAATATACATCATTTTATAATAAAAGGATGCTATTAGAAGGGAAAAAAAATTATCAATTTTTAATATTAATATGAGCAATTATGTGAAAACTACCAATTCGAGCCTTATACAAGTTGGTCACGAGCTTAGCCGAGTCGAGCCGAGCTTGCTTCATTTAATATTCAAGGTAGGATTCATTTCACTAAATGCTTCATTTAATATTCGAGTCGAGCAGAGCCAAGCTCGGGTTTGCAAGCGAGCGGCTTGCTCTCTTAACACCCCTACTAGCTAGTGTTGGAGACCAGATGTCCTACACAACCCACGTAGTACCCAATCATGAAATAAAATGACACATGGCAAAACCCATGGAAAAGAGGGGATCCTTAGAGCACTAGCAGCAGCTTTCATTTGATTTTCTATAAGTTTATGACATAAAACTACTTTTTGCTTCCCTATGAAAATATATTTTATAATACCTTCTCTTACCTTTTCCTATACCATTAAAATATTATTTATTTAGAAAATACAAGTTCCTTACATACCCTCACTTTTTTCACAAAATCCAAACACAATCCCTAATTAAAGACAAAAAGATGAAAGAGGAAAGAGGAAAGATGAAAGAGAAATGTTTATATTAAAATAATGTATATGGAACCACTTTTAGTTCCCTACACATTGGAAAACATTGTAACCAGTGGCAGAGCTAGACAATTTAAATTGGGGGTGCTGTTAAAAATTTTTTGGCGTCTTAAAATTTTCTCCACCCTAAAAGTTTGGTAATTCACACAATATATGCATCACAAAAAAAAAAAAAAAAAAAAAAAATCTATAAAAGTCCATAAATATGTGCTCAACTTGATGAATTAGAAATGTAATATGTTAGCACTATATCAAAAATACAGAAATACCAAAAAAAAAAAAAAGTGTGTAGAAGTACACTTTACGGTCTAGAAGTACAAAATCATCAAGTATCGAATTTAAATTGAAGTTCTCAGCAAGTTAAATCAATCCATTCATAAACCTAAAGTTTATTCATGAACTTAAAATTTTTAAATTAAATCACGACCCCATAAGAGACAATCAAAATTTATAAACATTAAACAACAAAATAAACAATCATACATATATTAAAGTTTACCATATATATGTATTAAATGAGGATTTTTTTTTTTTTTTTGTTACCATACATATGTATTAAGTTTCGGCATTATTAAAGTTTATCATACACATCAACATTCTTAGAATTATTATTATTAGGGAAAATATATTATAAAGGCATAGGTCAGCAGCACAAAATTATTAAATCCTTAGGTTTTTTTTTTTTTGACAATTAAATCCCTGGGTACGTCGAACTCGACAATAAAATCCATCCGTCAAATTTTGTTAACTTCCGTTACCTTATTTGAAACACATTGTTTAAGTCCCACTAAAATATTAATTTTTTAAATTTAATTTTAAAAATTAAATCTATAAATTTAAAAAAAACAAGATAACCACCCCATAGGGGTTGGCTTAACGCTTTTTTTAAAAAAAAAGAAAAGAAAAAAACAAAAAAGAAAGGGTAACCACCCCATAGGGGTGGGTTGGGCCATCGTCAATCTGTAATATTTTTTTAAAAATAGGTGGCTGCCACCCCTTAGGCTATATGATCTGGGTGGCCGAGCCACCCCCATGGCCTAGGGGTTGCCAGCCACCCCCTATGGGGTGGTTCGGCCACCATTTTTGTTTTAAATTTTTAAAACAGGAGGTGGCTGGCCACACCTGTTTTCTGTTTTTTTTTTAAAAAAAAAAATTATAGATTTAATTTTTAAAATTAAATTAAAAAATTAATATTTTAATGGGACCTAAACGGTGCGTTTCAAATAAGGTAACATAAGTTAACAAAATTTGACGGATGAATTTTATTGTCGAGTTCGACGTACCCAATGATTTAATTGTCAAAAAAAACCTAAGGATTTAATAATTTTGGACTGCTGACCCATGCCTTTATAATATATTTTCCCTTATTATTATTTTCAATTTTTGAAAAAAATAATAATAAATAAATAAATCTTTGGGGGTGTTGTGGCACCCCCAAAGGGCTATGTGGCTTCGCCATTGCCAAAAAGGGTGCCCTCTTTCTCTTTGCTGCTTCTCCCACCATTTCTCAACGCCTCTGTTGGGGTCTTCAGAGGAAAATGTTGTGGGTAGTGAATGAGTGGTGACAGATGGGTGTACGATTTTAAAGATGTCCAACTAATAAAACATTGGAGGATCTGGATCCTTTGTGTATCCAATTCATGGTTGAAATATTTTTTAAGAAATTTAAGTAATACAAATATGCCACGTGTCATTTTAATAAAAAAAATTAATTAATTAGTATTTTAAAAAATAAATAAAACTAAAATAATAAAAAAGTAAAAAATATTTTAAAAAACCTAATGGCCGGCCACCCAATAGGAGGTGGCCAGACCACCTCCTTGGCTTGGGGCCCTGGTCCGGCTACCCCTATTGGGCAACGATTTTTTTTTTTTTTTTTTAGTTTTTGCCTTGAGGATGGCCAGACCACGCCCAATGGCCATAGGTGGCTTCGGCTGGCCAGTCTAGGGTGGCTTCAGTTTTGCCACCCTTAATTTTTTTAAATATTTTATTATTTTAGTTTTTATTTATTTTTTAAAATATTTATTAATTTATTAATTTGTTATTATTTTTTTTTAAATGACACGTGGCACATTTGTGGCACTTAGATTTCTTTAAAGAAATCTCAGCCATTAACTGGATACCCTTAAGTTCATAATGAATCGGAGAGAATCCTCTTCCAACATTGGGTAAGGCAAGACTCAATTGTAATATCCATATATTTTTTTAAAAAAAATTTTGATACATATATATATATATATTTCATAATTTTTGTGTTTAGTACGACAAAAAATAATAATCAAATCAAAATAGTTTCCATTCTAAAACTACCGGACTTTCCCTTAGAAGTCGCAAACCGTTTTACATTGATTTTAAAAAACCATTTTACATATAAATTAAAGCCTTCAAAGCATAAAAACCAAAAGAAATTAAGGGAGTTACCAAACTATTATCATCTTTTGAAGGGATGGTCAGCCACTTCAAGAGTTGCTTGGAGGTGAGTGACCACTCTCTATTATCATCTTTTGAAGGGATGGTCAGCCACTTCAAGAGTTGCTTGGAGGTGAGTGACCACTCTCAAGAGAGTGGCCAATCATCCTATCACCTTCGATGAGTAGTTGGTTTTTTGTTCAAAGGATGATGTGTGGCAAAAAAAAAATATAATAATAATAATAATAATAATAATAATAATAATAAAAATAAGGGGAGTGAGGATTGTCAAACCACCTTAACTACTACCTTAATAGTGGTTGGCCCGCCTGAACACCCCATTTGGTTGATTGATCACCCACTTTGAGTCAAGGGATAAGGGATGGCCAGATAAAGTGGTCCGGCCACCATTTAACTTTTTTTTATTATTATTTTCTTTCAATTTTTAATATTTACATGGCTCAATTTAGGTCATTCATTTTAAACTAAAGACATGTATTGAAAAAATTGTCGGAAACTCTATCTTAACATGCACTCTATGGTTTTGTCCAATATCACATCTCCACTTTCTTAATTATGATACAGCTGATGCTTAATTTGTTTTATTAATGTTCTAACACACACACAAAAGATAAATAGTAACTACGAAGAAGATAAAACTCAACACGGTTTGACAATTATGTAGAAAATGGTTGATCATATTCTCCCACTTGAATACTTTTCCTGTGTTGGCATGATAGGATTTTAGATGCTATCTCACTCTTACTCCACTTAGTAAATTAGGTGAAGCATGTTATCTTCATTTTAGTGGACCTTCACTACAAAAAATGTGATTTTTTCTAACGGTCATTTTCTAACGTTTTAGGGCTACTGGAACGTTAGAAAATGTTTCTAACGTGCCATTTCTAACGTTTTTCACACGTTAGTAAACCTCCCGTGAGAAATTGCAATTTTCTAACGTGTCAAAAATTGACACGTTAGAAAATGACAAAAATAATAAAAAAATTAATTGCCATTTTCTAACGTGTCAAAAATTGATACGTTAGAAAATGACAAAAATAATTAAAATAATAATAATTAAAAAAACTAATAAATAATAATTACAAAATCAAATAAATATTAATTATAAAAACAAATAAATAATAATAAATAAATAATAATTATAAAAACAAATAAATAATAAATAAATAAATAAACTAATAAATAAGAAAACAAATAAATAATAATAAATAAATAAAAACAAAAGAAGAGAGAGAGAGAAACTAAAACAATAGAGGGAACAAGAGAATATATTACTTATCATCAAATTTAACCATTTGAAACAATAACTATTTTAAATTTAAAGATTAAAAGAAGCAAGGCCTGCAAATGGAAGTGGATGAACTACTAATGTTATCAATTTCAATTTCAAGCGTGCTAGCGATAAATGTGGACATGCATGGGCCTGAACTTCTTATTTAATTAGTTTTTAAAAATCATTGGGAGAGCTTGAGTGAGGTTGAGAAGATGCTAATCCCCGAATGAACATAATCATAACTCCCAGAAAAGGTCAATTACTCAATAATTTGTCTTTGTTGCTTACATAAAAAAATAAGAAACTATCTTATTATAGGTAATGATTAAGATACTTACTTGCATGTAGAAAGTATTGAAGTCATTGTAGCCATCCCTACACCAAATAACAATCATTATTTACTACTATCGGTAGTGAACACATCGTAGGTACACAAGTATGCGAAACTCAGCTTGGTTTAGAATTATAATTCCTGCATAACAAAAGGCTGACAAGAAGCTATAACCAGAACCTAGCAAATTGCATCACATTCTTAAGAATTTCAATGGCAGAAAATGGAAAATATAAAATCATAACTCATTTTAATGAAATAATCTCATCTCACCACCAACAGATGTAGAATTTGAATACACACACAACTAGATCAGCGAAACAGAACCAAAAATCCCTAAGAGACAAGAATTTCTAATTTGCTCATTGATGTAGAATGTGTATACACACACTACCATATAAGAAAAAACCACAACCAAAAATCCCTAAGAGAGAAGATTTTCTAATTTGCTCAAGTTGATGTCAGTTAAATGTCACTAAATTATGTTTTCCAAATGCGCATTTCTTCAAAGAGTAAAGCAAACAATATAGAACTTACGTAAAGATACCACATACTTTTTATAATGGGGAGCATCTCTATCTAATCGAGCAAGAGTGCCAGCCAAAATGGAAACCTGTAAATTCAGCGTCAAATCAATGAAGGAACCTTGATGGAAAAAAAACAGTATTAGAATAAATCAAATTCCCATAATCTTATGCTAGGGACCAGAGGTAAAATATATGTAACATCGAGAATGAAGCTATGACAGTATTCCCTTCTTTTTTTTTTCTTCTTTTTTTGTGGGTTGGTAAGCAGGAACCCCAAACACGACAAACATAGACAACATGTAGGCCACCACAATCAAGTTCTCACAATAGTTTCACCAGAAAAGTTGAAATGATAAATCATTAGCAATTGCACTAACCACTACCATGTTCAACATCAAACACATATATAGATATATACCTGCATACATACATAAACTTAATTTCATGAGTTACATTCCTACACAAAATCATATATACACACATATCTTTGGACATGCAGGCTGTGTTTGCCGGTTAAAATTTTGAAGCTGCAGAGACATACAACAGCTAGAGCAGGAGTTATAACCACCATCAAAAGTGGCCTTTTCTCCACTGATTGGAGTCACTCTATTTTTATAAATTATGATCATCATTTTAGCTCTACTTACCAATAGGGGTTAACTTGATATTAATAGCTTGGTGAAACACTCAAAAGTTAAAACTTTTTTCGATAAGTAAATTATCTATAACAAAACACTCAAAACTACTTAAACCTTTATGTGTCATAATCACTCTTTCAATCAAAAAGCAAAAGGCACCCTCTAAAAAGTTCTATCAAACGAACCTATGGTTTTCAAGGCTTCAAACACCTGATCTATGATATCATTGCTATGTCTCACCCAATTTTTTCACAACTTTGAGAACCTCAAGTCAACTCATCAGGCTTTGCTTATCAAGTGAAAGCTTAATGCAACAACATGGTTTTCAAGGCTTCAAACTCTGATCCATGAAATCATTGTTATGTCTGACTGTACAAACACACACTTGTCCATGTGTTACTGTGGTAGAACAAGTCAAAGCCTCCTTCCTTGCCAATTCGAGGCCAGGTCCAACAGCAATAACTATGGCCTTACTCGTAGACTTAAAAGTCAATGCATCCTCAACTTTGCCAAAGCCATGCCCTTCACTAAGGTGGCACACAATCATCTTTCCCTCCTCCAGAGCAATTTTTTTTTTTTTTTTGGCCACCATGTGCGTATAGTAAAAGGAGACTCGATGTAAGGTGAATGCTTTAGGTGGGTTCCCCATTTGCCTTTATGTAGGAATTCAAGGACATTTATTCTTTCCCTTTATTGTGAGATGCCATTATTATCTGAAATGGTAGCATCAATGGATTCCTTATAGAGACATCTTTCTTCAATGCTACCTCTGCATAAGAGGAAGATTGCCAAGGAGATGCTACTATTGGGATTATATAAAAAGAACAAGTAGAACAGTTTTTGAATATTAGTTGGAGGCCATCAAGGAGCAAAGTTCAAGGTCTCTAGCAGGAAATGGTTAAGCTGAAATGAGGATATTCCGATGGATGTAATGAAAGGCAATGAAAAGAACAATGCAATTCAACAGGTGCTTCTTCCTCCTCTACTAGACAACATATTCCTTTGCAGAATTTAAGTCATCAACCAAATACTTTGTTCTAAACAGGTTTTGGTTGTTGTCTATACACAATCCTGCTCCTCATAGTATCAGTAGTATCAATGTATAATAAGAGATCAATCAGACTATCTTCATTTTCTTAAGTTCCACTGGCATTTTGTCATGCTAATAGAGTAAAGGTGGTCAGTCTGCTGCTCTCTAGAAAGTGAAAGTTAAGACATTTCCAAAATTCTTTAATGAATGAAAATAGCCAATTAGATCAGAAAGGTTTTTGCAAGGCCTATGTACTTAATTTAACCAAAGAATGTATATTGACTGCTCTATTTGTATGGCCCTGGATTATAAAATGCCCTAATTGATGTTAAAAGAGTGCTTCAGTAACAGTATGCTACTTGAGGCCCTGGATTATGCCGAGTAAATGTGTCATTTTGTGTCATTTAGAACTATGTTTTAGCTTTTCATTTATTGCTTTCTTCAGTGTAATCGCCAAAGCGTGTCAAAAGGTATTTATGAGCAAGCATGCGTCTTAAGGCTAACTAAAGCTTGACTGTCATCTACAAAATACGCCGTTGTGCAGGAGCCCTGATATATTTTCTAACATCTAAAACAAAACCAGGCAAACAGAAGTGAAGACATGCAAGCATCTGCAAACTTTTACTGAGTCTCTTAAAAAGTTACAAAAAGATTCGCATAATCAGTTTGATATTATACCCCCAGAAGTAGAAAGAATTAAAATCCCCTTGTAAATATCGCAAAAATTCAATTTCAAACAAGTTTAAAACGTATGCCCAGAGATTTTCACCAATTTAGGATCAGAACAACATCAATCAAGAACAACAAAAATGACGTATATCAGTTTTTTACAGAGAGCCACAAACCTGTACTTGAAGTTGAAGCTGCTTTAGGTATTCAATAGCTTCATCAATCATTGAAGCCTTATCTGTCTGCCGAAAAAGAAAATCATTCAATTAATACCTGAAATGGCTCTAATGAATTGGAATCAATCAAGCTTTATAAAGGCTGAAGTTGGTTGCATGTGTGATTCTGTACCTTGTTAGAATTTGGAATCAAATTCTGCAATGCTTTAATTTCATTTTCTCGTTAATCTCCATGCCTCCAGATGCATCTTCCCCATAAAGCAGAAGCACAAGGTGACACGTACGCAAAAATTGCAAAATGCACTATAAACTGCTCACACATCAACAGAGCTAGCTACACACGTGTCTTCTTCTTCCCTCTTTGTTCTTTCTTTTCTGTCTCTGTTCCGACGATCAAGAGTCGGTAGAGCAAATTTTAGAATAGGAAAGGCAAAATGCAATCGAGGGTAGCAGCTGCAGCAGCCACCGCAAGAAGGTCGCCTTTGGTTCTCTCTCTAGCCCACAACCAGGCTCTCCGCCGAGGACTTGCCTCCTCCTCCGCCGGTCGCACCGCTGACCCTGACATTCATTTGGGAGAGGTCGAAGCTGGCCCTGATGTGTATTATAGAAAAAATGAAGTGGGATTCTCTCCCGCAGTCGATCGTGGACGTGGTGGAGGAGCAGCCAAACACCAAGGATCAACAAAATAACTCAAAACCAAGCTTACCCATAAACAAAACACCAAGAAAACCCCTTACCTCTGCTTTTCTGTGAGTAGAGAAACAGAAGCGCATCCCAAAAGCAAATCTGACGGCCACGCTGCACCGAGAGGCGTAAGTGTTCTCCTTATGGACCAAAACAGTAGGACCTTCATTTTCTAAATTAATGACACTCACCAAAGCCATCAGGGATGCTATCCGACTTACAAAAGATTGCTTGTGGGGTCGCCAACGGGAGACGGGAGGACGCCGGAGCAGCAGGGACACCGAATCTGCAGGGGAGGAGTGAGGTGCAGGGGAGAGGGGGAGAGAGGAAAGAATGGGGGGGAAGAAAAGAAGGGAAGGAAAAAAAAGGGGGAAGGGTAGGTGGAGGTGCAACACAGCTGGCCTTTTCAAAATCCAGTTTTCTAACGTGTGGCATAGTGCAACGTTAGAAACTACTAACGTGGCACATGCCACACGTTAGAAACTAATTTTGCTTTTTTGCTTTTTTTTTTTTTTTAAGTTTTTTTTTTTAAAAGAAAAAAGCAAAAATATATATATATATTAATAAAAAATTGCATTTTCTAACGTGTCAAAAGTGACACGTTAGAAAATGCAATATTTTATTAATATATTATTTTTTGCTTTTTTTTTAAAATTTTTTTTTTCAAAAAAAATATTAATAATATTCTTAAATTGTATATAATTAATAGAAAATTAAATTTGAGGTTTATTTATTATTTTATGTTACAAAACCCGTCCAATGGTGGCCGCTGATAAACCTATCTGCTCACTGACGTCGAAAAGTCGAATGCACGCTTAATTACTTGAAAGCCCTATCTACTATATATCGCAACCCTATCTAGGGTTAGGGTTACCACATATAGATTTTTTTTTTTTTTAAGTGTTTTAATTTTTTTTAAACAAAAAAGCAAAAAAAAAACAATAATAATAAAAAATTGCATTTTCTAACGTGTCAAAAGTGACACGTTAGAAAATGCAATATTTTATTTATTTTTGCTTTTTATAATTTTTTTTTTCAAAAAAAATATTAATAATATTCTTAAATTGTATATAATTAATAGAAAATTAAATTTGAGGTTTATTTATTATTTTATGGTCAATGGTGGTACATTACGATAAACCCGGTCCGGTCCCGTTCACCGTACGCTTAATTACTTGAAAACCCTATCTACTATATATGGTAACCCTATCTAGGGTTAGGGTTACCACATATAGATTTTTTTTTTAAAAAAACGTTTTTTTAATTTTTTTTTAAACAAAAAAGCAAAAAAAATAATAATAATAATAAAAAATTGCATTTTCTAACGTGCCAACTTTTGACACGTTAGAAATTTCTAACGTGTCAAAAGTGACAAGTTAGAAAATGCAATATTTTATTTTATTTTTTATTTTTTTTTGCTTTTTTTAAAAAAAAAAATTTTCAAAAAAAATATTAATAATATTCTTAAATTGTATATAATTAATAGAAAATTAAATTTTAAGGTTTATTTATTATTTTATGTTGGGAAACCCATCCAATGGTGGCCGTTTTGATAAACCCCGGTCCCGGTCCCGTTCACCGCATGCTCGAAAAGTCTGACCCGCACGCTTAATTACTTGAAAACCCTATCTACTATATATGGTAACCCTATCTAGGGTTAGGGTTACCACATATAGATTTTTTTTTATTTTAGGTTTTTTTAATTTTTTTTAAACAAAAAAGCAAAAAATAATAATAATAATAATAAAAAATTGCATTTTCTAACGTGTCAACTTTTGACACGTTAGAAATTTCTAACATGTCAAAAGTGACACGTTAGAAAATGCAATTTATTATTATTATTATTATTTTTTGCTTTTTTTAAAAAAAAAAAAATTTCAAAAAAAATATTAATAATATTCTTAAATTGTATATAATTAATAGAAAATTAAATTTGAGGTTTATTTATTATTTTATGTTGGGAAACCCGTCCAATGGTGGCCGTTCTGATAAACTTCGATCCCGGTCCCGTTCACCGCACGCTCGAAAAGTTTGACCCGCATGCTTAATTACTTGAAAACCCTATCTACTATATATGGTAACCCTATCTAGGGTTAGGGTTACCACATATAGATTTTTTTTTTTTTTTAAAAAAAAGTTTTTTTAAATTTTTTTTAAACAAAAAAGCAAAAAAAATAATAATAATAAAAAATTGCATTTTCTAACGTGTCAAAAGTGACACGTTAGAAAACGCAATATTTTATTATTATTATTTTTTTCTTTTTTTTAAAAAAAATTTTTTCAAAAAAAATATTAATAATATTCTTAAATTTTATATAATTAATAGAAAATTAAATTTGAGGTTTATTTATTATTTTATGTTGGGAAACCCGTCCAATGGTGGCCGATCTGATAAACCCCGGTCCCGGTCCCGTTCACCGTACGCTTAATTACTTGAAAACCCTATCTACTATATATGGTAACCCTATCTAGGGTTAGGGTTACCACATATAGATTTTTTTTTTTTTTTAAGTTTTTTTAATTTTTTTTAAACAAAAAAGCAAAAAATAATAATAATAATAATAAAAAATTGCATTTTCTAACGTGTCAACTTTTGACACGTTAGAAAATGCAATATTTTATTATTATTTTTTTTTTTGCTTTTTTTTAAAAATTTTTTTCAAAAAATATTAATAATATTCTTAAATTGTATATATTAATAGAAAATTAAATTTGAGGTTTATTTACTATTTTATGTTGCAAACCCGTCCAATTGTAGCCGTCGATAAACCCGATCCTGTTCACGCATGCTCGAAAGTCCGACTCAGACGCTAATTACTTGAAAACCTTATCTATTATATATGGTAACCCTATCTAGGGTTAGGTTACCACATATAGATTTTTTTTAAGTTTTTTAATTTTTTAAAGAAAAAAGCAAAAAAATATATATATATTAATAAAAAATTGCATTTTCTAACGTGTCAACTTTTGACATGTTAGAAAATGACATATTTTATTATTATTATTTTTTGCTTTTTTTCAAAAAATTATTATTTTAATTATTTTTAAAATGCATTTTCTAACGTGTCACTATTCAC
Organism: Carpinus viminea; assembly: GCA_013348765.1. NCBI lineage: Eukaryota > Viridiplantae > Streptophyta > Magnoliopsida > Fagales > Betulaceae > Carpinus > Carpinus viminea. The sequence goes on along the minus strand of CP054671.1, from coordinate 36,014,771 downwards.
GCGTTACAAATTTCTAACGTGTGAATAGTAACACGTTAGAAAATGCATTTTTATTTTTAATTATTTTTTACTTTTGTCATTTTCTAACGTGTCACTATTAGAAATTTCTAACGTGTGAATAGTGACACGTTAGAAAATGCATTTTCTAACATGTCGATATTTGACACGTTAGAAATTTCTAACGTGGCAAAAATCGATGAACAGTAAACACGTTAGAAAATGTTCGGTTTTTTGTAGTGCTTTATTAGGGTCACACTAATTATAAGTTAAGTGAAGGTCGCACTAATTATAAGTTAAGTGAAATATGTTGTGCTCATTTTCTGTGGTCCTTATTATGCATGCCTTGTTTGACATTATCAATCTAGGATAAAACATGATCAAATCCTCTATATTCAAGTAAAATAAGCAACTCTAAGTTCGTAACGTCCTAACCAAAACTTCATGGTTCAAATAATTAGGCATCATACAATTCCATTGCCTAACGGTTTCTGTGTCATAATTATCCTTTAAATTTTAACCGCCTTATGTTTGACATTGCAATTAATTTTGTGATTTTAAATTAAATCGCAAAAAATGTATCATTTGGAAGTTCATTTTCGAAAAATTGCAATTTGAAAATGTAAAACATATATATGTGTTTTTATACCACATGTAAGTGGGTGCATTTTTTAAAAAATAACAATTTAAAAGCTAAATTGTAATTTTAAATGTCAAACCATAATTTTACCAACTACTTAATTGTTAACTATGTTTTCGAATTGATATTTTCAAATTGACATAGGAATGGAACTCATTAATTATGCTTTGCATGATTAAGCATGACATGGCATCAAACTAGAAGTAACATGCCTAGCTGTAAACGAGCCAAGCTTGAGCGAGCTTCCCTTATTTGGGCTTGGCTTGGCTTGTTTAAATTTTACTCGAACTCAAGCTTGAACCGAGTTTTAGGACGAGCCAAAAAATCGAGCTCGAGCTCGAGCTCATAATAAGTCGAGCCGAACGAGCTAGCTCTTATATTTAATTTATTAATTTAATTTATTTATTATAAATTTAAATTTCAAGTATTCTTAAATGGCTCAAGAAGCTAGCTTACATATGAGTATTTGCTTAGTCTAGATAGCCGAGTATGAAGCCTGAGTCAATACTGCAAGATACTTAATAAGTTTCGAAGAGAGAAGATGTGCATCATTTTATAATAAAAGGATGCTATTAGAAGAAAAAAAAAATCATCAATTTTTTGTTAGAAATGGGTTTGGGCCTAACTCAACCCAAAAGGTAGCTCAAGCTCAAGAGTTGAGGGTAAACCTCAACTCTTGAGTTAGCTTTTGGGTTGAGTTAGGCCCAAGACCCATTTCTAACATAGTATCAGAGCCATGCCCAATGGGCTGTGGCCCACCGTCACCCATTTGTCGCACGTGTTAGCTTGGATGTCCTCCCGCCACACGTGAGGGGGCGTGTTGGAAGTCCCACATTGCTTGGGTATTAAGGAGATGTGTCATTTATAAGGTTGAGGGTAAACCTCAACTCTTGAGCTAGCTTTTGGGTTGAGTTAGGCCCAAAACTCATTTCTAACATGGTATCAAAGCCAGGCCCAATTGGCTGTGGCCCACCGTCACCCATTTGTTGCACGTGTTGGTTTGGATGTCCTTCCGCCACACGTAAACGGGCGTGTTGGAAGTCCCACATTGCTTGGGTATTAAGGAGATGAGCCATTTATAAGGTTGATGGTAAACCTCAATTCTAGAACTAGCTTTTGGGTTAAGTTAGGCCCAAGACCCATTTCTAACATGGTATCAGAGCCAGGCCCAATTGGCTGTGGCCCACCGTCACCCATTTGTTGCACGTGTTGGCTTGGATGTCCTCCCGCCACACATGAGGGGACGTGTTGAAAGTCCCACATTGCTTGGGTATTAAGGAGATAGGCCATTTATAAGGTTGAGGGTAAACCTCAACTCTTGAGCTAGCTTTCGGGTTGAGTAAGGCCCAAGACCCATTTCTAACATTTTTAATATTAATACAACCAATTATGTGAATAACTACCAATTCGAGCCTTATACGAGCTGCTCACGAGTTTAGCCGAGTCGAATCGGGTCGATCTTGCTTCATTTAATATTCGAGCTATGATTCGTGTTCATGAAACACTTCATTTAATATTCGAGTCAAGTACAAGTTGACCTTATGTAAATCGAGCCTGAGCTCGCAAGCGAGTGGCTTGCTCTCTTAACACCCTAACTATAGCTAGTGTTGGTGACCGGATGTCCTGCAGAACTCACGTAGTACTCAATCATGAAATGAAATGACACATGGCAGAACCCATGGAAAAGAGGGGATCCTTATGAAAGTAAGAAATACATAAAAACCTCCAAAGATGAGAAGGTATACACTTCATACTTTCCTCTCAAAATCCATTACTCATGCAATAAGATTATTGGCTTATAATATAATCATCACAAGCATATTCATCAAACACATCCGATAAGCCTTCAAGCTGACCTTTCATTATGTTTCGTAGACACTCATGGGCTTAGACACGACATTATAGATTCTACAAGATCAGGAGGGGGAAGGAGGTATTCCAGATCATGACATTATTTAAGCAGATTTAGATAGAAAAGTTATGTAGTAGATATGAATATTAATGTCTATAAGCAACTGCGATTGTAGGTGGAGCCACCCTTCCCCTTGGACGCACAATTTTCTGGCTTACGAGGTTGAGGATTGGGTTGCGGAGAGCACGGAACTCCAGTATACGGTTTACCTCGTCCACAAAAGAGTGCTGGTTTACCCGGGTTGGGAGTGTTGCCAGTGATGGTATTCTTGTCAGCGAGCATTCTGGTTATTTCGGAATCGAACATCCAGTCTGCAGCTTCGTCCATGCGGGCGTGGTAATTAGGGGAACTGGCGTTGCCTTTCATTATTGAACTTGTCGCTCCACAATCGCTTGTGTGCAGCAAAACCATGAGCATCGATATCACCAGGAGTAGTGCCAGACAGGGAGCCCTCTTTCCCTTTAATTTGCTGTTTCTCCCACCATCTCTCATCGCCTCTGTACGTGGGAAGTCTTTGGGAGGTGCTTGTTGCATGTGAATGAGTGGTAACAGATCGTGGGAGTCTGATTTTAAAGACATCAAACTAATAAAATATTGGATTTGAATCCTACTTTCATTGTTTGAATCATACTCCAAATGCGAGTATTAATTAATATTAATTAAGGGAAAATTTACATACCCCTCAAACTACCACTCAATTGACAATGTTCCCTCAAATTTTCAATTGTAACATGTTCCTCTAAATTACCAAAACATTGTCAAAGTCCCTCCAAGGCTAGCAAAAATATAAAAATGTCCCTATATATTTCTCAATAAAACAAAAATATCCCTATAAATTCAAAAAATAAAATTAATATTGAAAATTTTAATTTAAAAATAACGATTGTTTATTTTTTTAAAAATTATTTTTTAAACGAAAATGTTTGAAAAAAAAAGACGATTTTATTTTTAAAAAGAATATTTTTTTTAAATGGAAATTTAAAAAAAAAAAATTAAATATGCCACCCTTTGATTTTTTTAATTTATTTTTTTTAGTTTTAGGTTTTTCTAGAAGTTTTAGTATTTTTTGTTTTTATTTTATTAAGGATAGTTTCGTCATTAGGGAAATACTGACAATTTTTTATAGTTTGGGGGGACATTGTCATAATTAAAAGGTTTGAGAGGACATTGTCAATTAGGTGATAGTTTGAAGGAGGTATGTGAACTTTCTCCCATTAATTAATTAATTAAAAGGATGGAAGATATGGTTACCTAACCCTTGGCTGCACAGTTCACCTGTTGAACTTAATTAGTCCTCTTCTTTTTTTCTTTTTTCTTTTTTCTTTGACATGTCCACACAAGAGGGAAGAGAGTGGATTCAAACTAGTGACCTCCACTTTATTAAGTGTACTCCCAACCGATTGAACTACCTCTTGAGGACTAATTAGTCCTCTTCAATTATACATAATTGCGTCAAATCCATTACATCTATTTAAACTAAAGATCTAAATTAAGCCATATGACCATAAAAAAAAATAATAAATAGACAAAAAAAAAACACTTAAAAAATAAATAAAACTTGAATGAGTCCGGATCATCTTTAACTTTTGAGAGGGTGGTTGGTCATCCCAGTAAGGCACTTGAGCTAGGCAACCATCCTCAGGAGAGTGTTCAACCATGCATCGTTCACCTCTATTTAATGTGGTTTGCCACCCTCTTAAAGAATGAGGAGTGATCGGTCACAAAAACTAAAAATTGTTACTTTCAAGCTAGTTATGTAGTGGCCGACCACCCTCTCAAAAGGTGAGGGGTGGTTGGCCTTAAAAAAAAAAAAAAAAAGATGAAGAGGTAGTCGGACTACCCAACCACAACCTTAGTGGTGGTAATTGGCCAACCTGAGCACTTCCTTTCCGTGATTGATCATCTCATCACCTCAAGAGATGTATAGTGACCTAAACTTCTTTTGATTTTTGATTTTTTAATAATTTTATGGCTCAATTTATGCTATTCATTTTGAACGAAGGACATGGATTGAACAAATTGGAAGGGACCTGAATCTTAACATGCCCTCTATATATGGTTATGTACGAGATTACATCTCCACTTGCTTAAATATAATACCGTTTATTCTTTGATTTAATGTTCTAGCAAACACACAAAAGATAAAATGGTAACAAAGAAGATGAAACTCAATATATGGTTTGACAATTATATAGGAAACGATTGATAATTGTGGTGGATTGATATAACATTCTCCCACTTGAATACTCTTTCTTCCTCCACAAACTAAATTAGGTGAAGCATGTTATGTTCATTATTAGGGCCGCACTAACTTAAGCGAAATATATTAGGCATACCTAGATTCTTACCTTGTGGACCACATCCCAAAGTGGGCTGTTTTCTATAGGTTTTGTTTGGAAGCTTTTGCAATTGTGTTAGAGGAAGATTTCAAGATTTCTTTTTTCTTTGGTGTGCGGTTTAATTAGTTTTTTTTTTTTTTGTTTTTTTTTTTAGAAAAAACATAATTTTAAATATCAAATTATAATTTTACTAAACGTTTGACTGTATTTTAAAAATTACATTTAAAAATTATAAACCCACACCAACCCTTGGATTAAGACATCCACACCAACCCTTGGATTAAGACATCTTGCACAATCTCTTGGGCCAAAGAGCCCCACAAGGCGAAATGCCATTGCCCTCGAAAGGAAGTAGAGCCAGCCCTGCACCACTCATTAGGGGTGAGCAGATTCACCGAGTCCTAACTTTCAACCGAGTGCCAACCGCCACTGACTGCCATTGACAAGAAGACGGACGGTAGGCGGTGGAAAATTTTTTCTTCTGACAACTTTCAGTTGGTAGGCGGAAATATTTTTGGGAAAGTCGGTTTTCGACTTCCTCGATCCGACTTCTACCAACTTTCAAAACGACGCCGTTTTGATTAACTTAAAAATAAACATATATGGTTACTCATAGCATATACATATATATATCGTGAAGGCAAGAGAAAAGAAAAATCTATGGCTGCTATGCTAGGATTTGAGCCCAGGTCTCCACAGCCACAATGTGGAATTCTTAGTTTCTTACCACTAAACTACCACCACTTAGTGTTTATTTACAGTAGATTATAATAATATTTATACATATAACATTATCAATTGTTCATTAATGATTAAATCATATTTTTATTTTAGATAATAAAATTACAATTTGAGTATTAATATATTATCACTGTAATTTATATGATTATATCACATGATCAATTCATTATTAAATCATTTGAATATTTGACTATATAATAACAAATTATACATACATATTCATAAGTCATAAGTTATAAGTATGTAAGTTCATACTAATACAACAATGAACAATTAAGTATCTAGAGACTTAGTTCCAATATATTATTAACTTATAAGTCTATATATGTTATAAATTATAATTATACATTATACATATATGCAATTATGCATATTAAATAATATAAATATAAAATATTAATACTTAATCACATGATTCAATAACAATTTAAATACTTATTAAAGTTAATCATATTATTAATGTACAATGATAATGTAATTTGTATAATATCAAACTAATTAATTAATATTGGATTAAACAATATGTTAGTTATCATCACAATTGAAGTATGGGAATTTATCCCCATGAACTTTCAATTATATTTAACCTCAAACTACCTAACCTAGCTAACAATTCTTTATCAACTCCGTTGAAACTCACGGTCAATGTTATAATTGGTGAAAAGTAACGTGAACAGTAACATTAACAGTAACGTGAACACGTGAACAGTAACGTAAATAGTAAAGTTGACTGTGAGTTTCAATGGAGCTGACTGACATAAGGGGGCTGTTGGTTAGGGTTAGGTAGTTTGAGGGGGTTGAGTATAACACTTGGAAGTTCATGGGGTCAAATTGCCGGCACCCGGTAGTTCATGAGGGCTAGAGGTAGTTTCCCCTTGAAGTATTAATGTATTATTATTCTAATTTATATGATTAATTTAGTATATATTAAGTAATTATACATTTATGCAATTATGCATATTGAATAATATAAATGTATAAGATTAATATTTAATCATATGATTTAATGACAATTCAAATATTTTATTCAAGTTAATTATATTATTAATGTACAATGATAATGTGATTCATATAATATCAAATTAAGTAATTGATATTGGATTCATTAAACAATGTGTTACTTATAACCACAATTGAATCAAAGCATTATTAGATACTTTATATTTATAAAACATATATCATGTTATCTTAGATTCTTAGATCTAAGATAATTTTATTATATTAATACGAATATTGATTTGTGAGATAACATGATTATATAATTTAAGTATGAGTGCATGACCATTAAGTCATTAGGAATTTAAGACTTAGGAGTTTGAGTATTACCATTAGATAATAAGTTCAATTAAAATAAAAGACTATAAGTAAATATGATAATAATTTAAATCATTAATCATATTATCTAATTTAATTAATGAGATCTTATGATTATATAATATTAAATCAAGTAATTGATATTAGATTCAACAATGTGATACTTATAACAACAATTGAAGTATTAATGTATTTTTTAAACAATGTTTTGACAAATTTTTTTAACAAAATTAAATTGAACCATTTTTTGAAAAATTTTAATATTTTATGAACAAATTTTTAACCTTTTTTTGTTAATTCTTTTTAACCACTTGTTGAACACTTGAACAATTTTTTAAAAATATCATCACACGACGTCATTTTACCATTAACCTAACCCTAAACTTAATAACCCAAAATATCTTCCGACTACCACCTTCTCCTTCAGTTTTCTCTCACGCAGCGCCTCCATCTCCCTCATTTCTCTTGAACTCTCATCGTCACGCCTCCCTCTCCCAAGTCACGCCTCCATCAAAGACCCTGATCTCATCAAGCGAGTATCTCTTTCTCCCTTTCTCTCTCTCAACCATTTTTGTGGGTTGTTGAAATGTGTTTTACTTGTAACCACCTGAGGGAGTGAGGGATAGCTTGTCGCTTGATTTTGTCAACCAACCCTAGTTACCTTGTAGTGTAATTTTATGATTTTGATACCCAAAAAATTGGTTGTAACTATTGATTTTGATATTTTGATATTTTAGGTCTTGATATTTTACCACTTCTGTTTGGTTCCTGAGAAAAAAAAAATGCAGGAAAATTTGTTGAATTTCTTGATGTTGAGCCCCTGATTTTTTTGCTTCTAATAGTGGCTTTCATGATCTACGACACTGTGTGTTTCTATTTATAATATGTTTGTGACTCTTATTTATAAATTGTACCTGATTATTCGTCTCTGTTTTCACAGCCTATTGAAGGTCGAACTCTTCTCTTTGTCCCTGAACTCGAAGACGGTCGTTTGCTCCTAACATGAACGAGGTACTCTTTGTCATTTTGTTTTATTGTTTGATGAGTCAATTTTTTCTTGTATAGTTTACTTGTACATTTTGTTTAATGATGGGATTTTATATGTATGTGATTGATTAGTTTGTTTATATTGTCTGATGAGTCTCATTTATCATAATTGTAACTGATTTTTAGGATTCTTTGGTGGGATTAGGGTTCTGCGATGTAGTGATCTGAGTAGTTTTTGGGGGTTTTTCTTGTACATTTTGTTTGAATCACTTTGTTAGGGTTGTTTGAATCACTTTGTTAGGGTTTGATCCTTGTACAGTTTTGTTAGGGTTGTTAGCACCAATTATATGAATTACTACAGATGGACTCTCATGTTGCCACTTCTGCAAAGTCTGTTGCTGCTGCAAAGTCTGCTTCACTCGCTTCTGCAAAGTCTGCTGCTGCTGCTATTGAAAAGTCTTCACCTGCCGCTGCTACTGCGGTGGTAATTTTACCCATACCTTCATCGACTACATCAGATGGTGCTTCTCATACTCCATCTCTTGATATTCCAATTGCTCCTGAAGAAGCTGAATATGGGTCTAAGGATGTTCATAGAAGTAGTAGTGTAAGAGATGCTAGTTTTATGGGAACTGAAAGTGGAAGGGGTCATGGGAGTCGTGGGGGTCATCTACCACAACCTAGGAAACCAAAAAATGTGTCCATTCTTTAGCATGGGAACATTTCACTAGGGATGGACTTCTTCCCAAGATGACCCTATGGCCCATTGTAATTCTTGTGTGACTGCTTACAAGTGTCATCCTAAAATTAATGGGGCATCCTCCATGCTTTACCATGTCACTTCGTGCCCAAAGTATAAGATCCATAAGATTAGACAAGATAAGAGTCAGCAAATGTTTACCTTTGAGGCTAAGAAATGGGAGGCTAATAGGTTAATGATTGCGAAGTACAATGAAAAAAAAATAAGGCATGCACTTACTGAAATGGTTATTGAGGATGAGATGCCTTTTGTGTTTGTTGATGGAAATGGGTTTAAGAAGTTTATGAAGGTAGTTGAACCTCACTTCAACATTCCTTCTCGCTTTACAGTGATGAGGGATTGCGTGAAAATGTATTTAAGGACTAAGAGTGATTTGAAGCAAACATTTATGACAAATAATCAAAGGGTTTGCTTGACCACCTACACATGGACTTCTATTCAAAATATGAATTATATGTGTGTGACTACACATTTTATTGACCATCAATAGACATTGCATAGAAGATTGTTGTCATTCTGTCAAGTGTTAAATCATAAGGGAATCACAATTAGGAGGGCATTAGAGGAGTATTTAGTATAATGGGGGCATTAGTAGGCTTTTGACAATGCCTCTGCCAATAAGAAGGCACTGGATTGGTTTAAACAACGAACAATGTACAATGCCAACACTATTTATTGTAATGAATTTTTTCATGTGAGATGTAGTGCCCATATTCTTAATCTAATTGTGCAAAAGGGTTTAGAAAATGCTTATGACTCAATTGAGAGGATCCGAAATGTGGTTAGGTATGTGAAGTCCTCCCCCAAAAGACTAAAAATGTTTTAAGTCTTGTGCAGAGAGACAAAATGTTGCTTGTCAAGCCTCATTGGTTCTTGATGTTCCCACTATATGGAACTTAACCTATTCCATAATGAAGGTAACAAAGTAGTATAAAAGGACGTTTGAGCTTTTGCAAGAGTAAGATGGGCCTCTTATGCGTTATTTAAATTGGATTGTTGGAGGAAAAAAGGGGTTGGGGCCTCCCAAGGAGGATGATTGGAGCAATATTCATCACTTTGTACAATTTTTTTGAGTTTTTTATGATGTCACTATGAAAATTTATGGTTCATTGTATTCAACTGCAAACTTGTTTTTTCCAACAACTTTGTCGTGTTCGTAGGCAAGTGCTAAATTATGCTGGAAGTTCTAATCCTTTGGTGAGTGCTATGGCTAAGGAGATGAAAGTAAAATATGACAAATATTGGGTGAACTTTGAAAAAATAAACTGGTTGTTATTTGTGGTAGTTGTTCTTGATCCTTGGTATAAGATGGTTGCTTTTGAGTATTGGTGTCAAACGAACCTTTCACATGAGATGACGACAAATCTTGTAGATAAATTGAAGGATGACAACAATAATATATTTGACAATATGTTGGCACTAGGGGAAATGTGCCAATGATAAGTGTTGATGAGGTACAAAGTCAAGAGACTCCACATTGTCGTGGTTCAACATTATCCGAGTGCCTAGACGACGACCTTTTCTTGAGTGAGTTTCATTCATTCCGATCATCAAGAAATTTGATGGATTGTAAAAATGAGATAGAGCAATATTATTTGGAGAATGTTGAATCACCAAGTATAACCTTTGATATTTTGAATTTGTGGAAAATTAATTCAACAAAGTTTCCGATCCTCTCCGAGGTAGCGCGTGATGTGTTGGCCATTCTAGTTTCCATAGTTGCCTCAGAATAGGCATATAGCACCGGAGGTTGTGTACTTGATTCATTCAGGAGTTCTTTGGCTCCAAAAACAATTGAGGCATTGGTTTGCACTCAAAATTGGTTGAGATCTTCCCCCGTTAGTTTGCGTGACACATTCTTGTCTAAGATTGATGATGGCAAGAGCTACAGGCTGGATTTAGGTATTAATATTTCCTACTTACTACAATGAATTTCAAATATACTTAATTTGTTCTTTCATTAAATAATTTAGTTGTTTCCAATTCCATTTTCTAATTATTTTCTTGTTTTTCTTGTGGTAGAAATTATGTCAAATACTATTAACGTTGACAAGGCCGATTAAGGGTTGAGACGTTCTCACATGGTGTTTTTTGGTTGGCTTTATTGACTTTCTTAGTTTGTTTAATTAATTGGTTAATTACTTATTGGCTTCATATTTAAATTAACCTTATTTTTTTTTCTTTGCCTTTTAAAGGTTAATTGGTTGCTGTTTTGCAGACTTGCAGATGCAGTTGCTGACTTCTTGGGAAGCTTGGGACGGACTACTTATGATTTTTTTAGAAGATTTTTGTTGTTAACTTGTTATCATCTTTGTAAAAGTAGTTTATGTGTTAGTTTCCATTAGAATTTAGACTACTTAGTTGTTTAACTTATTTATGAGTTTATGTTTTGAACTCTTCATATTGGTGTTTGTATGTTTGCTTGATTGCTTGATTGTTTTATTGATTATTTGATTGTTATATTATTTGATTATTTGATTTATTGATTGTTTGATTATTTGATTATTTGATTGTTAGATTATTTGATTATTTGATTGTTGATTGTTAGATTATTTGATTTTTAGATTATTTGATTATTTGATTGTTAGATTATTTGATTATTTGATTATTTGATTGATGCTATAATGTTTGCTTGTATTGGACTATTGGAGAATTTTTTGCTTATTAATTATTATGTGATATTATGTATGTATATGTTTGCTTGTTATTTGGTATTTGTTTGGCTTATTATGTTTATGTTTGATTGTTCTATTATTTGATTTATAGACTAAAAAGTATTGAAAATTTTAACAAATGGTTTGTATAAAGGAAAAATCGTTTTTGTACAACACTATCAAATTTAAGTTTTGATATATAATTGAAATTTTACTTGTAAAAAAAAAAATTGAAAGCTTTGATTTTTTTTTTAATCAAAAGTAAATCGCCAAAGGGCGAGGCTAGTACCACGTTAAAAAATTCAGAGTTTTAACCCATCAAAGTTCAAAGCCCAAAGTTTTAATCTAAAAACTCAAAGACCATCTAAGTTTTAACCTAAAAATCACAAAAATCGGCCCAAAAATGGACATATCTAGTAGGCCCAATACAAAAACTAAGCCCAGCCCAAACTGTTAATAACTGACCGACACCAACCTACCTTGTCGATTATGATCAGTTTCGGTAAAAATGGTCGTTGGTAAAAGTCGGTTAATTATCCAACATTACCGACTTTCTCGGTTCAGCTCGCGGAAATCAAAAATATCTACCGTAACTGACTTCCTCGACTGATGATCACCCCTACTCCTCATAACATTAAAAAAAAAAAAAAAAACAAAGCTTTTTATATGGCTTGACCATGTCCATAATTGGTCTTTGACATGTAGGGTTTATATGACTTTGGTATTGTTTGGAATTGCATTGGAATGATCTAAAAGTGCGTTTAACATTCAAAAAATTAGTTTAAAAAAATAGTCATTTGTTAAAAAAAATTAAAAGCATTTTTTGGGTTTCAAAAAGCTTTAAAATATCCGAAATTACATTTTGACAAAAACTTAAAAATAAATTTTTTGTCAAAAAATAATTTTAACTTAAAATTTTTATTTCTCAAACGCAATTTCAAACAAATTCTTACTGAATTACCTACATCCTTGGTGTCGGTAGTATTAATGTATTTGTTGTAGTCAATTAGCATTCGATCTGCTTATTTGGGAATGAAACATCAAGTCCGCAGGTTAATTTGTCCTTATTTATTGAAGTTGTTGCTCCCTAAAAAGGCTGATAACTCCTTTTACCTCCCTCTAATTATTGGAATTGAGAGGGCAAATTTGTAATTTTGCTTTTTTTTTTTTAATTATTTTTTATTATTACAAATTTGTCCTCTTTTTTACGGGAACCAGCCTCTCTTCGGAGTGATCTAAATACCTAATTATTATTAATTTTGCAATGTCTTCGTTATGTGATATTATATAAGGTATTTTTGTTATTTTAAGTTGATGAAGGGGATATTGCAATACAAGTTGTGAGTGTACTTATGAGTGTTGTGTCTCACATTGAGAAAAATATAAAAGAAGAGAGTACTTAATATACTTAAGTGAACCTTAACCCATTAGCTTAGGCTTTTGGGCTAGAGTTGTATTCAATTATGTATATTAATGTGCTCTTGGTATAAACTCCATAATCACTTTAATCTTCCAACAAATGGTATCGGAGCCACGGTTACTTTCCTGGGACGAGTGTCTGGACACGTCGGATTTGGGTTGTGTCCCTTTCCGCAACTCTTGACATGAGACACTCTTGGAATGTAGAAAGAAAGACTCACAAGTAAGAGGGAGTTTGGTCAATGTGAAGAGACTCACAAGTGCAGGGGAGATTATTGTAAGTGCACTTGTGAGTGTTGTGTCCCACATTGAGAAAAATATAAAAGAAGAGAATGCTTAATATACATAAGTGGACCTTAGCCCATTAGCTTAGGCTTTTGGACTAGAGTTGTGTTCAATTATGTATATTAATGTGCTCTTGGTATAAACTCCATAATCGCTTTAATCTCCCAACAATACAATATATATATATATATATATATATATGAGTAGCATTTGGAATTAGTTGGATTACCTATATATATGGAGTAATGCTATAAATTTTCTTTGAGTCATCCTAAATGCATGTGATGTGGCTTTTAAAATTACCATTAAATTTGATATATAAATTTATTGACTTTTGATTTATTGGTAATTTAAAAGCCACATCACATTTAGGATGATTCTAAAAAGACTTTGAGAAGACTTATAACATTACTCGTATATATGTATGGGTAGTTAGAAGAGGTAAATGTAGTTTACACGAAAGAAGGAAAAAAACAGAAAAAAACAAACAATGATATTCATTTCAATGCCAATCTGACAATAATAAATAGAGAAATGCTGCTTAGGATTTTCAAGTGTTCATCTCCAAGTATTTTCTTAGTTTTTTTTTTTTAATAAAATAAAATAAAGAAAAAAGAAGCAAGAAGTGGGTGTGTGAATGTGCATATTAATAAAAGGAAAATTAAGAGAGAAAAGAAAAGTAAAGAAAACGCATATTAATGGAGACATATTATTTAAGCAGATCAGCTGGAAATACATCTTACGTACGTAGTAGATGTAAATATTCATTTCTTGCACTCGCGGTTGTAGCGATTACAATTTGATGGTGGAGGATGACCATTGATGCAGGGTAGATACTGTGTTTTTGGGGGACAAGGGACTGCTGGTTTACCAGGGGTGTTAGTGCCGCGAGCGAGGTGGTGCGGCTTGTCAGCGAGCATTCTGGTTATTTCGGAATCAAACATCCAGTCTGCAGGTTCGTCCATGCGGGCGTGGTAAGGGGAGCTGGCGTTGCCCTTCATTATTGAACTTGTCGCTCCACAATCGCTTGTGTGCAGCAAAACCATGAGCATCACTAGGAGTAGTACCAGAAAGGGAGCCCTCTTTCTCTTTGCTGTTTCTCCCACCATCTCTCGCCGCCTCTGTGGGGAAGTCTTTAATTGGGAGCAACTAGCTTGTTACATGTGAATGAGTTGTAACAGATATATATAAGAGTACAATTGATTTTAAAGATGTCCTACTAATTAACTAAACTCTTACCATTAATTAGTTAAAACAATAGATTATATGGTTGCCTAACCCTCGGCTTCACTGTTCACCTTGCCGAATTGAATTGCATTATTAAGTTTTGATTTAATGTTTTAAAACACACAACAAAAGATAAAATGGTAATTAACAAATAAGATGAAACTCAATATGGTTTGATAATGACATAGAAAACGATTGATAATTGTAGTGGATTGACATAATATATTCTCCCACTTGAATACTTACTTTTTCCTACTTCATAAACTAAATTAAGTGAAGCATGCATGTTATGTTCATTTCAGTGGGCCTTTATTAAGGCCACACTAACTTAAGTGAACTATCCTATTCTCATTTTCAATGGCCCTGATCATTAGGCATACCTCATTACCACATCCCAAAGTGGGCTGCTTTCTTTATGCTTTGTTTGGTAGCTTTTGCAGTTGTGTTTCAAGAAGAAGATTTCTAGATTTTTCTCAAACTGCTATTTAATTAATTTATAATGTCTCTTCAAACTTTAAATTAAGACAATCTTGTCTCTCTAAACTATTTTAAAATTGTCAATACTATCCTACAACGATAAAATATCCTTAAGCACATCAAGCAAGTATACACGAGAATTCCATGATTGTATCATCACACCCTAAGAAAAAGAAAAGGGTGTATGATGAAAATCAAGCTGATCAAGCCATATATATAATCCTTTTTTTCTTGATATGAGATGGACATATATTATACCATGAAGCTCCCGTGGCTCATATTTGTTACAAGGTCAACCTCTGTAATCTCCATGCCACAAAAGCTTCTAATGAACACTTTGGGTGGTGGCAAACCCAGCAAATTAAAATCATGATCACGCAGAACTACGTCCATTGTAATCATCAACATGTCTTCCACAGAAAAAGACCGGTTTTTTTTTTTTTTTTTTAAATTTCTTTCTCTTTTTTTTTTCAAATTAATTTATAAAGGTATTATTAAAAATTTGTTGGAGTTATTTTTATATTTGAGGGCTTTTGGAAAAAATATTGACAATTTTTTTATAATTTAAAAGGACATTGTCGCTTAAATGATTGTTTGATGAGCAAGTGCCAAGTGGCATAGCGCTCTCTTACTCACCATAGCAAGCTTAGGATTTATTTATTTGATTTTTTTCTTAATAATTGTATTGAAATATTGTTCTACTATAATAGAATTAATATATATATCCTATGAGTAATGCTAGAGACCACCTTTTTATCCTCCTAAAGTTAATGTGGTTTTTAAAATTATTATTGGATCAAAATTCATATATGATTTATCTAAAATTTTATGGTGATTTTAAAAGCCACATTAACTTTAGGAAGATAAAAAGATAATCCCTAGTATTACTCTATATCGTAGCCTTGCGAGGAATGCGACTTTACGCTGCTTCAAGACCTTTGGAAAATAATGAAGCAAAAACTTCCATTTTATGTTTCTTCAAGACCAATCTTATTTCAATTCCTCCACCAACCACTCTACTATCTGAAAGACACATAGCTCGAAGTCATCTCCACCTTCTTTAACCTTCCCAACTCAAAATCAGTGCTGTAAAGCTCAAACCGAGGTGACCCGGCAATGCCAAACATATCTAGGCCCATCAGTCATTTTAGCGAAAGCCATCGGCAGCCAGTTTTCAGCCCAACTCGATCAGGACCCCATCATCCAGTGGCGGAGTCAGAGATTTAATATTGGAGGAGCCATTAAAATTTTTTTTTGATCTTACAAAATTTTCTCTAAATTAAAAATTGTGGCATTGCTTTGCCGGTGTACATTCACATGTTGCTAAATTGCCATCTCTCTTAAATATATTGTGAGTGCATTTACAAGTGACGTGTTTCACATTAATAAATATAAATATAAAAGAATAGTTAATATAATATTGTTAAGAGAAATACTATACATTTTCACTTTATATTTTTTGACATGGTAATAGAAATTATCATTTAAATTCAAAATTGAATGATAATTGTCATTGTCATGTCAAAGAATGTACACTTAAAAATGTGGAAGTAGTCTCAAATGGATAGTTTAATTGGCTATGGACCACGCTTTATGAAGCGGAAGTTATTAGTTAGTTTGAATCTCCCTCTCCCTTCCCTTGTGTAAATATGTCCAAAAAAAAAAAAAAAATGTGAAAATAGAATCCACAAAAGATAACTCAATCGGTTAGATATCACATTTCATGAAGTAGATATCACTAGATTGAATCTCCCTTTCCCATTTCCCTCTCCTTATATGAACATATCAAAAAAAAAACACAAGTGTGAAAGTACGAACGTGTGTAGTATTTCTCTATTGTTATTGTATTTTTTAAAATGCTAAAAAATAAGAACAGTTTTAAATATTTTTTAGTATTATGCGTTTTATGTATTGCTTATTTAAAAAAATAAAAATAAAAATACACACACCACAACAATAGTATATGAACTTGTTGAACTTCAGGTAGTATAAGGGACACGATCCAAAAGAGCATCGTTCATGTAATTTATTAGATAAATTAATAGAACTATATGAGTCTATTCAAATTTAAAGAGGCTGTAGATAGACTTTTAATCCAAAGTCGTAGAATTCTTAAGAGTCATAAAATTAGTTATTAGGTTCGAAAATGATAATAGACCCATTCTAAGTTAGTTTTATAATTTTGTGGTTTGCTGATTTTCTCGTGCAGTTGATATTGGGTTTCTAATCGCAATGAATGACGTAAAGAAAAGGTGTTGTGAATTTATTAAAATACAGTTGGTTTACCTGCAGCAGCACGTGGTCGTGGCCCGTGGGGGAGCCGTGGGTTTTTGAAGGCTCATATAAATATTTTTTTAAAAAAAACTACGGCTCCCCCTGGTCCACATGTGGCTCCGCCACTGCCATCATCCAAACTTGTTATAGCTTCACCGCAAGCCTTCACGGCCACAGCCACCCCATCTTCCCCCAACGGCTCATTTCTCTCCGCAACCAGTACACGACGTCCCATGCAGTTTCCAAAATAATTCCCAGGGATAGGAGCCTCCAATCGACGCCTGGCGTCCTCGCTAATGCCAAGAAGGAATTTGGTGTCCCTTACCCCTTCTGCCTTGGCTAGACAAACCCACGTGCAGTAGGCACATGTTATTGCAAATGCTGATAAGTGAAGTAGTGGTTGTCTTTATTCATTCTTCTCCTCCAGCCCTGTGGTTATGATCAATTGCCTGAGATTTTGCAGTTTTGCACGAGTCTGCAACAAGAAAGAGGAGAAATGCTGGGGCGTGTCCTTCACTATATTTTCCTTTTCATTCAAAAGCATCTGCATTACAAACAGGTGTGTTGTACATATATGATCATTTTAAGCCTCTCTTATCATTTTCTTTTTTCATCTCAATCAAACTTTCTCAGGGTTTCATATGGCCAGTACTGTTGAGGTAACGTTCAACAACTGATTTATTTGTCGAAACTTTTTCATTGAACAAAGAAGCCTAGAGTAGATTACAAAATATAAACATACTTTACGGAGGACAAGATTTATATTTTCAGTGTTTTTCCGAATTTTTAAAAAAATAATAATAACAAAGGACATATTAGAAAAGTGGTGGTTTAAGAAGATTTTTGTTCGGTTCTTGACAGTGAAAATACATCATGAGGAAAGAATTTGTCATGATCCCAACCGATTTTCAACCATATTTAGTTGACAAAAAGATCAATTTTATTAAATTCTATTTTAATTAGATTGAGATTTTACCGATCATTTGAGTAACTTCCATCTTTAGATTTCCTTTGGTACCAACCAAGTATTTTCATAATTAGTTTATTTTCTTATTTTGTTGTATTTTCATAATTAATTGCTAGGAGAATTTTATTACCTTTCATAACTTTATGTACTATTGGATTTTCTTCACCCTCTTGTCTTCGTGCAGACTCACTTCTCTTTTTCGGTGCTCTCAAAACAAAAGCAAAAACCAATATATATAAGAAAGTGGCATGGATGGTTCATGGTTAGGTTTTGTAGGAAATTTTACATAATTGCACCATTTTCAAATTAGGCGGCTCGAAATCCTAATGTCTGACAATAAGGCGTCGATATATAAGCAAAACATGCTGCCCATTCAAGTTGATGTCAGCCAATGGGTATTTTCATGATAGGAAGGGAAAAACGTTAGTAACATAAACACTATTATCTTAAAGGATTAATTAATTTGGAGTTTTTTTCAAATCACTTATAAAAATAAAATTCAATTTCACATAGTAAATAAGCATTAATATAAAACTTAGGAAAATGCTAGGGGTTCTCCCCGTAGGTTCTGCTGATGTTCTCTCAGCCTTACGTAAAATATGATTTAAGAAAAAATGAAATTGCAGTGGCCTCCACCACCTTTTTTTAGGCATTAACACCAAATTTGAGGCATTAGCACTAAATTTGTGAGGCATTAGCACCAAAATTGAAGCATTATCATCAAATTTAGGATAATCAAATTCATTTTGGGTGATACCATCCCTAAAAGATTAACCTTTCACCTTTAGGTTTTAATTTTGAATCCAAAAACAAGTTTTACAATATTAGAACTTAACAATTAACTTATAAAAATTAATCTGTTAGCAAAAAAATGGTACTACAATTTTTTTTTTTTTTAAATCATGTTCAAGTAAAACTGGGAGAACGTCAGGAGAACACTGCGAGGAGAACCCTAGCAAACCCTTAAAACGTAGCACCTATTATAGTGTTTTATAAACCACCAATTGTATGTGAATTACTAATCTTTCTAGATCTATACTATAACAATACAAAACTAAAAAAAATAAAAAAATAAAAAAAAAATAGAAAGATATCCAGCCAAAATTAGGGGTGGCTGACCACCTCCAGTGGCCAGCCAGCTAGCCCCAAGGGCCAACATGAAAGAACTAAAGAAGAAAATGTTGAGTTAATAATTTTTATCTTTTTTTTTTTTGAAAGAATAATTTTTAATTTTTTTTAATACTCTACATGGCACCAAAACAATAAGTATCACATGTGATATACGGCTATGTCATATGATATGTTGAGTTGGCTTAAATATAGACAAGTATCACAATTTTAAATGTGATGACGTGAAGCTCTATTAAAGAATTAGACAAAAATTTTAACTCCTAAATTATGTGTTACTAGAATGTTTAAAATCACTATCTAGTGCATCATGTCATTTATATAAAGTGGCAGCCAATTTTTATTAAAAATACTTTATTCCTCAAAACGCTTTCCTCATTTGTAGACTTGTAGTTAGGTTTTCAAACTTTGACCAACGTACGGCAATTGGTGCATACGAATTAATTACCATTTTATTCCGAGTCAAATTTGAAATATGAAAGGACCCACCATTTTACACTGATTGAAAAGAAAACAAAAACAAAAGGAACCCAAGTTTTCAACTCAACAACCTCAGACTCTACCAAACAAGATCAGAAACAACAAATTAAACTTAAAAAAAAAAAAATCCCACAAAACCCGAGTAATTTGCACCTTGTCTCCAGAACATAATTAGTCACCTTGCAAGGATTAATGCGGCCTTGCAAGGCTTCAAGACCTCTGGAAAATAATGAAGCAAAAACTTCCATTTCCTGTTTCTTCAAAACCAATCCTATTTCAATTCCTCCACCATCATCTCTATTATCCGAAAGACACATAGCTCCTGTTTTATCTATGGAAATCATCTCCACCTTCCTTGGCCTTCCCCACCCAAAATCGGTGTTGTAAAGCTCAAACCGAGGTGACCCGGCAATGCCAACAAATCTAGGACTATCAGTCGTTATAGCGAACAGCTTCGATAGCCAGTTTTCAGCCCCACTCAGGACCCCATCATCCAAACTTGTTATAGCTTCGCCGATAGCCTTTACCGCCACAGCCACCCCCTTTTCCCCCAATAGCTCATTTCTCTCCGCAATCGATGCACGACTTCCAATGCAGTTTCCAAAATAAGTCGCAGGGATAGGAGCCTCCATTCGACGCCTGGCGTCCACGTTAATGGCAAGAAGGAATTTGGCGTCCCTTACTCCTTCTGCCTTGGCTAGGCAAACCCTCGTGTAGGCACATGTTATTGCAAATGTTGATAACTGAAGTAGTGGCTGTTTTTGTTCATTCTTCTCCTCCAGCCCTGTGGTTATGATCAATTGCCTGAGATTTCTCAGTTTTGCACGAGTCAACTCGAATGTGCCTCGTACAACATCCGCGGGGGTTTTGAGATCCCATACCTTTAGGCTCTTGTTGTTTGGGCCGCCATGGTTCATCCACTGGTTCAGTAAGATTCCCTCCAGCTCAGTCGGGTCCTTGATGACCGTCCTGTCGTAGGATGGTGTTAGCTCCGGTACCAAGGACAAACCACCGTCACCTCCATGCCTGCACAAGTGAGCCCATGATTTCATAAACATGGTTGAAGTTTTGCCGTCAAGAACAGCATGGTGTGCGGTGATTCCGATACAAAAACCGCAGTTTGAGAAGATTGTGACTTGCAACGACAACACCGGGGCTTGCTCATGGGATGTTGGCAAGTGGGGTACGAGGGGATGGTACTCCTCTGCTTCAACAAAGTAACTGTTCCCTGAGAGATGGTAGAAGTCGGCCCTTGACTCAGCAAGAGTGAAGGAAACCGAATCGCCCTGTGTGTAGTTGATGATGGGTTTCTGAGAGTCATTAGGCCAAGTGAGGGTACCGGCGAGAGGGAGATAGTGATGGAGGGTAAGGGATAGCGAGTGTTTGAGTTTTGGAAGAATGGAATCCAAGAAGGGTGCATTTGTAGGAGGGATTTCATAGAAGAAAACTCGCTGGACTGGGGGGAATCTTAGCCGGAGTATGTCAAATAAGGTGAAAGGAAGAGAGCTTGGGCTGGCCGAGTCTGGCGAGGTTGGTGGTGGTGACACCCGGAAAACCTCAAGTACGTTTACCGAGTTATTGGGTGCCATTTGAGGAAAAAGCTCGAATGCTCAAAGAAAAATAATGTTGCCGCTGACGGATTGGGTTTGGATGATCGAAGATCGAGCCGCCCATACTTTTTGTTTGTTTTAATATTTACACTTGAAATCTTCAATGATCCTGAACCTCATTCAATTATCCTAAAAATATATAAAAAGAAGTCCTCTTCCCAATTTTTCTGAGAAATTTGCTTGAACTGCGGTGCGGTGACCAATTCAATAATCGTTAAAAAAAAATAAAACAACGTTTTCCCATGTTTATGATAATTTTACTTGAACCGCGGTCCCACCATCCACCGACCCTTTAAAATGAAAAATTGTTATAGTGCAATAAAAGTTCTAGAATAAAATTCCCTCCGGTTCATGTTTATGGAGAGGAGAATATTTATTTTGTGGCTAGAATTTTTATCTTAGATATTTTAAAGCTATAAATGAAACACTTATCCTACTATAAAAATAATATTATTTTAAATTAAAAAAAATAAAAAATATATTAATAAGAAAGAGGATTTGCTAGGAGTTCTTTTCATAGTCTTCTCCTAGTCTTATTCTAATCTTAAGTAAAACATGATTTAAGAAAAAATAAAATTGTAGTACTGTTTTTTTGCTAACAGATTAATTTTTATAAGTTAATATTTAGGTTCTAATACTTTAAAACTTATTTTTGGATTCAAAACTAAAACTAATATTTAGATTCTAATGCTTTAAGGATGGAATGTTAATCCTTTAAGAATATTATCACCAAAAATAGATTTGATCATCCTAAATTTAGTGTTAATGCCTAAAAAAACCTGTGATGGAGGCAATTACAATTTTATTTTTTCTTAAATCATGTTTTGCGTAAGACTGAGAGAACACTATAGAAAGAATTCATAGCATTTAAAAAAAAAAAAAAGTGGTTGGCCATCCCAATGGATTTTATAAGATCCTTTTTAATTTTTTTTTTTTTTAAATATCTCATTAAATATTACATATAGAAATTCCGCACCTTTTACATTCTTTGTACTTCCCTCAAGTAGGTAAAATTTTATTTGAAAAATAAATAAAAATCATTGTTTCCCTTAACCATGGCTGATGTGCTGGGCTACATTCTACTTTTTCTCATATGGTTAAGTCTCCATTAGGCCATAGAAAACGAGCGTATCAGTCATAAAATAATAATAAAAATTAAAAAAAAAATCTACAAAAAATTATAACAGCAAGATGATTTTTGGGTTTAGAAGGAAGAGAAATCTTTTTTTTTTTTCGTGTCACATGATGTGGGGAGGGGGATTCGATCTTGTACCTCTGCTTCATAAAATCTCTTAACGAGGTATATATGGTTCGAAAAATCAAATTCATTATTCCTAAACTTTTTTTAAAGAAATTTGTGTACCTAACTTATTTTATAAAATAAATTTGATAAGAGAGAGTTGTTAATATCCCCATCATGTGCATATTAGTATTTTTCATATTCCTTGTTACGGAATAAGTAGTGTAGGACCTGTAGGTCTTATTTATCTTATAATAGGCTTTAAGACTATGAAAATTTTTGTGGATCTAACTCAACTCTCAAAACAACCATAAAGACATTCCATAAATAATAATAATAATAATAATAATAATAATAAATTCCTAAACTCCATCTCCATTGTAGTTCAGTTCTCACATTTCTCTGTGATCCAGCCTGTCCCTCAAGCTTGATGTTAACAGTATTACATGACATGTCTTGGATCGAGGATTAGGCCCAGTCCGTGGGACCTTTCACAAATCTCAGAATCGACACTGGGCCCAGTAAAACTAGTTGTCTATGAGAAATCTTACTCGCCCCAAAAATGGGTTGTGCTGCTTGGTGGATTGAATGATTGATGCTGGTAAAATACAAAATATATATATATATATTTTTTCTAATATAAAAGCTTCACATATAATTTTAAGAAAAATGATCAGATTGGTGAAATTTTGACTGATCTATCTTTAAAAGGGTAAAATTTCTCCCCGAATATTCACCCAACTCAGTTGTTGAATCTTCCACAGTAAATGATATAACAATTTAATTAATTAATTAGTTTATTTATTTTAAGGTATATAAGAAGAAGTCCTCTTCCCAATGTTTCTGAGAAATTTGCTTGAACTGCGGTGACCAATTCAATAATCGTTACAAAAAAAATAAAACAATGTTTTCTCATGTTTATGATAATTTTACTTGAACCGCGGTCCCACCATCCACCGACCCTTTAAAATGAAAAATTGTTATATTGCAATAAAAGTTCTAGAATAAAATTCTCTTCCACATGTTTATGGACAAGAATATTTATTTATGGCTAAATTTTTATCTTAATATTTTAAAGCTATAAATTTTAATAAATGTATTACTACTAAAAAATTAAATAAAATATATATATTAATAAAAAAGAATTTGCTGGGTTTTTCATGAAAATGTTCTCCTAGTGTTATTTAACTTGGAGGTTGAGAGGAGAAAATAAAATTGTTAGTGGGTTGGGGAGAATCAAAATTTTGCCAGAGTTAATATTTAAATTCTAATGTTTTAAAACTTGTAGATTTAAAATCTAAAATCTAAGGTGGGGTTAATGACATTATGAGATGGGGTTAAAATAGATACAAGTTCAATCATCTTCTTAGATTTGATTTTCTAATGTTCTAAAATTTGGTTTTATGCCTAAATGTTAAATCTATTTGTTTGTTTTTAAATTATGTTTTGACTAACAAAATAAAACAGCTATTTTAATTTGTAATCTTTTTTCTAAAAAAAAAAAAATTAGGTGGCCACTTAATATTTTATAAGATCCTTTTAATGTTTTTTTAATATCTCATTAAATATTAATTAGAAATTCCGCACCTTTTACATTCTTTGTACTTCCTCAAGTAGGTAAAATTTATTTGTAAATAAAATCATTGTTCATCAAAATCACATGGCTGATGATAAAATCAAACTACCTCATAAAGTTGTGAAGCCCTAGAAAAAGCGTATCACCATAATAATAATAATAATAATTATCTACAATGTATAACAGCCAGATTGATTTTTGGGTTTAACACTAAAACTAATCTCTTCAATTAGGTATGGTTCGAAAAAATCAAATTGATTATTCCTAAACTTCTTTTTAAGAAATGTGTACCTAACTTATTTTATAAAATAAATTTGATAAGAGAGTTGTTAATAAAACCTTCATGTGCTAATTAGTATTTTCCGATGACTATGATCATCGAAAAAATTAATCATAGGTCTTATATATCTTATAATAGACTCTAAGACTATAAAAAATTTGTGGATTGATACTCATCTCTCAGAACAACTTATATCATTCCAAAAAATAATAAAATTTGTCATTGAAAATTTTTAAAGCCAATCTCCATTGTAGTTCATGTTCTACATTTTTACGATCAAACTTGTCATCAAGCTTGATGTCACATTAAGCGACGATAAATGTTTTTTTGGTTGATGATATACACATCTAGGACAACATTTGAACATAATAAAACACACATCGATGGACATTACACACTCGATGACAAATGTTAATAGTATTACATGACATGTCTTATGATGATTATGCAATCATCGGTGGGACCTTTAACAATCAATGGAATCGACACTCTGTAAAACTAGTTGTCAACATCAAATACTTTTGTTTTGGGTAATTAATGTTTTAAATTGTTTGGTATGATGAAAAATAACAATATGTTAGCTTATTATTATTGTAATAAGTGAATAGGCCTCAAAAAATGATCAGAAAATTGTATAATTGTTGACCGTATCTTTAAAAGGGTAAAAGAAGGCATACATCAATAACAATGTTCCTTGAATTAAACTTCAAATTAAGCACAAAAAAAAAAAAAGACTATAAAGAATGCTTAATGTAATTAATTTATTTATTTATTCATCAATACCATGTAAACGCAAGAAATTCATAAGATCATATATTTAGACAAGAAATTTTCTCAAAGAAAATAACAAAAACTAAATGAAGCTATGGAAAAGATAAACTTATTATGGAAGCTATAATTTCATGTTCAAATAATATTTTTCAAATTCAACTCAAATTAAATTTCAGTTCATTCTTAAAACAATTGAGTTCTAGAATAAAATTGCAGCAAACACAAAGCTAATACCCCAAAAATCAAAATCAATCCAAAATTATTTCCAAGAAGCATATTATCAATCATGATAACTTCATATATGGTCTTCAATGCATCTACAATTTCCACCAATAGGAAAAAGATCAACCTCGTAATATTCTATAAGCTTTAAAAAATGGTGGCATCAAAAAAAATTAATGAATCATCTAGAATATTGTAATACTGAAGGCCTCCGACTCTAATTGAAGGCAGCAACCAAGACACCAAGTTAGGAAGATAAGTCTGCATAATTCTGGACAGACCAAGATGTGTGGCAGACGTACATTCCATTAAATTTAATTAATCTTCTTGTGTCTGATAACACACTGTCACTCTAGGTTAACTTTACCATCTAGGTAAGTGAATCTAAAAAATACAAACTGAATCTGAGGCGAAAGGATTTAACTAAATCATGAGAATGTTAAGTCAAAGGCAATCTTGCTCAAGTTATTAAATGAAGCATCAACAGCGAAAACAAATGCAAAATAGATGGATGAGGAGATTCATTACTTTTTCAAGAAAAAAAAAAAAGTAGAAATAACCTTACGTAGGTCTAAGGTCAATTTAAGAAGAAAAAAGAAAAATAATCCATTTTAATATTTTAAACTGCCTAACCACTAGAAGACATAAAAAAATCAAGTTCTCTAAATTTATTTTTTAAAATTTTAACAAAATATACAAAAAGTCCTCTTAATGGAAAAACTCTACCTGTTAAATATAACGTTGTCAAATCTCCTTCAAGTTCAAGAGGTCAATGTTAAAACATCTAGACATATTATTTTATTGTATAAATATAAACTATTAAGTCTTTTTCTTCCTCTTTTTTCTATTTATTTCCTAAAGTTTCATACTCATTTTTACTTTTTTCCTCCATTTTTAGTAATATATATATATATATATATAATTGAGCTAATTATCCTAATAAATTAAATGCATTTTAAATGAAATTTATTGAATTCGAGATTCAATTTCTTAAAAAATAATTCCATATATGTATCATAAAGCGAGTTTCATGGGTTAAAATAATTTGGTTTCATAATAAAAATAATAATATTTGGATAAATAGTGGATATAGCAAAACTAATTTATTTACAGCTATATATATATATATATATATATATATATATATATATATATCAATATATTATATGCATGGTTTGAAAGTTAAATTTAACTAAATGTTTTGAAGTTATAGATATGAGATGCTCTAAGAAAATAAAATAGACTTTATTTTATTTCTAGTTTAATGTGTTTTACTACTACCAAGGGCATCAAATCCTTCACACTGATCTCTATATACTCCAATAGTAACCAGTCAAAGACGACTGGAATTACCAATAAAAATCTGAAAGAAAATTCACAAAATTACAGTTTAGGAATATGAGCTAGTCCAAGATTTATATTACTCCAGACATTTTATTGTAGAAGAGGTACCTGTGAATGGGGATCAATAATACATAGTAAGACAATATTCTGATATATAGTTTAACAAAGCAATGTTCATTTTGAATACTTTTTGTTGGTGTTGAATAAAGGAGAGATGTAGGAGTAAATAAGAACAAGCAATACTAACAAAATCTCTCCTCTCAACATTGCTCTAGATGACTTCCTTGCTTCTTTGATATAAAACCTCTGCAAAGAAATTCAAACATAAATATATATATATATATATATACTCTTGCTCAACGAAAGTTTTGAATAACTTATTGTATTTGAACGAAACTTAGAATCACTCGATCATCAACCAACAGTTGATAGTAGATATATAAAAAAACAGTGAAGTTTTGAACGCAACTTAGAATCACATTCAGCTTTGGATGTGTAGCTCTTTGTATCCGCTCACCAGCTTCTTTTCTCCCATTTCTTCCTTCAACAGAAGGTTTCTTCTTTATCTTTTGATCCAATTTCACACCAGCAAGATGGTCGACAAGTCTTTCTTCAATCCAAACAGAAACCCCCACTAAGATGCCTCGGCAGATCTTTTGATTTTCTGTGACCATCAGACCTACTATCTGCCTAGTAGCATTTTGAGGTGATTAACAAAAACAGAGAAAAGAGATTTTTATGATCCTTCAGACAACTTTCAATTACTTGCAGTGGAGATTGGAAAAATGAAAACTCTCCATAATTAAACAAAAATGGTTCAACCTTTACTTAAAATTTCTGGTAACATTGTGTGGGAGTATGTATATATGCACAGATAATTCTGAGGAGAAATGTAAAAAAAAAAAAATAAATCTCCCTTTAAATTAAAATAAGACGTACATTAAGATAATTTAATCTTAAAATGATTCTAAATAAGATTAAAATAAATGGACAGAAGAGTAACAATAACAGAATCATATATATATATATATATATATATATATATAAAGACGTGACACCTATTCCTTGGAAGACAATTACCATATCATGGCGTACCTGTGATATTTTACCACCTCAAATGTCAAAATAATTAAAAATTACATAAAATTATGCTAAAACTAATAAAGAAAACCCAACAAAAAAAGAAAAAAAAAATCTGGCCAAAAAAACCAATTAAAAAAATTAGACAAAACTTGAACGAAAGTAGTAAAGTACCAAATTAATATTTGGTCTAACATCAGCTATTATTTGTAACACTTTTTAAAATCGATACAGAGCCACAAACACTAAAACTGCATTTAACCCTTAATTTTAACTCCTAAATTCTGTGTTACGAGGATGTTTAAAAACTCTAGTGAATCATATCATTTGTAATCACGTTTTCAAACTTTGACCAACGGCAATTGGTCCATACGAATTAATTACCATTTTATTCCTCTACCCACCATTTACACTGATTGAAAAGAAAACAAAAAACAAAAGGGGCGAAGCGAAGCTCCATATCCAGTGGAACCCAAGTTTTAAACTCAACAAGTTCAGACTCTACCAAACAAGATCAGAAACAACAAATTACACTCAAAAAACACAAAACCCGACTAATTGGCCCCCATGTCCCATGAAGATACATACATATATAGCCCCTGCAAGGATTAATGTTGCGGCTTTACAGAGCTTCAAGACCTCTGGAAAATAATGAAGCAAAAACTTCCATTTCCTGTTTCTTCAAAACCAATCCTATTTCAATTCCTCCACCACCATCTCTACTATCAGAAATACATATCGCTCCGGTTCTATCTATGGATATCATCTCCACCTTCCTCGGCCTTCCCCACCCAAAATCAGTATTGTAAAGCTCAAACCGAGGTGATCCGGCAATTCCAACCACTCTCTCAGTCTTGACAGCGAATGTCAGCGGTAGCCAGTTTTCAGACCCACTCAGGACCCCATCATCCAAACTTGTTATAGCTTCACAGATAGCATTTACGGCAACAACCACCCCATCGCCCCAATAGCTCATTTCTTTCCGCAACAGTGTACGACCTCCAACGCAATTTCCAAAATAAGTCGCAGGGATAGGAGCCTCCATTCGACGCCTGGCGTCCACGCTAATGACAATAAGGAATTTGGCGTCCCTTACTCCTTCTGCCTTGGCCAAACAAACCCATGTGTAGGCACATGTTACTGTATACGTTGATAATTGAAGTGGTTGTTTTTGTTCATTTTTCTCCTCCATGGCCAGCATGGTGGTTATCAATTGCCCGAGCTTTTGGATTTTTGCACGACTCAACTCGAATGTGCCTCGTACAACATCCAGAGGAGTTTCGAGTTCCCATACCTTTAAGCTCCTGTTGTTTGGGCCACCATGGTTCATCCACTGATTCAGGAAGATCCCCTCCAGCCCACCAGGGTCCTTGATTACCGTCCTGTCGTAGGATGGTGTTAGCTCCGGAACCAAGGACAAACCGCCGTCGCCTCCATGTTTGCACAAGTGAGCCCATGATTTCATAAACATGGTTGAACTTTTGCCGTCGAGAACAGCATGGTGTGCGGCGATTCCAATGCAAAAACCGCAGTTTGAGAAGATTGTGACTTGCAACGCCAACACTTGGGCTTGCTCATGGAATGTTGGCAAGTGGGGTACGAGGGAATGGTATTCCTCTGCTTCAACAAAGTAATTGTTCCCTGAGAGATGGTAGAAGTCGGCGCTGGACTCAGCAAGAGTGAAGGAAACCGAATCGCCCTCTATGTAGTTGATGATGGGTTTGTGGGAGTCCTTAGGCCAGGTGAGGGTTCCGGCAAGAGGGAGATAGTGTTGGAGGGTGAGGGAGAGCGAGTGTTTGAGTTTTGGAAGAATGGAATCCAAAAAGGGTGCGTTTGTAGGAGGGATTTCATAGAAGAAAACTCGCTGGACAGGGGGGAATCTTAGCCAGAGTATGTCAAATAAGGTGAGAGGAAGAGATCTTGGGCTGGCCGAGTCTGGTGAGGTTGGTGGCGGCAACACCCGACAAACCTCGAGTATTTTCACCGAGTTATTGGGTGCCATTAGAGGATCGGAAGAAGCTCAAAGTAGTTCTGATCGAACACTGTCTATAATGGCTATTTCTGCAATTAATTCGTCCTTGCTATTCGCCAATGTTAGAAAGAGAGCTGAATTATTGGGAGGAGGCAATGCTGCCCTGCCTGCCCACGTCTTTACTTGAAAAAGAAAGGCCAGGGTGGCCGTGGTCCAACAACTCTTCAATATCAACCACCGGTCGACGATACTCAGAACACTGTTACTTCCAAACCCGCGGCAGCGGATAAGATCAAGATTTTTTTTTATAATTTTTCAAAAATTATAAATGGGAAAAATATAAAAAAGCCATCCAAACTATTAGTAGTTTACAATTTAGCATCTTAATGTTCAAAAAGTAATAAAGTAGTGTCACGAACTACCAAAATGTAATAAAAATGTCATTTTTTTATATTTCTATAATACCCTTATTTTTTTAACAAATAAAATAATAAAATAAATGTAAAAAAACTAAACAATCTTTTAAAAATACAAAAAACAATAGGTGGGTAAATAAAGAGTTTTTGAAAAAATAAATATTCGCCCATTATTATTTTTTGTTGGGGTTATAATTAGTTTAATATTTTATTTGTTAAAAATATAGGGTATTATAAAAATATAGAAAAATAAATAGCATTTTTGTTGCATTGTGGTGGTTCGAGGGACTGCTTTATTACTTTTTGAACATTAAAAAATTAAATTGTATACGGTTGATAATTTGAAAGGTTTTTTTATATTTTTTCCATTATAAATCAGCATATATGCCTTACTTTATATATATATATATATATATATATATATATATATATATATCAATTTTCAATTATTTTTTCTGTGCTTAAAAACGATATAAATTACATAATTTAATAATTCAATCCGTATGATCTGACAAATTATTCAATGCACAAAATAATTAATGTTGCTGCTGATGGATATATTGGGTTTGAATGATCGAATTAGATCGAGCCGCTTGAACTCTTCATCAATGATCCTGCACCTCATTCAATAATTCTAAAAAGATAATTAAAAAGCTTGCCAATATTATCGGTGCAAATTATTCCTGCAGCTTTTTCTTCATGTTTCTGATCAATTTGCTTGAACTGCAGTGACCCATTGATCAATAACCGTTAAAAAATAAAAGAAATTTTCCTAACTATGATCTACTTGAACTGCCGTCCCACCATCTATCGACACTTTAAAATTGAAAAATGCGAGTCAATAAGTTTTTTATATTTAGTTCATATTCTTCTATAAATTTAATAGATTGATCATAGATTTGTGAGGTCCACAAATAAAAAAAAATAAAATTAACTCCTAACATTTATTTCTCTTTAAAATATATAAAAAATCAGATCTGGAGGGACGTGGCCGAATTGGCACCAATAATACAATAGATAAATGCTTTAGTACAATATAATATCCATATTTAACCTATTTTTAATAACGTAACAGATGGATAATCACATGAAAGGGATGATTGAAATTTAAATTTCAATTCTCTTTCTCTCCCTAAATATGGCTAAATATAAACATTATATTCCAGTATAAGTTTGTAACATATCTCAATACAATATTACAAATCCACATCAGACCTATTTTTTTTTTTTTTCATCAAATAAAGGAGAAGGGGGGGAAAGGAATTACAAAGGATGATTCAATATTACAATTCCACATCAGCCTTGTTATCTTGTCACAACTTGCAATCTGATATATATGGATTTCATAAGCTTTTTTTTTTTTTTTTTTTAAATTTGTTTTGCTTGTTTTTTTGTTTCAGTAAGATTCCCTCCAGCCCAGCCGGGTCCTTGATGACCGTCTTGTCGTAGGATGGTGTTAGCTTCGGTACCAAGGACAAACCGATGTCGCTTCCATGTTTGCACAAGTGAGCCCATGATTTCATAAACATTGTTAAACTTTTGCCGTCGAGAACGTCCAGCATGGTGTGCCGTGTGCGGTGATTCCAATACAAAACCTGCAGTTTGAGAAGATTGTGACTTGCAACGACAACACCGGGGCTTGCTCATGGGATGTTGGCAAGTGGGGTGTGAGAGAATTGTATTCCTCTGCTTCAACAAAGCAATTGTTCCCTGAGAGATGGTAGAAGTCGACACTGGAGCAAGAGTGAAGGAAACCGAATCGCCCTCTATGTGGTTGATGATTGGTTTGTGGAGTCCTTAGGCCATGTGAGGGTTCCGAGAGAGGGAGATAGTGTCGAAGGGTGAGGGAGTGAGTGTTTGAGTTTTGCAAGAAGGGAATCCAAGAAGGGTGCGTTTGTAGGCGGGATTTCATAGAAGAAAACTCGCTGGACTGGGGGGAATCTTAGCCAGAACATGTAAGGTGAGAGGAAGAGAGCTTAGGCTGGCTGAGTCTGATGAGGTTGGTGGCGGCGACACCCGAAAAACCTCTAGTACTGTCATTGAGTTATTGGGTGCCATTAGATCATTAAGAAGCTCGATGGCTCAAAGAAATGCTCTTGCAACTTGCAAGTAGTCGATCAAATTATTTTGAAAATGTAATTGCACTCTTGTAAGCGATTTTTAATTAAGTTGCCTACCCCTCTGAATAATGTCTATAATGATGGCTAGTAGCCTAGTACTGCAATATATGTAATAAAATTAATTCGTCCCTTAATCCCTTTCAAATTAGTTGTATTGTAAAGCAAAATGGTTGAAAATTTTAGAAAGAGACACTAATTTATTGAGAGGACACACAGCTGTCCACGTGTTTAACACGATAGGGTGGCACAACCACCGAGGATAATCAAAACACTTTCACCTCCCAACCGTCATCAGGAATGGCCTCTATGGCCGATGAGTAATTCGGTGTACGATGCATATTTGCATGGGTACAGAATTTTCCTTTTTAAATTGGTTTGGATAATTTAAAAAAAAATTATTTTAAAAAAACCGACGTACGTTATTTTTTATGTAAAAGATATATATATTTTGAATAACATGTAAAAAATACATATTTTTTTATTAAAATTTATTTTAATTTCATCACTGTAATTAATAAAATATATATTTCTCATATCATATGTAAATGACATACGAGCCGCCCACCGCCCATATACTTTTTTTGTTTTAAAATTTACACTTGACAGCTTCAATGATTCTGCACCTCATTCAATAATCCTAAAAGTATATCAAAAAAAAAAAACCTTTTCCACATGTTTCTGAGAACTTTGCTTCAGTGGCAGACTAGCAGTGACCCCATTCGACAAATCGCAAAAAATAAAATAACTTTTCCTCATGTTTAAATTTGACTTGAAGTACCGTCCCACCATCCACCGACCCTCCGACCTTTAAAGAATAATGTTTCAGTGCATTGACCATCTACCAATCATCTCTGTGTCTTTTATTTTTGAAAAAATGAAGATATAATGTTTCAGTGCATTAACCATCTACCCACCATATCTGTGTCTTTAATTTTTTATTATTATTATCTTTTTTTGAAAAAATGAAGATGCCAAAGACATTTTGGTCGGACCACCCCATTTTAGCAAAAGAGCTAACCAATTTTCCTTTTTTTTTTTTTTTTAAGGAAAAAATTCGCTTTACTCTATGAAGTTTCAAAAGTTTTTTAATTTAAACCTCAAAATTTAAAAATTGACAATACATCCCTTAATGTTTCAAAAAAATTTAATTTAAATCTTCTATTACTAATTTTCGTCAAATTAAACAAAAATATTTGAAATTACGTAATTACCCTCATGTTTTTTTTTAAAAAATTTTCATCCAATTAAATGGAAATTAATAACGGAATGTATGAATTGAAAATTTTTGGTGTGGACTAGCAAAGAAGATGATGAACGAAGGTGGTGAAGGCATCGGCATATCTGTCGACTTGGGCATGAGAGAGACCATTGGAGTCTTTGAGAGAGGAGCTGGTGGTGCGGAGGTCCATGCTAGAGTGACGTCGCCGTAGGAAGTTGTGGCTCTTCCGTGGATTTGAATGGCTGGATGATATCTTTTTTATTTTATTTTTTACAAAATAAAACAATATAGAATTCGTGATTTTGAAATCAATCGAAATAAAGAATAAGAAACATAAAAGAAAATTACAAACCAGATCTAACAATTGGCGTTAGCCTATTTGCTCTGATACCATGTAATATTTCATAATGTGGAAATAATAAAGCGGAATAATAAGATAGAGATGACACGAAATATACAGTTAGGTCTATAACTTACATCCACAAGATCAAGCCCTAATTAAGGTTGCATTAAGCTCTTATTTCTCTAAGTAATATTTTTAATATAACATACTCCTATTTATAGGAGAATCATGTTGGATACAAATAAATTAACTTCTACTCTAACTTGATTAACTAGGTGATAGTCTTTAACTATTCAACTGAAACTCAATTATAGTCTTCAAGTGTAAGTCAGTAATAATCTTATATTGTGACTATTATTCTCAAACTCTATAGTATACTCTAACAACTACTAATGCTGGTTCCTAGGCCTCTTACAAACAATGAGTTTGAGAATATAATATCATGCATTCTTATTAAACGGTCACCTCCTTAAATAGAGGGGACTAAACCTTCTTGGAGTTGAAATCTAGAACTTGGAATTCAACTCCTACAATCACACTTACTCATTCACGTTGAATTCAATCCAGTGAGGATTATTTGTAATTTAAACTACTAGAGATAACTCATAAGACTTGATAACTTGATAAGTGTTGTACTATTAATTATCTAATGCAATACATCCTAAATTAAATAAAAGACTCAAACTAATAGTAAACCGGCGTCTGCATGCAATCTGGAGAGGCAGTGCAATCTGGAGGTGGAGACAATAGGACATATCCTCTGGTCTTGTCCGTCAGCTTGTGATGTTTGGAGTGTGTGTTCAGCTAAAATGAGCAAATCCAATTGTGATACATTGGATTTTATGAGTATTATGGAAAGGATGGGGGACAGGGCAAATGAGGAAGAGCTAAGTTTGGTGGCCATTGTTGCGAGGCAAATTTGATTTAGGAGGAACTCTTTAATTTATGAAGGAAAATTTAGTTCTCCAGACACTATTAAGCGTACTGCCAAAGATCAATTGGAGGCTCACCGTTTGGCAAAAAAGAAAGAAAGGAATTGTAGGCAAGTTTCTTGAAGAAATGTTGATTCACATTGGACTCCTTCACCAGTGGAATGCTTCAAGATTAACTGGGATGCTTCGGTGAATACAAACAGGAGAAAAGCAGGGCTTGGTGTTATTGTTCGAAATAGCAGTGGAGAGGTAGTAGCTATGCTGTGTGAGACGGTGGATCATATTCAGGACCCTGCAATTGCATAATCGTAGAGCTGGGTTTGTCATTGGGCCTTAGAAAAATTATTTTGGAAGGAGATGCGCTTGAGATTGTAGGAGTCTTGAATAAGGAGGGGGTCTCGTATGGGAAATATGGCCAGGTGCTGAATGATGCGAAATTCCAGCTTGGGCGTTTCTAGAAGTATGATGTTCGTCATGTAGGGCGTGAGATCAATAGGGCTGCCATGCCCTAGCTAAACTGGCTATATCTCTAGGGAGCAACAGGTTATGTAGAAGATTTTCCTTCTTGTTTGATTGATCTTGTTATGCTGATCGCTTGTTTGTTAGAAGATCCACAATTTCTTCAAATTTTCTTTTATTCAAAATAACAAAAAATTATTTTAACTCACTTTTACTATTTCATTAAAATATTATTTTTAAAGATTTTTTTTTTTTCATGGTTGTTTTATTTACAAATCTTGTCATTTTCCCCAATTCCTCTTTGCCTTTACTCTCTCTCTTTGTGTCTCTGTCTCACAGGCCTTTACTCATGAGAGTTCTTCTTGTGATCGTAAGAGATTCAAAGGCTCTGTGGTGAAGGATTTAATTGTTTATAACCATAAAGGAAAGTCTCGGTTTAATTGGTCTATTGGAATTTCTAAGAATGGCCATGAAGAAGTTTGGGGGTTCACGCCCATTTCGGTCTCACCGACGATGGAGAGTGTAGTAAATTCATCAGAGGCTGCTCAAAATGAATCAAATTTGACTTTAGATGGGGAGGCAACGGTGGAGTGAGTGCCTCACATTTCTCTGTGATCCAGCCTGTCCCTCAAGCTTGATGTTAACAGTATTACATGACATGCCTTGGATCGAGGATTAGGCCCAGTCCGTGGCACCTTTAACAATCGTAGAATCGACACTGGGCCCTGTAAAACTAGTTGTCTATGAGAAATCTTCCTCGCCCCAAAAATGGGTTGTGCTGCTTGGTGGATTTATGTTGGAAAAATACAAAATAGTAATTTTTTTTTTAATATTAAAGCTTCACATATAATTTCAAGAAAAATGAACAGATTGGTGAAATTTTGACTAATCTATCTTTAAAAGGGTAAAATTTCTCCCCGAATATTCACCCAACTCAGTTGTTGAATCTTCCACAGTAAATTATATAACAATTTTATTTATTTATTTATTTATTTTATTTAGGGTAAAACGTAGAAGTTAGCAAAAAATTCATATAATGGGTCTATAATCAAGGCAAGCTAAGTCAAATTTTATGATTTCAAGATTGATTTGTTTACAAAGATGCTTATTTAAATTGAACTTGAGTTCGAGTCGAGTTATGAAATGTGTGTTGAAACTCAACTCATTTAAAGTTCGAGTTAAAGCTTAAGTTTGTTGGGGATGTTATTTAAGTTGAGTCGGGCTCAACTCAAACTCAAACTAATCCATTAAATTCTTTAATATATGATCAAAGTAGAGTTCAATGTCAAATTTTAAAACAACGTCTAGACATTTATTTATTGTATAAATATAAATATTAAGTCATTTATATTATATATATTATTTAATTACTAATATACATATTTAAATTTCTACAACTAATTTTTAGTAATATATATATGAACGAGCTAACGAGTCAGGCAAATGAACTGGTCGAGCTTTAAATGAGCGGAGCTCTGAGCCCCTATTGAGTTTTCTTAAGCGAGTCAGTATGTATCATTATTAATTGAGTGGGTTTTCACGATAACGAGTGAGTTTCTCTGATGTCGAGCTCAATTTTGAGCCAAGTTAAACCGAGTGGATATTGAGGTTATCCAACAGATCGATTTATCTACAGCTATATATATATAGGCAATATATTATATGCATGGCCGGTCATAGAGCATGCAATATGTTGAATTTATAGATATGAGAGATGAGCTTGTTTTTTAATTGTATTTCATATAAAATAGACTTAATGTTTTTATTTTTATTTTTTTTTACATTTCCGTACAAGAGGGGGAGGGGCAGTGACGGGTCTATGGAGGACCAAGGATGGCCCTAACCACTCCCTAAGTCCTCCAAAAAAAAAATTTAGGTGTTAAAATTTTAAAAAAATTACAGCCAATGACCACCTTTAAAAAAAACTTACAAAAAAATTTATATCTTGGTCCCTCCCCATCGAATTTTCTAAATCCGTCCTTAGGGAGAGAGATTCGAACTAGTAATCTCCACTTCATTAGGCTTAGTTTTAGCCAATTGAGCTACATTTTGAATACTTTTTTGTTGGTGTTGAATTTATAAACTTGAGAGATGTAGTGCGTTAAATCCCAAGATTCTTCAAGTGCCTGACCCTCTCTTAATTCTCTCTCTCTTGAGGCTTTGCATTTCTTTTGATATAAAACCTCTCAAGTTATATATATATATATAGGGACTAACTTCCTTCGGTGATGTCGCGTAAAGAGGGTTTTTGCCCCTAATCACAAACCCGACACTTCACATAAAGGAAAAAACCCACAAAATTAAACTATCATACATCCTAAAAACTAAATTTTTCTTATTTCTTCTTCCTTACATTTCTTCTTCTCTCCCATTTCTTCCTTCCTGCCGACCTCTACCATTCTTCTTCTTCCTTCTTCCTTTTTCTTGTCATTTAACAGAGAAAGAGAGATGGTTTGGGAGAAAGAAAGAAGACTCACGACTCAAACCCACGGTGCAGAGCAAACCAACGGCCACCACCGAGACCCATGGGTTTAGTTTTTCTTTGGTTTTAGGATGATAAAATTCTAAAAAAGTTAACTTTCCTCTAGGTTTTAGTTAGGATGATAAAATTCTAAAAAAAGTTAACTTTCCCCTCTAGGTTTTAGTTTTGAGGCATTAGAAACGAATTTTGTGGCATTAAAATCAATTTTGAGGTTGGGTTTGAGTTTTTTGGTGTTTTTCGTTGGGTTGATCGAAAATGAAGAAAGTCGCCGGAGATGGTTTGGCCGGAAATGGTGGGTCACAACTGGGTCAACCATTGCTGGGAAGTGTCACATGGAGAGGTGAGGGAGAAGAAGAAGAAGAAGAAAAAAAAACAGGGCGTGCATGAGGTGAGGGAGAGAAAAAAACCAGGGACATGCGTGGGTATTTTGTTTTCATTTTAATTTGTATATTTTTTCTTGAAATTAATGCCGAGGTGTCACTTGTAAGTGGAGGGTAAAAGACCCCTTTTTGCACCAACCATATAGTAGCTACGCTCATATATATATATATATAGACATGACACCTATTCCTTGGAAGACAATTACTATATCACGGTGTACCTATGATATTTTGCCACTCATATGTCAAAATAATAAAAAAAACTACATAAAATTATGCTAAAACAATAAAAAAAAACTAATAAAGAAAACCCAACAAAAAAGAAAAAATCTGGCCAAAAATACCAATTAAAAAATTAGACAAAACTTGAACGAAAGTACCAAATTGATATTTCGCCTAACGTCAGGTATCATTTGTAACACTTTAAAATCGATACAAAGCCACAAACACTAAAACTGCATTTAACCCTTAATTTTAACTCCTTAATTCTGTGCTACGAGGATGTTTAGAATCTCTAGTGAATCATATCATTTGTAATCACGTTTTCAAACTTTGACCAACGGCAATTGGTCCATACGAATTAATTACCATTTTATTCCGAGACCCACCATTTTAGTATTTTACACTGATTGAAAAGAAAACAAAAATAAAAGGGCGAAGCTCCATATCCAGTGGAACAAGCTCAGACTCTACCAAACAAGATCAGAAACAACAAATTACACTAAAAAACACAAAACCGACTAATTGGCCCCCATGTCCCTTGAACATACATACATACATATGTATATAGCCCTGCATGCAAGGATTAATCTCTTTACAGAGCTTCAAGACCTCTGAAAAATAATATAGTACTGTAAATATGATATTTAACACTAAAAAGTGAATAGTATATTGAAAAGGTATTTACAACATAAAATTAATACCTAAAAACACATTCATATTCTTATCAATTCAATAGCATAGCATTTCAAAAGTGAATGGATATGATACATATCAAAACGAAACTTGGTAAAAGTTAAACGTATATACCTTCCAATTTATATTTCAAAGAAAAGTTACATTTCAAGTGATTAATTTCATGCTAAAATCCTCATCCTTCTTTTTTTTTCTTTTTTTTTTTTCTTTTTGTTCAATACTTTGGCATGTGGGAGTACATATTGGACGTTTTCCAAATGTTGAAAAACTATTTTCCACTGCAACAGGTCAAAGAGGAAGTATGTTTTGCACAGCTTTGTACATGAAACGTAGGAAGTGGAAAACCATCTATCTGAAATCCGCATCTTTCCTCTACATCTCTAACGTGAAGTAAATCCACCAACATATATATCTACTGGCTATTTGCATAACACTCCTACAGGAGCTTCCTTTTGTTCCAAGACAATCAGCTCCTCTTCAACATTCTTTTAATCTAGTCATTGTAATAAAATGGATGCTGGGAGTATCATTAATTACTCGGCCATTGAGAACAAATTAAATGATCAGAAGGAAATTAACACATTTGCTCATCAATGTTAATGATGTTACTCTATTAATGCAAACAAAAGCACTACCTCATTGACATGCACCCTTAAAGGTCCCCAAATATATATGATTCCTAGCATCCAACGAGGAAGAATAGAAAAAAGTAAGCCCAAACACAAATCTCAATCAAAGAAAAGAAATAAACCCAAACATACATCAGTAGATTCTCAAGCAACGAATACCAATTGAAAGAGATGAGGGAAAAAAAAAAATAGTGAGTGGGTGGGGGAGTGGTTGAGAGATAAAAGAGGAAAAGATAGAGTTGGTAATTGGTAAATCATATCTCCATTCTGTATCTCTTTGATGACTTAATGGTGGATTTCTTACAACAAATCAAAGAAAAGATATTGTGCATTGCTCGATGGACTTCGTCGAAGGAGAAGAATTAAGTTTGGTATGTACGAAACGACTAAAACGCCCCTCACAAAAGCAGTCAATGAAGCTCAACAAGGGTA
Organism: Carpinus viminea; assembly: GCA_013348765.1. Classification (NCBI taxonomy): domain Eukaryota; kingdom Viridiplantae; phylum Streptophyta; class Magnoliopsida; order Fagales; family Betulaceae; genus Carpinus; species Carpinus viminea. The sequence continues at coordinate 35,974,748 of CP054671.1, read as the reverse complement.
AAAGTGTACATAATGCAGTGCACAATAAAATAAACTGTAAACCAAATGAATGAAAAGACCCAAAACACTCAAAAAATAATAATAATAAAAAAAAATCTTCTGCTATCTTTACGAGGGTATTTGGTAAAGAAGTTTGGTTTAGATACTGTAGTTATTGCAAATTAATGTGGAAAAAAAAAAGTTTGGTATGAAAAAATGAAAAAGTAGTATAGAAAAGTGAAAAAAGTTTTGTTTTTTAGTAATTTTTTATTTGGATAATATTAAAAAGTGAATAGTATGATACAAAAAGTAAAAAAATTAGAATATTTTTATATTGAATTTTTTGAAAAATTGTGATAAATAGTAATAAAGTATACCCTAACCCTTTTACCAAAACCATTATTAACATTTAACAAAGCATACTCAAGAAGGCTAAAACCATTATTAAAATATGTAAAAGACACAAATTTCCATATAAATTTTTAGCTCCTACACGTTGAGTAAGGCTTGTTATTTTAACTTCAAATAAAATTGCACCATTCTTGTGACATGACATCGCCTCTTTTTATATGTACTTTTAAGGATAAGATATTCATACCATTTGTAGTCACGTTTCCAAACTTTGACCAACGGCAATTGGTCCATACGAGTTAATTACCATTTTTTCCTCTACCCACCATTTATACTGATTGAAAAGAAAACAAAAACAAAGGCGATCGAAGTTCCATATCCAGTGGAACCCAAGTTTTAAACTCAACAAGCTCAGACTCTACCAAACAATATCAGAAACAACAAATTACACTCAAAAACACAAACCCGACTAATTAATCCCATGTCCCATGAACATACATACATATATAGCCCCTTCAAGGATTAATGTTGCGGCTTTACAGAGCTTCAAGACCTCTGGAAAATAATGAAGCAAAACTTCCATTTCCTGTTTCTTCAAACCAATCCTATTTCAATTCCTCCACCACCATCTCTACCATCAGAAAGACATATCGCTCCTGTTCTATCTATGGAAATCATCTCCACCTTCCTCGGCCTTCCCCACCCAAAATCAGTATTGTAAAGCTTAAACCGAGGTGATCCGGCAATTCCAACCACTCTCTCAGTCTTGATAGCGAATATCAGCGGTAGCCAGTTTTCAGAGCCACTCAGGATCCCATCATCCAAACTTGTTATAGCTTCGCAAATAACATTTACGGCAACAACCACCCCATCTTCTCCCAATAGCTCATTTCTCTCCGCAACTGGTGCACGAAATCCAATGCAGTTTCCAAAATAAGTCGCAGGGATAGGAGCGTCCAACCGACGCCTGGCGTCCACATTAATGCCAAGAAGGAATTTGGCGTCCCTTACTCCTTCTGCCTTGGCTAGACAAAACCATGTGTAGGCACATGTTACTGTATACGTTGATAAGCGAAGGGGTTGTTTTTGTTCATTCTTCTCCTCCATGGCCAGCATGGTGGTTATCAATTGCATGAGCTTTTGGATTTTTGCACGACTCAACTCGAATGTGCCTCGTACAACATCCGGGGGAGTTTCGAGTTCCCATACCTTTAAGCTCCTGTTGTTTGGGCCACCATGGTTCATCCACTGATTCAGGAAGATCCCCTCCAGCCCAGCAGGGTCCTTGATTACCGTCCTGTCGTAGGATGGTGTTAGCTCCGGAACCAAGGACAAACCGCCGTCGCCTCCATGTTTGCACAAGTGAGCCCATGATTTCATAAACATGGTTGAACTTTTGCCGTCAAGAACTGCATGGTGTGCGGTGATTCCAATGCAAAACCGCAGTTTGAGAAGATTGTGACAACGCCAACACCTGGGCTTGCTCATGGGATGTTGGCAAGTGGGGTACGAGGGAATGGTATTCCTTCGCTTCAATAAAGCAATTGTTCCCAGACAGATGGTAGAAGTCAGCGCTAGACTCAGCAAGAGTGAAGGAAACCGAATCTCCCTCTATGTAGTTGATGATGGGTTTGTGGGAGTCCTTAGGCCATGTGGGGTTCCGGCAAGAGGGAGATAGTGTTGGAGGGTGAGGGAGGCGAGTGTTTGAGTTTTGGAAGAATGGAATCCAAAAGAGTGCGTTTGCAGGAGGGATTTCATAGAAGAAAACTCGCTGGACAGGGGGGAATCTTAGCCAAAGTATGTCAAATAAGGTGAGAGGAAGAGTGCTTGGGCTGGCCGAGTCTGGTGAGGTTGGTGGCGGCGACACCCGGAAAACCTCAAGTATTTTTACCAAGTTATTGGGTACCATTAGAGGATCGGAAGAAGCTCAAATTAGTATGCTCTTTTGTGAGCTTCCCGCAACCTTTCTTTTTTGTACTCGAGAGATATCTATGCATAGACCATCAACAATATGTGGTTCGTTGAAAAATTGGCTCATATTATATAGTAAAAAAGAAAGACTTTGTTTCAATTTGTCAAACTTGTCATGCTCCTTATCTCTACCACCAAATGAACACTTCTCACCAAAGAAGTCTCCGCATGCACGTAAGAGTTGTGCGGCACCTAAGGTAGACTTACATGCCCTCGTTAACTCTTTAGTTTTTCTTTTGTCAATAAGGAGCAGCCGCCGTATGGTTATAAATATTCATCAGTTTTCACGGAGAGAAGAAGAGAAGGGCCAGAAGTAAACTAGAGCATTGTGTAAAGAGCAATGAATAGAATATTGAATAACACTTCATAAAATAATAATAATAATAAACTCGCAAAAATCCCTCTCCTTCGTAGTCATCCAGTTGTCACATTTCAATGTGATCCAGCCGGTCTTGGTGGGTAAAGACTAAAGATCAACAGAATGACAATTAACATGACATGTATTGGAGGATTAGGCCCAGTCCGTGGGATCTTTTACAAAATGGTAGAATCAACACTGGGCCGCCCTATAAAACTAGTGGTCTATGAGAAATTAATCTTACTAGCTTGCCCCCCCCCCACCCCTTTTTTTTTTAACATATAAGCTTCACATATAAAAAATTTCCAGAAAAATTATCAGATTGGTGAAATTTTGACTGATCTATCTTTAAAAGGGCAAAATTTCTGCCCGAATATTCACCCAACTCAGTTGTTGATTCTTCCACAGTAAATGATATAACAAATTAAAAAAAAAAGGAAGGTAAAACGTTGAAGTTAGTAGAAAATTCATATAAAAAAAGGCAATATATTATATGCATGGTGACAGAACCGTACTCAATGCTTTTGTTGAATTTATAGGATGAACCTGGTCATCAGCATCTAAGAGATTGCCACATAAATTTGCTCGATATATAATGTGGCACCCAAAGAAGCGTAGATTAGATTAGAGTATATAAATACTTGATGAATGACAAGATTTATCTATATTATCAGTGTTTTTTTTCGAATTAAGAAAAAAAAAACATATTAGAAAAATGCATTTGAAAAGAATTTTTTTTCAAATACACAAGGAAATGATTTATCACATTCCAACTTATTTTCAACCATTTTTGATTGACACAAAAATCGATCATTTTTATCTTTAGATTTTCTTTGGCATAATTGAGTACTTTGATAATTAGTTTATTTTTCTTATTTTATGTCCATTTTAAGACAATTTTATTATTTTTAGTAGCTTTATATAACTAAAAAAAAAAGGTCATTAGCAACCAAATGTTTAGCGAAAATTCAAAAGTTGTCGCTAAATATTAAAAAAAAAAAAAAACAAAAACAAAAACAAATTTAGTAGCGACCCCAAAAGCGATGACTTTAGTCATCACTACTAGTGAGTACTGACCCCTCATTAGAAGTAGCTTTAATGAGGGGTCAATATTAAAATAATAAGTTTTTGTCGTGACACCCCTCATTTTGTTACTTTTAGTAGCTTTATATATAGTGTTACTATAAGTTTGGATAAGTATCAGAATCATAAGTTTTTGTCATTAATAATAAGGATTAAATACTTAATATTCCCTTAGGGTTTCACAACTTTATTTTTCCTTTCCTAGGTTTTGATTTTTATCATAAGGGGTCCCTGTGATTTGGATAAATGACCGAATTAGTCCATCCCTTAATTGACTGTTAGTTGATTTAACGGAAGTCCAATAACTAACATGTAGACCAATTAGAAATTGACACATGGCATAACGTGACACATCATCATTATTCACACTACCACCTAATTAAAAGCAAATAAACAATTAATAAATTAAAAAGGTTGAAAGTTGTTTTTTTAAATCACCTAATTAAACAAACAAAACAACTAATGATATAAAACAACTTCAGCCTCTTCGATTGATATTCATGAATAGGTGAAGGAAAAACTCCAACCCAAGCCCTTGCCTCCACGACCCAACCCAACCCAACCCTTGTTCTCGGCCAAATCTCCACGAACCGGCGATGAAGCCTCCTCCCCAACCCCAAGCTTCCACGGCCAAATCTCTGATGAAACCCACCACTCTTCGGCAACAGACTCAACGCCCCTATCAGCAACTACAAAACCTTCTCTGACAAACCCCACTCTTCGAAGACAAACCCAACGCCTATATCTTCTTTGATAAACCCTAAGCCCCTTCTTCCACAATCCAAGAAACCCATGATCCCATCAATCTCTTAACCAAATTTTGCTTATGTTGCTCGATCTGTAATTTTAATAAATGTATTTATTATTTATGTTCTTCATCTAAGGTTGAAAATTGACATACAAAGTGTGGTGTGGACATCGAAAATCTATCCAAACTTGGAGGTTGAGAGGAGAGGCAAAGAAATAGTTGGCAGTGGGTTGGGGAGGAATCAAAGTTGCCAGAGTGTGGGGTGAAAGGTGGGGTTTGTCGTGGGTTGGACATCGAAGAATGGGGTTGGGGTGGGGTTCGTGGTTTACAAGTTCAATCATCTTCTTAGATTTGATTTTCTATTGGAACTTCTTAACCCAATGATTTTTATGCCTAAATGTTAAATCTATTTGTTTGTTTGTTTTAAACTTTGACTAACAAAATAAAACACAGTTCTATTTTAATTTGTAATCTTTTTTTTTTATTAAAAAAAAATTAGGTGGCAGCTTAATATACAGTCAGCAATCGATGACATGTCAAGTTATGCCACGTGTCAACTTTGAATTGGTCCACATGTTAGTGACTTGATTTCCGTTAAGTCAACTAATGGTCAACTAACATATAGACTAATTCGGCCTTCATCAAAATCACATGGACCCCCTGTGATAAAAATCAAACCCTAAGGAGAAAAAAATAAAGTTGTGAAACCTCAAGGGAGTATTAAGTATTTAACCATAATAATAATATAATATCATATGTTGGAGTCAATGTGATATATGTAGGATTGGATTGTTGGTTAACACTAAAACTAATCTCTTCAATTAGTGGCTTAATTAAAACATGAGTCAAACATGCACCCACCTAGGAATGCACCATTACAGGAAAATCGGTTTTTAGCGACGACTCAAAGTCGTCGCTAAAGGCCCATAAGTCGCTAATTAACATCAGCGATGACTATGATCATCGCTTCCTGTTGTTGTAATTAATCCGTCGGTAAAGACTAAATAGTGATGACCTTTCATGTCGTCGCTATTGATACTTATTAGCGACAACTTATATCATTGCAAATAACTATTAAAATTTGTCATTGAAAATATTTTAAAGCCAATGTCGTTGTTGATGATATACACATTAACGACGACAAATGTCATCGTTGATGAGTCACATTAGCGACGATAAATGTTGTCGTTGATGATATACACATCTAGCGACAACATTTATTATGACACACATCGGTGACGACATTTACACACCAGCGATGACAAATGTCGCCGCGTTGTCAACATCAAATACTTTTGTTTTGGCTAATTAATGTTTTAAATTGTTTGGTATGAATGATCTAAACATAACAATATGTTAGAGCTTATTATTATTGTAATAAGTGAATAAGTCTCAAAAGTAGAATGAAAATTGTATAATTGTTAAGTTTTAAACAGGTGCCAAAAAGGCATACATCAATAACAATGTTCCTTAAAAATTAAACTTCAAATTAAGCAAAAAAAAAAAGACTATAAAGAATGCTTCCCAAATGTAAGAACTAATAACTTGTATAATTCATCAATACCATATTATGTAACTATGGAGAAGAAGATCATATATTTAGACAAGAAATTTTCTCAAAGAAAATAACAAAAACTAAATGAAGCTATGGAAAGAGAGCTAAACTTAGATTATGGAAGCTATAATTTCATGTTCAAATAATATTTTTCATTCAACAAATTAAATTGCTCTGTTCATTCTTCCAAAACAATTGAGTTCTAGAATAAAGTATACTTTGGCAAACACAAAGCTAATACCCCAAAATCAAAATCAATCCAAAATTATTTCCAAAGAAGCATATTATCAATCAATGATAACCAACATATATGGTACCATTCAATGCATCTACAATTTCCACATTAAGAAAGGAAAAAGATCAACACTGCAGTAATATTCTATAAGCTTTAAGAATGGTGGCATCAAGGTGATATGGTGATTAATGAATCATCTAGAATATTGTAATACTGAAGGCCTCCGACTCTAATTGAAGGCAGCAACCAAGACACCAAGTTAGGAAGATAAGTAGTCTGCATAATTCTGGACAGACCGAGATGTGTGGCAGACGTACATTCCATTAAATTTAATTAATACAGTTCTTGTGTCTGATAACACACTGTCATGGGCACCATTACCAAGTAAGTGAAAATAATATATAACAAACTGAATGCTACGAAAGGATTTAACTAAATCATGAGAATGTTAAGTCAAAGGCAATCTTGCTCAAGTTATTAAATGAAGCATCAACAGCGAAAACAAATGCAAAATCAGATTTTAAGATGGCTAGATTCATTACTTTTTTCATTTATAAAAGTAGTTATAACCTTACACGTAGGTCTAAGGTCAATTTAATTCAGTCAGCCAGAGACTAAATAATCCATTTTAATATTTTAAACTGCCTAACCACTCCCAGAGACATAAGAGCATCCACATCAAGCTCTCTAAATTTAACATTTCTTTAAAATTTTAACAAAATATACAAAAAGTCCTCTACATCAAACTCTCTATCAAATGTTAAATATAACATTTGTCAAATCTCCTCTTCAAATTTAAAGAGGTCAAAAGCAAATGTTAAAATATTATAATATTATTTTATTACATTCTAGCACCACTTTTCATTTTCTTCCTCTTTTTTCTATTTATTTCCCTCAAAGTTTCATCCCTCATTTTTACTTTTTTCCCTCCCATTTTTTCTCGTCACTCATCTTTTCTCAAATACACAACTGTATTAATTGACGTCCATTATTTTTTTTTCTTTTCTAATAAATTAAATGCATTCATCAATGAAATTTATTGAATTAAAGATTCAATTGTGCACAAAAATAATTCCATATATGTGAATATGAAAGCGAGTTTCATGGTAGTTAAAATAATTTGGTTTCATAATAAAAATAATAATATTTGGATTAAATAGCAAAATATTTAAAGAGTTTGATATTTGGTAGTCTTTAAAAGTGACTAGCTATATCTAAAAAAGTCCACTTTGAAAGTTAAATTTAACTAAATTTTGCATAAGTTAATGTGGATGCTCTAAGAAAAATGAAGGAACCAGTATCCAGGCTTCTAGTTTAATGTGTTTTTACTACTACCAAAAGGGCATCAAATCCTTCACACTCCCATCTCTATGAAAGTATACCGCAATAGTAACCAGTCAAAGACGACTGGAATTACCAATAAAAAATCTGAAAGAAAATTCACAAGTAAATCAGTTTAGGAATATGAGCTAGTCCAGATGGTATTACTCCAGACATTTTATTGTAGAAGAGGTACCTGTGAATGTAAAACAATCAATAATACATAGTAAGACAATATTCTGATATATAGTTTACAGGAATAAGCAATGTTCATATCAACAGATAGGGAATAGAAGGAGCAGAAGGGAAAGGAGAAGGAGTAAGAGAAGAACAAGCAATACTAACAAAATCTCTCCTCTCAACATTGCATCTAGATGACTCTCCCCTTGCTTAGGCTCCCTACCAAGCTTCCTGCAAAGAAATTCAAACATAAAAGAAAAAAAATAAATAGAAAGCTACTCTTGCTCAACGAAAGTTTTGAGTGCTTATTGTATTTGAACGAAACTTAGAATCACTCGATCATCAACCAACAGTTGATAGTAGATATATAAAATGCAGTGAAGTTTTTGAACGCAACTTAGAATCAGCATTCAGCTTTGGATGTAGCTCGTTTTGTATCCCGCTCACCAGCTACTACTCAATTACCTACAGCTCCAACAGAAGGTTTCTTCTTTATCTTTTGATCCAATCCTTCACCACCAGCAAGCAGTCGACAAGTCTTTTCTTCAATCCAAACAGAAACCCCACTAAATGCCTCGAGCAGATCTCCATACTTTTCTGTGACCATCTGCAGACCTACTATCTGCCTAGTAGCATTTAGAACACAGAATGATTAACAAAAACAGAAAAGAAAAGAAATTTTCAATGATCCCTTCAGACAACTTTCAATTACTTGCAGTGGGAGATTGGAAAAATAGAAACTCTCCCATAATTAAACAACTTAAGATTTCAACCTTTACTTAAAATTTCTGGTAACATTGTGTGGGAGTATGTATATATGTGCACAAATAATTCAATGTACCACTTAAGAAATGTAAAATAAAATAAAATAAATCTCCCTTTAAATTAAAATAAGACGTACATTAAGAGATAATTTAATCTTAAAATGATTCTAAATAAGATTAAAATAAATGGACAGAAGAGTAACAATAACAGAATAACAGACTTGAAAACAATCCCCTCTAAATTTAATGTCACTCTAGAGATAGAATTTCCATATAACAATGGTATGTTACAATATTCAAAATGCTAGAATTTACATGCGGAGAGCATTCTTGCTTAAGCTAGCTCCAGGTTTCCAGTAAGAAAATTCTGTCAACCTGCATAATTTATTACCCATAATGATATAACCACTTTTCCCTTTGATTTAAAGCCCTACTCAAAATTTCACCCCCCCTATTTAACCTGAACATGCTGAATAGCCTATGTGTTTCTCAGCCTTTTCTTCTCAATCCCAACGTGAATAGTACAACACATAAATGTATTCATACAAGCTTAAAATACACCAGCTGTTTTAAGTTGAACTCTCTGTTTGGCTATTCAGAAAATGAAAGTAAAATAAAATAATTTGAATATCTGAGCACTTTAGAGTGTTTGTGTTTTTGGTACTATTTTTAAATGCAATTTTAGTACCATTTTATTCCGAGTGAAAATTTGAAAATAACCATTGATGTGAAATTCGACACGCCATTTTACACCGATTGAAAAGAAAACAAAAACAAAAGGGGCGATCGAAGCTCGATACCCAGTGGAACCCAAGTTTTCAACTCAACAAGCTCAGACTCTACCAAACAAGATCCGAAACAACAGATTACACTGAAAAAAAAAAAACAAAACCCGATTAATTGGCCCCATGTCCCCTGAACATACATATATATAATATAGCCCTGAAAGGATTAATATTGCGGCTTTACAGAGCTTCAAGACCTCTGGAAAAAAATGAAGCAAAAACTTCCATTTCCTGTTTCTTCAAAACCAATCCTATTTCAATTCCTCCACCACCATCTCTACTATCAGAAAGACATATCGCTCCTGTTCTATCTATGGATATCATCTCCACCTTCCTCGGCCTTCCCCACCCAAAATCAGTATTGTAAAGCTCAAACCGAGCTGATCCAGCAATTCCAACCACTCTCTCAGTCTTGATAGCAAATGCCAGCGGTAGCCAGTTTTCAGATCCACTCAGGATCCCATCATCCAAACTTGTTATAGCTTCGCAGATAGCATTTACGGCAACAATCACCCCATCTACGCCCAGTAGCTCATTTCTCTCCGCAACTGGTGTACGAACTCCAATGCAGTTTCCAAAATAAGTCGCAGGGATAGGAGCCTCCATTCGACGCCTGGCGTCCACGTTAATGACAATAAGGAATTTGGCGTCCCTTACTCCTTCTGCCTTGGCCAAACAGGCCCACGTGTAGGCACATGTTACCGTATACGTTGATAAGCGAAGGGGTTGTTTTTGTTCATTCTTCTCCTCCATGGCCAGCATGGTGGTTATCAATTGCATGAGCTTTTGAATTTTTGCACGACTCAACTCAAATGTGCCTCGTACAACATCCGGGGGAGTTTCGAGTTCCCATACCTCTAAGCTCCTGTTGTTTGGGCCGCCATGGTTCATCCACTGATTCAGGAAGATCCCCTCCAGCCCAGCAGGGTCCTTGATTACCGTCCTGTCGTAGGATGGTGTTAGCTCCGGAACCAAGGACAAACCGCCGTCGCCTCCATGTTTGCAGATTTCATAAACATGGTTGAACTTTTGCCGTCGAGAACAGCATGGTGTGCGGCGATTCCAATGCAAAAACCGCAGTTTGAGAAGATTGTGACTTGCAACGCCAACACCTGGGCTTGCTCATGGGATGTTGGCAAGTGGGGTACGAGGGAATGGTATTCCTCTGCTTCAACAAAGCAATTGTTCCCAGACAGATGGTAGAAGTCAGCGCTGGACTCAGCAAGAGTGAAGGAAACCGAATCGCCCTCTATGTAGTTGATGATGGGTTTGTGGGAGTCTTTAGGCCAGGTGAGGGTTCCGGCAAGAGGGAGATAGTGTTGTAGGGTGAGGGAGAGCGAGTGTTTGAGTTTTGGAAGAATGGAATCCAAAAAGGGTGCGTTTGTAGGAGGGATTTCATAGAAGAAAACTCGCTGGACAGGGGGGAATCTTAGCCAGAGTATGTCAAATAAGGTGAGAGGAAGAGAGCTTGGGCTGGCCGAGTCTGGTGAGGCTGGTGGCGGCGACACCCGGAAAACCTCGAGTATTTTCACCGAGTTATTGGGTGCCATTAGAGGATCGGAAGAAGCTCAAAGTAGTGCTCTTTTTTGAGCTTCTCGCAACCTTTCCTTTTCGTACTCGAGAGATATCTATGCATAGACCATCAGCAATATGTGGCTGACCTATAACTTTTGGCAGAGAAGAGGTTGAACCAATGAACCATCACTCCATCAGGTCGATCACCATGATCAATGAGGTTAGAAGCAGCTGGAAAGAATACATAGTAGGACCCGCGAAAAGTAAAACTTTTACTCATGAAGGAAATAAAACATGATCTCTGGATTTTCTCCTTAATCATAATCAGAAATCCTAATTCCATAATTTTCTCCTCAATTAGAATCCCATGATTATCTCCCTATCAATTGATTTTTTGTATTAGCTCCAATGTTGTGATTCAGCTATAAATATTAGAATATACGACACACCTAATGTGGGGTTTTTAGTCTTTTCCCTTTTTTTTTTTTTTGAAAATTAGTCTTTTCTCTTCTATTTCTTCTACAACCGTCCCATTGACTTTTGATTCAAAATGAGTGGATGCACTAATCATCATTATCATCTACACCTAATATTTCACTTCAAATTATATATATATATATATATTTCGCTTCAAATCTTCAATGGGTCCGGAACGAATCCATTTCAGCCTTATATTCAGGCAAAAGGGTCCAAAAATTTAGATAAAATTGTCTTTCATCTTTGAAAAATTTGACAATGACCTGCACCCCTCTTTGTTTCATTCAATAATCTTCACACGTGTTTGAAAAATGGGACAATGACATGCATCTCTTTGTTTTATTTAAGGAAAAAATATAAAAAAGTCCTTCAAACTATGGTTATTTATAATTCAGTCCTATAATATTCAAAAAATAATAAAGTAGTCATTTAAACTACTAAAATATAACAAAAATGCCACTTATTTTTTATATTCTTATAATACCCCTATTCTTTTAACAAATAAAATAATAAAATAATTGTAAAAAAAAAAACTAAACAATTTTTAAAAAATACAAAAAAAAAACAATGGGCTAGTAAATAAAATAAAATAAAAAGTTTTTTGGAATAAATAAATATTCTCACATTATTTTTTTTTGTTAGATTTTTTTTTTTTAAGTTAGCTTAATATTTTATTTGTTAAAAGAATAGGGGTATTATAAGAATAAAAAAAATAAGTGACGTTTTTACTGTATTTTGATAGTTTGAGGGCTACTTTATTACTTTTTGAACATTAAAGTGCTAAATTGTAAACGATTAATAGTTTAGAGAGCTTTTTTATATTTTTCCCTTCTGGCATTCCTCTTCTCGTACTCCTGGCATTACAAGAAGAGGAATGCCGGGAGTACTATCTTTTTTTACTAATGTATGAGTATTTATTTTTATTAATTATTTTTATTTTCTCCAATAAATAAACTATACATTCATAAGTTAGTGAAATAATTAGTACATTTCCCTTTCGAGAAATTTGCTTCAACTGCAGTGACCCTTTCAATAATTGCAAAAAATAAAACAACTTTTACTTGAACCGCGGTCCCACCATCCACCGGTCATATTAAAATCTATAAAATATTGGATGAAGGGGGACGTGACCGTGCCAGCACGAATAATACAATTTCACCTCGAGACATGCTAGCTAGTATTTTTTCATGATGTTTCTCTCATTTTGTTTACTTTCTAAAATTATTATTAAATTTGTAATATTCACATGTAGAATCATACGAAGGTTACAGATTTAATAATAATTTTAAATTCAACTCAGCCTTGTTATCTTGTGAAGTAATAATATCCTATATGTTCATTTTACGTACAATGGGAGGCTTCTACATTGCAATATAATATATTTCGGGGAATTTCAGCAGAAAAAAAAAAAGAAGCTCTCAAAGAAAATGTTTAAATCTCCTTAAATACATACAGAAGTTCCACACCTTGTGCATTCTTTGTACTTCTGCCCAAGTGGGTAAATTTTATTATAAAAAAATAAAAGAAAAAGTCAGTATTTCCCTGATTTATAGAAAAAGTAACTGGGAATACATCAATAACTTAAACCCTTCACAAGCCCAAGTTAAGGAGTTAAACTAGCATTTAACAAAATAAAAGGATAATAAACAAAAATACAAAGCGTTTTGCCTTCCTAGTCCAGTGGTCACTTGTCAAATTTCTGTGTGTCCCTCAAGCTTGAGTGTATTTCAGCCCAGTCTTGCTGGATTAACAATATAAGATGACATGACATATCTTGGTGGAATAGGCCCAGTCCATATGTTGGACCTTTCCCAAATTATAGAACTGACACTGGGCTACTTGCCCCAACCCCTAAAATGAATTGAGCCACTTGTTAGGTTGAAAATGAAAAATTTCATCATTTTTTTTTTTTTTTTTGGAAATTGGTCGACCTTTTCAAATTTTCAAAATTATCATTTTGAGATTGGTGAAATTTTCACTAATCTATCTTTAAAAGGGTAAATTAGGTTGCAAATATATATATATAAGCCTATAAATTATCCGAATATATATATATATATAATTCAAACTGGGGAAAGGAAAAGTGGAAATTAGATGAAAAGTAAAAACAAGGGTTGGGCAGCCGTAGCTAACAAGGGCATTAATATTAACAATTAGAAATCAATACAACAAGCCTAAAAACTATTTTATAATTAATAAGGTGTGATACAGTCATAACTTAAAACCCAACTAAGACTGAATTTCTAAACCTAATATCTTTCTCTCTTCTAGTTTAAGGCTCTCTCTCCCCCAACCCCATTTTTTTTTTTTTTTTTTTTAAGGCCACTTAAAAAGAAAGTTTAGTCTTAACTGAGTTTAAGTTATAACTTTGTCATAATTAATTATCTAAACTGAATGAATGGTTGATAAGAAAAATGCCCCCTTATTAGATTTCTGCCTAAATATTCATCCAACTCAGTTGTTGATTTTTCCACGGTAAATGATATAACAAAAATAGGTAAAACGTACGTTGAAATTAGGAGAAAATTCATATATATATATATATATATAAATAAAAAGGCAATATATATTGTATGCATGGTGAAAGAGCAGTCAATGCATGCTTTTGTTGAATTTATAGAGATGAGAGATATATGAGCTTGGTTTTTGCCATCAATGCCATGGCAATTATGTAATCAGACAGGAACTTTCTCTTTTTTCCATAGCAATTATAGAGCCTTTTTAATGTCGGGGGTTCCATGGAAGAGATGATAAAGAAAAAGGAAAAGCTCCAACACGCCTGGGAAAGTGAAAGCTTCATCCTCATCCCTCTCTAGAATTGAGTGCTACTGCTAGCAGCAGGGTGATTTCATATAATATAATTAACTAATTCCCGATCGATTATCTTAATTTTTGTTTCTTTTTCTATTTTATCTATAAATACATTTCAAAAACACCATATATATATATATATATATATATATATATACACTACTCTCTAAATATTTCTCTACTCTATAATTAAATCATCTTTTAATAATTTTATTTTCATTTTAAAAAAAAATTTAACAAATCTCTCATTCCCTCTCTCTCCAAAACCATGCAGATAGAAGATGCGTTTTTGAAGCATTGCCGACACATTTTTATTTTTGAGAAGAGAAAGAGAAACAAAAGGAAAAATTTAGGTATCTCCATTAAATTAAGTTAAAAGTTTCTGAACAACTGTTCTTGATGTTATTTAATTCATGATCATTTGCATGTATTGCTTTGTGCCATATATGCATTTATATCCATGTATATGCCCATGAATAACTCTAAAATTATCTCAACCAACAGTGCTACTGTTTCATACCATGACCAAATTAAAGCCAACAATTGGAAATATAACCATAATGCATGGAGCATTTTAATTATAATTTATTTTCAGTAATCTTTTCGTTGAGGAGATTATATTCAGATGTTATATTAGCTACTTAAAATTATGACATTCTTAATTAAACCTGCACTACAATATTCCTTTGGAAATGGCATAGGCATTAAATAATTAAGACCATGGCACCTTATTCCTAGCAACACATAAATTATGATTGCAATAAATAACACAAAAAAATTATACACGACAATACAAGAATTTGCGTAGATGTGAGCTAGGTCCGTCCACTAATGAAGGCGATTACGAAAAAAAATCTATAAAGGTGAAGAGAAATCACTCGTATACAAAAAATCCAATACACCTACTGCATGTCACTTTCACACAAGCAAAGAGGAATTTTCTTTTGCACAATTTTCTAGCCCTAACTCTCTAAAAAAAGGGAGATCTAAAGCATAATTTCATGAAATCCGATCGAACACGTGAACGGCTCCACAAAATTGATTGTAGTACCCACAAAATGTACCCAAAAAATGCTCAATTAATCTGGCAGCTTACTATCACCATCACTCTTATAATGTCTTTATCACATCATCACAATGTCAACAAAACAGATCAAAGAAAAGAAAAAGATGATCACCATGACCAATTTATGGCAGAGAGAGATCGATCTAGAGAGATATTCGATCGTCTTGCAGGTTGAGACGTCAGTAAAAATGTCTAAATTAGCTGTCATTTATTTACTTTCTATTAAATAGTTAGCTGTTTTCTTTCTGTTTTGTTGGAGTATGTACTTAGACCATGTAAAGCATGGAGAAACCATCGCCCCCCCCTAGAAAAAGAAAAAAAAAAAAAACACAAAGTTAAAAGCAAGTGTCTGAGCAAAAACATAAATGCTTACAGTCAATGCAGAGAAAGTGAAATGCGAATTACCCAGCAACCAAAATTCAGAAGACAACTACATATCATATTAAATCTTTTTCTTTTTCTTTTTCTGCATGAGTCAGTAAAGCATTTTTAAGCTCAGCGGAAAGGGTGCTGCGTTGGTATGTCGACGTTCCGCGGTCAGCTTACTGTCCTTTGCAACTGTCGTTTGTGTTAATCATTGATGTTTGTACAAAATGATATATATATATATATATATATATATATATTAGTGTTCGTGATGCGTATGGTTTTACAATTAAATGCATGTGATCTAATTGATGTAGCCAGATGGGTGTTTCCTACTTTGAATTCAATAACTTTTTATCTTAGAGAAAAAATGTTGTACAAGCCTTGAGTTTTAACATTTTTTAAAATCAATTTCTAAGGTTCAAAGTTAGTCAAATAATTTTTTAAGATATTTTCTGTTATCAAATCGCTCTCTCCATACATCTATTATTAGTTTTTTTTTTTTAACATAATTAATTTAGACAATGTCAAACCAAATAAAATAGCTCTATACATGGTTAAAAAACCAAAAAAACAAACTAAAACAAATAAAAAGGAAGGTGGGTAGTTAGCCACCACCGCCACGCTCATTGGTGGTGTATGTGGGTGGGGCAACCCACTCATGACTTGAACAGATGATGTATTGGTTGGTCACGACCCAATGCTTCTACTAGTGGTTGTGGGTAGACCCACCCACACCCTTCATGAATGGGTGGGTCGCTCCATCAAGCAAAGGAGGAAAGGGGTGTCATCACCACCCCTCACTCTTCCACTTGTGGAGAGCGTGAGTCGCAACCTACCTACGCATGCTTCTAGTGGGTGTGGATAGTAGAGATCGTGTGTGGGTGGATCTTGACCACCAACTAATAAATGAGGGGGTAAGGTTGCCCCATCTCCCCCTCCCCCCCTTTTTTTTGGACATGTCAATACAAGAGGAAGGAGGAAGATTCGAACTATTGACCTGTACTTCATTAAATATGGTCCAAATCAATTGAGTTACTTTTTGAGGACATCCTCACAGCCCCTTTTGCTTGCAGGTAGATGGCATAAGTTATAACACATCCATACCTCACACATTGGTAGATGGTGTGAGTTACAACGATCCACCCACGTTGCTAGTGAGTGTGGGTGGGTTGCAACCTGCCTTCCGCTAGCAGGCAAAGGGGCAATCCTCCCAAGCCCTCTTCAGTTGGTTGGTAGGATGACCCACCAACTCAATGCTAGTGGTTGTAAGTGGACGGGGCAACCCACCCACAACCCCTAAGAGGTGGTGGGTGGTGGCCTTAATTTACATTCTCTCTTATTTTATTTCTATTTTGCGTTTTTGTCATGTGTCAATTGTTGACATGGTACTACTACACACATGGAGTTATTTTAATATTTTATTGGGTTTGATATTGTTTTAGGCAAACATGTCACAATTTTATTAAAAATCTTAACAATGGGTGTATGAAAAGAGCTATTTGATAACAAAGCATACCTTATAAGAAGTGACTTGACAATTTTAAACCTTAGGGAGTGATTTGATAAAATGTTGAACCTCAAAAACCTCTAGATTTTTTTTTTTTTTTCCTCTTGCCATAGTACTCTACCCCTGTTCCCCAGCCCCTTGAGGCTCTTCTGACACATTCAAGCCATATTATTCGAAACAAAAGTTTGAATTGAAGATGGAAAGAATACAGCACTGTAGAGCCTCTTGAGGCTCTCTGACACATCTCTATTGTATCATTCATGAATTGTAATAATCAAATAATACAGCCCATAACTTTAACAACAGTAAGAAAAACACCAGAAAGAAAGAATATTCAACATTTAGTTAGTATAACATCATTATTGGAGAATCCCACAACGTACCCGACCTATTAGAGGAGAAGGCTACTAGAAAGAAGACAAATAATTGATCCTAGCTAGATCTAACCTAGAAGAGGATATCGAAGAGAGCTTTAATACCATTAAATAATATTCTAGATTAATTCCTTTTTTCTTTCTTTTTTTAATGAATAATATATTCTTGAATTTCTCTAGCACTATAAGGCATATATCGTTGCCGTAAGCATCACCTTGACCACAAAGTCTAGAAGAGATTTTTCTCTAAAGCTATACTAGTACTAGCCATCCACCGAATGGTTTCCTCCCAACAATTACTGGCCAAGAGAGATTACACTTATCACTTGACAAGAGGTGCCAAATCTAAATGAAATATAGCTTAGTATCTAGTAAAAAAAGGTAAAATTTACGTCATAATTAAATTTTTACCGTTTTTGGAACAAGCCAGTTAATTTGCTTTAGTTATTTAAGCCCAACTTGTAGACGTTGTAATTCTCAACCCTATTCGACATTTTTCTCTCTCCCTAAATTACCTTACAAACTTCAATTTACATGTATTTCTTGTTATCGTTCTACGCTATTAGAATAATTTTAGTTATGTACAACATCTAAAGCAAAAGCTTTCTACGTTCCACATTTTATCCTCCTAGAGTTTAGAAATATACTCCAAACTAACAAGAATATGAGGATATGCGCTTCCTTTCTACTTTTTAATTAGACCTAAAAGCTTGGGATAATTAGCTTTGTGTGCAGGAAAGGAGAATCCTGAATATACTTAATTTTGTCAAATGGACAGGAAGGAACCAGCAGTCTACCAAGGAGCTAATATTGGAATTTTTGGTCAATGTTTGCAGTTATTTTGAATAGTTTTCAAAGCACTTGATCGAACTAATTATGGAAAGTGGTGATCTTCTTCTTCTTCTTCTTCTTCTTCTTTTTTACTATATAAATTGTAAACCTAACCTCTTAAATTGTTATAATTAATTGTAACCTAATTGTTACAAAGATGCCTCCAAGAGATAGTTCAACGATTAGGACCACGCTTAGTAAAGCGAAAGTTACTAATTCAAATTTTCTTCTTCTTCTTGTGCAAACTGTTAAAAAAAAAAAAACTTGTTACAAAGATGTTTCTTTTATGAGAATAACTTCAATTCGGATGTAGCAAAAAGGTGGGTATTTTTGCCCACCACTCACATGCTGCCACCTCACTTAAAGAGAAAAAAGTGCAAAAAAAAAAATTCTACATCCTACCTCATGAGACCACGATGCAGAAGAGAGAAAAGAGAGTCTTACGATGCAGCGAAGAAAGGAAAGAGAAAGAAGAGAAAGGAGGAGAAGGAAGAAGGAAGAAAGCTGAGACCCATAGTGCAGAGCCGACCGGCCTTGATCTGGCTGGCCACCGAGACCGTCGATGGTGTCTCGCCGGCGCTTTTCTTTAGTTTTTCTTTGTTTTTGTTTTTTCCGATGGGTATGGTTTTTTCTTGGTTTTTAGGATGATTAAATCCAAAAAGGGTTAACTTTCCCCTATAGGTTTTAGTTTTAAGGTATTAGAAACGAGTTTTGTGGCATTAGAATCGATTTTGAGGCATTAGAAACGATTTTTTAGGCTGACCGGATTTTTTTTTTTTTTTTGGGTTCGCCGAAGAGGAAAAAACCCATTGAGGGTGGCCGGATCTCTCTCCCCTTGGCCGTTGGGGTGGATTGCCATCCCAGTGCCACTGGTGGATCATGCCACCCGTGGCGTTTTTTTTTTTTGGGTTTACCGGAGACAAAAATGGCCATTGGGGTGGCCGGATCTCTCTCCTCCTGGCCGTTGGGGTGAATCGCGACCACCTCCAATGGCCGGATCTATCTTTTTTTTAAAAAAAAAAAATTTTGTCGGAAAAGTCGCCGTCGGAGATGGTGGTGGCTTGCGTGGCCGTCTGAGGTGGTTTGTTGATTAGTTGATGGGGTGTTTTGGTTTTATTTTAAATCTGTGCATTTTTCTTAAAATGTTGAGGTGGCAACTTATTATTGGTGGGCAAAAAACCCCATGTTCTGCCATGACCGGATGGTAGTTGCTCTCTTCTTTGAGTGGTGTTGCTATACGGTCTTGGCAAAAACTATGGGTTTTGCCAACCAATCAACACTTGACATGTCATCAATTCTAGAAAAATTCAAAAAATTAAAATGGGAACAATCCACCAAATCATATATATGAAAGCGACAAAGGAAGGAACTGAGCCACGAGCAACCATAAGGGAGGATGGGGTGGCGTCGACAACCCACCACAGGGTGGCCACGCACCCCAGGACACGGGTGGCGAAAAATAAAACCAGCATCCCCATTCAAAAACCAGAAAAAAAACCCAAACTCAAATCCCTCTTCTTCCCAAACTCCAAACCCCAATCACCGAACCAAGAGAGACCCAACAAAATCAAAAAAAAAAAATCTGCAATCAGCTACATCAACAACCCATTAGAAATCCGGAGAGACACAGTGAAATCTGGAAACCCACCTCAAAATCAGATTCTAATGCTGATGTGGAGAAAGGAGACCATGGGTCTGCAGGTGTTAGCCAGAGAAGAAGAGAGAATAAGAGAAAGTGGGAGAGAGAGAAGATGAGGCTGCAAAAATTTTTGGTGAAAGAACCAGAGAAGAGAAGAAGACGAAGTGAGAGAGAGAAGAAAATCAAGTGCTGTGAGAGAAATAATATGGTGCTTTTCTCATTTTGAGTTTGTGTGCTGAGCTGATGTGTCAGCTTTTGAGTGGTGGGCGTAAATAGGCACCTTTTTGCAATGACCGAACTGAAGATATGCTCCTCTTCTTTTATGGGTGCAGCTGCCATATGGTCATGGCAAAAAGGTGGGGTTTTTTGCCCACCATTCATTAGTTAACACCTCAACAATTTCAGAAAAAATGCACAAATTAAAAATGAAATCAAAACACTAAATCAACAAATCAAGCAACCAAATAAATAACCCCATCGCCCACCTCTGGCGATGGGCACGCCATCCACCGCCACCCATCGCCCACCTCCGGCAACTTTTTTTAAAAAAAAAAAAGGATAGATTCATGCTGGGGTGGCTTGATCCACCCAACGTGAGGGAGAGATTCGGCCACCCTCAGTGGCTATATTTGTCTCTCAGGTGAACCAAAAAAAAAGATCCAAGCCCAGGGTGGCGTGATCCACCCCAGCAATGACCTAGGGTGGCCACAATCGATCCCAATGGCGGAGGAGAGATCCGGCCACCCCCGCTCATTTTGTCTATCCCTGAACCAAAAAATCCTAGCCTAAAAATCGCTTCTAATGCCTCAAAAATCAATTCTAATGCCACAAACTCTTTTCTAATGCCTCAAACTAAAACCTAAAGGAGAAGGTTAACCCTATTTGGAATTTTATCATCCTAAAACAAAAACAAAAAAAAATCAAACCCACGGAAGGAAAAAAACAAACCCACACCGACGAGACCCAACCGTAGGTCTGGGTGGCCGATCATCGACTTTGCGAGGTGGGTCTCCACGATGTGTCTAGTCAGGCGAGATCCTTCCCACAGGACCCAGCCGTGGGTTTCTTCCTTCCGGCAAGATCCTTCCCTAAATCACCAAAAGGAAAAAAAAAAAAAAAACTAAAAAAAAAAAAACAAACCGTGGGTCTCACAGACCCATGGCCGAGCAGACCAGTGGAGGTCTCGGTGTGGCCAGCCGCTATCGTGGGTTTCTCCCTTCTTCCTTCTTCTTTTCTCTTCTTTCTCTGCATCGTGACTCTCGCATCGTGGGTCTCTTGTGCGGTAGGATGTAGAATTGTTTTTTGCATTTTTTTTCTCTTTATGTGAGATGTCAATATGTGAGTGGTGGGCAAAAAACCTCACCTTTTTGCCTCATCTGAATTGAAGATATTCTCTTCTTTTATCCTTTCTTTCCTTTTTGGGTCTGCCTTCTCAGTGCAACAATAGTAGCCTAGCCTACAACATAGTTGTGAACCAATACTGTTTTTGGCTGCTTCCAATTAAGTGCTCACACGAAGTCATATTTCGAAATCCAACTTCTATGATAAAATGATTTATACCCAATGAAGTAGAAACACAAAATCTCTGATACCCTAACAAATATATTGAAAAGGGATCGATTGAGTTAATTACAATCCTGATAATTATAACATGTTGATCAAAATTCAAAACCAATCCAAAAGGAAATATTTGTTGGTGGGGCAACTGGGCAAGAGAGGGATGGGTTGAGTTTTATAGTAGATATATAGTTGACGGTAGATAAGCTTCTGCTGCTGCTGCTGCTGCTGCTAGTATTCAGAAAGATGAGAGTGATAAGTCGTAAGCCGATCAAAGGCTTGTGTCTGGAATCTAGGGACCATTTATTAGGCAATAATGGTACCCCTTTAAGTCAGTCTCTCCTACTGTGCCAACCTCACTGTCTCCTTCTTGGGATGCCCGCCACTGCTTGTTTGGAGCTAGCCCTTCAGAAGAAAACCCTAAGCATTTTTTTTCTCCCATTATCTTTCTTTCCTGCCAATAATTAAAGCAGTGGATGGCCTTCTCTCTCTCTGAATCAAAGTAGGAGGTCATTGAAGAACCCCTCTGATAGTTTCATTAAAGGAAAAAAGAACTCCTTTCAAAAACTAGTGATAAACTCTGATAGGTTCTTCTTAGTCGTCATCATTTCTCTTCTTCTCTTTCTTTCTTTTTTGTTTTCCTTCAAAAGTATGGAATAAAAAAATATTTAAGTTAATAATTCTTCTTCTTCTTTTTTTGTTCTGCTGCCTTTTAGGCCTTTTCGATAAATTCATAATGTCAATATATTTTGCCATACTGAGCCGAAGGGAAAAAAGTACATATATATATACATTATAGTACTTCACTATATTTAAAGCTAATTAATTTCGTTTGGCTTTAGGAGAAATTAGGGTTTTGGTTTCGGAATTCTTGCTAATTAACAAACGGATGGGAATCGATCTGTACCTGATATATAGCTAGATTGGTGCAACTTCACATGGTTGTACGAAAGCTAACTTTCTAGCTTGCTCGTCAAGAAACAGAAAATTACACGGTTTTTAGGGTTTTCTTTCTTGCTTCATGTTCTTTACTCTAAAAAGTGACTCTGTGTTATAAAATGCTAAATGAAGAAATTCAAAAGTTACATTTTGTCTTTTAATTTTTAAAGCCATTGAAGATATATATTTATATATTTGTGGAGGAATTAATTGTTCGTGTCTTTTTACATATCTTGTCATTATATGCCAAATTTAAGAGGTAAGGATTGCTTTGGGTGTTGGTTTGAAACGACGGAACCATATATATTCATGGAAGATAAGATGATTTGAGTACGTCAGTTTCTTGGCTCCTTGTTTTGGTCCCAAAGAAAGCCTTACCGTTAGAAAATTTTTCTTTTGCAGGATCCATTAGCAAGCTAGCAAGGAAACAGCAAGTAGCAAATAAGGCAGGGAAAGTTCTGATGAATATCTGCACTTGTCCCACAAAGGGGTATTCGGAGAAGGCTAGGGTTTTTTGGAGGTATTGGGATCCACGAAAACCTAGCTAATCATTTTTAAGGGTGAAAAAAGCATATTAATTTGCAGTTTCCTATAAGATCATGAGAAAGAAAGTGGCATACGACTCTTATATATATATATATATATATATATATATATATACCTCAAATGCTGAAAAGGGTGATTATATAATCGTTTGAGAGTGTAAGCTGAAGTTCAACTTGCTCCGTGCATATCTCTCTGCAGGAAAGTTGTGTGGTCCAATTCTATTCAGTACTGGGTCGTGTAAAAGAAATATGTATTGGTCCCTCACCTATAAGGTAGCTTCTCATTGTCTGTACGCAGTAGCTATCATACACAACAAGATGACAATGCTCTTACACTATTATAGACCACACAACTTTGTTAACCCTTGAATAGACTTGTCAAAGTGATGGCTTTCTTTCTTCACTCTCATTTCTTTTCCATGTGTGATATATATCTAACTGCATATATTAAATTTGGCTCTGTTTATTTATTAAACCATTCTCTTTCTCACCTCTCTTTTTCAATTTCCATGCTTTTAAAACAAATACTTTGATATATATAATCTAAAACATATATAAAACTCTCAAAACTATTTTCACTACTTTATGTTACACCAAAACACTTTTCAGTACTAACAAATTAACGGCGCCAAATCATTTTTAAATAAAATTGTTAATTTTCTTTCTTTCCATAAAAAATATAGTATGATAATAGTTCATGATATATAAAGCAATCATATGCAGCTAATTATTAACTTAATTATTCCCTAAAACAACAATTTCATCGATCTTAGGTCACATTTGGCCATTAATTGTGACGAAAGCCATCAATCACACCTGAGTTGCACTTGATCGGTGCAGAGGCATTTTTTTCCGTGGCATTTACCCTTTTAGGGCTAACTACACTTTGTCCTTCCAAACTATCACCTTATTTAGACTCACACTCATAAGCTATATGTTTTCCGTCCATATTTAACAGTCAAATATGACTCATAGTACTAATCCGAACAAATTGGTAGTTTAAAAGAAGGATTTGCGCGCAGTGAGTACTCATAACTTGAAGGTGTAAGTGCAAATTAATGGGATGTTAGTTAATTTGGAGGGGGAGGAAATATAATGTTTAACCCTTTAATATATATAATCCCTTGCCCTGGTTTCCCTTATTTGAATAGAAAGAATTTTTTTTTTTTTTAAAAGAGCCCCCTAAATATTTTTTTTTTAAAAAATTAGGCCTCATAAGTAAACAGCAGATGGAACAAAAGTTGGGCGACCAAGTGTTTGTTGACATGAACGCTTCCTTTGGTACTAGCTAGGCGTGCGTTCATCAACCCATGTGATAGGAATTGAGATGCAAAGGCTTTTGTAGTTGTCAATAAAGCTAGCGTGGCACACCGGCCACTTTTAAAATGTGCAGCAGCATGGTCCCCAGTCGAAAATATGTAGCAACTATATATATATACGACTCTGTCGAAGCTATATACATTAATTAGTTAACATCATATGGTAGAACATTTATTTTCCTTAAAAAGCAGAAATTAACTAACATGTCGTTTAATTTTGTGATGTACTTAATTAGCAGAGGATTAGCCCTAACCCCTTCGTTAACGCAATTACTGCTTATTCTGCTGTGAGGAGAAAATGATAAGATATTGACTAGCTAGCACATTTATTTAGCGGATGGTGAGATGTGCCACGTGGCTGCATATGTGCCTTTGCTTTATCTTTCCGTGGAGCATGGTCGGTTGAATTCCGGCATCTTCTTTTTCTTCTCATCCGGCTCAACTTCTTCAACAAGTTTAGTCGTCTCTGCAATTAAAGCAAATTCCAACTTTGAAACCTAGCTATATCCAGTTGCTTGCTCGAGTTTGCTATCAACTTGAGAAGGCACATTCAAAGGTACCTTTATATATATATAAGGTTTACAAATATTATTCAACCATGGAAATTCATCTGCTGCGCAAAGAATATTTAGAGTTCATGTAAGTTCACTTGATACTAGATCTTAACCTAGCTTTTATTTCAGCAAGAGTATATATATATGATGATATTGAAACTTCTGCTATGTGCATGGATCTCACAATAAGCTAGAGACTCTTGCTTTTTAACTTTGGATTCTCTCATATATGATTTCTATTTGCCCTTCAGTTCTTGGGATTGAGAATTATCAAATAAAATGTTGAGATCGAGTCAACAATTCACTACATATTTCTCATGCATTTTCGATTCTATTCAACTTTTGGGAAAATGATTTCTCCTTATTTTAGGGAGGGTTGTGGGTATAGGGATATACCTAGTCTACTGTTTTTTTTTTTCCTTAAAAAAAAAATATTGGAAGGATTCTACTTCATTTTAGGAAACCTTTATTTATTTATTATATATATATATATATATATATATATATATCTGGATCCTCTTTCATCTAATAATTCTTCTTTTATGGATCTGATGCAGATGGTCGTAACAATTAAACAACAAATGCAATGCCGATTTAAGTAACCTAGAGTTTTTAATATTAATTAACCAGTAGTATATATGCTGGTTAATCAATGATGAAGCATAAGATGATAACAACTCCAAAGGAAGCAGATTTTCACAAAAGCAGGAAGGCAATTCTGGTGATGATAAAATCACCAAGGCTTCATCTAGTAATTCAACACCATGGTTAAGATTGAAGGATCCAAGGATAGTAAGAGTATCACGTGCTTTTGGAGGAAAAGACAGCAAAGTATGCACCATAAGAGGATTAAGAGACAGGCGGGTGAGGCTTTCAGTACCTACTGCTATTCAATTGTATGAGCTTCAAGATAGGCTTGGCCTTAATCAGCCTAGCAAAGTTGTTGACTGGTTGCTCAATGCAGCTAAGCATGAAATCGATGAACTCCCCCCACTGCCTATACCACCACCCGGTAGCTTTAGCCTAAATCATCAACCAATGCCACCTTCCAACCAAGTAGGTGCTTCTCAATCTAATGAAGAAGGCTTTAAGTTCACGAACAGCAGTAACTTTTGGAGTGCAGATGCTTTTTGGCGGGCTAAATCCAAAGAAGCTGCAAGAGAAACAATCAATCCAAAGGACAATTGGGCAAGAAGGAATAATGAAGAAGAAGAAAAGCTAGAAGGTAATGATTTTTCATCCAACACCTTCTTGTCAAGAGCTAATTTACCTTCCTTAGCAGGTTTCATGAATACTACTCCTTTGCCATATAATTATCATTGTGATCCTTCAAATTTCCCCCCTCATCATTTGGGAAGCCATGGATTCATCACATCACAAACAGAAGATCACCACAGCTTTAGCATCATGCCATTGCCTTCTGCCTTGTCTTTATCAACTGGGTCTCAAATTTTGGTTTGTCCTGAACGACACAATCTTTTTCCCTCCCCATGCTGTGGCTTCAGGGAGATTGACCTGAACAAGTAAACAATTTTCAAATGTTGAGCTCAACTACTCCACATAATCTCTTGCAAAATTCTCTCGCTCCACCTGTATACCCTATAAGCCAATCAATAAGACCTGTCCACTTCAGTATGACTCTAAGCTTCTTCATTCTCCAACCAACAGAGGAGTTCAGCCAAATGAAGACCAAGATTCCCCTCTAAATGATACAGAAACAATATAATAGTGTTTAAGGAAAGTTTCTGTTCGTTTGTTTCAAGAATTTCTTAGTTTATGGTTGCCTGTTTGATATCCTACCTAGTTTTGCATCAGTGTTAATAAATATGCAAATAATGCAATTGATCGATTTCAATTTAAATGTGAGACAAAACTTCAAAGTATATTTGCTGCTGTATGAAGACTTTGATATTATATTGGTGAGCCACGGCCTTAGATTAGTCTCGTTCAAACTTTTCATTTATTGATCACCAGAGAATTATCTGTACTGAGAAAAAAGAAACACAGCCAAAGTCAGAAAATCTGACGTTGCATTTGAAAATATACACCTTTTTGAGAAAATTAACACATTGTGCTAACTCAAGACCAAGGTGCATGGAACAAACAACATTTATTATTGCACCTCAATTCAATTGATTAGGAAATCATATACATTGTTACATACGTTATCATAATTTTGCTTTAGTGTTAAATCATTACTTACCTTAAAAATTTAAACTAATACGAAAATTAGATATTTAATTGATATTTTAACATTTTCTCTTCAATATGAAATAGGTTCAAACTATTCCATTAATAGGTGAGATCTAACACGTAAAATAGTTAATTGAAATTAAAGATTATTAGTAAATATTATTCAAACTTATAAGAAATAATTAAATGATAAATTTATTCATTTAATTAATATTTTAATAATATCTAATCTTCATGTTTACAAACTCATTTAGAATATCCCACAGTGATGCATTGCTTTCTCTCTCTCTCTCTCTCTCACTTTTTTTTTTTGGGGTGGGGGAGGGCTGTGTGCTGTTGAAGCTATACAATTCCATAGTTAACATAAAAGGCCAAATTTAAACCATCCAAGATAGGAGGGAGATTAGAAAAGTCTTCGAGCCAACCTGAAAACAAAACCTAAATTAAGGAAGCTACTTTGGTTCAAAGACTATAGAGAGTGTTGTATTTGGCTTGACCCATAACATAATCTCATGAAGGACAATACACATTCCAAGATTCTTGTGTTCCTTGCTCACCAAATTGTATAAACTATATATCATGGCCAACATAATTAAGATTGTATAATGTAGAAGCAGACATGTTCCATTGTCTTTCAAAAGGTCTGCTAACCAAACAATACTCAAACATGGAAGCTAGATCAACTACAAAGTGGGGTTTGAAAGATTTTGAGAAAAGAAAAAGAAAAGAGAGAGAGAAACATGTGCCTTTGTTGAGTAAGATAAATGGGAGATTGAAAAGAATATTGCCAACTTTCCAAGAGCCAACAAGATAATTTATAAAAGAAATAGCGGGTTTGGGTATATATGTTGAGTTTACACGTGAGTGTAAAGTATTGAGTTCCACATTAGAAATGTGTTACAAGTTGGAGTGGTTAACATAGCATAGCTAGGGGTGGGCATGGGCGGTTTGGGGTTTTCTATACCCAACCTACACCTTGGGTATGACAATTTGGGACTTGATACTTGGCTTCAATGAACAGCAACTGTAGTGTTTCGGGACTTGCGAGGTGGGCCGGGTAGAGAGTCCGAAAGCTAGATTTGTTTGTTTCTACTCTGTCTACTTCTGATTCTATGAGAGAGAGAGAGCTTTAGCTTTTCCGGTTGCTGTCACGTATGGGAGAGAGAGAGAGTGAAAGAGATTAGAGAAGAGAAAGATACATGGATGGTGGCTGGCTAGGTCCAAAGAGTGTAGATGTAGAGGGAGCTTGAAGCTATGGAGTGAAGGGCCTAGAGGCTGGAAGTGAAGGAATGGATTGGAGGTGGAGGGAGAATGCGGCATAGCTTGATTAGGTTTATGAGATGTGAAAGAAAATTGAGAATTTGAGAGAGAGGCAAATGAGGGGATGCTAGTTTTAGGGTTTTTTTTGTGGGCATTGCAAGGCGGGGCAGGTACCTGCATATTTAAAAGAATCATTACTGAAACCCGCCCAGTGATGAGTAGGGAAAACCCAACCCGGTACTATACATTTAAGGCTGAAATCTGGTAGGGGTTTGTTAGGGGTTCTCCCCTTAGTGTTCTTATAGTTATCGTAGAATATGATTTAAGAAAAATAAAATTGTAGTGGCCTATACCACCAATTTTTTGTCAATGATTAATTTTTATGAGTTAATATTTAAGTTCTAATGCATTAAAACTTGTTTTTTGATTTAAAAGTAAAACTTAAGGGTTGAAGGTTAATCCTTTAAGGATAGTATCATCAAAAATGGATTTGACCATCCTAAATTTAGTGTTAATGCCTCAAATTTAGTACTAATGCCTAAAAAAATCAGTGGTAAGGGCCACTACAATTTTATTTTTTCTTAAATCATTTTCTACGTAAGATTGGGAAAACATTAAGAGAATACTATGGGGAGAACCCTTATCATTTTCCAATCTGGTATGTACGTGCGGGGCGGACAGGTTGGGTTGCTCGGGTTTGGGAGGGTTTTGCCCTCCTCTAAGCATGTCCTAACATGGTATATTATGATTTCACTGAAAGAATTTTCTTAGTATTAGAGCTGACAGTGGTATGTCGTACGATGAAGTTTTGCAAGCACAAACAAAGCTCCTTGGAGTAGGAACAAATGTGCACTGTACGAGCATACAAGACTAGTGTCATTGACTCATTGAAGTAGAGGAAGTGTAATGATATGGTGATGGACTCAACATGAGATAGAGATTGTTGAGTTTACACATGTGATGAGTATAAAAAGATTTGAGTCCTACATTGAAAATGTGTTACAAGCTCAAGTGGTTAACATAGCATAGTTGAGTTCAAACTCATAGGTTTAAGTTTTTTGGGTTAATTAAGTAGTGTCCTAACATATTACATTATAATCTCATTGAAAGATTCCCCAAACTTTCAATTAATCTCCCAAGAAGAGTACGTAAAAGTACACCCCTAGATGGCAATAAATGAAAAGATAGTTTGTGGTCATTTGCAAGAAATGAGACAAGAATAGGAAGATCATGAGCAAATAAATGAGGTTTAATTGATTCCCCATCCTCAAAACCATTTTCTTAGTTCCCTAAACCTCTATTGTTCTAGGATTTTGGGCTATTTAATACTGTCTATAAATGAATTGCAAATACTGTAGCTAATTAATTGGTTAAAAGGTTTCCTTCCTAAACTTGTTGGCCTCCCAACAAACTGCCTCTATATCTAGAACAGAAGGATATGAGACTATCTTTTAGTGTAGGAACACTTAAAAAAATTACCATCGGGACAAAGGCTCTCCCAGGCACATTCTAAAAGCAGATCTCATGATAGCTGTGACATATATAGATCAATTCGTTGCTGGAATATTGTATATATCTCGATCGACAACTAGCTTTCCATCTCTATTAATGGGAATTGAAAAGGTTTCTTCCAAAGGGTGGGCTTGTGTAAGGAGATCCTATCTCCTTAAACTGAACATAAACTTGTTTTGTCTTAATTAGTATATATATATAGCTGCAAATTTGGTGTTCACTGTTGTGTAGTCTATGGAATCTAGCAGGAAAAATATTAGGCACCTACTGATAGCAGCCAACCATATATATATAGATATATATATATATATATATATATATATATATATATATTCTTCGATCTGCTAAAACAACAATAGAAAAACAATTAATTAGGATCTATCTTCAATGCAACCCCTACAAAACACACAAAGAACATTTTCATTATACCCCCAACTAAGCAACCGTTCCCGGCCCTGTTGTTAATCTATTCTGAGCAGCTAACTAATCTCCACCACTCAACCAGTTATTGCTTAGCTATATATATATATATATATATATATATATATATATACTCTCAAGTTTCAACATAATTGTACGTAAGTCTAAGTTTCAGAAGTTTTCGCCAACTCCACGAGTAGGCTTGAGGTGAAGTACTTTGACATATACCAAAAGGTCTTCCCTTTTAGAACATAACCATTAATCCAAGCTACCCCTTAAAGAACTAGCATTCACCGACACATTGCAAATATGTCTCATCGTAGAGGCCTTATTCCAATCCTCTAATCTTTTGAGTCCCAATCAACCTTCCTCTCTATATTGTTGGTTATATATATACAGGATGGGGTATGCCCTAATAATTTTGTAACCCTCTTTCTTACCAAGAAACAAAATATATATAATTCTGTGCATAGCATGGGTAATGATTAGTGTGGGAAAATGCAACTTTTAGACAAAGAAACATTTGGAAAAACATGCTATATATATACATAGTAAGGAGTCATTTTAATTTAGGAATAAGAAAAGAATTATATATATATATATATATATTTTGTGAAGTGGAAAAGAATTATATTAAAGAAACAAATAAATACAAAGGTAGGCCGGGCTTAGCACCAAACCCTAGAACCTAACCACCATGTGCTAACTGCACCATGCAGAACGAAAGATGGTACGATGATTCGATGAAAACCAAAAAAGCAACCAATAAGGCAATAGTTAGAGCCTATAGGCTATCTATTAGAAGGATCGAGAAGGCTAGTATCCGGACATATAATTAAATTCTAGTCCTAATTAATGTTGACTCAAGAACACACTTTTTGAGTTTTCAATAATAAGTAATTCAAGTAAGTGAAAGTCTAATTAAGTAAAGGTTATTAGTTTTTTTTTTTTAAATTTCTCTCTAAAAAAAAAAGAAACACATTTCTTGCCACCAATGTTCTTGTAAGTAACAACATATATAATCCCTAAGAAGTAGTTCAATCGGCTATAAACCACGCCTTATAAAGCGAGGTCATAAATTTGAATCTCCCCTCCCCCTACCCTTGGGTGGACATGTCAAAAAAAACAACAACAACATATATAAACGGTACCTAGTTTGAAAATGTGAAAATATTAAAGGGTGTGTTTTTACAAATGCACAATTTCAAAAGTTGGATCTTGTTTTCATGCTATGAGTATATATTGATAGAAACAACACTTTTTTTTAAAAATTTTATTTTATGAATTGATTTTACCAAATGCTTAATGTACTGCATTAAAAATAAAAAAAAAATAAAAAAAATCTCATTTTCGTTAATTGCATGGGTGCAAGGGTAATAATGACAAAGAATTCACAGATTAATAACATTGCTCAACAATATTTTCTCAAGTAACTTCGTTGGACCTTTTCATGTCCAAAACATATTTAAAAATAAATAATAAAAAATACTCCAATATTTTCAAATGAGTTAAATAGATAGAAGTTGCTTCTATCTATATATATAGAAATAGCGAATGATCCAACAAATAACCAAAAGTATAATCAAATGGTAAAATCAAGGATGCATACATTATTCCAAGCCAACATATTTTCACCATCGTTTCCAATGGGTAGGTCAATCATTATAGACTATGTCTCAAGAAGTGGATCCAGTCACTAGCTCAAATCTCATCTTTCTTTTCATGCTCTTGTGCAGACATGTTAAAAACAAAAACAATTTTTCATCATCATGTAGATTCCGTTATAAATAGAGTGGAAATTAGAAATTAAATGATAATACATAAAACAATTCAAAAAGCCCTAAAGAAATTAAAATAATATATAGTCTTTGTCTAGGACTTCCAGTTTTAATTAACCGAGCTCTCACCATATATAGCAAATAAAACTTAGAAAATCCTTTCCTTTTTCCTAATTTGAGTAGAAAAAATAAAGTAAAAGTTATATTACATATTTTAGAAGTTCAAATAAAATTTCCATAGCTTTTATAGCCTTTTTCAAAGCTTATTTCACAAAGTTTCTCAAATTTAGCTTATAAACCCAACTCCAATATAAATTTCATGAAAACCGAGCTTTATAATCGATACAGTGTTAAACAACATTATTTTATGATCCCTAAAATCAACGAAGAAAAAAAGAAAAGGTTTACGTACAGGTGTCACCGTGTCAGCAGCCATCACTGCCGTTAAGGGGCCAACTAGTCTTTTGAATTCAAATAAAGACAAAAGCAAACAAAAACGCGTTTTAGCTCCCGGCGAGGATCGAACTCGCGACCTTTCGCTTACGAAGCGAACGCACTACCACTATGCTACGGAAGCAAGCTGAAATGCGTAGCAATTTCTAATTTATTTTTTTCTCCCTTTTCGTGAAATCATTACATTTACATCATCTATTCGCCAAAATGACGCTCCAAAAATTAATGAGAACCATAATGATGATTGAAGAATTTTGTCTATTGGGACTTCTGATTACTTTTCATAACTAAAATTTCTTGTCCAATTATAGGCATGCAGTATATACCTGGAATAGGGGCGAACCACGTTGGGTTTTGGGGGAATTCTAGACCCCAGGTCCCCAAGGCCCAAGGTGGTAAAAACAAAAAAATTACAAAAAATTATAAAATTTCTATAAAATTTAATTTTTGACTTCTCAAATTATTATTATTTTTTAAATTTTACCTCCCAAACACAAATTTTTAGTTCTGCCACAGTGGAATCCCCCAAAAGATAAGTTGAACTAAAACCAACAAATAGCTTTATCTTTATTTTTTATTTTATTTTATTTTTTTACATAAAGATAGAAGGAGATTCAACTTATAACCTCTATTTATAAAATGATAATTACAAATTTGATTAAACTATCACTAAAATATACTTTATCTTTATTGCTTGTTAATTATTGAGAGTTTAAGCTTTAACTTTTGGAAACACGTGAATTCTATTTCTCCTTCACGTGCTCAAAAAATTAAAATATTTAGGAAAAGCAATTGATTAAACACATTATATATATATATATATATATATATTCATTTTAACCAAAATAACAAAGAAAAAAGGTTCTTATTATGCTATTTAATATTTATATTAAAAAAGATTATCCAAAATAAAATAATGTTATTTAATAAATTATTATATTTTTAATAAAGGGCCAATTTAATTATTGATTTTATTATATTGATAGATCCGAATATAATATTTGAGTCTTAACCTATATATGCATTTATGCCTTTTTACCTTGAAATTTGTGGTCCAAATTTTCATAAACCCAGATCATCGTGAACCCATCTGGGACAGCTGTCAACCAGAGGTGGAGGTTGCCAACCCCTTCCCCAACCATGTCCCCCTATCATTCCTCCTCTTCGTCTCTTCTATAAGTATCGCACCTCTCTCTGTCTCTCTCCTCTGTCTCTCTGCGTTTGCTTCCAGAGGGTTTTACTGGGGTTTAAGCCCATCATCTCCACCACCAAACCCTAGATTGTAATCTTATTTGTGGTTTCTCCCGCCAGGGCTAATTCAATTCGAAGCTGGTCGTTGCTGGAGCGCTGTCTTCTGACCTCAACTTTTTCTGCTGCGTCAATGCTCGAAGTAGATCCAAAACCCTAGAAATGGTAGGTGAGTGCTGCTGAGCTGAATTCAATTATTTTTATGAATTCTTCTCCTACTTGTTCGTGTAATTCGAAAAAGCGGCTCTCTAGGGCTTGCTGGCTATGTTTTCTAGGGTTCTATGAAGCTTAGTTTCTGTATTTTGATATTTGTTTCACTTTCTAGTAGTTGAGTTCAGAGAAAAAAAAATTCCGAGAGAGAGTACTTAAATGTTTGTAATATGTGCGCTTGTGCATTTTATTTATATATACTCGAAAAGTTTTCCGACTTAAATTGGCAGCCGGAAGTTGTGTAGCAATGCGAAAAAAACCGAAAATAACACTAGATTAAGCTTACTTTAGTCAGTTTTTTTTTTTTTTTTTTTGCTCGTTCCTTTTTTTTTTTTTATTGTTTCCATGGGTTCTAGTTTAAGAAAGAAGTCATTATTCGAAGTTTTGATTTCTGGTGTTTTCCAGCAATTTATCAGCTGTCGAAGGAAGTGTAATCAATGAAATGATGATTTATGGGTGAGTAATGCAAGTTTTGGGGAATTTGTTGCAATAAGTGGTACGTTTGGTTATGCAGCATCGAATGAAGTGATATGAGGTGTTGAATATGAGCGATGGTGGTCGGGAGAGTGAAAGAGCCTGAAAAACCAGCTGCTCAGAGGAAACATAGTGGCGTTGAATTTGCCCCAGCAATTGCAAGGATTGCGGTAGCACAAATATGCGAGAGCCAGGGGTTTCCGACTTTTCAGCAATCTGCTCTTGAAACACTATCTGATGTTGCTGTTCGGTATATTCGTGATGTTGGGAAGACTGCACATTACTATGCTAATCTAGCGGGTAGAACAGAGTGCAACGTTTTTGATATTATTCAAGGGTTGGAGGATTTGGGTTTGGCACAGGGATTTTTGGGTGCTGCAGATGTTGAGCATTGCCTTGCAACTTCAGGCACAGTTAGGGAAATTACTCAGTATGTTGGTAAAGCTGATCAGATCCCATTTGCCTATTCTCTTCCTCAGTTTCCAGTTGTTAAAGACCGAAAGCTAACTCCAAGCTTTATGCAAATTGGGGAAGAACCTCCAGGTGAGCATATACCCACTTGGTTGCCTGCGTACCCTGATCCCAGAACTTATGCTCAGTCATCTACTAGGAATGAGACAACGACAGAACCTACAACGGCTAAAATTGAGCAGGAAAATCAGCACAGAAAGGAAGAAAGGTCTTCATTGAACTTGCATCAACAGTTGGCTCGTAATGGGTTGGAAGGACCCTCCTCGCTCATCCCTGGAGATGCTGCTAAGGCAAAAAAGACAGCAGAAAGTAACCCATTTCTTGCTGCACCTCTACAATTTGGTGAGAAGGAGGTGTCTCCTGTTGTGCTTCCAGCTAAGGCTAAGCTTTCAAATGAAGCAACTTTGGGAATTTCTATTCTGGAAAATCATGGAATGGATAACCATATGTCAGTATTAGAGGCGTTTGCTCCAGATATTGGAGCAATGAAGAGCAGATTATGTGATTCTGATGAGGGACCGAAAAAGGTTCTTTTGAACAGCAGGCAAACTGTGCAATTTAAGATCGGTATTGGGAAGAAGTCCTTAGGTACAATGCTAGATTTGAGCCCTGAGAACAAAAGTTTTGAGGTAACTGCACCCTGGTTTGGCAGGGAAAATGAGAAGGACGACAAGAAGAGGAGGGCTGAGAAAATTATGGAAGAATCTATGGGAAATGCAATGGAACTTGATAATTTGTAAATTAGGCTTGTTTGATTAGAATTTGTATACTTGTTTAGGAGACTGGCAGCAGCAGATGGTTCCAGGGTAGATGTAGTCAAAGGGCATAATGTTGTCTGCATAGGGCATTATAGTTTGGATATTACAAACTGCCAGATGGAAATGTTCCCACTTTAACAAGTTTTTGAGGTATGTGCATGTCAGTTGCCATGGTAAACCCAGTGAATGATTCTTTCTAATTGAAATTCTTTTTCTTATCGTACTATGATCTAATACTGGATGGTATATGGCTTTCTCCAGTGCTGGCCTTTTCAATGCATATTTATAAATTGACTGTGTACAATCATATTAATAGAGTAGCTGTTATTATGAAAATCAGTAAAATTGATTAATGCATATTCTTATGTGCTTTTAAATGAATCTAAAGTTGGAGAATAGGTATCTTTAATTGTTCAGCTTGCATTTAATTGCTTTTCTATTTGATTAATCGCTTTCCTTGATAGCAAGAAAATACAATTTATGTGCTTGACATCTTATTTCATGATAAATTCAATTTGGTGGTTAACATACATGCGGGAAGTGGGTGGTTAGGTTTTTAGACTTTCAGCTCTGAATCCAATTACTGGAGAAAAGTCCTAAAAGATGCACACTGTGGTATTTTGCAATTTCATGTTTTTGTCTTCTGGTTGTTATTGAGCCATTTAGCTAATTGCATCACTAAAAGAAGACCAATTCTTTTGTTCTCTTTTGAGTTTCAACAAGTCCCTGCCAGAGAGTTGTTCTCCATCAATAAATATTTTTTGGGATGAGTGATAGACAGATAGATAGATTGGGGAAGTAAAACTAACTTGTCTTTTTGCTATTACCAACATTGCATCTATCAATACGTATTTTCCTGAATGAGAGAGATCTTGGAAAAGTTATTTCTTTTATTCTTTCAAATAAATTTGAAGTGTAATCAAAGGCCAAAGGAGCAGCAATGGCCACCGACTTCTTACAAAGCAGCAGAGAGAAATCTTTGTTTTCCATCATTCTTTGTTCTCCATCATTAAATATTTGTTTGGGATGAGTGATAGACTGACAGATGGAGTGGGATGAAGTAAAACTAACTTATCTTTTTTGCTATTTGCCAACATTTCAGTAGCTTAAATTCATCCATCAATACATATTTGTCCTGAATGAGAGATTTTTGAAAACCTCTTTCTTTTATTTTTCTCAACTAAATTTGAATTGTAATCATAGGAGCAATGCCTGCCCGACTTTTTACAAAGCAGCAGACAGAGATAGAGTCTTTGTTCTCCATCATTAAATATTTTTTTGGGATGAGTGATAGACAGATAGATGGAGTGGGAGGAAGTAAAACTAACTTTTCTTTTGCTATTTACCTACATTTCTGTAGCTGAAATTCATCCATCAATACATATTTGTCCTGAATGATAGAGATTTTTGAAAATCTCTTTCCTTTTTTCTTTTTGTCAAATAAATTTGAAGTGTAGACAAATGGAAAGCAATGGCTGGCCAACTTTTCACAAAGCAGCATTTCCTATCCCCAATATGTATGGAAGACCTGTTAGCCATATGGCAATAGAAAAAAGGAAAAAAAAAAAAAAAAACCCTCTTTGAGAAGCTCCCTTAACATACTTTGTTCTCAAGGTATGTATATCTCACCTACCTGGGGATGTGTAAGAGACAACCAAACAGTGCACAAAAGGTGCAAGGGTGGTTGTCTTGATGTTTGTTAAGCCATGTGGGCATTTAAGCATCTAATTGTATTGCAGCCTTGATATGGTTGTGGTGTGGACTCAAGAGTACTCTTTGCTCAAAGATTGTGGGTGCTACAAAGCAGATATAATTGTTTCAGTTAATATATATTTTCATGAATTTAGACAATCTAGTTTTGGATGTAGCCTAGCATTATATGTTAGTTTTTCCAATTCTCCACATTCTTATTCATCAATGAACCTGGAAATTCAAACAATCTGGTCACCCTGCACTTTTGGATTCATGGGTCAAAAACATTAAAATAAAATAAAAAAATTTGTGTTTCAACTCTTGCTTTAAATAATTGCCTGAGGTAGAGCAATTTAGAAACCTTCCAAAAGAGTAGAACCCCATCCTCCAACCAACAGAACTCAGTTGTTAATACTATAGGAGTCAAAGACTGGCATTGGGGTCAGAATCTGAAAAGAGTTGCATATAATCAGGGAAGTTTACTGTGGGATGAATTTAGTGTTGTGATTGATTCCACTTCCTCTTGACTCTTGCTCCATAGCTCTGACTACTTCTATGAAGGGAGATCCATCTTCTGCAACATTTTTAGATGATAGATGATGGAATCCTGAAGCAGTTAATTTTTTTTTTTTAGTATTATTTTTTTGTATCTCCAATTGGTGTCCTTGTTCCAATAGACTGGGAGAACCTACAATGAGAAAGTTTCGGAAGTTTTTTGTTTTATTGTTCCATGTATGTGTTCCTCCCAAATTCTCCTTTGGCAAAGCCAAAGATTCTGATTAGTTTTATCTTGACAGCAGGTGAAAATATTGTTGCAATTATGTTATTATTTTGTTATATTTTATTTTATTTTTTTCTAATTTTTCTTTGGGTGGAAGATTTGTTGCAGGACTGTCCGCACCAAGATTCAGTTATGGTTTTTGTACATTATTGTGGTTTATGTCTAGGATTACTCTTTTATCTTGCTTATAAGTTCTTAAATTTTCCAAAGTTAATCTTTTTGTTTTCTTTCTCTAGCGATTTTGTTGGTTCCTTTTTATAGTTGTGTGCCTTTTCATTTTGCTTTCTGATTCTTGTTATCATTGATTAGAAATGACATGTTTCAATAAATTTTTACATTACTTATCAAAAAAATAAAGAAATGACATGTTTGTTAACGGGAGCTAGGATAATATCTTCATGCCATGTTTCAACTCTCAGCTGCAGTTTTCAGATGCCATAAATTATTATTCTGAGTTTTATTGGATTTCAGTAACGACTTGCAGGTTCATAGTACTCAGGTTCCACATTTCAACATCATATGTGGTGGCCTTATGGCCAAGTTGATTTCAGCTATAGAAAACAACTGATTTTAAGGTGATTAATACTTTGATTATCAGATATTACTCATTGTTCATCCTTTTTTACCCTGTAACTGTGATATATATATTTTTTTAATTTGGGTTTATTTGTTCACCCTATAAATTATGAGTCATTTCTCTCCTTTGATTTGGGAAAGGTTTGCAAACAGCTGAAAGTAGGGATAACTTGCAATGCTAGAATTCTTTTAGTGACATTCTGACACCTAGACACCCGGACACACCATTTTTGCATCTTGTAACAGAAGTAGCTTTCCTTCGGAAATGCTAGAATATCCATAATTTCTGGGTAATCTTCAATTTCTAAGGCTATCCTTCTGACTTGTCAGTTTCTTATAACAAGGTAAGTTCTGTCTTATAATCTGTTCTTGGTTTCGTTCTCTCTCATCAGTATTTTTCAAATTTTTTCAAAACGTTCCTAGATCTCACTGTTCTCCAGCAACTATTTAGGGCTTCTACACTCTAGCAGCGGCGCGCGTGGACGTGTCCCGCTAGAGTTCGGTCTCGTCAAGTGTTAGATGGAGCGTCGGTTTTTGGTGGAAGCGAAATCCTTTTCCTTTACGGCGAATACGGGCAAGTCGGTACTTCGTTTGGAGGAAAAGAGAAAGGGATTCGGTGGGTTTCTTTCTCTGGGGATCAAGTGTTCGGATTGGTTAGCTGATACGGTGGAAGAGGCACTTGAGTCTCAGAGGGAGGAGGATTTTGCTAGATCCTTCCGTGATGAGGCAAGGGTTTTGAAGGTTCAATTGGGAAACAATAAGGCTGGTTGCTTCCTAGAGGCAGCTGTCTTCGTCAAGGGTGGTTGGAAAGGGTTATTAGGCTGGGGCTGGTAGAGATTTGTGGATGAGCTATGAAGTCTGATTAAACTTGTGGAGAAGGTTCTTCCAGCGGTTCTGTTATCGCCGGAGGTGGGTAGCCCGCCTTCCTTCACGGATGTGCTTGTTGCGCCCGAGGTTTGAAGCCACCCTTAATGGAAGCTCGGCCCTGTGGTGGTTTGCTCGACTTGGAGAGTCGTCTTCCTGGGTGGCAATGCCTGCTTGATAGAGGCACCGAGAGTGGTGATGGATTTTTTGGTGAAGGTTAGGGCTAAGGTGGACGGGTTCTTTTTTTGGGTTGGGCTTAAAGATCAATGCTTCAAGGGATATAAGGAAAAGGATGGGCCAGGTTTTCTCTTGGTTGGGCTTGAAGCCTAAGCTCAGCCCCTATGGTGGTTTGCTCGATTTGGGGAGTCGTCTTCCTCTGGGTGGCGATGCACCGATGGAGGCGCCTGAGAGTCTGGCGAAGGTTAGGGCTAAGGTGGACCGGGTTCTCTTTTTGGGTTGGGCTTAAAGATCAATTCTTCGAGGGATATAAGGAAAAGGATGGGCCGGGTTTTCTCTCAGTTGGGCCTGAAGCCCAAGCTTCTTCTTGGATTTAATTGGAGGGGGAGGCGTAAGACTAGTGGGCTGATATTGAGGCCCAGACCTTTGGCTGCTGTTTCCCGGGTTAAGGCTAACGTTGGGGTTGATTGGGTTCCGGATCCTAATTCGGATCGGGGGGAGGCTTCATCAGAGAAGGCGCCGGTGGTGAGTGTGGCAAAGTCTTCTTGCCTGGCTTTCTTGGGCGACAACGTGATTATAGGTCCTGTAGTAGGTTTTGATGAGGTGGTCTCGAAAGCTCCGTCAGGTAAGGTTGCTGATTCTTCTCCTGTGAAGAGTATGCTCCGATGCGGGTTTCTTAGGCCTGTGTCTTCATCGCCATCTGAGGAGGAAGCTGTGCTGGCGCTGGGGTCTACTGAGTCAAGTTCTACAAGGGAGGTCTCGTCTGTGTCAGATGAGGCTGCGCCGGAGAAGGATCCGGATCTGGAACCGGTTCCGGGTGGTGGTCTTCCGATGAAAGAGGAGGATTGTAATCGTGTTTTCCTTGAGATGTTTCCAGATTCGGTTTCTTGTTCACAGGGGCCTAATCCCAACATACCTTTGGAAAACGGTCTAACCCTTCCGCAGTGGTGGTTGCTTGAGTGGCTGAGGGATCAAGTCAAGCACGATGAGGTGCATTTGGAGAATTTGACGGGCTTGGAAGAGGAGGTGCGTCAGTTAAATAAGGTAGCCATCCTCCTTGGAGCGGTTGAGGGGTCTGAGTTGATGCAGTCAGAGCTGATGCAGGTGGTGATAAGGGCTTTTGGGAAGTAGGGCTTGTTTCTTTGGGTTCTAGGTTTTTCTGTTGGGTTGTAGGGCATGTTTTTTGGGTTGTAGGCTCTTCGGGTGGGTTTGTTAGGGTCTCTTGTGGGTGCTCCATGTGAGCTTTGGTTTTTTTTTTTTTTTTGGTGCACTTAGGTGCTCTTTGTTATACTTCCGGTGTAATTGGGTTGCTTTAAATTTGCGCTTTTTTGATATATACAAAAGGTAAGTTCTGTCATATCTAGCAGGACATTTTGGTGTGGGGTTGGATAATCGGCCCCTGTGATGGCCACTCAAAGGGATGCTATTGGTGGGATCGAGTACAACATGGTTGACTAGCAAATTGCCCAGTAAACAATAATTCAATTTGGGCATAAGAATTTGACGTAGTGGAGGCAATAGAACAGAGAAGAAATCTCTCATTTTATTAAAAAATGCTCAATAACAAGTGTAATGGTCTCAACGATTGAAACATGGTTCAATACTAACTTTTTGTCACACATCCCAGTCTAAACAGAAAGCCTAAAGATATTAACAGAACAAATTCTACTACCTAGGAAAACTTAAAAAGTACAAAAAATCTTATTGGGAAAACCTAAAAAGAAAATAAAGTAAAAGAAAAGAAAAGAAAAGGAAAGAAAGAAAATCCTACCACTATTTGAATTAGGGTGTCACTTATCCTACATTGACAT
This sequence comes from Carpinus viminea, assembly GCA_013348765.1. Taxonomy (NCBI): domain Eukaryota; kingdom Viridiplantae; phylum Streptophyta; class Magnoliopsida; order Fagales; family Betulaceae; genus Carpinus; species Carpinus viminea. Next base: position 35,933,238 of record CP054671.1, on the reverse strand, counting down.
TGTAGATTTCCTTGTGGAGAGTTGGTCAATTAATGGAGTAATATGAACAGAATATAATAGAAAACCCAAGCATGGATACAGGATATGGTTCCAACGTCGAAATGTTTGAATAATTCTGGAGATTGTCTTATTTTGTGGGAGCAGTGCATTAAGTTACTATAAAATATCTGATTACTGGCCCGATTATGGCTTTTGTTCAGTTGATGAGAAAGATCTGAATGTTCGGAATTTTGTACTGCCAACTCGCATGATTGTATTGCTTGTATAGGATTCTGTACGTATGTTTTCTGAATCTTCATGATATATGTTGGCCAAGTTCTTAGAATTCTTGTGGCGAAGAATTTCTTTGATGCTATTTGTGCAGTTGTCTTCTTAAAATGATTTCTGATGATGTGTGTAGACTGGATTTCAGTTAAACAGAAGGATCGAATGTTCACTGACTATAATTTACAAGTATATTATAAGCCTCAAATGGAGATTTACAGGCTAGCAAAGAGCTGCATTCTTACTCAAGTATTATTGGGATTTTATGAAGAGTACACCAACCCATCTAAAAACAATAAGACTGAATCTCATCTAAAACTATGTTACCAAAACCCTCTACATGGAAAGCAGCTTCCTGCAAGGCCTACCAGGCCGGCCTTGCCAACCAATTCCCTCACTGTACACAATTTCAGTTATCAAGTCTTTAAAGATCAACCGCTCAACATCCAACACTACCCCGGGAATTTCGCTGTGGCAATCTGTCCAATCCATCGATTGATACATTAAATCTTCCCATCGATTGATGTTCTGTAGCTGATCTACCTCTGAACACAGCTCTTCCAGAAGCCGCTGCCCTCTTGTTTTTCTTCCTGGTAGCTTATTTGGTGAGAACCACTGCTGGGGAGGACCTTCCAGCAGTAACTTACGAGCTAGAATTTCATTAACAATATCGAATATCAGTAGTCTTTGAATTTTCTCAGCAGATTCTGATTTAATAATCCTTTTATCACTTTGTTTATCATTTAAGAGCCCTGCACTTGCCTTAGTTTGTTCCAATGCAAGCAACACGTTATAATTAATAGGGTAGCCTGACACTTGGAGCTGAACGGTCATCGAGCCAGAATCAAGATCTCTGAGGAGACCTGATGCTAACAATATTTCTGAAATGTACCTGTGGTCTGAATTTGTGCCCTCTTGGAGGGGTGCAATGTAATTGATTATGGGGTCCTCTTCAGTACAGTCTGTTTGTTGAAGATTCTGCACTAAATGCTGGATGCTTTCTAGTTTCTTATCATCAATGTCAGCTCTTAAACTTGGTTGTCTGGTCTTCTGCAATTGAGCTAGATCTCTTGGATTCCATTCCCCTTCATCAGGCTCATAATCTGTTGCAAGAAATTTTGAGGAGAATTCAATTCATTAGCAAGTCGTGCATGCTTTGATGCAGTCTCTCTCCCTCTCCCTTTCTCTCTCACATCATATTTAGGAGTGAACAGTGTCATTCCTAAATTTGTGGTAGCTTTGTTTTGTTTGGTATTATGGGATTGTAGATTACACAAAATGAATACAAAAAACCAGGGTTACTACATTTTTCCCTTTTTCTAATTGATTTAATGGAAACAATGCCATCTCACCATTAGGCCAAGTCAATGGCTATCTTAATTTTTGTTTTTTGGATGCTGTTGTTCTTTTTAGAATTATCATGCTTCTGTTCGTACATGGTATTTTTTAATCATCCCTATGACTGCACTTATCAATGTTCTAGATGTGGGAATTGGTTTACTGTCTATCAATGGATAAAATATATTGAAGTTCCACTATACTAAATCTATGGTGTCAAATGTACGAGAACTGCACCTTGAAAGGCATTTGATATCTTCTTCACAGGAGATGGCGACTCATCTCTGTAAAATGTAGCATCTAGAACAGAGACAGGACTTGGTTGTTCCAAGGTAGCTATTGCAGGTTCTAGCATCGACCTGTCTTTGCCAAACCCTTCTGGATTCTGAATGAGAGAAAACAATACCTGTTAGCCGCATACTTAAAGTTCTTATGTGGGCAAATAAGAGAAAGAACATTTACCTCTTGTTTCTGGCAATACTGCTGGAAGAAGGTGGTATTGATCTTATCAGATTGATTGGTGCTTGTAACTTCTGTGTCAATATGAGCCCGAGCTAATGTTGCTCTCAGATTGCAGAGAAATGGTGTCACCTTGGTGACTTAAATCTCTCATGTCACTGCTGGTCTTGCTCAATTGGTCATTGCATTGCTGCAAACTGTGAGATTTTAGTCTGATTTTTCTACCTGGTGAGTTTGATCCTGTTGGTTGTCTAGTACATTGGCTAATGGTCTTGCTTGAATCTGATAACGAGATGGTGTGAGGTGACTGCTGCTGCAATCTAAAATTCCTTTGTTGCAGTCTCGGGCTCACAGTAACTGAGCATGTGTTTTTTTCTCCAATGATGTGTCCAGGCACCTTTAAGGCTGATGTTGATTTTGAAGTTCTTGCATGTGTTCTCTTATCTGTGGAACAAGACAGTGGACTGAAATGGTCTTTTAGATGATTGCTTCTGGGAGTTAGATCTTTAGCTGATCGCGTGCCAACCTTTCTCCAGTCTGCAGTGTCTCCAGGCTTGCTGAGACCTGACATACTTTCAGCCGGAATTATGTTCGAAGCATGATCACATGTTCTTCTGATAAGGTTAACTGGTTTCATGATGACTGCTTGGGATTTGTAACTCTTTGGAGAATGAGACCCCTTGACAGTGGAAGAAATTGGGTCCTTATTTTGTAGCTTTCTTGGGCTTGCTAAATTTGAGGTTTGATGGGAATCGCTACTGTTGCTTGTTTGAGACCCAAAATTGGGAGCCTGTTCTCTTTTGGTATCTAATGCTTCTTTGGTCTTCTGCATTGCTTCAATTATCTGTTTAAGAGCTCTGAGATCCTTTCCAGATTTTTTGAACTCAAGTTTGGCCAACCTTTGTTCGATTTCACCATAAACAGAGAGGGAGGAGTTTGAGGCTTTTGTGGTACCTTCCTCATACTTGAAAGCTGTTTGTTGAGAACCTCTGCTCCCATCTGGCTGCCTCCAAGGAGCTGGCTCTGTCGGAAACCTTGAAGCTGAGGTGGGCCTCATAACTGATTCAACATTTTTCAACCTGTCTAAGGTGGGGTCCTTGTGTGAATTCCTTGGGGAACCAGAAATTTGATTTTGCTTGTTTCCATCGGTTCTTGATGCTTTTGAGAAGGGGACAGATTTATCTGTTCGGCAGCTACTAATAATCCCTGATGGATTCTCACTTGTCGATGTTGACTGGGAAAGCTTCCAATCCCATCAATTTTGCGACAACGCTGGAAGTTCGTGGGGTACTTTCTGGTTCTTGCTGCTGGCTAAGCATGTTGCTGGAGTTCAAATTCCTTCTCTGCAGATCCTTCACAAGAAAACTTGATTTTGTTTCAGAGGCAAAACCTCTTATGGAGCGTTCTCTGCTGTCCAACGATAGCCTTGGGAGTTCTTTGAGCTTTATGGTGGACTTGCAAGCATCTTGCGATAGCCTTCCATCGTAAGAGAGCCGGGGAGCATCCTTCAGTGACGAACGCATACGGCCATCCTTCTCTTCCTGGTAATTCCTAGGTTTAGCAAGAATGCGAAATGAATCATCGAGACCGGAAGCTCTGGGCTTGACAGGTTTGGGTGGCTGCAGAGGCCTCGGGGAATCTATGTATACCAAGGTACTCACCACTGCTTCCTCTTTACCAGCAGTTTTTACTGATAATGCACGGGCATCTCTGTAGATGGAGTCTTTAACAACATATCGGATGTCAGGGGGTCGCTGGCTTAACTGCAAAGGAGCATTATTTGGTTTGTTCATGGGGCGAGTGGGAGTTTCAGGGAAAATGGGTTGATTAAACGAAGATGCCTCAGATTGAGCTGTTCTGTTATACTGATCTATAGAGGAGAAGCTAGATGAACATGAGGAAGATGAAAAAGAGGTTTTGGATGATTCTTTCGAGACTCTCTCTTTCTCTTTGACAGACTTCTTCCGATCTTTTTCCTGCACAATTGGCAAGTGAAAATATGCTCAAATGCTTCTGCTAGAAACAAGAACCTGTGTAGTGTAACGATTTGAGTTTAATATTCTTACTGTAGCTCTCTGTAATGCGCCATCCGGCTGCGTTGCGCAGTTGCCATTTTGATCTATGGTAACAAAAATCGTTTTAAGTGTTTAAGAAATTAATAGAATGGTTGATGGTTTTAACATGCTCGAGCTTGCAAAACAAAAAGAAGTCAAAAATAATAATAAAATAAATAAATAAATCGAGGAAATTGATGCAACGTATGGTATTGAAAGCAATCATTAGGATGCAGAAGAAAGAACGAGATAAGAGGAAATTCTGAGCCTGTGACAGACAAGAACCTCTCTGATCTTAATTTACTTAAGAAGAAAAAATTAAACTGAAATAATTATTAGCAATTTATATTAAATGGTTGAAAGGAAAATAATAATAATAATAATATTAGAAATATGTAGTGTAGGTCAGTAGGTACAGAAAATTAAACGATAATCATTCGTACAAACGGGAAGTTTTCTCGAGGATGTGAGAAGTAATTAATAAATAACAAAGCCCGAGTCTTAGGGACTAAGCGAACCGTAAACCGCACATTCCTAGAAATAAACAACATCGTAGAGGAATACCTGGAGGAAGTCTCTTTCGGCTGTGGCTGTTCGTACGTCGGCCATTGAGGAAATGGTGGCGGTCAAAGAGCTGAAAAATGCCATTCATGCACCCAATCTGCTTCTGCAGATCTTGGTTTTCATCCGTTAAGGAACGCAAAAGCCTTGCAGACATTTTTCACGGCCTCCACAAAGCAAAAAAAAAGGCTTTCACTTGCTAAATGTTAAGCTTCCGTTAATATCCCATCTCCAAGAATGAATGAGGAAGCAGCAGCACTCCAGGCATAATATGGGTTTCAGAATATTAAGAGCATATAATCGTACAATGACAGCAGTACTCAGTTGGGCATATATAGACCATATAATCAGTCTGCAGAAAAAGCTCAGTGGTTTTTCCTTTTAGAATTACTTTTGGTTTTTTTCTTTTGGGTTGGAGTTTCAGAGAATTTTCAGAACAAGAGAAAACAATGGAATGAACAGATTTAAAGAGAGGAAGAAGAAAGTACAGCATCCCAACAGATATCACTATCCATGAGCAGTTGTTGTATTGGTGTTTTACAGAAGAATGCAGACAATATATCTTCTGCAAAACAAAAAAGGCAGCAACGAAAAAGAGAGGGTAGGGAGGGAGGGAGGGAGGGAGCCAGGAGGGGACCCAAGACCCACAACTTACCACTTGCCCCACCTTCAAAGGACTATCAACACATATATCTGCAGGGAAGTTCTGCAAAACCAAGAAGCATTAATGTTTTTTTTGGGTTTCCTCATATAACAAGAGAATGCTTGTCTTTGGCTCTCTCTATAGCAATGTGGGAGGTGTGGCCTATGGCTATATGGATGTATTATATGAAGCCAAAGCTGAAAATCAGCTTAGGAAGAATGAGAAGCTGTGGCAACCCTTTTTTTATCATATGGCGTAAGAGAGAGAGAGAGAGAGAGAGAGAGAGAGGGGATGTGGGATATATGGGTCAAATCTTGGGGGAGGAGGAGAGGAGCAAAGTATACTAAAATGAAAAGAAAAGATGGGTGTGAATATGTTGATGAGATCTAGAGAGGTCATTTTCTACCACTTCCATGTGGACAAAATAATGTGGTTGTCTGAGCCTGATCAGCCTCAACATGAGCATGTGGAGCCTGTCAGAGAGTGGGAAGAAATATTTTAGTGGATCTATGCACTGGAAAGCAGCATGCAGCGTCCAAGCCTACCCTTTCCCAACCATTCCTCTCTCTCTCTCTATCTTTCTGAGCTGTGAGTGCTAACCTAACAAGATTTTTTTTTTTTTAATTTCTTTTATTTGGGTCGAATTTATAAAATAATATAATTTTTTTTCTTTTCTTGGTAAGCTGTTTTATTTCATGTAATTGTCATAACTTAAACGAAAATATATATGTATAAAGAACGTAGGCTGTCTAACAATTTAGTAAGTTTTGTGTTGCTGTTAATGTGAACGAACAACCACAAGTAAATAGTTAAAATAGTTAACTATGTCTATAACCCGACAAAATAACACAATACAAATTGGTTAAGAAGATGATGATAAGAAGGTCAGGGCAATGGAGTAGTCGTCACTCTACATATGAAGTCATCTCTATTCTCTTCCCTCGATATAAAGAAGATGTCACAATAGACTACACGCATGAAGTACTCATCATTCATACATACGAAGTCATCATTAATGATGCTCAACTGCATGCATGTCAGAACAAATTATGCCAAAGACGAGAGAAAAAGAATGCATATTAATTTCCTTGAATATGCAGATTTTATCTGCATTAATTCGTTTTCTTCATGATCTTCAACCATTTATTCGTATAGTCTCCATCCATCGGCTCTCCCCATCCCCATGCATGCAATTGCAACAACATCTTTAATATTCCATTTTCGTATTTTCATCCAAAATCCTCTGCCTTTTCCTTTTCGTGTATATATGGAATATTAATATTGCTTCATTCTTTTATATTATTTTGGTAATTCCTTTTTGTCTTTTCTTTTTCCTGGCAAAATCATTGCCACTGCAGAAGCATGCATGGTCTAATACGTTATATATTCACATAAGCCTCCAAGTATTGGGACCACTTGGGTTTCCAAACTTATGTACAAATTGATTGTACCTCGGAATTAATTAAGGTTGTTTAATTGCAGTTCAAATATAAATTTTGGTATTATGGAGTTTAGAAACTAGGGTTGTATTGATTAATTCATGATGTACTATTTTTTGTCTGTGTGCATCTCTTAATCCAATGTATAATTATCAAAATCCCATTTATTAGCTCGATGGATCGGCATGTTTTAATAATTGTGTCACTATGCATATATCTTCCACATGTTGAAAGGAAAATATTTGGGAGAACTACATTTTTTCTTATAAATTCATTTGACGTACAATTCCAATTCTTACGAAAACGAGTCATGTATAGAGTATCATGTGACAATATTCAACATTTTAATAACCGACATGCATGGTAAGTGTCATACATGAACTACCATGCATATCAGTTAATTATAAGTGTGGTAAATTTGTAAAGTCATGTGGATTGTCGTGACAATTTAAAATTTAGTAATTGACATGATAAATATTACAGTGGTAACTTTAAATTTTAGTCAAAGTGCCACCATGCCCTTTTGGATCGTTCTTTTGTTTTTGTTATACGTATTTCGATAATTATCTAGAGAATTAATGTCACCAATATCTTTGGACAGATGTGCTCCTGATGCCTTAATTAGTATTAGGGAATTTATATCAGATAGGCATGGGTCGGAGGCCCAAAATTATTATATACTTAAATTTTATTTTTTTTTTTTTAATAACGGCTTGGGTACATCGACACCTACCATAAAATCTTTCCGTCTAATTTTATTAAGTGCCGTTACCTTTTTATAAACGCACAGTTTTTTATCCATTAAAATATTATTTTTTTTAATTTAATGTTAAATATTATAAATATTATAAAAATTTTAAAAAAAAAAGAGGGGTTGCCGAACCATCCCATAAGGTGGCTGGCCACCGACGATCTGGGGTGGCAGACCACCCCATGGCCCAGGTGGCCAGCCACCCCCTATGGGGTGGTTCGCCACCCCTCTATTTTTTCATAGAGTTAACGGGTGGCCGAGCCACCCCTTGGCCATGGGGTGGTTCGCCACCCCAATCGGCCAATGGGGGTGGCGAACCACCCCATGGCCCAAGGGGGCCACCACCTTATGAGGTGGTTCGCCACCTCTATTTTTTTATCATAGAGTTAACAAGGTGGCTCGGCCACCCCTTGGGCCATGGAGGTGGTTTGGCAACCCTCTTTTTTTTGTTTTTATAATATATTTGATTTTAAAATTAAATTTTTAAAAATAATATTTTAATGGGAAAAATCGCATTTAAAAAAAAGAATAGCTAACAAAATTGACGGAAAGATTTTATGGTAGGTGTCGATGTACCCAAGCCTTTATTTGTCAAAAAAAAACTTAAGATATATTAATTTTTTATCTGATATAAATTCTCTTATTATTATATTTTAATTGCAGTTTTCGTGGCTAATATATATTAATATAGATTATGCCTAAGGTACAGCTGCACAGCTGATTTTAGAAGGTGGGTTTATGCTGATTTTGAATTAATATTTTAAACAATTTAGAGGATCTTGAAAAATTCACTTCTTAATTAATTAATTTATGGGTTTTCTATTCCCCGATCTATTGACGTGGCTCATTCTAATTCTCTAGAATAGTAAGGCTAAGTAGATATTCTGAACAATATTTCTTAACCTGATCCTAATTTAATTGTCTTTTAAAAATCTCCATGCGCCATCAGATTCAATTTTCTCATTGACTTTAATTTTCCCAGGCCATGATATTTTTATGTTTCACGAAATATAAAGTAATTATGTTTCATTTATTATTGTCTGTAAAATATTTATGATAGAATTTTTTTGGACGGACTAGATCAGTAGGTGTCATTGGGCGGTGGGTGCAGTTTATAAATGCAGTGGGATTTTATAAAATGATGGCTTCTTTAAATTACTGTGAATTCATGATGAGGAATGGAGCTGATGGCGTCAGTACCACCGTCAGAACCTAATATGACCCTATGTTTTTCCATGGACAAATTATCTCCTACATGTGTCTTATGTCAACTACTATGATATGATTGTTCTCCCTCTTGTAGCCCCCTTTCTTCATTTTATCATTAAAAAAATAAAAATGTTTGATTGAACAAAGGAAGCAATTCCGTTCATAAGTTATTTTTGTGAATTTTGCTTTTATATATATATATTTTAGAGTGAGAAATAGATGAGTTTATAAGAATCACAAATTCTCTTCCAATCAGCAATTGTTAAGATGGAGTATTTTTGTGGGTCTTGCTTGTTAATTATTTTCTTATATTTAGTTTCGTAGTGTTATTTTTTTCCTTACTTAACTCCTTTGGCATTGTACAGAAAACAAAAATGGACTTGTCTTATATTGGCCGAGGAGCGGAAAATGGATGAGTTTATAAGCACCACGAATTCTCTTCCAAATAGCAATAGTTCAAAAGGGTACCAATTATTTTCTTATATTTAGTTCCGTAGTGTTATTTTTTTCCTTACTCAATTCCTTTGGTATTGTACAAAAAAAACAAAAATGGACTTGTCTTACATTGGCAGAAGAGCAGAAAATGGATGAGTTAATAAGCACCACAAATTCTCTTCCAACTAGCGATTGTTTGAATGGGGTACCATGGTTTCTCATTTGACAATTAAAATTGATTAAAAGAAAATTCAAACTCTGCACAAGTTCTTTAAAAAATTTGCATTATTGACAATTTACATTAGATAGTATATAAGGGCATGGACCCATGGTGGTGTCACGTGCTTTGCATATGGGAAATATAAGGACTAAAAAGAAATAAAAGATGAGAGAGAGAGAGAGAGAGAGAGAGGACTTTCTCATATCTTATTATCATTAATTAATTAATTAATACTCTAAAACAATAGTATAATATTTGTAGGAGTGGCATGGATGGTAAATAGAATAGTAATGAGAATAAATTAAAAAACGTACGTCGAATTGACAGTGCATGTGTTTAATATTGTTTAGAATGAGAAGGACTCAACCGCGTACTGAAAGATGAGTATTGGCCTCTTTCTCCAACATTACATGTGCCTTCTACATTATTGTTTTCTCAATTAATTAATTGCTTCATAATATTCTTCTCTCTTGTTTTTGCATTGTCCCTATATATTTTTATCTTAATTAGTATAAAATTTGTGTGTTTCTTTTTTTTTTTTAGAGATTTTCCATGCAACTCATATTTCTCTTGCATGGTAAAATCAAACTAATTCTTAAGAGTATTTATCATCTTAGAGTCTGTTTGGTTATACAATTTCATTGCAAAAAGCATCCCGTTTAGGAGTGCATTTCAAAACCCACACAAGAAAAGAGTATTTTAAAGGTCAAACAATGTTATCATCAAACATTTCACTGCTTTTTTAAATATCGAATTTTTATTGACTGTGTTTTGAATCTCTGATCTTTAATTAGATACATAATATTTTGTATAATATTGCAGGATTGGAAGGGGGAAGAGGGAGAGGGAGAGGAAGTAGGGGTTGATGGTGATGCTTGAAATAAATTAGATTGCAAGAGGATGGGGGCCTAACCAGTGGCGGAGCCACAGTAGCCCTTGGAGTGCCACGGCACCCCCAAAGACTTTAATTTTTTTTTTCCCCTACCAATGGGACTCATGGCAAATAAAAAAAAAAAAAAAATCTTTTTCTAATACTGGTACTTAAATACAATGAGGAATTGAGTTTAGAATTGTGTCAAATTCTTCAATTAAATGTTTAAATTTTAATAACCAATATTTTCAATATTTAATAACCAAAATATCCAAATTACAAGACCATTTAGACTTAAGAATTGTGTTGGCAAGAAAGAAAAGAAGAAAGTGAAAGTGAAAGTCCTAATCTAAGTGATCTTGTAATTTAGATATTTTGGTTATTAAATATTGAGGATATTGGTTGTTAGAATTTAAACATTTAATTAGAAAATTTGACACAATTCTAGGCTTAATTCCTCATTGAATTTAAGTACTAGTATTAGAAAAAAAAAAAAAAAATCAACGGCACCTACAATATAAAATGTCTGGCTCCGCCATTGGGCCTAACCACATGGAAAAAGGGAAGATATCACATGAGGGGTGCCTTAACTTGATAAGGCACCAACTAAGGCATCTCTGCCATAGTAAACTAGGTTCCAAGAGGCATTACCATCAGCCTACAATGATTGGCACGGGATGTCCCCCACTCATCCCCCACCTATATATTTCACCATGTGAATTAGGGCATTAATAAATAGGGTTTTTAAGTCAACAAGAAAGATAGCAACTTATATAATTAGTAAATCAAATAAACAATTATGGTCAGAGAGAGAGAGAGATTCAAAAGCAAGCCAACGTGAGGTTCCTATCCACTTCTCCAAAGAGTTTCCATAAAGGATCCAAGATAGTGTGACCAATAAACAAGGGATATTTCCTCGGCCTGATCAAGGTTGATTCAATGTGGGGTTAGTAAAGATTCCATCTTATCCCTCTTTCACATGAAATAGCTTAAAGAGTTCTATTTAAATTATATTCTAACACTATTTGCTTCACGCGTAAGCTTCAACTCTCATTCAATAGGTGAATCCCGACATGTTAAATATTTGACTGAAATGAAATGTATATTAACAAATAGATGTAATCATTTAAATTATATTCTAACATTATTCCATTTACATAAGCTGCTTGGGGTGTAAGAAATCCTAAAATTGAAGTTGGAAACAAGCTTTCTTTATAAATTGTTACCAAAAGCGAGTACAGGATAGGGTAGCACCTAGTTTGTAAGGAAGAAAATGGCAATTGCCGTGTTGGTATGGACAACTTTATAGCGAAGGTAGCATAAATAATTCAGCAAGCTTTGGAACATGTGGCCTGGCCTTGCTGGACATGCTAAGAAAGCTTTTAACAATTATAGACCAAAAGAAAAACATTATAAAACAAAAATCACAGCCAGATGTAATTTTTCTACTAAGCCTTCTTCTCAAGTAAAATTGAGAGTTCATTCCATAATCTATATATATTGATTTCACATATTTAATGATGTATATTTTGTTACATTATTTAAAATTTTAAATGACGTGACACCATGTATACTATTAGATGTAATAAGAACAAAAACAAAACAAATTAAAAAATTGAAAAATATCTTGTGAATCCTGGAGTAGATGATTAGGGTAAGTTTTATAGGCCACTTTTAATCAGCCATTGGATGGATGCCAATTTTTCTACGTCGTTGTTAGTGGTCCAAATATTGTAATCTGACATGGTGTATGCAATACGTTTGAAAACCAAGCAGTATCATACCAGCCTCGTTGAAATTTCTTAGGATACATGTGATCTTGTCTATAATTGCATTATTGTACCTTCTTGTTTTATAGTAGGTGTATCAAATTGGTGTGGAAAAAGATTGGCCTGAGAAAGGGCAATCGGAGACAAATGGTTTAAGGTCAACATTGGATGATGGATCCTGTGTAGCTGAGAAAATGTGGAGGAACACAACATGATGGCATGCCAAAATCAATGTTAGCCCAAGATATCAGTCAGCTGCTTTGTCGGATCCTAGGTGGTCAACATGAGAAATATGCAATGGTTCACTTATGTGACGTGTACCACAACTAGACAAAAGTTCTTCCTAGGTACCCTCCAACCAGAAATTGAGGCCATGCCAGAATTGAAATCAAGGAGTGTTGATCGACATGATAAGTCAATGTTTGTCGGATTTCGATGAACGGTGTTTCATTGCCTAAATCCGGTCATCAAAATGAACCGATAAATGTCTATTAATTTGGGATCAAATGATTGAGTCAGTCAATTATTTGAGTGTCTTATCTAACCCTAATGAAATCTTAAACCCTAGCTATCCCCATTTCTTAAGAGTGTGGATATTGTTTGCTTCGTAGACTCACATAAGCTTAATGTTGTATAATCTCAGCATTTATAAACAAATTCACAGTAGAAGTGGTCATTAGCATAGAGGCTAAACTCGGTACATCCTCATGTTTTCCATTTCATTTCCTGTTTCTATAATTTACTTAAACATGTATTCCCCTTTTCAGGATTCAGCTCCTTTCTATATCTAGACGGTGGAGTGTCCCCCAATTTCTTTTGCTCTCATTAGATTCGGTCATATGAGTTCTCTATGAAGACAGGACCTAAAATATTGCTGATGATCATGCTAAAAAACATGCTGATAATGGAATATAACCGGCTAAACTATAATTTACTTTGTTGTGGTTACATCTTATTGCATGTAATAGGTACGTTAGAGTACCCAGCAAAAAATTATTTTTTGACAGGTTTCACACACTACCACTAAATATGAACCGTAAAAATGATAATAAAGTGATGATAACCTAGGGATACATATACCAAACACGTCATAGGAACAGTAATCAAGACAATGATAGGCAATAGCTTTCCTTGATTTCAAAGCTGTTCTAGAGCGATTTCAACAAACAGAGTATAAAATGACTCATATATGTCAAAATTTACGAAATAAAAATAAAAATCTCTGGGGACATAACGTGTGGTTAAACTGTTAAAGTGTGCATGTCAACATGAAGCAGACATTCTGTTCATCTTTATGCGGCGAAAATCCCAAATTCAAGCCATCATTTGACCAACACATAAACCTATAATGAGCACTTGAGCGGCTAAGATCACCAATAATTGGCAAGCTTCTTTTCCTGGTTCTCCTTTTTCTTTTCTTTTTATGGATGAGACAGAAAGAAGAGCTATCACAAAAGGGTCCTTTCCACTGTACGTCCTTTCCCTGTTTCTCCTTACGAATGTCATAGAAGCCACCAGCAACAAAGTTACGGTCAGTAGTTGCAATTGCAAGCTTAAATGAACATTCCAGCACAGCTGATATTGGAACATTAGTCATCCGAACAAGAATGTCTCCCTTTTGATTCTCCAAGCAAAAGCATAATGGTGATGATTAGAGTTCCTCGAAATGGGTGCATCTCCATCTAGAGGCAATTCAATTATGTTTTTACTAACTAGCATGTGAAAAAATTGCAGCATTCAATGTAATTAAATATCAATACACTCAAAAGAGATGTCTCATTTGATAGATCACCAGCTCTAATGATTCAATGAAGTGATGGAAGCATGCTCCACAAAATAACAAAGCATGGTCCATGTGATACAAATAACAATGCATACCCAAAGCATAATGGAGAGACATTATCCTGCGGTCTCTGAGGATTTCAATGAACTGATAGCCTTCTGGTAAAAGTCCCAAGATCTACTTCTCTCAGTGATATGTCTTTGACCAAACGGTTTTTGCTTTACATATATCTGTGTATTTTCAGCCACGGCAAATCCCTCCAGGTATACACGAAGATCACCATGAGAATCTGCCAAGAATTGCACTTATGTCATTAATCAGCTATCTTGTCTTACAGAAAATAAGTTTTGCATACACTGCAGATGACAAAATGCTGGTCATCCCAATTCATGGTACAGAACTTGCTGTATAAGCTACATCTAGGGATGATCCATTTTTCAAAAAAAGTAGGATACCTAGATAATTCTTTGTTTCCTTCTTTTATTTATTTATTATTATTTTTTCTTTTACTTCTAAAAGAGAAATCCCCGTCTAATGTGGCATAAATGCCCAGTGTGCCTTGTAGTGATATGTTACTTGATGGATTAGAATACTTCACAGTAGATTATAACTAAACCTTGAGGATCCAACCAAGTGATCCCACCAGTAAAATGTACCTACTGAGCATCTATTAAATTTCCACCAATTTGTGTTACAATAGGCTTCATTTGGATTTTAGAAAAAAAGGGGGGGTGAATTATCATGATTAAGAATATGGCTTCTTATCTTAAGATATCAACAGTATTCCTTATCCTTCTTCATTCCAAAGCCAAGCAGAAGGCTGAATGAAAGCTGAAGATAATTGAGGTTAAAAGGTAGGGATAATCCAGGGCAACATATCAGCAGCGGGTTTCACCATTCCTCAAGCATTACCTTGTGCCACCATTAGTCATGAAGACACTATTTCTATTGTGGGGCACCATACATTTTCTGAAAAGTAAAATACAAGTTAATCAGGTCAATTGGCATCTTACCTAATGAATTATCGCGCTTTTTCCGAAAGTTGTAAGAATAAGGGAAGATTGCAGTGTCAGCTACAATATGAAAGTTTTCACCACCAAAAGAAAAAAAAGAAAACAGTTAGGGAATGAGTTCAAAAACAAAATTTTTAATATGATCCCTCTGCACCTCGCGCAGGGCAAAAAAAAAAAAATCAATATCTTACAGGATTAAGCAAGGCTTTGTATGGGAATCATCCAACAACAATGTATTTGACTCATTGTAGTATCCCTTCTCCCACGGAAGAGTAGGGTCATGTTTTTCCCAAATTTTCCTCAATTCCTTAAAAACAATGGGCTTATGCTTGTCTTCAAGAGTCTTGAACTTTGTAGCAGTGCAGTGAGATAGATCCTGAAAAAAAAAAAAAACCACATAAATATGCACAATTAGATGCAAGCGGATCAGCTTTCCGAGCTTTTTCCACTGAATTATGAGTTGAAAATATTAAATTATTTTCAGATGTAACAATGTCAGATAGTTGCTCTCATTAACATGTAAGGATAATAAAAAATACAAGGGTGTAGTGGCGGATATCTAGATCAGAAGACATTGCATCTGCATAATATGTTCAAATGCATAGCTCTCACATAAATGAAGTTGATATTATTATGTTAATTTGTTGATTCAATATTGCTTCCATACAAAATGGGAATGCCATGCTACAAACTGCATCTACTGAATAATCTAACCATCAAATGAAGGAAACTTTTTTCTCAATCAGGTATCAGATGGAAAATAAAGTACATCAGTAAGACATTGATCAGACTATCAAATTCTCCAAATCAAATGCAATAGGGGAATTACCCACAAAAAAATGACCTAGATTTTAGGTGCATATACCAATATAAGGAAGTATTTAAACACAAACTTTTTTTTTTTGTGTGTTTAAATACAAGTCTGTTTTTGCCAGGCTTGTAAGAGGTGTTGATGTGTTTTTTGGTTTGTCTATAAAGGTACTTATTCCTCTAAACACAAACTTATTGGCAGAAAAGATACTTCAAAATGACAAATGAGGACTCAGAGCTTGTAGAAAATCAAGGAAAACAAATGAAAGGTGCATACCCAACAAAGTAGCAGCTTGTGCTTCATATCTCCCATCAAATAGTCAACCACTCTTTCCACATTTTTCCTTAAGAAATTAATAAATAATTTCAATTAATGCTTATACACTATGCTGACTAGCACCAACCAGCACATGCTTTAAGGAAAAAAAAAAAGGAAACAAGCTGCTTCTCTTAGAACTCAAAAGTAAATGAAACACTTATATACATCAAACAAAGAGATAGAGTGAATGAAATCCAGTTAGAATGGTTGAAGAGTACTTTGATCTTGACGACCACACACCCACTTCAAATCTCTCAAAGCAGAACTTCAGGAAATCAAGATAGAAGGGCCTCTTGAAAACTGAAAATAAGAAGTGAAGGTATAATCAGATATAGAGGGCGTAAACCATAGTGAATCTAATCAGTGAAACAATATTACAACATCATTCCTCACTTGCACGTCCTGCAATATTTATGTCTGATTTGTATTTCTTCGGAGGCGGACGAATTATATCCACGAGCAGCCCATTTATATCAAGAATAAGAAGTTTTTTCTTCGAATGACCAACGTGTGCTCTTGCAAGAGAAATATGAGAAACCTTTGAGGTGTTATCCTCTTCACTCGCAACAGCAAGACAGACTTGTTTATTTTCAGCAGCACCTGATAAAACAACTTTTTCTCTACTATTTTTTCC
Organism: Carpinus viminea; assembly: GCA_013348765.1. Classification (NCBI taxonomy): domain Eukaryota; kingdom Viridiplantae; phylum Streptophyta; class Magnoliopsida; order Fagales; family Betulaceae; genus Carpinus; species Carpinus viminea. The sequence goes on along the minus strand of CP054671.1, from coordinate 35,916,666 downwards.
ATTCAATAGACAAGGGGTTGACATAGTATTCACACAATCGGCGCCAGTCAGGGAACCTTCCTCGGGCACCAGATGAATATTGACAACAGTATTAGGCTTCTTCTTTTGACTTCTCCTTGTTTTCTTTTTCATCACCATATTCACTTCCAAAGGAATTTTCGCTGTTTCAATGCCCATCTGTTCAATTGAAGCAAAGGGAGGGCACATTGTTGAATCTACTCCCAAGTTAGTATGTTGTATCTCACTCTTGATCATTGGAATAGAATCAGTATTACCGACAACCTTAGAACTTTCATGTGATACACATAATGAAGAATTGTTCACTGAAAAAGAGTTTTCACCAGCACCCCAAAAAGTAACTCTTTCTTCAGTATTTCTTTCAACTGATAGAAGTGGTATTGGCATAATATTCATATGATTGGCGCTAGTTACACAACCGTCCTCTGGCAACTTTTCAGCTTGTTCATTATTATGCAGTGCCTTGGTCTTCTTTTTCTGACGTTTTCTTGATTTCTTTGGACTCACCAGATCCACTACTACAGGATTTTGGATTGTTTCCATGCCCTTCTGTTCAGATCTAGCAAAGGGAAGGCACAATGGTAAATCAACGCCTAAGATAGTACCTTGCTCTTCACTCCTGGCCATTGAAGAAGAACTAGCAGTGGTAAATACCTTACATGTGTCAAGTGACAGACTTTGCGAAGAATTAGTCACTGAAAAAGAATTAATATCATCAGTATCTAACAAAACAACTTTTTCTTCACTGTTTCTTTCATTTGATAGAATTGGTGTTGGCGTGATATTCATATCATCGGTGCTAGTCAGGCAGCCTTGCTCTGGCAGCTGTTGAGCATGTCCACTATTTTGCAGTGTCTTAGTCTTCTTCTTCTTCTTCCGATTGCCCCTTCTCCTTTTCTTCCTCCCAACCAGATTCACTTCCACAAGATTTTGGCTTGTTTCCATGCCATTCTGTTCAATCCTAGGAAAAGAAGGGCATATTGTTGAATCCAACTCCTAAGACAGTATCTTGCACTTCACTCTTGGTCATTGAAAAGAATTTGCATTTATGAGGACCTTACAATTGTCATGTGATAGATGTGACAAAGCATTGGTCAGTGAAAAAGAATTAGTTTCATCAGTAGCCAATGAAAGAACTTTTCCTCCACTGTTTCTTTCATTTGATAGAATTGGTGTTGGAGTGATATTCATATCATTGGTGCTGGGCAGAGAGCCTTCCTCCGGCTGCTCTTGAACTTGTCCACTATTTTGCTGTGCATTAGACTTCTTCTTCCGACTTCCCCTTCTCCTTTTTTTTCTATTCGACAGATTCAGTTCCACGGTATTTTGGGTTGTCTCCATGCCCGTTTGTTTAATTCTAGCAAAGAGAGGGCCGAATGTTGAATCCACTTCTAAGATAGTATCTTGCAGTTCATTCCTGACGATTGAAGAAGAGTTAATATTCCTGAAGGCTATTTAACTTTAGTGTAAAAATCGCTTTCTATTATTTGCATTAACTGGGTCAGGTTCCAAATGCTTGATGGGATCCTTTATCATTCCTTCATGTAATTTACCCTGAAATAGTGGACAGTGGAAAATGATCCAAATAAAGTGAGAAAGGCCTGCATATTCTTTAATGAATCAATAACTTATGAACTCTAGACATGGTTACCATGTAAACAAAGTTTTTATCACCACATCTATTTGTTTATTCTAGGTCCAGCTACACTAGCTGTTTGCGGCCAAGAATCTAGAAGAAATTTTTGCAGATGTTGACCTACAGGCTCCGAAAACAAAAGGCAATCCACTATTACTACCTTAGAGCTTCTGTAATTTATTTATTTTTAATGAATTTTAGAGCTTATGCAAATTAAAGCACTTCTAATTAAACTTTTTTGTTATCAATGAATATAAATTTTCAAAAGAACAATGTCCAATGAGCTTTAGCTGAAATGGTACTTCCTCAACCAAAAAAAAAAGACTAGCCATCCTAATTGACATTTTACACCTTGTGTAAAATCTATTTAGGTAACTAAACTACGGATAATTTGATTGATCTTAATCTTAAAAAGGGAAAAAATTATATTGAAAGCCAAAAAAAAAATTCATCACTAGGCGATTATATAATTGTGTTACTTCTCTTTTTCTTTAAATATGGGAAAGAGAAATAAAATGACATCATGAAGTAAAAGTAAGACCTAAATTTTCAGGACAAAATCATTAATCTGGCTCTATGCTATTTCTTTAAAAAGCTCCAACCAAGAAGAGAAATTCCTAAATGAAGCTGCTAATGCCAGGTGAGCTCATATTGGCCATAGTGCCATAGTGCCATAGTGCCATAGTGGAAGATTAGGAAAATGTTTAGGAGATTCAGCATGGTGCCCATTGAACCTCCATTTTAAGCGCATATTGAAATATAAACCAAACCATTTCAACAGATGATTCTCATTTACACAACAGCCATTTATAAACAATACAAAAAATATATATCCCAAATCAACTTTAACCTAAAAAAAAAAAAAAAAAATCCATCAAATCCCAAAATGAAGGCAAACAAATTAACCAACAAAAACTACTACATTCTAGCTGGTTGCATAGAAAACCAATAAAAAAGAACAACTTGAACAGCATATTATCTTTTTTTTTTTTTTTTTCATCTTCAAATTTCACTGAAAACAAAACCATAGAGTCAGCTGTATTCGGCTCAGCCAAGTAAACACGTTTTTTGCTTTGTTAACATGCAAAACGGCAATTCGTATACGTACATGTTCTCTTTGTTCGATAGAGAGAGTTCCGACCTTTGGTTTCAATGTCGCAACGAGAGGTGGAGGCGCACGTTTGAGCGGAGACAGAGACCCGGTAGTGGTACCACGAGGTTTTGAGGACCTTTGGGTCTGAATCTAATTCTAAACGACGTCGTTAGTGTAAATGAAACAAAGGCTCAACGGGCCGGCCGGGCCAAGTTAGAAGCTAAGCCTATATAATTCCAACCGTGAACCATCAAGCCCATTAATGGAAGGTCTTAATAGGTTCACTTGTCCAAACAAATTAATTCAATAATCCCATACCTTAAATTGTCTAGGCACTTGTTCAGGTAGGTAAGCTTTATCAAGATTCTTGTTTATTGCTCGGACAAATTGTAATTCGGTCAATAAATTGCAATCAATATAGGTATACTTTAATTTAACTTTTAACTATAACAATACATCGTAACCTTAATTTTTCTTTGAAAATGATGATTTACCAAACTATTGTTCCTACTTTCTTTTGGGTTGTAGGTTGTTAACACTTAATCTAGCCAGAAAGAAACATACAATGAATGAATGATGGTCCAATTTTCACTAAACATTATAAAAGAGAGCATTCTATTGTCGACCCACTTAAGAAGCATGGCGGATGATGATGAGCAGTGGGTGCAACAAACGCACAGTGGACCTACCTTTGACTGGACTTGAGGGATCCATGGAAGAGTCGGACCACAGATGAAATAGCACAGCAGGTTCGGTCGAGCTAGGCACATGTAGCTAAGAATATACAACAAAAAAGACATTGATATGACAAAGATCATATGCTTAAAATAAGAGATTTGCTTAACCAGAATGACAACAGTTGGCTTCAACTAGATGATCACATTTTCGTACGTCAGTTCTTCATGTGCTCAAACCCTAAAAGTCGAGCATGCCAAAGTTCTACTCCACGTGTTACTTTTACAAGAGCATCACTGGATCAACTGCATATCATGCATCCCATGATTATACATCCACATGCTTCTATATATAAATCTTCAATCTATAATGCTCTGCTGATAGAACCACAAAATTATATGCTTTGTTATGATCATGCCTTGTGCATTCACTTCAGTTGCAAAGGCCTGATGGAAAAGGAAGTGGTCCTCCTCAATCTGTGTTTCTAAACTGTTACGCCAGAAAACCCGTCCGCCAGATGGATTCACCCAACAACCCGAGTCCTTTATCCCGACATGCATGAAGTAAAACATGTGAGGAAAATAAGGTTGTAATCGAGCCGACCCGAATAAGTATTGAATGGTCACAAGCTGTTGATATTTGCAAAGAACAAAGTCCAAGCCTCGATCACCTGAGGCTTGGACTTTAAGATAATCAGATGCTTTTTCTTAATATTATTATTATTATGATTGAAATCGCAAGAAACCTTGTTGATGCTAATATAAGCATCTTCAAATCGAATAATAAGTTTCATATTAAGTAAATTAAACCAGTTCAAGTGAAGCTCAAGCAATCAAGCGGGGAGGAGGGAGTAGTTGAGTTAATTATGAGTACATTTGTACAGTTGGGAAGTGATGTCACATTTAAGGTTATGGGTAGCGAATTAAAGCATGTAGCTTGCAGCCACTACTTTCCAACCCCCCTCCCTTCCTCAAAGAAGCAAAAAAGTCATAAGCAATTAAAGAAATATGTCAACTGTCAGGAGTACTGATCATCAACCAAATCACAGAACTCAAGATCATAGCCTATCAAACGGGAAAGGAGATCAAGAGATTAAGAGAAACAAAAAAAGAAATGTACTCATCAGCTGCGTGATGCCACCTTAACGAAGCATGTGAAGCTAGCTCCCTTGCGCAGTAAATTCAAATGAAAAATGCTATTATAGCTGCTTAAATTTAGGAGACTGTTGCAGATAATGTGGCTATTAATAATGAAGAGGATTATATTTGAAAAGGTATAGGTAGCTATATTTATATCTTCAATGCTTTGTCATTTTAGCTCCCTTCTGGCTTAGTGGGGCTTGACAGCTAGGTTAGGTTTTCCCATAATTTATTTGGCAGCCAGCAGTCAGCAGCCAGCAGCCAGCCTCCATGGAGATACGATCTTAATTATAAGTTATATGATTTTATGGAATAACGTGAATAAAGGAATGTCAACCACCAAAAACTAAAGAGATACATATGTCTGTGGAGGGAGAATCTGTCATGTATTACTTCAATTCAACGACTCAAGATTTATCGTCCAACTCCTCTGCATTATTTCCTTTGCCTGCCTCCTTAATTAATTTCCAATTCTGCAGGCTCCGACTTCTGAACCTCCACCAACAACTTTAATTCGCCATCCATTTTTATCCCATTTTCTACGAGGAGGAGCCTCGATCATCTTATCAATTTACTAGGAATACCCTTAATTTATTTTATTTTATTTTTTCTGGTTGTAATTAAGCCCAAGTTTATTTATCTCTGTAATTAAACTTGTCATTAATGAAGGAAGACCAATCAATTTTAATTATTTAATAATTAATGTGATAAGTGTCGTATAGATTTACAAACTAACAAGACAGTCTATGTGGCAATCAATTACAAGTGAATTCAATTGTTTAGTAGCTAGCATAATAAGTGTCATGTAAATTATCACACTAAGGAGACTGTTAGAACATATATGTTTAAGAGACTGAGTTTGTTTGATAGAACTCTTTCTTCTTCTTTTTTTTTTCTTTTTAAGGCAAAAATATTAATAAACACTCAAAATTACTTTTAATTTTATATGACGTTAGTACGCTTTTTCAACAAAAATAAAAATAAAATAAATAAACATGCAACAAGTACTATTAACGAATAGAGCCGGAATTGCTTCCTCTTAAGAGTGTCACCACTACATTTGGAACCAAATTAGTATAAGGCACGTTGATACTTAAATCATATTATTTAAAGGAGTCTTGATCGAGAAAAGTCTCCCTTGTTTTGGTTGACCCTTTTGAGTCTAGAAAAAAACAAAAGTTGTTCTTTAAATTGGGAGGAAATTTTTCTTCGATTTAATTTATTATATATATATTAGTTTAAGAAACTAAATTATAAAAAATTTCTCCCACCCAATTTGTTAGAAAATTGCTCGGTTTTGTTAGTGCTTTTTTGGAGAATATTTTTTAGTTGAAAAAACATACAAATAATTTTGAGAATTTTATGTTTTAAATTATTATTATTATTATTATAACATGAAAAAAGAAAAGTAGAATGAAAAAGTTGTATCAAAAACGCTTTTGTCCCTACTTATTCTGATAATATTCCTTCCTTTACTCATACATGGCGCAGAAATTTATGATGAGAAGAAAATATTTTATATGGCTTTTTGACTAAAAAGTTGTCATCGTAATATTCTTCCAATTTACCCCTTCATGTTTGTCAAAGAAACATAGTTGTCTTTCCTTTTGGGTGTTCAAAGTAGCTTAGTTTCAAAGTCACAGTTCATGGGATGTTGTAGTTTACAATAGAGGTCGATCCCTTCTTTGTCACATGTAATTGACAAATGATGGTAACATTACCCTCTTTTAAAGTTTCCATACAAAATTTGAATATTCTTTGGGGTAATTATCATTACCCCATGATCTATCACTCAATTATTATATACTCCCATCAACTATTAACTTTATATTACGACTCCATCAAATTACTATTTTGTTATCAAAACCCTCTTTCATTATTCAAGGTTGTTAAGTTGAACGGTCAACCCATCACGTGCACGTCACATGCCTTAAATGCATATGCATTTTTTTGGAGGTAATTATCATTTCTCTTATGAATTACCACTCGATTACCACATACTCACATCAACTGCCAACTTTATGTACACGTGATGAGTTAATCGTCCGACTTAACGATATTAACTGACGAAATGGAGTTTTGGTAACAAAATAGTAATTTAATGGAGTTGTAATATAAAGTTGGTAGTTGATGAGGGTATATGGCAATCGAGCGGTAGATCATGGGGAGAAAGGATAATTACCCCATATTCTTTTTATTCTACAATAAATATAAAATTTGAAATGATATGCGTTGTAATAAAATAAAATCAACTTAATTTTTTTTTTTTAAATACCCTTTGTTTGTCTAAAGGGTAGGTCCAAATTTAGAAAAAAAATAAAAAATTGGAGTTTAAATTTGAGAAAAGTCTGAATTTTAAGCTTAACTAGTCAAAGGGATGGACCAAATGAAGGATTAATTGGAGAAATTCATTTGTTAATACTTTTTAGAGTGTATTTCTTAAAACTTTTAAGAAATATTTTGACATGATAGAAAGATTATAGTATTTTGAAAAGAAAAATCCAAAAGAAAACAAAAAAGTACCACCAAACAAAGCAATATTCCACCTCAACAACAAAAGCAATCATTAAAAATAATAATCAGTTAAAAATAAAAGGCAACATAAAGCTCTTTCACCATCCGCTCCTCCACAGAGCTACTTAATTAAAAAGAATCTATTGGGATGTGTTCTTATAAAGAAGATAATAAGATATCATATTATGCCTAATTATCTATATAATAATCAATTAAAAAGCTCTAAACCACTTATACACAAAGATGCCCCTCCATGCTTCTTTTTCATATTTGGAAAAATTGGGAAGTGGAAGTGGTCCTCCCATGGTGAAGATGGAAGAACCATTTAATAGTCAATCCCAGAACAAGAGAAGTGGGCCACCAACTTTTTGATCAGCAATCAACACCGACTACCGAGCCAAATACCAGTTAATTCTTGATCTAGATGATACCCGAAATTCCTAAGATTTGGTCTTATTTTTAGTCAAAATATGCGTTTTTAAACAAAAACATAAACTGTATTTTGTTTTATTAATTTTTAAAATCGTACGTTTTAAAATCGTTAAACCAAACCGCCCTTATATGACATGCCTTTAGTCGTAAGGTTGGGAGTTAGGAATATGGGAGTTATTGCCACTCACAGAAATGTGATAAAAGTCTTCAAATATTTGGAGGGGGTGGTTGGGCTCTTGCTTCCCAGAAGTAGCGAGGAAAATGCGATTTATCTTTATTCAATCATCGTTACAAGAAAGGCAACCCCATAAAGAAACAAGAGCCACTTTGGCTTTTAATCTATTAATTTGAAAAACATGTCAATGGCAATTTATTTATGGGAAAATAAGGAAAAGTATATATATTTATCTCAATTTAAATGTCTTTTTTTTTTTTAGAAGTCTCAAAATATGTCATTTCTCAAATGTATTTCTGTGACATGATTAAAAATTTTCCAATCTAGATTAAAGAAAATTTTGCCATAATCATATCATCAATATAATAAAACAAAAGCAAAAAAAAAGTTCAAAGAGAATTATATAATATTCACCTAAAAATAGCTTTGTGCATCATTGCTACTAATTTATTTATTTTTTATATGATCATCTAAGGCAAGAGGAAGTGATAGATTGATAGCAACTTTTATTTATTTATTTATTTTTGACATATTCATACAAAGAAAGAAAAGAAAATAAAGAATTTAAACTAGTGACATTCACTTTATGAGTAGTAATTTACAGCGAATTAAATAACCACCATTTCATGAAAATAATTTTTAATCAATTGAGCTAACCCTTTAGTCATCATTGCTACTAATAAATGGAAAGAATTTGTTGTTAGTGAATACTTATTAATGGACAATTTAGACAAGTTGTCATGGGCTCTTTTGTTTTTACCACTAGAGTTAAGTATACTTTACCTAAAAGATGAAACTCCAAGGTTAAATTGGACAATTCAGACCAAGACCAAGACCATGATGTTAGTTACCCATTTTCTTTTTTAATTTTCCACCCATTTTCACACATACTCTATATATGTCCATACGTAGCGCCTCCTCTCTGAATACCTCCTCCTAGGCCTACTCTGTTTCTGTGACTGTGAGCCCCTGAGTTCACCACCTTTTGCTTCCACCTGAAAAAGCTCTGTCATCTCTCCGTGAGCGTGTGCGTGAGTGTGTGTGTTTCTGTTTTTCTACATGCACCATCAATGGGCAACCTATGCGCCTGCCTCTTACCCAAGCCAGTGAAGAAGAAGAAACCCACAAAGCGGCTTGCGAACCAACCACCGCTCGCCTCCAACCCCAGCAACCGCTGGACCCGAATTCGATCCTCGCGCAAAGAGAAATTCGACGACGCTTTAATCCAAGAACAAGCTCTAGCCGCCGCCACCATCCTCTTGCAACAGCACAACGGTGCTCTGCCCTTCGATCGGTCCGCTTCGCTTCGCTACCCGAACTCGGGGTCCAAGAAGAGCAACCAGCTGCCCCGGAGTTCGAGCTCAAGGGCCAGGTCACTCACAGACCCTTTGCTACAGCCTCAGCAGCTTGTTAATCAGGTTTGGATTTGTGGGTTTTTTTATTCCTTTTTTGGAAGTTATAGAATTGGATGGTGTAGTTGGAATTTGGAGTAGTTTATGAGTAAATGTGTGTGATTTCTGTTTCTGGGTTTTTTGGGTTTTTTGGTTTCTCGCAAAGGAATTGATGGTATATTTCTCTTCCGATGCTGAATTTTCTTTGTTGATGCTATGATGCTTGCAACATTGGATTTTATTTATTTATTTATTTATTTTGGAATGGAAACAAATTATGATTATTTTATTACAAGGTCATAAGACTTTTGCTATTGGAGGAATAGAGACCATAAGACTTTTGGAAAGTGAATTTGCTATTCTGGGTATATTATTGAGTGATGCCTGTATGAGATGCCCAGGTTTAAACCCACATTGGAAATATGTTGTTGGAGCCGTGTAACTATCTCTATTTTTGGTCTGTTGGATTCTCTTTTAAGGAATTAAAGATCACTGAAGAGGAATCTCAAATGGAAAATTGGAGGTCATTAGACATTTAGACTTAGGTGTGGAATTTATGTCTCTATGCTATTAAATGTGCACCACTGGGCATAATCCATTGCTCTTGCAGTAATATCATTAACAAAAAATTATGTAACTCCAATTCTTTTTATAGTGGCTAGGGATGCACTTTTTGTCTGCCTGTATGACTACTACCATTACTGTTATGCTCATAATGTGGTGCAAGGTAAATGCAGGAAGTGGTAAAACTGAAGGCAACGAATGGCTATATTTTGAAATGGTTTCACTTTGTTTTATAAAAAGGGAGATGAGGAGTGGTCAAATATTACACCTTTGACGTGATAGTCTTTATGTGTAAAGGTGGTAAGAAACAACTGGTTGGGACCGAGTATGATGTGTTAGACTTCAAAAGTTTGAGGCTTTACTGGATGATATGGATCAAAATCAATTGAGGCGCTCTATTAGCCTTGTAGGACTAGTTTTGACGTTAGTATACACACAAATGTATTGTAGATTGTGTAACTTCATATATCGCCTTACTTTTTTCTGTAATATTTTTGCTCTGGTTATCAACAATATTTTATAGCACATAAAGTATGCTTTCCAGTTCAATTTATGCAGATAGGCTGTGTACTTGCCATATGATGCAAGTTTAAAGCTTTGCATTTAATCACTTTCTGGTTTTAACCGGTATCTGTCTAGCAGAAACAAACACACGTACATATACACATATTTTTTTTAATTTTTTCAGCTTTTCATTTTGAATTGCATTTGGTTCCTGACTATGTCTCTCTTCGACAGGACATAAAGCTTGATGATCTAGAAACCAACCATTTTGTGCTTGTCCATGGAGGTGGCTTTGGTGCTTGGTGTTGGTATAAAACTATAGCACTTCTAGAAGAAGGTGGTTTCAAAGTATCTGCTATAGACTTAACTGGTTCTGGGATTCATACATTTGATTCGAACAACATTACAAGTCTTTCGCAATATGTGAAGCCACTTACTGATTTTCTTGAAAAACTTGCTGAGGGCGAGAAGGTTCTTTTCTATTGCTTATTATTTGATTTCATTTATGCATCCATTAGTGCTTTAAAAGCACCAGGCTCACTTAAGCACATAGGTCTCCTGAAGCCTAATGCCTGATTGAAGTAAAGTACACATCTTTTAAATATAATGTATAATAGCTTCTAGGAGAAAGATTCAGAATATATAATTAAAAAAATATACAAGTCAAAATATTATTATGTTTACCAAGGGGGGCTAAGGGAGACGGACCTGCCCACCCACCCCCAAAAAAAAATTCCTGGATTGGCCCCCCCAAAAAATCTGGGGGGGAAAAAAAATTTCCTTTGTGCCCCCATCAAAATTTTTATATATATAAAGGTTTTTATTTTTTATCTTGGGGTAGATGTTTTGGATTTTAGATAGTAATTGACCATGATTTTAAGATTCTTTTATTATTATTATTATTATTATTATTATACTTTCTTGCCTTTTGTTACTGACCAAATAAAAGCTTATAGTCTAATATAGTAATGTTTTCACTGCGTTAATCAAAAGTTTAAATATTCAAAAAATTTCAAACCTACTATATTGCTTTGTTTATGTTCTGATACACATAACCAAAAAAATAAAAAAAGGAAAGTTTTGATACATATAATTGTAATAGGTTCAACTTATTAAGTCTAATTACTTTTTGTTAGAAGAACAGTGAAGAAATCGTCAATAATCTCCTTTATTAGCTTTGTGTTTATTATGGTCATAGACCTCCTCCCCCAGCAAAAGAATCCTGGCTCTGCTATTGTGTTATCCTACTAGTTCAAATAATTAGGGCATTTTGCACTTGCACATTTGTCGTTAGTTTAATCATCAATGTCTTTTTAGTCTGCTAATAAAAAATTTATAAAAATCAAAACACTAATATATTTAGCCAATTAGCTTCAATAATTAAGAGCATTTTCCAATTGCACAAAGGTTGTTGGTTGAACGGTTGAAGCATCAATGTTGTTTTATTGTCTTTTTTCTATTTTTGCCCCCAAAAAATTTGCCTAGAGAGCAGTGTGTATGACAAATCAAAAGTCCATTTTAGTTGCTTTAAGATTTGAAGTTAATTTTAATAATTTAAGCATTTGTTAAAAAATAAAAATAAAAGAGCATGCTTTTAGTGCTCTCAGTTTTCTGAAAAGCGTACAGAAAGCATGTCTCAAGCACACGTTAAATCTGAATAAGACAATTTTCCAATTTGAAGACTTGCTCTTGCTGGAGACTTCAGCTTGCTCATTCCTGAAAAGACAAACAAAACTACCTACCGCAGAAAAATTTACACAGAGAGATTACAGAACTAATCTGACCTGCTCATTTTATAGGAATTTGAACTTGCTGTTTGGTTGTTGAGTTCAAAATTACTCCTGTAGTAGAGCTTTGGAAATTTGGATCATGGTCGCATTAATAACAAACATGTAAAATACTGACATATGGGTGATAACTACCTGAAATGGGGGTTTATATGTCACACTGTATTGTCTGGAAAGTCTCAATCAAAAAGCTTTTGATGGTTTCACTCAATCTATATTTTCAACTAGAATAGTGAATACTGCTGATGAAATGTTGTTGCTTCTATTATGGAAGTTATTTGCTATTTCCAATCATATTCTTTGGATTTACATTAGTGTTATTTTCTGTTTGAACCTGAAATTTGTATATAAGTTAGTAGAACATTTCCTTTTCTTGGATATATCTCTTACTCTGTCTCCTTATCTTTTTGTTTTTGATATTTATGCAGGTCATCTTGGTGGGACATGATTTTGGTGGTGCATGTACATCATATGCAATGGAGTCTTTTCCTTTTAAAATTTCGAAGGCTGTTTTTATTGCTGCGGCTATGTTGACTAGTGGACAAAGTACTCTTGATATGTTTTCCAAGCAGGTTTTTTGTTCACTCTAGCATATCGGAATTTTATGAACTGTGAACTTTCTGTCTGAAACTCGAGCAATTTCTGTGTCCCAGTTAGTGGAACACCCCCGCCCCTAACCAAAAAAAGAAAAAAAAAAAAAAAGAAAGAAAGGAAATAAGCAGTTTCCTTCTTCAAATAATTTTCATTTCATTTCAAAATCGAAGTCATAGGAACTAAGGGTACTTTAGGTTGGATTTCCTTTTTGTGTTTGGAACTAGATTTCTGCTTCCACACAGTTGAATTTGCTGTCATGGCGCCTGATGACAGTGAGGGTTGCCTGTAATGTAGAGTTTAGCTCTCCTCTTTATTTTATTTTTATTTTTATTTTTTTGTCCCCTAAGATGTCAACCGCACCACCCCCCCCAAGAGAGAGAATGAAGAAAATCTTGCCTATATAGTACTCAATACCTTCATAGAATGAAATGATGCCCCCAGCTCTACTCGAGACCAAAATTTTGGGTTTAGAAGTGGCTCTGGCCTCAGGATATGGTACAAGCCTTGTGAGCCTGACACGTTGAGGGTGAACCTTGGTGAGTCCAGAGGTGAAGATGAATTTTAACCAATGTCTGACCCTTGTGTTCCTCTTATGATAATTCAGCTGTAAATGGGATTTATTATTGTTGTTTTTTAATATAGACGTTTATTTATATATAAATGGTCTGGGTGACATTGACTTAAGTTAAAATTGCAGGCAGGTTCAAATGATGTAATGCGACAGGCTCAGGTATTTTTATATGCAAATGGGAATGATCATCCTCCAACTGCTATTGATTTAAATAAATCATTGTTGAGGATTTGTTATTCAACCAAAGTCCGGCCAAGGTACATTTTAATTTTTGTGAATTATATTACTAATGAAAACCTATTGTGTTTATTATTTGATGAGGTCATTCAAATCCCTTGTGAATTGTATTAGCCATACGATATAGCAAAATTCAAAACACTGCTTTCACAAGCGTTTTAGGAAAATAATATGTTGACATACACATACTTGCGGAGAAGAATGTGAATGTGCATGTGCACTCTTACGTTGTTGTTGCTTTGGTATTTTCTTTGACTAGACCTTCAGAATTAAGATTGTCCATCTGTGAACATTGTAGTTCTGAATAGGTTATCTCCATGACACTGGGGATGCTGATACCGGAGTTGGCAACTTATCTATTGCTTTCCATGCTATTGGCTTCTGTTAAACTTTGAAGCAATGCTCATTCTACAAAAGTTTGCAAGGCCCATATCTCTTTATTTGAAAGTGAGATTAAATGACAATGTGCGGTAGAGTTTTATTTGTAAGTGTGATGCTTTCCCTGCCTTTTTGTTAGTTTGGTTGCGCAAATAGAGGACCCAGTTAAGTAGCCCTTAGAATCCATTCTTATTGAAGTTGCAAATACTATTTGTTTCTTAAATTCTCTTTCTCTTATGTATCTGTGTTTATATTCTCACATGTCATTTCCCATTTCTCTTAACTCTCATGCTTTCTATTGCTCTTGCTGATCGATTCTACTTCTCCCTTCTAGGATGTTGCTTTGGCATCTGTTTCAATGAGACCAATACCCTTTGCGCCAGTTTTAGAGAAACTCTCTCTTACTGACATGAAATATGGATCTGTACGGCGGTTTTATATAGAAACTCCAGAAGACAATGCTACACCTATCGCTCTCCAAGAGAGCATGATAAACACAAGCCCCCCAGAACGGGTCTTTCGGCTCAAAGGCGCTGATCACTCGCCATTTTTCTCAAAGCCTCAAGCCCTACACAAATTATTGGTAGAGATCTCAAAGATCCCCTCAACTTAAAATCAGTCTTGTAGCTAGATGGTGTCTAGAGATTTCTTCCGCTAAAGCTCCGCTGACATGATATAGGAAAACTGCTGGATTCAATGATGTATGCAGTTGCATTATAACAGAGTTTCAAGTAATCATGTATATGCTCATAACATTGAAAAGAAAATCCATGTAGTGCTTTTGTCAGAACGTAAAATATTTTCACATTTCTTTCCGGGTTTTCTTCGCGGTCAAGAGATGTTTATATTTATGCCACTGAATTATTCTTGGAATACCCAACAGTTTGGGTGCGTTCTTGTGATAATCTGTTGTATGCACTGCATAGCAAGGTGGGATTCACCTTGCCCTTTTATATTAGCTATATGTATTGCATGCATTACAACAACACTCAGATCAAAATTTTATTAGTTAATCATTCAGGATCTTCTTAAATTCTTTGAGAATTTTTCCTCTTTAAATTCTTAAAGTTCAAATAATTGTTTAATCCATACAAAAAAAAACTATTGGATATTGACAATACAGACAAGCTAAATTGTGGACAAGTATTATAGGGTTAGGTTGGGATCCTCCTAACTTTGGTGTTATTTGATTACTAAAAATTTATATGATAAATCATAACTTATCATACAGAGTTAAATAATAAAAAATTAATAAATTTTGTCAGTTAGTTAACATTCTAACCTAACAAAACATCCTTAATATCAGCCAAATGGGTAATGATAATGTTGGAGACGAGGATCACTTTGTTCATTATTGTTGGTCCAATCTTTGGTCCAAAGCGTTGCTAGCCTGCGCAATTTCTTCGTGGTCAAGCTTTGAGTTGAATTCTTGTGCACCAATGGAATTTCTACAAAATAAGAACATGTTCAAAGGGTTCTCGGTTGGGGCTAAAGACTTTCCAATGCCTAAGTTAACATATTGTGTATGAATAAAAATATATAATTATAATATGCCTTTAATAATTGATAATTTGTCTGTGTAAAGTGAGATATATGAAAAGGGAGTGAGAGGTTGAGGAGAAAGAAGGGTCTCTTGGAGAGAGAGAGAGACGTGAGAGAGAGGCCAAAAGTCTTAGAGAAAGGGAGACCTTTCTCTTTTTATAAACCAATGATGACACGTGTCACCATATGAATAATTAATAGCAAAATGGTAAATAAAGATAAATAGGTGGGCATATTTTCTTCTCAACAATTATTTTGGTTTAAAATGATAGGGTTATACAAATGAAAATTGGGTGCAATGCACCCTGATCCAAATCTCGACGGCTATGCATACTTGTTGTGAGACTAGGATTTCCTACAATTATAAATTCGTGTTATTATTCTTGCTCCCAAATAGTATGGAGTCTCACAACCCTTACATTTTCTTTCCGCCCCTCTTCCTCAGACAGAACATTGTAGGGAATCCTAAATCCTTGATTGTGGCTTCACTTACCAAAAAAAAATAAACTTGCGAGTTAGGCAAAAACCACTCTTGGGAAAAACTTGAGTATACTCTAAACTTGATGCTGGACCATTTTTGGGGTAAAGCTCCACTCAGCTTTGGCTTTTCTTTGCCTCAGCAACAAGAAAGCATAAACGTAGAAGCAAAGTGCACCACAACGGTCCCCCCCCCCCCACTGATCCGAGCTGAAGTGTGTAATAGCTGTTGGGAAACTGATACGTCAATCTTGTCAGTTTCCCACTACTTCCAACTTCCACAAGTGATTGTGATCCACGGTGTAAAGTGTCTCTCCACATAATTGCTTGGTCACCATTTTCATAAAGTTTAATTACGTTTTTTTTTTTTAAAAAAAAGAAAAAAACTGGAGTACTGCACAATGTCGTACAGATGCTAAGGGTGTCCGACATATCAAATTATCGAAGCGGTGGTTGATGCGAAATCAGCATCGTATCCCTTCCCAAATGGCAAATCCACGTGAGTCCCATCACTTTGCCAACTCAGACCGACCCACCCCCTTTAACCCAAACCGAAAAATGCCAGGTCAGAAATTGACCACGTCAATCCGCCTACATCACCCCCCCCGAAAAAAAAAAAAAAAAAAACTCGCTCTCTCTCCCACCAATTTATTTTAAAAAATTTCGCTATAAATATATACAACTTGCTTGGTTGCTTTTCGTTCCCTGTTGGCTTTGCTTCAAATTTGGGCCCTGACAAGAAAGGTACGAAATCCAACCCACTGCACTACTCCTTTGTGCTTCTTCGCAGCTCAGATCCCATTTCTCATCACCGTCTTTCTTCCGCATTTGGGTTTCATTCGTGGGTTTCTTCTCTTCTAAACTCTGTTATCTGATTTTTGTTTTTAAATATGTACGTGGGTAATAGTGCAAATGAAATTTTCTCTTGCAATTTGGATCTGTTTTACAAAGCTGACAGATTTTGGAAATTTTGCTTGTTGGTTATGTGAACGTTATTGGACATTTTAGAATTTGGATTTGAAATTGACTGTGACAAGCTTAAGCTTTACTCCTCCGGGTTGTATTATTTCGAAAAGTTTCATGGGTATGAAAAGAGTGAGAAAGACCCATATCAAATGTCATTTTGCATGTAGCAAAGGGGGTTATTCCTAAGCTGGGCATTGAGAATGGTGGAATCAAGAGTAGTGTGGGAAGTCTCAAAAAAATGTAGGAAATTTATGTGGTCATGGCTTAGGATAGAGATTGTTACCATCTTCTGCCAAAATATTTAGAAAAGCCCAGAATTTGTGTGTTCACTGCTCAGCACATGAAATGGGATCGTAGATCTGGAACAATAGCATGAGAGGAGGGGAGGTTAGTTTTCTCATCCAGTGTCGGTGCCCATTTACCAGTCAAATCTAGCAGATTTATGGAAAATAAATAAGCAAATTAATAAATAGCCTTGCTCTCTCTCTCTCTCTCTCTCTCTCTCTTTGTATCTGCATGTGTAAAAGTTGTATAATATATGATAACTTCCTGTATCTTGTGTGCACACTTGGTGGTGTTTTCTTTAATATCTTGTCTTGTTTTCACTTCCATATGTGCCAAAAGCAAACTGTATTATGAAGTGTCAATGCTCTTATCATTGGAAATTATGTGCAGTTCGGGTATCTGATTGATTAGAAGAGGAAATGGGTCGTGGTGTCAGCGCCGGTGGCGGGCAGAGTTCTTTGGGTTATCTTTTTGGAAGTGGTGAGACCACTAAAAATGCCCAAGTTGCCCAGAACCAAGTTGCTCAGAACCAAGGGCCAGCAGCAAACAATGAGCCTTCTCAAAAGCCTTCTGCTGCCCCTGCTGCTGCGCCTGCTGCTGCACCTGCGTCACAATCAATCGATAAGGAGATTCCAGCAGGTGTTCCTGGGCATCTTACTAACAATTACTTCCGTGCAGAGGGGCAGAACTGTGGCAATTTTATTACGGTATGATGCTAGTCAAGAATGTAAGAATGATTTAGACTATATTCAATAGTAGTTTTAACCGATGTTCTATTTTCTCATAGAATTTTCATTCTAAATCCGTTGGCTCATCGAATATTTTAGGTTACTTGAGTCTTCAGAATGCTATATTTGGAGAAGGAACATGTTAGAAATCAGAATCTCCTTGTAGAAGTCGTCTGGTCAAATTGGTTTTTTGTACTTTGTGACATCCACCTGGACTGCTTGGCCATACCAAGTTCCAACCTTAGAGTTTTCCTGTTAGTGAATTGGTACACTAATGGGAATTTTTCCTGCTGCAGCTTGTTGGCATGTGAAATAGAAAAGGGACTGATCAAATGGTATCTGCACTGAGTGTGTTCTGATATAATGGACTGCTCTATGCACAATTTTGTTTTCTTTTAGAATGGGGAAGTGTAAGAAGTTGGTTTGGGTGGGTAATGGTCCCAAATTCATAACTGTCAATCACATTATGAATAGCATAGGCTTCATACCCTTCATACATTATTAGTAGGGTCGCAGACACTCCCATATGCTTGATATGGCATAAGGTGGGGCTGCATCACTACTGCAGGCCACCGTTGAGCTTGGTTTGTTTTTTCTGCTTTATACAGAACTATCGACTGGTTGAATTATCCTCTGATGCATAGACACACAAATTTTGGCATGTCATGGAGACTTTCTATATGTTATTATGACTTGGACACCCTGGAAACCAAAATAATTCCATTTGGGGTCCATGTGTTCTTTGGCTTGAGCCCATTTTGTGATTATGGTATGTTCCTCTGTGTATAAATTTCCTGGTTTTTTGTTGAGATTTGGTTTTCAAAGCAATGCGCTGAATCAATTTCTGTATAGATGTCCAACCACCTCCTAATGTTATTGATATTGCAGCACACTATAAAAATAACGTGTACCTAGATTAACCATATTTCAGTTCCTCTTCTAGTAACGTTACCTTGCTAGCCTACCTATACTAATGTCATTTTGTCTCTTTTCACCAATTTCTAGTCAAAGGCAAAAGTATTCAACCGTGCACCCATGACACCTAATGATTATCAATCTGGAGAATATCATGTTTGTTACAGTTTGGGGGGGAACTTGTAACTGTACTTACGTATTGTTTTCTTTTGTTCTCTTTGCCTGAAGAATATTGGTTAGAAGATTTGTCCTTGATCGTGCAATTTGGTTGTCAAGGATCTCTTGTATGTCCCACGATCATAACATTGTGCTAATGTTTTGACAATGGTTTGCGTTTGTGGGTCCAGGATCGGCCATCCACCAAAGTCCATGCTGCCCCTGGCGGCGGATCTTCCCTGGGGTACCTCTTCGGTGGCAGTGGGAAGTGATGTCTTTGATCCTTAAGAATGCATCAACCGCGCAGTATGAGCGGACGCCATTCATTATTATGAAAATTAGTATTTCTATCTAAAATGAACAATTGCACTCTGTCCTTGTGCAGAGTTATGTATTGCCTTGTGGAATTCATGTGGTTTGGACATGCTTGGTCATGGATGTCATATAAAATGCTCGACCTTGTTTAGCATTTAAACTTTATTTTTTTAAATATTTGATCTTTTTATCATAATCTTCCACTGCCCAAAGAGAAGATGGCAAGGATAATAACAGGGGCATGTGAGAGAGGTCCCCTGCCCGAATAGGAGAGTCCCTCTCATAGAGCTCCTAACCAAAAAGGAGGGATAGGGATCCCATCCCTATATAAGTGACTTATTATGTTGTGTAAAGTAAATTTGTTTCATCTCCCGGCCAAGAAAGACTTCACTAGATTACTCATTTACCTGCCATGAAGACTGTAGAGGTTAATCATAACACGATTTCCATATTATTCATTGCATCTCCAATCAACGAATCTCCAAAATCATTGAGCACAAAGTTATATAGACATTTTCTGAAAATGTACAAAAGGCAATAAATTGACATGTAGTTGCCAAGGTCATTCCATGGTGGCAACTGAGAACAACATTTTCTTTCAACAGTGATCATTCCAAGTACTTAAAAAGAAAAAGAAAATAGATGAAAGATTGGAATGGATTGAATTTTTATTAATAAAATGTTACAAAATAATGTATTTTAATAATTTTAAAATACACATGGGTTACATCAAATTATATATGTTACTACTCTTTCTCAATGTTACACAACTTAATAATTTTTTTACTTCCCATAAATAATTTGTCCATATTTTTATTATATTTTTTTTATAAATTCAGTAGATTAGCCATTAGATTTGTAGGGTTCACCGTTAAATTTGTGTTAGGTCTATGTAAGTCCACAAATTTAATTATTGATTTATAAGATAAAATGAAAAAATATTAATGTGAATCATTTATCTTTTCAAAATCCACTATAGGATTATATTACCTTTACATACTCATCATGCTTACAAAATATCCAGAAAATTGATTAAAAACTCTCTTATCTAAAACATGCTCAAGATTATATATTTTATAGGGTTAAATACCTAACCACCTAGGGTTTCAAGACTTTATTTATTCCTCTTAGGGTTTGATTTTTATCATAGAGGTACTTATGTTTTCATAAATGATTGTTTTGGTACTTCCATCCACTTAAGTTATTTAACGGAACTCCATGTCACTGGTGGTACACTAAAATTTGAACACGTGACATAAGTGCACATCATAAATTATGCACCCCTAATATTTAGGTAAGTAAATTAAAAACATTAACTTTTTTTTTAAAAGGAATTAATATTAATTAAAAAGTAAAACAAGTACATATTTAAAATACCCACAACTATCAATTAAAACCTTTGTTTTCACTTTTCACGTTTCAATTCCTTCTTCTATAATAGAATGCCCAAACCTTAGGTAAGGAATTGAAAACGTGAAAAGTGGAAACAATGTTTTAATTTGATGGTTGTGGATTTGGTTGTAGGTATTTTAAATCTGTACTTGTTTTAATTTTTAATTAATTAATTCCTTTTAAAAAATAAAAGTTAATATTTTAATTTACTTACCTAGATATTAGGTGGCAAAAGTATAATTTATGATGTAACACTTATGCATGTCAAAATTTAGTGTTAGTGATATGGAGTTCCGTTAAATAATTTAACCAAATTGAAAAGTACCAAAATAATCATTTATGAAACCATAAGTCTATGATAAAAATCAAACCTAAATAAAGTCTTGAAACTCTAAGTTTAACCTTATTTTATAATCTAAAATTCCACCAAGCAAATGAAGTTTAGAGTAAATACTAAATAATATTTGATGAATTTAAAAGTAACATCGGCTGGAACCATGCCTAATGAAACGGAAGTTATTAGTTTGAATCCTCTTTTCCTTTTTTGTGCGGACATGTCAAAAAAAAAAAAAAAAAGTAACATGCTTAATAAATATTTATAGGACATGTAATCAAGCTTAGCAGAATATTAATTTAATTAAAATTTGATTGAGTAGTATAATAATATAATATCACAAAACTTACATTAAATGTAATTTAAACCCAATATATACACACGTGACGTGATTCGTGAGGACTGAGGTCTGAGGAGAAAAGGATAAGAGTAAATATAATTAACAAGTTATAGACCGCAAGAGCCGTCTAGTAAAGCATATCAAAACCTAAAACAGTTCCAGCAGCTGATAGCCCAAGCCCCATTGAGCCTACCTAGGGTTTCTCTCTCTCTGTGTCTCTGCTGCGCTGCAAAAGCTAGGGTTTTGAATTCGTTGCGGTTGCAGAGAGCTTCAACAATGACGACTGTGGTTCCAACCTCCGAGGAAGATCCCGCGCTCGCCGTTGTACGATTTACTTCTGAGCTCGCCTGGGCCGACGCCGGCCCCGAGGTACCCATCTCTCTATGCGTATTAATGTGTATTTGAATTTATATGTGAATATGTGGGTGTGCCTCAAATATTATTCGTACTTTGTGATTTATTTTTGTTGTAGTCATTAAATTCAGTGATTAACCGTTTTGAGTACTGGGAAAATCTGGGAGTTATTGTATAATTTGACTAGGCCTAGTATGGTTATGTGTCGCGCTTGCCAGTCTGATTGAAACTTCAGTTCAGTGTGCGTTAAATTGTGTGTTTTGGTCATTGGTCAGGTTGCCGAGCCACAAGTTAACAGACTTTGCGTGGAAGCCCAGGAATGTATGGTAATGAACAAGTGGGTGGAATTGGCTTCTCTGATGCTCACTTCTGCTGACTTGATATTCTCAAAGGTGGCCGAGAAAGGTGTGAATGCTTTATTTTCACTGGTTTTTACGATTATTGAGGACAATTTATTGCAAGTAGCCAAGTATTGTGTGTGTCCAAAAATATATATTTTTTATTCATAAAAAATTAAAAAATTGTGATTACTTTAGTGAATAATTTGCGTAATGAGTTGCCATATGTTAGTGGCTTTCTTGAGCTTATGAACAATGTGCAAGTGTGTAATTTGAGTGAGGAAAAGGGTGTCAATCAGTTTTTTCTGGGGTAGACACAACTTGGTTATCAGTTTCGCATAGGCGCTATGAGATTTGTATGAAGTCCTCAAATTTATGGGTATCAGGAAGGATTATTGAAATCAGTAGATTATCCGGATGTAGTGAGATCTATTGCCTGCCATTTCAGTTCCTTGGTGGTTATGTCATGGCCAATTTTGGTTATTGGTTCTAGATATGTGTTGGTAGGGGTTTCTTTTTGTTCCAACTCTAGGACCATTTGGAGTTGTGTTATGACACCTCAAAAAGTTAGTCCTACATTGGGAAGATGAATTGCTCACATTAAGTGGGTGAATTGTGCAAGTAGTGCTCATGGGTGCTATATGATGGTGGAGGGAAAAACGCTGACTATATCTTGTGATATGAACCCAAAAGGACTATTTAATTTGAAACTTTTTCTAGAATTCGTTATAAAGCCCCGTTTTACCTAGTAAGTAAGTAATGCGGGACTTAGCACTTATGACTATCTTTATAAATCACAAATTCTATGTGGAATACTCTTCATCTTCCCAATATGGGACCGAGGTGTTACATGTTAAGTCTCATATTAGTTCCTTATTAGGTGAGATTTGAGTTCTATAACTAATTCGAGGGAGCTCCAATTGCAACTTGACTAATCATTTTGGATTGATAGCGCATATGTGGTTTGCACTTTTCCTGGGTCGTTACATTTGTGCTCTATATTTCATCATTATTGAAAAATAAATAAAGGTTTATGTTAGGAGAGGAAAGTACAAGAATTAGAGTTTATTTTCCTACCATTTTCTTTGTTGAATTTATTCATTAATAATTAAATATTGAATTCACTCTCTTATGAGAAAAATGCTTTGGTTCTTCAATAATGCTGCAATATGCGGACTCTCGATGTTTTCCCATAATGTGGGGTTATTATAGGATTATCTACCCCAATTTCTTAGCACTTTAACTTTAGGATGGTGCATCTGTTTGTAGTTTCCTGATTGAATTATTTTGAACATGTCTTAATCATTTTAAGGCAAATATTATGGCACAGATAAGCTGATTAATTATACACTGAATATTGTGAATACTGTGGTGGCCGGTGTGAACTTAGTCAATCACATCATGTAATATTTAGTGAGCGTTAGTTAAAATACTGAAAATTATTGTTTGTGTTTTTATTGATACTTGCTAATGTTATCATTCATATGAACAAGATTTGCTGTTTGTTGATATCTTCTTCAGATCTTGAGTGTATCTTCACTGTTATCTGCAATCTTGTTACAAAGTCTGAAAGTCCAGATGAAGAGATTGAGATGGCAAAACTTATATCTGGGAAAATTATTCAGCAACCAAATGATAAACCTGCATTGCGGTTAAAGATGTAAGGTCACATTATGATTGCAATTTTAAGTTATAAGGTTTTGAAGGCAGTCTCTCATATTTGTTCCTTTTTCCTTCTAGCTTGTTCAATCTGTACAACCTATTGGTGAATCCATACAATCAGTTCCAAATTTACATGAAGGCCCTAACTTTGGCACTCAATGGGAAAGTCACTGAATACATCGCTCCTTCATTCAAAAAGATGGATAGCTTCCTCAAAGAGTGGAATATTGGGATATCTGATCAGCGAGAACTCTTTCTTGCCATCTCAAATGTTTTGAAAGAAAATAAGAGGTATGAGGGAAAGGGTTTCTCGCACACAAAAGTGAAACTAGTTGTATATATCAATTGGACAGGGCACGGTGTTGGCTTGCAAGTTTACTACTGAATCAATAAAAAAAAACATGTTCTCATTGTCTATCTATGTCATCATTAGTCTTTTTTCTTGATTAATGCATTACTATTTGCTTTTATTATTTTTTTTTTCTTTTCTTAAATTCCAGTTCAGCAAAGGACTCTTTCAAATTCCTGACAAAATACTTGGCGACTTTCTCCGGTGAAGATGCATATAAAATGAGTGAAGCCAAGGAAGAAGCTGTACACAATTGTGGATTTTGTGAAGGCGCCTGACATGTTTCAGGTATCAACACTCTTATAGAACTCAATGACTTTATTAGCTACTATGAGTGTAGGTATGGTGCTTTATGTGGGCATATACTCTATATGTTTTATCAACATAGTGTTGTGTATTTTGTAAGTTTCCTTATTAGTATGCTAAATATTTTCTTTCTGGTAGCCAAGTAATTTAAGAAACCTTACCATGGTGCTTGGCTCTCTATTGCTTTCAGATCTCGGAGAAAAGGATTTTTTTTTAAAATCTTTTTATGTACTGATTGAAACAAAAGGAATCTTCTATTATAGTATAGTTGCAATGACCAGTAGAATGGTTTTGTGCTGTAACAACTCAATGGTCTGAGATGAGCAATGAC
Source organism: Carpinus viminea (assembly GCA_013348765.1). Lineage (NCBI taxonomy): Eukaryota > Viridiplantae > Streptophyta > Magnoliopsida > Fagales > Betulaceae > Carpinus > Carpinus viminea. The sequence goes on along the minus strand of CP054671.1, from coordinate 35,892,168 downwards.
CTCTTAAACAAATAATGGTTGTAACAATATGGTGACTAGTGGTAAACGACTCGGCTCCTTGCAGTACTTGATTTTGAATCTCACTACACTTAAGTGGAAGTGTGCCTAGATCTATGTTGTTGCTCAGTTATACCCTTCTTGGACGCCTTCCTAGGGCTGTGGGTAGGGAGTGTCATTACCTCACTCCTCACTTTTCCTGCTTAACAAAAGGGAAAAAACTATTTGTAAGTGAAAACCTTGCAAGAAATGCAATATGAAAACATTACTTAAGTTAATTATGGCAGAAAAGGCCTAAATAGCCTCAAGTACTTTTTCAAAGCTGAGATCTTAACTTAGTCTAGCTATAATCCCAATTGTTTGTGCTGCGGATATTGCAAGTATTACTGATGCACTTCTTTTTAGAATCCATTAAAAATAGGTCTTTTAGAATACATTGGAGAATCTTTTGCTTGTTAAACCTTAGGTTTTTTCTAGAATTGGATTCTAATTTGGGAAAAATACTGTAGTGGTCCTTGGGGTTTAACCTTTTATCAACACTCCCTAGGGTTTAAAATTGATCTAATCACTCTATGAGGTATGTTATGTGATCCGCTCACTCTGTAACCTTGTGTTGGTGTTTTTATTGGAATTGTGATATGTAGGTGTAAGACTATGTTGGACCCAATAAAATATTCCATGTGTACAGAAGTACCACCTTACCTTGATGCATGGCCAAAAAAAAAAGAAAAAGAACCCCAGAAGGAAAACAAAGAAAAAAAACAAAAATGAAGAAAAAAGGAGGAGGACGGACCATCCCTCAACAGATGTGTGGCTGGGTACCAATTGCCCCCCTCTCCTTTTTTTTTTTTTTTGTTCCATTTTTTTCTTCTTTTCTTTTGGCCTCGTGTCAAGTTGAGGTGACTCTTTTGTACACGTGTTATTTTGTTGTGTCTAACCTATCTTACACATAGGTGTCATAATTTCCGTTAAAAATCCTAATGAAGGTGTACGGGGAGAGCAATTTGATAACGGAGCATATCTTAAGAAGTGATTTGATCAATTTTAAACCCCGAGGAGTGATTTGATAAAATGGTTAAACTCCAATGGCCTCTACAGTAGTTTTCTGTTCTAATTTTTCAATCCTTGAATGGAAAAGGTGGATGCTGAATCATTTATTGTTTTGTTTTACTTTTCATGTTCTTGGATGGAGAAAAGATAGGTTGTGTGATATGCCTTATGTTTTGGAGAATGCCAAATTTTAGACATGGTTTATTCTGCAAGGATTTTGGGCATCACCTTAAGTTTTTTTTTTATTTTTTTTTATTTTTCAATTTTTATAGCCTTTTCTAGATGCATCAACATGTGCATGTCTTCCATATTCTTTATTTCCTTTACCTAGATTTTTTCTGGTTTTGGGAGCTCGTGGAATTGACTCTTTATTGCTACATTGCAGTGTGATTTGCTAGATATGCCTGCTGTAGGCCAGTTGGAGAAGGATGCTAAATATGCATTGGCATATCAGCTTCTCAAAATCTTTCTGACTCAGAGGCTTGATGCCTACCTAGAGTTTCATGCTGCAAATTCTACTTTGCTTAAAAGCTATGGTAAAATTTCAATATTGTGTAAATTAGATGAGCTAAGCTTTATTAAACTTCACATAGCTTAAATTTTTGCCCGGAATATGCTCCTTGCAATGGTTTAGGTCTTGTACATGAAGACTGTATCATGAAGATGCGGTTGATGTCACTGGTGGATCTTGCCTCTGATGAATCTGGCCAGATTCCATATGCGCTTATCAGAGATACACTTAGAGTAAATTTCTTTGACCTCCCTTGTCGTGTGGATTTCCTTTTGCATTTTGGTTAATATATTGGTTTATGTTGCAGATCAATGATGATGAGGTGGAATTGTGGGTTGTTAAGGCAATAACTGTTAAGTTAATTGACTGTAAAATGGACCAAATGAATCAAGTTGTGATTGTGAGGTGCACTCTTTGATCTCTCGCTCTCTCTAATTGGTTTTGATTATAGCAAGATCTGATTTCAGTACTTGGCTGTTGATCTGTGGTTCATAGTCAGATAATAACAGGTCAATTTCTTGTTTCCCTAACAATTTGTGTTTGATATGCAGCCGTTGTACTGAGCGTGTGTTTGGGCAGCATCAGTGGGAAACACTTAGAACAAAGCTTGCAGCATGGAGGGTAAAGAACTTACCCTATTTTCTTTGAAATAATATTTATGCTCCCTTTAATATACCTCCCATATAATTGGATTACACCCCTCTGCCAGTTTTTTATAAGATTGAATTACTTACATTAAAAAAAAAATATATGTAATTGCTGAAGGAAAGAAGTCTGGTTTATTGATGTTTTTCTGACTACAGAAAAATCATGTTTATGTTGGAGATAAAAAATTGAATCATTTTTGGATAGTGTTGGGTTTGCTATGCTGGTGTGAGATTCTCCCCGGATTTCATGTTGACTAGCTGGTCATTCTGTACATGGATACGGACTTAATTGTTTGTGGGAGAATGATTAGATAAAACATCGCCTTTGTTTATGCACAAGGTACTTAATTGCATAACTTTGTTTCCATTTCCAGGGTAATATTGCCAATGTCATCAGCACCATTCAAGCGAACAGGGTCACTGAAGATGGCTCACAGGCAATGCAAGGCTTGATGATTCGTTGAAGTGTTATTATTATTTTCTTTATAACAAAATTTTGTTTAAAAGATCTTTATCATGAGATAGCCATGACTGTAATGTGGTTCTGAATTAAAGGCTTTTGATTCCCATTTTTTATTTGGGAACGAAGACCTAATCTATCTATTGGGAATTTTGATGGGATGCCATTTTAATTCATAGTTGTTTATCATACTACCTATGCTAAATCTTCTATTGATGTAAGGAATATTCTCAAACTTGACGGCTGTATTTGGAAATTTTGGTACATTTGACCCTTCCACCACAAAATCAACACGAGATCTAATTGTGAGTCTTAATGTTTGACCTGTGAGGTGAATTCCGTATTTTAGACCTTGTTACATTTAGATGCTAGTACAACTAAAGAGACGTAAGGACCAGCACTAATACAAAACTATTTATATAAAATAACATTAAGCACGCCTTTTTGGTTTATCTGGCTATTTATTTACTTCCATAACGTTTGAAAAGTTACAAGGTTTGTATGCATCTTGTAATATTCAGTAGGAAAAGCCAGAATCGTAATTTCAATAGAGTGACCTCACTTGTCATTTTGATTCATAGATTTGGGCCATTTGGCCATAAATCATTTTAAACTACGCTTCAGTCTTTGGGGATTGCAACTGTCTCTTCACCAACGCAGTGTAAATTCCATCCTGGCTGAGTAGCTCTTCATGGGTTCCGCATTCCGCTATCTGACCGTCTGCTATAACCGCAACACTGTCAGCGCTTTTGACAGTTGAAAGCCTGTGCGCTATGACAAGAACAGTCCTACCCCTCATTAGAGAATCCATCGCATCCTATATATAGCATTAGAATTGGTTAATTGATATGTTTGATAAATGAACTAAACAAAATTCATCTAAGAGTACAATAGATAAAATCGGGGACATTTTGTATATCTTTGTTTTTTCTTCTTATTCTTCTTCATTTTAATCAGTAAAGAAACGTCCAGGGCAAGGATCAATGTTGAATATGCAACTTTGCTAGCTACAATAAATTACAAATTACTTTGCTAGCTTAAGTATCTTAATAGACGTACTTGCCAGCACAGTATTATGTAAATAAAGCATTTCAAGGGAAGGATGTAGCTCCTGACGCATAAAAATAAGGTGCACATTTTCTTTTCTTTTCTGATAATTTTGGGGCAGGAAAGGAATAAGCTATGGGTGACCAAGAAAATGTCAAAATGGGGCAGCAGAGAGACTAGTAAACATTCATACAGGAAAGTTGAGCAGCTCCACCGAATTCAATGACCAGACCAAAAGTACACAGTTTATTATCTAAGGTTTGGTTTGTGTCCTGTGCATGTGCGCACATGATACAAGCTAAGGTGCTACACATCCCCAGTAAGTGATGTGACACCCCCAGCTTGTGTCATGTGCACACAGAACACAGGACGTAAGCTATACTCTATTCTCTATTATTGAAAAGCAAGAACAAGAATAATAATAAATGATTGGGTAGAGGAAGAAACTGAAGGTCCTCTGGAGGGGAAGGCTGGAGGAGACTTTGAATCTATACTTAAAACTACAGAGAATTACATAAAGGTTAAAAACGGAGTTAGATATGAATATAAAGTCACATAGTGCTGGTCCAGTACGTCATCAGCTTATATATGCAACACACTTGGTACTTTTCAAATCCATGAATTACTAAGATCAGCCAATCTTACCTGAACAAGGTATTCACTCTCGGCATCTAGAGCACTAGTGGCTTCATCCAGTAGCAGAACCCTTGGGTTCATTAGTAGTGCTCTCGCAATTGCTACTCTTTGTTTCTGTCCTCCTGAAAGCCTCAATCCTCGTTCTCCAACAACAGTTTGATACTTTTCTGGAAACTTATCTATGAATTCATGGGCATTAGCCATTTTCTGGAACATTTATCTCTTTATCAGTATAAATGGAGAAGAGTAAAAGTTGAAGATGCTCATTTGTCCAAAGGAAAGGGGGGAGAAAGGATTAAACTCACAGCTACAGTTTCTATATCAGTAAAGCTTGCTTTTCCGTTGAACCCATAGGCAATGTTTTCTTCCACGGAACAATTGAAAAGAACAGGCTCCTGGCTCACTATACTAATCTGTAAAAACATAGAAATATAAGGTTTGATTCTGTTATTATAAACTGTTGTTAGACATCATAAATGAAGAGAGCATGATAAATGGGAGATGTATTAACATTTACCCTCCTAAGGATTTTAAGTACACATCTTGCGTGAATTAGAGAGGGGTGATAACATTAGCACCTACTAAAAATGACCCTATTATTTAACCCATTCAAATTTGTCACAAAAGTCAAATGAAAATCATTTACCTCGTCCTCGTCTCTTTATTGCTATGCAAAATATTTATTTTAGATTCATTATATTAGAGAAGACAAAAACTGCTACAGCTTACATTTTCAGACTTCAGAGGTGAGTGAAATGAAATCACTCTGTTTTATAGGTGAGCAAAACACTTAAATTAGGTATCTTTTTATGGTTCACTCTTTGCTGGATTAGTTAAAGAACAAAAATGTCATTGCCATAGGTGGGTTATAAGTAAAGAATTGAGTTGATGAAAATGGTGCCAGCATATGACATGGGAGTTTGAAAATCCAGATCATTGTGATTTGGCTGGGTAATTTCAGTGAAGCTTGTAAAGAACGTGCTTAGACAGAAAAGATTGTCCATGGGAAACTTTCATGAAGAAAAATAGGTGACTTTTGTTCATTATTTTACCTAATTCCCATGATTTTGCTTTCAGAGGTGAAATGATATTGTTGCAAATATTATTGATCGTAGATGATTGAGAGCAAGTACAATGGAATACTAATGTTCATGGGCATGCTTATAACTTCCATGCTGATTGTATAGAGAATGCAGTCCTCATCTCTGATATAGCTACAGTTTTCTTTGCAGGTAATAGATGAGTGAAGACACTCTACTAATAAACTCTACTAAATTACATGCATGAACAGAAAAATATCCAAAAACAAAATTACCTTTCTATGGAGATATTCATGTGATATTTCCACTAGTGGAACCCCATTTAGCAAAATCTTTCCCTTGAGAGGGTCATAGAACCTCTCAATTAAGTGGGCTATTGTCGTCTGCAATAGACAATTAAATAATTGTAACATTCAAAAAAGTCAAATCTGCTTTTTACTCATTTCACCTAAAGGCAAAAATGACAAGAGAAAATGAAAATGAAAAGTGAGGATAATATTATTACTTTTCCACCACCACTTGGACCGACAAGAGCAACTTTTGAACCGGGCCTCAGTTTTAATGTTATTCCCTGCAATTAAAAAAGTGGTTGTAGATGGAGTCAAATGTAGACTTGTAGTGATGGAGCTAGCCATTTTCTTTGGGGGCATACATAAAATAAAAGTTAGAAAAAAAAAATTTGTGCAGATATAAATGTTCATTCAATAGAAAAGAAGAAAAGAACGCTATTTAAGGAAGAAAATGGTTATCTGGAATTTAATGAAATAAGCATGTAAAAGTTGCCACATAATACGAAGTTAATTTTTTTTATCAAAGTATATTTTATGGACACTTTTACATTTAATACGCTCATTTAATTAAGATCATTAGATAGAGAAATTATTTTTAAATATTTTAAAAAATATATTAAAGCTTATTTTGAATATATTATCCATAATATTTGTGTAACAATTCAACAATAATAATCATAAATAGATATATTAACTTCTTAGAGAGTATATAAAAGAATGATTTTATTTGGTGATTAGGGGTTATTTTAGATTCTTCTCAGTATGTATTTGAGGACTTACACTAAATTTGGAATGAGAGGAAGGAGGACTGTAATGGGAGAGAGAGAGTCACGTAGAGACTAAAAAAAGTGGAATCCAACAATCTTCCCAAAGGAGATGGGAGGGTGGGAAAAAGTGAAGGCTATGACTATGAAGATGTGAAAACCCAATACATTTAGTAACTCTGGTGTGTGCTTTGTGTGTTGGCCACTGAATAGAAATTTATATTTTACTACTAGGTAACTGGAAGTCATATTCTAGGACCTTAAATGCTGCTTCAGAACTAAGACCAACTCTGAAAACTACAAAAGCTACTATGGCGTTAACTATAACCAGATATCTTACTTCATTCAATCCTAAGATATCTGGGCAACAGAGCAGACCCAATTGAATCTTAGAACTAACGTTTCATTTCCTTTATGTTGTACTAATCTTCTTTCAGTTTATAGTGTCCTAATCCTAACGCATGAAAGGGTTAGATCAATAAAGCTGATTCCACTGTAAAAATATCTATGCACATTGATGCAATCCTCTTGTTTGCAAGATATCAATTCTCATTATTACCTTAAGTACCATATGACTTGGCCGAGAAGGGTAAGCAAACCAGACATCATCCATTTCCACATCTCCATCAGGATTTCTGTCATCAAGGTTTCAATATTACTCAGAATAATATTACTTCAATCTCAATAAGAGGATAAAAGTATGAGATGGTTCAACTAACTGACCCAATAGGGCACTTATCTCCTGATCTTGGCATGGATGAGATACGATCCATGAGCTGAAAAACTCTCCTGCTTGCTCCTGCAGCTTTCATTGCTGTTGTATATAATCCTGATAAAGAGGATACCGAGGACCCAACTGCAGATGGATAAATTTATTAGTTTTGTAAAGTTTTAGTACCTATAAAGCTTTCAAAGAAACAATGAAAGACAGAAATAAAAGAGGCAGTTACAAACAACCAAACAATACAATTGAAAGCATGCTAGCTTTGGCTAAGACGGTTTAACATAACCCTAAATAATTGGGTAAGGTGATTTACATAATTCCAAAGCAGAACCCTAACGTAAGTCATGTGTAACTGTCAACATTAATCAAACTGGAAAAGTCTCTTAAGAGGGTTTGCATTTAAAAGAAATTTCCCAATCTTTAATAATCATTTACAGAAACCTATCACACTTTGAACACTTTTAATATATATATATATATATATATATATATATTTTAAATGCAGAATGTTCTTTTACAGCATAAAATCTATAACATTGATCGAGTTTCCTAGAAATTTTTTAAGTGTCTTATGATTATGTCTAAGACGAAAGCTAAACTCAAACATAATTTTCCCATGACAGGTACAGTTTGCAGGCTGTAGACAATGAGGAAAGTACCTGTTAGGCTATAAAGAATGAAGGAGGTAAGAGCGCCTGCAGTCATGGTGCCTGTTATTGTCAAGTAAGCTCCATAAACCACCACTACGATGACAGATAATGTGGATGCTGCATTTAGTCCTCCAAAAAATAGGCCAACTACTCTCTGTGGCAGAAAAAGCAAACCTTAAAAGCTCAGAAATTCTCTCAAATATATGAACTCACAGCTTACAAACGTGATTTGTCAAGAAACTCACAGCTTGTCTGAGGCCAAGCTTCAATGTCTCATCAACTTTTTCTGAGTAATTTGAAACCGCATAAGCTTCTTGAGCAAAAGATCTGACTGTTCGAATAGCCCCAAAAGATTCCTAAAAAGCAATATTGCTCAGGAAAAAGGTTTGACTTTCTGAATTAAAAAATTGACTAACATTCATAATAATGTCTTACTTGGCTGTTCTACATTTCTAGAGCCATTTAACATCAATAAATTGACCTAATATACCAGAAGCTAGAGGAACACATGCACAAATCAGTTCAGAACTACATTTGAGTTATAAATTTTATTTTTTTCTCTTTTCATCTTCTTTATTTTATCCTTTAACTCAGCAATCCTAAATTCTGTCTACGATTTCAATCATCAATACAAATACTAAATTCGCTATAAATGCCTGCATGGGTTGTATTATGAAATTTATCAGTAGCTCCTTTATCTAGTCATCTCTTGATAAAACTCTTTGATGCATTTAACATAATCAAGTCTTTAATTTTTCTTTCCTTTATCTTAGCATTTTTTAAAAAAAAATTAAAAAGCGAAAGGTGCAACCCAAGAATACAGAAATATACAAGAGAAACACCTAAGAAGGAGAAGAAAGAGAACAAGGAAATCATGAAAGCTAAGCACAAAGAGAGCTAAAATGCAGATGTCCAAGTACACAAAGTATTAAAAAAATGGGCATAAGCCCTGTAATGCCCTCTCATGGTCCTTGAAACATTTATCACTCGTTCCCTCTAGATTTTTTAAAAAAAAAAAAATCCTTTGCCCTGTCCTGCACCTTTGCCATAAAACTCATCATAATCTTAAATCTAGCCTCTTAAACTGCCTTTTAGAATTTCTTTTTCGCACTTCAATTTCTCCAAATACCATATATGCAACAAAAAAGTTAGTAATGTTGAAAATGCATGGTTCCCAATACCATGAATTGAAAACTTCAAAATAAATAAATAGCAATATAAAATTCATATTATGCTCACAAACCTCCGCAATTGAGGCAGCCACTGCAGCTGCAGCTTGAGTTGAGTGAGAAAGTTCACGAAGATAACGCCCAAATTTTGAACAGCAATGGAAATGACTGGCACCACTAAGAAGGAAGAAACATACAATAAGCAAAATTGGTGCTAGAGTAATGAACATAGCTGTAAGTGAATAAAATCAATTACATGTTAACTTCCATGAAGATGAGAACATGAAGCCAATGCCAATAAATGCAGTTGTTAGATTTCGAAGTGCCTCAGAAAGATTGGTAGTTGCAGCATTCTTTATGATCTGTGTGTCTTCAGACAGCCTGCTTAGGAGTTCCCCTGTTCGAGTAACATCAAAAAATGCTATTTCCTGTTGAACCATGTAGGATTAACCATGACAAATGGTATTCAGAGTTTCATATCAATACCAGAATGAGAATGATAGAATTAATTGGTACTGATTATCTAAAATATTGACTTCCATTGTTTCTAATGCTGCTCAACCATCCACACTTAAATCTCACACTCAAGATGTTATTGACAGTTAGAAAATCTTGGCAGCATGATAGATTGATGAAAATTCCAACAAACCAACATGTACAGTGGTTTAGAAATTGGTATTGTGTGTTTTAGTACTTTTGAATCTCACAGATGGCTGCTCCAGATTTTTTAATTCTGAGAATTAATGTGTCTAACCTGATTGATAAGGTGACTGAATAAGTCCTTTCTCAAACGAGCTACAACCCTTTCACTTGCAGAAGAAAACAACCATGCTCGAACTGCTGTGCACAGAGAACTAAAAAAACCATGGTCAATTGACAGCAAACAACACAGAACTAATATGGGCTCTTAAAATATGAAACAAGGATAGAAATCTACCAACATACACACCAGACCGACACAGGTACAACTTCTCCTTTAATTTAGATGGCTCTATCTCAAATGCATTATTACTATCCTTCTTACGCGTCTTACAACTAACTCAAAGAAAAATGCATTTGATAGAGATCTAGTAGATTCGTGGCTCATTGGACAATATATATTTGCATTTTGTGGTGTAAAGCTCTAAATTATAGTGACGTGAGCTCTGAAGTTAGAAAAACAAAGTTAGGTTAATAAAAGTTACAAGAATTCTTGCCTTTCTTGTTTCTAGTTGGAAGAAACTGACTTTCTTGCCCACAGGTTTCTACTTTGGTGAAGGCTTTGCTGAAACAAGGCTTCCTTGTTTTGACGTTTGATACTTGTGGTGTTTCCAAGCCAAAAAGAAAAGGGTAAAATATTTGGTGCTCTTAATTCTTATGTTCTGGCCAAAGCATGCTTTAATTTATTGGAAATTGTACATGAGAAGTACTTCTGCACATCTATCCTCTTTATATAAAAAATTAATGGAATTATCAATGAAAAGTGAACAGAAAAGACATTAGTAATGATGTAGGACAAAAGCCCTGTTTGAACGGCTCTATTTATCATTCAAATGGACACAGTGGCAGACTGCAGCAAAGGTTTTCTTTTCACATATTTTAGTAGGTTTAGCTCGGTTTTAAGGGTAATTTTTGTCATATTCTGTCATTAAGGTTGGCGTTTACTATTATAGCCCATATAAAGGCATGCTTTGGACTTCTTATTATTAGTTACCAATTCATCAATAATGTTTTAGTCAAATTTCTTCAAGAGTTAAGCAAGTTAACTCAAATCCCTACTCCTTACACTGTGTCAGTTGATCCTATTGGATTTTAATGTTGTTAGATTTATGCTTTCACAGTAGTTTATTTATTCAAATAGGTTTCTTTACTTATCAGTTGAAGCCTTTTAGGATCTTTCTTGATGCTTTCTGTGATGTTGATTACATTCATTTTTTTTTTTTTTTTTGGTTTCATAACAAGTTACACGCATGTGCCTGCATGCGCATCATGTTCTCTTTAAAGTCTGAAAATGTTTGACAACAACCGATTGAACTGACCCTTGAGACCCAAATAATTCTTATAACTTAAGAGCCACTAGAAACTATTTTTTCTCAGGGCAGTAAATATGAGAGAGTATATCATACCCAATTACAACTATCAGCACAATATCCAATATGGTGTCCCTGATGGCATCCAGAGCTTCTGCCTGCTGTTCAGGAGTTCTGATTTCTCTCGATACAATGTCTATTATCATACCACCATATTTTGGCTGCACAACAAGAATAATGATATATCTTTATAAAGACAAATATTGCAGTAAGAACAGACCAAATTACATGTTAAAGTTTACTTTAGAACTATTAAACTTGTCTCATGATCCTATGTGTACATATCTCTTTCAGCTTATCAGAAGATAGGAGTCAGAGCAAAAGCTTTTACCTGTATGAACAAGTACCCACCTACAAAAGGAACCATCGATGGCTTATAGTAATATTATTATCACCCAATTATGTGAGTGCACATGCAAGTGTTAAGTCCCATATTGAATAAATAGTGAGTAGTATATTGTTAAGCCCAACTTATAAAATTAACCTTTTAGGTTAAGTAGTGTCTAAACATGTCATATCAAGCCCCCTCACTTGAAGACTTCCCAAGTGTTTATCTTCCAAACAAATGGTATCAAACCCAATGGTTTAGCTTATGATGGAAGTTTCTTGATCTTGACATGTTTGTGGCTCTGTTAAGCATATGGGTAGGCTCTAACAGCGAGGTGTGTTTATTCGGTCACTACATTTAGTACAGCTCTTATATGCATGAAAAAAAAGATTTTCTAGGTGGAGTTGAGAAGCATACTACTAGATATATTGGCTATAGTAATACACAAAATGTTATGTTATTCTATATCGTCAGTCAACCCTAAAACTTGTAGTAATTCAACATTTTTACATATTTATGTTTGTCCTCATTGAAAAAAAAAAGAAAGGTTCCCATTTTCCTTGAGTCTCCAACATTTAAAGGATTGACAATATAGCATAAACTTCCAATTGCATTCATTGATTGGAGACAGTGAGCCAACAGCAATCGTAAAAGAAGCTTTGCTGTTAAATTAACAATCCATTCAATATCTACCATTCGCTATTTAGTGTTAGATGATAATTAAGCAGAGGAGATAAAAATGGGAGAAAAAAGAGATTCTGCACCACCACCGATAGGACAATAACATACAATCAGAATACTTGATGTGGATGCTAGCAATAGTGCAATGGTGGCAACAACTAGCTTCCCTGCATCAGGTTTTGCCTGTGAAACAGAAGGATTTAAACAATTAGACATATTTCAGCATTACTACTACATTATCAGAACCCATCACAACTTTCCCATTTACCAGTGATAATACTCTAGAAAATCCAACATTCGCTGCCTGCATTTGCCAAAACACAATTATAAATTATAAATTTTTACTTTAAAAAAAAAAAAAAATTTGAATTAGAGATGAAGAAAATTTGTAGGCTTTCATGGGATGACTAGTCATTACCTCTACTGCATCCCCATGCTCAAGGTCTGTTGCAAGTCCATCAGCCGATTGGTCTTCATATGCTTTTTTCTTTGCCTACATGGATCAAAGCAATTTGAATTCCTCTTTTTTCAGGATCAATTAAAAGGGACCTTAATAGTCTTCTTCCAATCAAATATTTAATATTTTCCTTTTCAAAATAAACAGACTACCAAAGCCTTCTGAGAAAAGGTACAGATGAATACACACACACAAATCATGGGAACGGAAGAACTGGATTTTGTTAAGGTGTTGATTAAATGATTAAATTTACATTTTCCTATCAGCCTAAACTTTTGGAATAAGTGATTTTTAACATTATATCAGAACAAGAGGCTTTGAGTTCGAATTCTGACTCCATTAAATTCACCTATTCTCCCATTTAAATTAAATATTCTACATGTTGGGCCTCACCTAATCAAATAATATCAGCATACTTGTTATTAATCACATCCAAACCAAAATACTGGGAAGCACCAAATTGAACATTATGTGTATTTTCAGTTTCAGTTTCTCAACCAACAAATGCTGTAGAAAGGAAAATACCCCCATTCCCTCAACCCACCCCAAAAAAAAAAATAAAATAAAACTCGCTACCAATCAACTCATGGGAATTAAGGATTCAAGAAAGAGGAAATACAAAGAACGACTTGAAGAGGAACTAAACCACAAGATTTTCAGAACACCTTCTTTCTAAGCATGTAGCAAGCAACCCAACCATGTCACCAAGAACACATAATAAGAACAATTTATATAACAGCACGTAGAAATACAATAGGCAAAGCTCAATTGGTTGAACAGATACTTGGAAAAAGAAAAAGTGACATCACTAAATACAGCAATTGAATATATAGGACCAAGTTCTTGACATGGGCATGTTACAGAGAATTGAACAAACATGAACCTCAAACATATGACCCATAAATAAATCTCAAATAACAACAAACTAAGATGAACGAAAAAAAGAAAGAAAGACATAAAGTTAGAAAGCAAACCTCCTTATTCAAAAGAGAGACTCGCTCACTTCCAGCGGAAGCAATGGACTTGGAGGTCCAATCCAAGTGCTGCTTCTTGCCCATCAAAGGAGGAAGCTGCGTTTTGCGGGGAATTGGAGATGGGTCAGAAAGTCGTTGGCAAAGTGAGCGGGCCAAAACTCGGGGACAAAGATCTTCACAGGCCAAATGTTTTAAATTAAACCTTTCAAATAACTAAAATGGATTAATAATGATAAATAAATTTATAACGACAAGGAATTTTCTTTTTATAAACTTTGAGATGACCAAGACAAGTTACAACCCCCACCAGCACTACCTAAAGCCTCAAGGAGGTCAGGAATCACAAAAACATCAAGAATCTCACCCTCCTAGCTATCAAACTCCAACTCCAGCTGCTACCCAATTCTACATGTGATCTTCCTTTTTCTTTTGTTTTTATTATATATATACAAATATTTTTATTTCCCCTTTTGTGTGGCTGATAAATTGATAAGTCCGTCTATTATTTCGACTCACGAGTCACGACTGTATATATGCTAAACATCACGGATTCAGATCTAGTGTTAAGTTTTTAATAACATATTTTATTTTTATAATATAATTTAAAAACAACCATTGAGATTGCAACAAAGGACTCGAATTTTCTATAATTATAAATTTTGTTATTATTCTTGACCCTTCTCTTAACAGAAAATTGTTTAGAAACTTTAAAATATTTTGATCCAAACCTTAGAGAGATAGAAAAATGTAATTGTTCTCAATGAGTAGTTCAATTAATTGTGTATTACGTCTTATAAAATAAAGATTATTAATTTAAATCCTTATCTTTTTTCTTAACATATCAAAAAAAAAATGCAATGAAAATATAAGCACCCCTACATATGATATCACGTCCAACCATTTTACCTACTTTATCTAAATATTTTTTTTTCCTGGGTATTAAACTATACTTTTATTAAGTATAATATGTGACATTTGAGAAGGACACAGCGTCGTACGTACAACGTGCCAAACATCAAGAGTTGTCCATTGTGGCGTGGTACAACTTTACCTAACCCTGTAGATCTCTTGCCTTCTCGGAATATCCATCTGACCTACACCTTTTATTTATTTATTCTCTTGTGGCATGTGGGGGGTGGATATTATTTATAATATTCGACCCCCACTAACTCACTCCAATAATTATATTCTCTCTTGTCCTTCCTTAATGAGTTGTTAGACAGTCCAAAAACATGAACTAGACCCTCCTCCCAAAAAAAGCAAATATAATTATATAATTACAATAATTAAATATTAATAAATTTAAAGAACAAAATTAAATTTAGTCCTTAATTTTGAGTGTAATTTTAATTTAGCACTTCAATTTTTAATTTTGACAATTAAGTTTTAAACTTTGTCTCTAGTTTTAAATAAGTAGCTCAATCAATCTCATCGACAATTAATTGACGATACGTCACCACCACCAATTAGTGGTAGTCAACCGCCCCTCTTTAAAATAATTGTTTTGAAGTGTTTTAATTTGTTAATTATGGTATATTGCAATTTAAAATAATTGTGTTACGTAACACGTACAATTAGTTAACATATGATGTGTTAAACGAGAGTCACGTAACATTAATTAATTGATTTGACATTTTTTTGTTCGAAGTTACAAATTATGGAAATTGGGAACTTAAGAGAATAGTAACATGGTATAAAATGGGTAAGAGAATGTTAAGATGAACTCCATTGGAGCCGAAACTATTGTAGAATTTTGGCAACCCACCTCAGGGCAGTGGTGAATAGTATATTAGCTTTAATGTATTTGTCAAATTTTATAAAATAGAGAATTAGTTCTTAGTTTGTAAATTTCATTAATATTTGAAATTAGTATATATGTTTTCATAAAAATATTTAAACAAGATTATGAATAGCTGAGATATATTGATGGGTTTATAAATCAAAATCAATTTAAAAATGAAGTAATTTTTATTCTAGAATTGGTTCATTTGGTTTTGAACCAATTCTGTGTATGGTTGGCCAAATCCCTAGAACCTCAATTTAGATAATATTGTTCAAATTGTTGCCAAAAGTCGAAATAAGGCCTGCTTAATTAGATGGCTTATCAAGACCCAGCTCCAGCTCTACAGCTGTTGAACTATGCTTTGGGCTTACAACTGATGTTTAATCTTTAGCCCATCCGATCACTTCCTAAGCTTTCGCATTTCGCCCAACCCTGCATGGCTGCATTTGTGAATCGTTATTGAAGTTTTGAGCATACTACAATTTTTATTATATATATATATATATATGTATTTAACAAATTGACGTAACATGATAGTTTATAATTAATGAAGTGATTTAAGAATGTATTATTGACAAGTTAATTACTAATTAATTAAATTAATAAATCTTTTTTTTTTTAACAATTATGAATTTACTATGTCAATTCGTAAGCCTACGTTATTATTGATTATGCGCGGAAGACTTAAATACTTTCTAGTCATTGCTCCGGAGAAAAAGAAGAAGAAGAAAGATTTCTTTGATTGGCAAGTGGTGTATAGCTTATGAGGTTAGTGGCGTAGATTCACAAAAAGTGTTGTATAAAAGATTAGGAAATGTCAATTAAACTATATATTGTAATCAATTGACCAATAGATTTCATATTTGATGATAATGGACATAGCATGTAATGGATTCCATCCTATCGTTTGGAAATATAGAATAAAATAAGGGTTATAATTAGTACCTTTTCGGTTTGCACTTTTTTTTTTTTTTAATTAGGTTTCTAAAATAGTCAAATCTAGTACTTCACCTATAAAAAAATATAAAATTAATACCTCATTAGTTTCGTCAATCCTAATTAACGAAATTCTACGGCCAATTACCGTAACTGGCGGAAACGGAGGAAGGGGACTGGCATAGCCATGACCCCGGTCCCTAATTCCTAAGAACAAAAAAAATTATAAGGTATTTTTTTTTCAGCCTACCATGCCCCTAACCGCGAATAGATATGTTTATTAATTATGATTTCCTTACTTTGGTTCTTCTTCATTCTACCTACTGGGCCACAAGTGGAGCTAGGTGAGGCAATGAATTGTTGCTATGGAAGTTTCGGGTTTTTCCCTTTTTCTTTTCTTTTTTCTTTTTATTTATAATTTGTAGTCTAAATGATATAATAATATTTTAAAGGGGTTAAATATCTAATATCCCCTTGGGGTTTCACAACTTTATTTTTTTTTCCCTTAAAGTTTGATTTTTATCATAAGATGTTCCTGTGATTTTGATAAAGGGTCAAATTGGTCATTTTGTTAGTTAATAGTTAGTTGATTTAACAAACTGATATATTAACAAATGAAAAATTTAATACTTGGCATAAGTGGCCACATCATCAGTGATGATGTGGCCACCTAGTTAAATTTTTTATTTTTTTTAAATATTTTTTCAAAAAAAAAAAAAATATTTTTTCAAGGGGGTGGCTACGAATTTTTGTCTTTTTGTCTTTTTTTTTTCCTTTTTTTTGAATCTTTTTTTTAAAAAATAATAATTAATTAGGTAGCCACGTCATTAGTGATAACGTGACTACTTATACCAAGTGTCAAATTTTCATTCGTTTACGTGTTAGCCCGTTAAATCAACTAACAAAAGAACCAATTTGGTCCTTTATCAAAACGACATGGACCTCCTGTGATAAAAATCAAACCTTATGGGTGAAAAAATAAAGTTGTAAAACCCCGAGGGGGTATTAGATATTTAACCCTATTTTAAATTGCTTTTATTATTTAATTAAAAATAAATGAAGTCCTAAATTTAAAATATTATATTGACAAAAGTCCACGTAACAAAGTTAAATGTACAACGCCTGTTACACAACTTTATGTAGTTGGATTGAAGGAGGAGCTTTTACAGATGTCTACTATTTTTTTTTTCTGAATTTGTTAAGAGTCTGATTTCTTGCTCCCATGAGGAACCTCTCAATGCTCACCCCTAACTTCTTCTTCTTCTTCTTCTTCTTCTTCCTTCTTTCTCATATCTCAATTGCTACTTCTACACCTCCTTACGTACCTGTTGATGACATTACCCTCAACTGCGGCACTTCTGGCAGGGCAAATGATACGGATAAGCGCGAGTGGATTGGAGACATTGGCTCCCAATTCATGACTCAAATAGAAGAACCCAATCACAAATCTAACCACTCTGAAGCGGAAAGCCATGACTACTTGGATGCTGTCCCCTACCAGACTGCCCGCATATCTTATTCCCAATTCACGTACGTGTTTCCTGTCAACCAGCCTGGCCCGAAATTCATTCGCTTGTACTTCTACCCGGCTTCTTACAAAGGTTTTGATAACGCTGCCGACTTTTTCACTGTCAGAGCGGGTTCGTTCACCTTACTTACAAACTTCAGTGCTTCACTACTTGCCAAGTCCTCGGGCGAAAGCACTCTTTTTAAAGAGTTCTGTATGAACGTTGAAGCGAGTTTAGATGTAAAATTCATCCCATCTCCAAGTACTTCTGGTAAATTCTATGCTTTTATTAATGGAATTGAGATTGTCTCCATGCCAGACGACCTCTACTATGTGGGTCCAGCCGTCCATAAGTACGTCGGCCGAGATTCTCAGTTCCCCATTGACTACAAGATGGTACTCGAGAAGGTTGTTCGATTAAACGTGGGGGGGAAATCCATATCACCGGTGGGAGATACTGGCATGTTTAGAGAATGGTCCCCGCACGAAAATTATACATTGGGTGGAGGCGTAATCACTCGTGATCCATTTTGAAACCCATATACACGATCATAAAAAATTACACTGCATCTGATGATGTCTATAAGACCGCAGTGTCAATGGGTCCAAACAAAGCCAATAACTTGCTTTCTAATTTTACGTGGCAAATACCAGTTGATTCGGGATTCAATTATCTGGTGAGGCTCCATTTCTGCGAAATACAGCCCGAAATAACGAGAGTCGGCGAAAGGCCATTCCTTATCTATATAGACAATAAGATAGCCGACGGCAGGGCTGATGTACTTTTGTGGAGCAAAAGGAATGGGACGCCTGTGTACAGGGACTATATGGTAAGGATTCAAAACAAGGGAGTTCATGACGAGGTTGATCTCTTCGTTGCTCTACACCCAAAATATGCGATCAACGATGCCATTCTAAATGGTATGGAGGTGTTCAAATTGAGCGACCAAGATGGACACCTTGCCGTTGCCGGACCCGATCCTTACAGTTTGCACTCTCCACCGGCGGCTCAACAACCTACTTCAACAGCCAGCGAGTCCAAGACAAAGAAAACAACAATCATTGCCATTGGAAGTGGTGCAGGCTTCTTGGTTATGCTCACTCTAGTGTGTTACATGCTTTTCTGGAAACTGAGGAAGACCAAGCACTATGCTTCTTACTATCCACTATCCAAGTGCTGGTGCTGGCCTGAGTCAGAGCCAAACAAAGGAAAGTCAACAAGGACAAGAGCCTCGTCACTGCCGGAAGAACGATGCCGCCACTTCTCACTAGACGAATCAAAACAGCAACCCACAACTTCCATGAAGAATTAATTATTGGCGTCGGTGGCTTTGGCAATGTGTATAAGGGTTTCATTGATGAGGGTACAATGATGGTGGCGATCAAGCGCTTGAACCCGGAGTCAAAGCAAGGTTTCCGTGAGTTTTGGACAGAGATAGAGATGCTCTCTCTGCTTCGCCACGTCCACCTTGTCTCTCTCATAGGATTCTGCAACGAGAAGAGTGAGATGATCCTCGTCTATGACTACATGACTAACGAGACTCTCCGCCAACACCTCTATGAAACCAAAAACGATCCCTTTCGTGGAAACAAAGGCTCAAGATTTGCGTCGGAGCGGCATCTGGTTTGGACTACCTGCACACCGGCGTGAAGCAACCCATTATCCACCGTGACGTGAAGACCACCAATATTTTGCTTGACCAGAAATGGGTGGCCAAGGTTTCGGATTTCGGGTTGTCCAAAATGGGTCAAGATAACACGGCGGTTAGTACCATGGTAAAGGGTACGTGGGGGTATTTGGATCCAGATTATGCACGACGTCAGCAACTAACGGAAAAATCAGACGTGTACTCATTTGGCGTGGTGTTGTTCGAAGTATTATGTGCCCGAAAAGCACTAGATAAGAAGGTCGAGACCGAGCAATGGCACTTGGCCAACTGGGCCCGTAAATGCATTGAGAGGGAGAACATCGGCGGAATTATTGATCCGTATCTAAAGGGCAAGATAGCTCCCGAGTGTTTCAAGGTATACGTGGAGGTTGCAGAGAGCTGTGTGCGTGATCAGCCGATCCAACGACCCACGATGAATGATGTAATGGAAAAGCTCATGTTTGCATTAGAGCTGCAGGAGAAAGCGGACGCCATGAAGGAGAAAATTAATCCTAGTGGTGAGCATAGCTATCCGGAGGTGGTATCATTCAGTGTTGCCGATACCATTAGTGTTCCTCAGAACAATAATGTTTATAATGGACACGTGCTGGAAACGACTAGAGGACCGGATTAACCACGACTATACAGGGTTGACATACCCAAGTGACCTTGATTCTGATGCTATTACTAGTCAAGATGTCTTGCCGGAGACCAACAACTCCAAAGCTTAGGTTTGTTACATGTTTTTTCCGGTGTGGGGCAAAACAAGAGAAAAGGAAGTGTATGAATGTGATTCAGGTCATTTGACCATCACTTTTTTTTTTTTGAAGGCTAGGCTAATGCAAGAAACTTTATTCTGTACACATGACAACGTATTTACATAGTCTGTATGTTAATATGGAACGGAGTGTATATTTATATTCTGCATGAGAATTTTATAAGTACGTACTTGACAGTTGACTCAATCGTTTGCATATATTAGATGAAGCTCAGAGAAAAATCCTCGCAAAAAATGTTTTTTTTCGCTGAAATCAAGTCACCTATGATTAATAATTAATTATCTTCTTCTTTTTCATCATAAAAGCTTAATCATTTGTTTAATTTTGTTGGTACCAAGATGAAACGGTGGAAAGTTGGCTTTTCATATTCTGTAAACTCAGTCTCATTGCATGATCACTGCAGGGTTCATCCTGTTTTGTTGGAGCTACATATATATATTATAATATTTCTAACATGTAATATAATTAATTAATATTTGGTAAAAAAGTAATCATTCTTACTACTTTTACGTTCGTACCCAATTTCTAACATTTAAAGGGAGGCACCCGATCGAGATAAGGTCCAAATACTTTTACCAACAGGCTATCACTGTTTTGGAAAGCAACGTACGGAGAGAAAAAAGAAAAGTTAAAGAGAGAGAGAAAAGAAATATGACCCACTTGTAAAGCTAAAGTTGGAAGATATATCAACGAGTCTTCATTTTTTGTTGGTTCACTGGGTTGGTTTGTGTAAAGAAATATCACCCACTAGTTAAACTTTTTTGGCTAAAGTTTTTCTTTGTTAGATACATTGCGGATAATTATTGAAAGTTACTCGTTCATTAAAAAAAAAAAAGTTGGAAAGTAAGCCACTTTCATGGAAAAGATTGAACTGGCAAGGATTCTTATGCGATAGTAGCTCTGTGGATTGCATGTATGGATATCGTTCGATCGGAAAAGCATCTCCATATGATAGTCACCGTGAAGATATACAGCTCGGATTAATCCGCACCAGCGCATAGATGAAATATGACGCGTGTTTGATGATGACCGACTCATTTTGTTCAAACGCGATCATGCACTTTTAACAACTTGTATTCGAAGTTTAAGACGAGAAGAAAAGTGAAGGAAGCTTTCGAAACCAGAGAGAGGGAGAGAGAAAGAAAGTGATAGAGAGGGAAAGAGAGAAGGGCTTAGAGGAAGGAGGAAGGAGGAAGGAGGTCTTGAAGAGCTCTACAAGTGCAAGCCTATCTAATCTGGATTTCATTGGTGTTTTTTAATATTATTTGTTGGAAGATTTAAAAAGTTGAGTTAATTTGTTTTGTTTTTTTTTTTTCCTAAAAAGTTGAGTTAATTTGTTGGCTTCATTTCATTCTTTTATTTTTTATTTTTTGAAAAAAGACACTTGAAATTACTGAATAACATTTTTCTTTAAGAGAAATATTAAATATACCATAAAAAAGAACGTAATTGGAAAATAAGAATCATAAAGCTTCCACATACTAACTACCCAAATTATTTTGTCATTGATGCTTTAACCTTTGAAATCATAAAAATAGTTTTGTGCCAGAAAAATTCCCTCACAGCAGGTTTTCTGCAGATTTATTGACTTAAATCCTGTCATTTCATGGGTACACGTTTAGGTCAATTCTAAAAGATTATCTCTAACTTTTCTTAAATCGGATGAAAGACATAAATTTTTGACAAATTAAGTCGTAGGAACTTCTACAATTTAGCATTTAAAAAAGTAATATCTGTCACTTAAGATACGATAAGCAAATGTTTTCACATGCTTTTGTAATATAGTCTCAATATTACATGCAAGAGTATTTAAAAGGTTATAACCAGTAATTATTAGCTATAACCATAATCGCCTTGAACGGTTATCGATTTTTAATAACCACAATCGCTTAGATGAGTAACAGTTATTTTATAACCAGCGGTTTTATATCCACTTTTTTTAGTATGGACTTTTTAATTGCTTTCGGCCTTTAATTAGTCTATTTTTTGAGCTTATTTTAAAGGTTGACAAAATGTTTCAAAAAAAATATGGAATAAAACATGTTTTTTGGGCCTACCTATATTTTTTTAATAAGGCTTAGTCCAAAATATCACATGCCACATTATATATTTAACATACATAATTTTAAATAACCCAAATTCATTAATCAAAATACAAATGAAAAAATTAATACAAATATTTAATATATATTTATATTATTATATATAAATGAAGGAGTTGTCCTATCTCTTAAAATCGCTAACCGCAACTATCCTAGATAGTTAACGATTTTTAATAACCGCCTACCAAAACGATTAATTGTTAACGATTAGCGTTTGCAACCCTAATTATATGACTGGATTCATCCTGTTTAGTTGGAGCTATATTATCATATAATTTTTAACATGTAATAAAAGTAATTATAAATATTGGATAACACGTGTAATCATTCAAACAACTTTTATTACATGATTTTTCTAATCATGTAAAAAAAGTAGTTGGAATGATTACGGTCGTACCCAATATTATTTGTTTATGATCCCCTAAACTAAAGGGAGGCACCCGAGATATGCATGGTCCGAAAACTTTTACGAACCGGCTATCACTGTTTTGGAAAGTAATGGAGAGAAAAATGAAAAGTTAAAGCGAGAAAGAGAAAAGAAATATGACCCTGCCACTTGTAAACATAAAGTTGGAAGATAAACCATCCATTATATATATAAAAATTTTACTGACAATAAAATTAACAATTTAGACAATACAAAATCTATTAGCGAGCTATCAGGAAAAATAAAAAATCATATTACACCTGAGAAAAACTGGGTATTGACTGCACACAAAAGAGATGTAGCTAATTAATGATTTAATTATAACGGAAAACTTTGCAAAGAATCCAACAAATTATCAACAGAGAAGTTTTGATTATTTAATAAATCTCAGATGTCGTAAGTTATTACATTTTATATGGCATAAATATAGATTTTTTTTCTTTTAAAAAATTAGGAATGATATAGTAAGCAACCATATATATATATACTAGAAGGAAATTTTATGGCAAGATTATGTAAAAATTGTAAACAAAAATCCAATAGTAATTTCTCTAATAAATTATCACCGAGTCTTCTTTTTTTTGTTGGTTCACTGTGCATGGTTGGTTTATATAATTAATAAAGGTTAAAGTAGCTAGCTTTAGCTTTTGTAAAAGTTTCTCTTTATAAAGAGATACAACGTATTTTTCAAATTAAGGGCAGTGGTGAATAGTGTATTAGCTTTTATGTATTTGTCTAATTTTATGAAATAGAGAATATATTAGTTCTTAGTTTGTGAATTCCATTATTTGAAATTAGTATATATGTTTTCATAAAAAGATTTAAACAAGATTATGAAATAGTTGAGAGATATTGATGGTTTATAAATCAAAAAATCAAATTTTATTCTAGAATTACCCGGTTCATTTGGTTTTGAAGTAGTTCTGTGCATGGTTGGCCAAATCCCTAGAACCACGATTTTATATATCTCACTCTCTCAACCAATATAAATCGCCTTATTATTGCCCAAAATCCATCTATTCATCAATAAAATAAATAAATAAATGTTTCTATTTGCTTGACCAAAAAATGTAAAGTATTTTTCTGTACGAGCAAGCTGTGATGCTTGGGCCGGAAAACGAATATTGTGCAAATTGTTGCCAAAAGTCGAAATGAGGCCTTCTCAGATGGCCTATCAAGACCCAGCTCCAGCTCTGTTGACCGTGGAACTATACTTTGGGCTGTTTTAACTTTAGTCTATCCGAAGCTTTACCATATTGTCCGAAGCCTGCATTTGTGAATCGTTAATGAAGTTTTCAGCATGCTACAACGTTTATTACATCTTTTAAACAAATTGATGTAACATAATAGTTTATAATTAATGAAGTGATTAAAAACTTATAGTTAATTACTAATTAATTAAATTAACTAATCAATTTTCTTGTTTAATTATTCATCAGTTATAAATTGTCACGTCAATTTATAACATATCGTATAAAGCATACATGATTATCAATTATGGAAGACTCAAAAGTGTTGTCATAAATCAATTTCAATTGGTGTTATAGTTTATGAGGTTAGTGGCGTAGATTCACAAAAGTATTGTATAAAAGATTAGGAAATGTCAATTAAACTATTAGAATGATAGAATTAATTGACCAATATATTTCTTATTTGATGATAATAGACTTATCATGACATGAATCGCATGCAATGGATTCGATCCTATCGTTTGGAAATATAGAATAAAATAAAGAGAAATAAATAAACACTATTACTAATTGCCTCTAATCCACTTATGTTTCCAATATTTATGCGTAGTAATTGTCAAAAAATCGGTTGTCTTTGTGGCAACGATCAGAGTGGAACTATTGTAAGTAGGGAATGTTGGTTGATCAGGACTGTTCTGTATAAAGCATAATTCTGGGCCTTGCCCCCACCGTTTTGGTCTCTCTAAACATTGGGCTAGGAAACCCGAACCTCATCACTTGATCATGGGCCTCCGACCAAGACATAACAGAAAGAAGCAAGGACCATGATGAAACCCAAAAGGAGGATTTCATAATAAGGGCTATAAAAGAAACCAAGTTATTCATTCGTAAACCGTTTGAGATCAATGAGATGGGTTGGTTGAGATGGTTGTTTGAGCTTGTTCATGAACTAAACCAACTAAGATGGAGCTCACATTTGAAGCTTGATTATCTAATGGACCAACCTCCAACAAATCCAAACCTGGTTCAGTGTTTTCGTGAACATGTTCAACTTTCAACAACAATTGGTCTAAAACACATTAAAGCTAGCATATATATATGTAGGAAATGGGCGCAGCAAGCATGGTGAAAGCAGCTCGTCGTGGCACCCTCTTTTCTCTTGGGCATATACAGTGATAAGTAGGTCGCGAATTAATTTACTTTCTAGTCAATTGGTAGGCCGTCTTCCTCGATTTCCTTTATACATGTTTAATAAAAAATTTTGCTTTTCCTACCACTCAAACTTGGCCTGTTCTCGTGATGGCCGTGTAATGCAGGTCAAAGTCCTTGTTTAACATTTCCGTTTTCATATATGCGTTTCATGAATGATTCTTATTCCACACTCAGATACCCAAACCCCTGAAAAAGTTGCAAGTCGTACCAAAAAATCCATGGAAGATCTTTACTCCCGTAAGCTTCTTCTCCAACTATGTCTTCTCTTACCTCTCCATTTCTCTTCACTTCTGCTTCTCTCATCAGCTTACACTGTTCCTGATAAGTACTTCATCAACTGTGGAGCGTCGGGCAATTACACCTCTGTCGATCGCCGACGGGTCTTTGTTGGTGACCGAGATTTCTCAGCAGGAAAAGGCAAAGCTGTCAAAAGCAGCAACTCATCAACAGACACGCTGTATCAAACAGCAAGAGTTTACCAAAAGACATCTTCATATGAGTTCAAAATCAGCGAGAGCGGTACATACATACTACGCCTCCACTTCTTTGTTTTCTCTTCATCTCCTGATCTGTCTGTTGCTCGGTTCAATGTTTCGGCTTCTGGGTTTTCACTTTTGACAAATTATAGCATTCGAAACATTTCTACTTCACCAAGGATTGAGGAATTCTTGCTCACCCTCCCACGAGGAAATTTTAAAATCTACTTCATACCTTCTCAAGAGTCATCTTTGGCTTTCGTAAACGCCATAGAAGTCTTTCTTGCCCCTGACAAATTAATCCTCGATAACATCACTCGCATAACTTCTGCAGGAGATAATGTTACGTACAGTGGTTTGATCTCTCAGGCTCTACATAAAATCCATAGGATCGACGTTGGAGGCGACTATATCAAAGATGATGATTTATGGAGGAACTGGGTGCTAGATGATAATTACTTACTCGGATCGGTGACTACGAGTAATACGTCCGATTATGACGAGTTTCTTTACCAGGATAAATGGGTGAAGTATATTGCCCCAGATCTTGTCTATCAGACAGCCAAACAGTTGAATGCAGATGGTAGCAGCAATTCCAGTGTTTCAAATGCAACTTGGAGTTTTCCCGTCAATAAGAATGCTAGGCACTTTGTTCGGGTCCATTTTTGCGACATAGTAAGTAATTATGAATCACCTGGTGACTGGAAATTAATTGAGAATTTTAGGTTCAATCTCTATATCAATAGGAACTATAGTCAGATGATCAATCCTTATAGTATAACTCATGCGCCGGCTAGTACTCCATTCTTCTTGGATTTTGTGGTTGATTCAGATGATTCAGGATTTATGAATGTTAGTATAGGCCTGCTGGGGGACTCAAGCATCCGAAATGCCTTTTTGAATGGGCTGGAGATTATGGAGTTCATGAAGAAATCAAGTGAATCAAAGAAGAACATCTCCTCCGTTATAATTGGTATTGCAAGTAGTGGGGCATTTGTCATTTTGGTAATGGTGGTGGCCACGGGTTTGAAATGCAGGAAACAAGAGCCTAATCAAAGTTTGGATGAACTTCTTTATGAAGGGTTTAATGCTAACAACAGGTTGCCTGGAGAAAGTTCTAATATTGCTTCCTTTGTTCCTAATCTAAACCTCAGTTTAAAGATATCTTTTGCTGAAATACAGCGTGCAACTGAGAACTTCAACGCAAGGCTTTTGATTGGTAAGGGCGGATTTGGGAAAGTCTACAAAGGAACTCTTCAGAATGGTATGACAGTGGCTATGAAACGAAGTGAAGCAGGGCATGAGCAGGGTCTTCATGAATTCCAAACGGAGATCATGGTGTTATCTCAACTCCGCCACCGCCATCTAGTATCTTTGTTTGGGTATTGTGATCAAGGGTCTGAGATGATACTGGTTTATGAATTCATGGAAAATGGGACACTTAGAGATCATCTCTATAATACTGATGGCAGTTCTAAGAAATCATCTTCACCATCTGAGTTATCTTGGATGCTAAGACTTGAAATTTGCATTGGTGCTGCAAAGGGCCTAAATTACCTACATACTCAGGCAGGAAGAACCATACACCGTGATGTGAAGTCAACAAACATTTTGCTTGATAAAGATTATGTGGCTAAAGTTGCTGACTTTGGCCTTTCAAAGTCGGGACCTCCTGATCCAGTTAATTCCACATTGTGTGTAAAGGGTAGCTTTGGTTATCTTGATCCAGAATACTTCAACACCCTGCTGTTGACGGAAAAATCTGATGTGTACTCCTTTGGAGTCGTACTTTTCGAAGTTCTTTGTGCTAGACCGCCAAATGACAACTCGCTTACGGCGGAGGAGGGGTACCTAGTTGATTGGGCGATAAAGCTGCATAGGGAAGGCCAACTTGAGAAAATTATTGATCCCGTGCTAGTTGGGAAAATTAAGCCTAGTTCGTTGCGAAAGTTTAGTGAAATTGCTGTGAAGTGTTTGAAGCAAAATAGTATTGAGAGGCCTAGCATGCGTGAAGTGGTATATGACTTGATATATGCACAGCAGCTTCAAGAAATTGAGCAACATGAAGTCAGCACAACAAATATTACTTCATTTGGGTTGCAGTTGCCTGATGTTTGGAATTTTTTTGTTCTGGAAGATGATGAAGCAGCCATTGGAGGGAATGATGATTCTGGTACAGCGGCTGGTGAAGTCTAAATCCAATTGAGGATTGATGGTGCCACCACCTACGTACGGCTGGTGAATTCTAGTATTGGACACCACCTACGGCTTCATTGATGCAGCAAACACATTGCTCGATGCGTCTCTATTACTGTCTCTATTACTGCATGTTGTCTTTTTTTTTTTTTTTTTGCTCTTAATTTCAAAACGTGTTGAACAAAGGACTTCTATTTTCTCGTTGATCTCTTGGAGTGCTTTTTCTTTAGAGAAATGCTCCATGTTTTCTTAAGAGCAATTTTTTTTTTTTTTAATACGTGGAAGTAAAAATCATTATTGATATATATCATATACATATTAATCTATTTCAAATCTAATAATAATTTTTACTCACATTAAAAAATATGTAATTAAGAGTAAGCACTTATAAATGTATAAATATATATGTAGCAATTCTCTATAACTTGTAAAAGTGCCTAGTAAAATGTAATGATTCGTATTTGCGTGTTTCACTTGAAAATGGAGGCCAGGGCATCCAGTGGCATGCCACATTTGGGTCAGCAAAGACCGTCCCCTCATAACGTTTTTTTTAAAAAAAAAAAAAAAAAAAAAAATTGTAAGGAGATTTTGTATTTATTAGAAACATGGCCAATGTGGTGCATGAAGAAAATAAAAACTAGGCCCCCACCCTAGTCCAAAAAAGACTCACAAAAGTCCAAACAAGGTACACTTTTTAATGCCCATTACTTTATTTTATTTTAATTTTTTAATGTTTGCAATGATTTAACCAAAAAAAAAAAAACCTTGGGGGCATTTGTGAAAAGAATGAAGAATGCGTTACCTTACATCATCTCCCCTACACGGGGTTTTCATTCCAAGTAGTTTGATTACAGACAATATTTTTATGGCATTTGAGACGCTTCACATAATGGATGGACAGATGAAAGGGAAAGAGGAATTCATGGCATTAAAATTGGACATGATTAAGGCATATGATATGGTGGAATGGTATTTTCCGGAGGCCATGATGTGCAAAATTGGTTTTGGAGCTCATTGGACATGACCATGACTTGTGTTCGCACCATCTCCTACTCGATGCTAATTAATGGTCAGCCCCATGGTAAAACTATTCCATCTCGGGGAATCAAACAAGGAGACCCTCTTTTGCCATATTTCTTCATTTTATATGCAGAAGAGTTGAGTTCACTTCTCCAGAAAGTGGAGCATGAAAGGAGTACAGATCTACCTATCACTAGGGGGCACTACAAAAAACCATGTAATTTTTGACAAAACTTTTTTTTTTTTTGACATGTCTACACAAGAGGTGGATAGAACATTTCCGATGTGTCAGTCAATGTGACACGTCAGAAATTTTTTTGATGTGACTTTTTTGACGTGTTTCAAATGTTAAAAATAAAAGGGGTCAAAACTAGCACGTCAAAAAAAAAAAAAAAAAAAATTAACGTGCCTATACTGCCATGTCAAGACTTTTTTTGACCTGCCATTTTCGAAACATCAATAAAATTAAAAAATTATTAAAAAATAATAATTTTTTTAATTTTTTTTCACCATCATCTCTCTCTCTCTCCCTTCCTTCGTTTCTCCATGGCCAGCACGCCATTCTCTCCTTTTCTCACTCTCTCTATCTTCTTTTCTCCATTTTCAAAATCTCAAACCCAAAAAATAAAAAGCCAAATAAAAAAAATAAAAAAATCAACCTGAAAAATCAAAAACCCAAACGTCAAACCCAAAAAATCTTCTTATCTTCTCTTCTCCTTTTCTTTTTTCTTCTGCTTCTCCTCTTTTTTCTCTTCTCCTTTTCTTTTTCTTCTGCTTCTCTTCTTCTTCTTCTCTTCTCCTTTTCTTTTTCTTTGTCTTCTTCTTCTTCTTCTTTTTCTTCTCTTCTCCTTTTCTTTTTCTTTGTCTTCTTCTTCTCTCCCTTCCTTCATTTCTCCATAGACGCCATTCTCACAATCATCTGGACGCGCGTGAAGATCTGCAAAAAAGTGGGAGCAGATGAGCTGTTCCCTAGAGAGAAGATGGAGATTGAGAAAGGAGAGATAGAGTGTGGGGGAAATAAAAGAAGAGGGAAAGAATAAATAATAAGAAGAGGGAAAAAGTTGAATTAAGAGAGAAGAGCTGGTGCGCGGGAGGAGAGAAGAAAAGAGGAAAAACAAACTTGGGAATAGCTAATCTAATCCTTTCCAAGGTGGGTTTTTGACGTGTTAGCAGGTGACACATCAATAAATTCTAACGTGTCAGTGCCATGTCAGAATCTTTTGACGTGACACCTGTTAACACGTCAAAAACCAATATATATTATTAATTTTTAAAATTTTTGACATGACAATTTTGTCATGTCAAAAATTTCTGACATAGCAAAATGCCACGTCATCCCACGTCAAAAACTTAAAAATAAAATATAAATTTTTTTTGGAAAAATTAATTTAAATTTTTTGATGTGGCATTCTTAACACGTTAATATTTTTTAACGTGTTAATATTGCCATGTCAATAATAGTTTTTTGACATGTTGCTTACTGCCACGTCAATAATTATTGACGTGGCATTCATGACCTTACCTCTAACACGTCAAAACCTCCCCCTTTTTCTGTAGTGGGGATATGGGTAAGCCACCTATCGTTGTTGATGACAACTTGCTCTTTTGCAAAGCAAGCATCTTGAGTGGCTGCACATTCAAGAAATTCTTGAGCTATATGAGAAAGCCTCAAGGTAAAAACTTAAGGGAAAAAACTTCTCTCTTCTTTAGTAAGAACACAAAGGCAAAAGCTAAGGTAGTCATACTATCCTCCACAAGGGTATCCCTAACATAGAGATTTGAAAAGTATTTAAGGTTACTTGTCCTAATTAGAAGATCCAAAGTGAGTTCTCTCACTAGCATCACAAGGAGAATATGAGATAAAATAAATGGGTGAAAAGATAAGTTTTTGTCCTAAGCAAGAAAAGAAATCCTATTGAAAGCAGTCGTTCAAGCTATCCCAACATATACTATAAGTGTGTTCCTAATTCCTAAAACTCTGTGTAGGGATACCAATTCCATAATGTCTAAATTTTAGTAGAGACATAAGGAAAACGACACTAAGATGGCATGGATGAGTTGGGAGACACTATGCAAGGCTAAAGAACGGGGATGCATGGGATTCAAAGATTTGGAGTGCTTTAATTTAGCATTGCTTGCTAAGCAACGTTGGAGGTTCATCTAGAACATTGGTACCCTAGTGGCAAGGATTTTTAAAGAGAAGTACTACCCTAAGGCCTTCCTAACATCCAACTTTGGTAGAAGACCCTCATATGCTTGGAAGAGTATCTAAACTAATAAAAAACTACTACAAGCGGGCATGATGTGGAGAGAGGGTGACAGGAGAGCAATAACAATTTGGCAAGACCGGTGGGTCCATTTACCATCTACCTTCACTATACAATCTCCAGTTAGCATTCTAGACCGTGAAGCTAGCTCGGGTATGCTCCCTTATTGATGACGAGACCAAATGGTGGAACAAACTGTTGGTTCACGCTATTTTCAGGAAGTAGAAAGTTGACTACCCACGACAACAGAGTGATCGGCTAATGTGGGCAGGGTAAAGGAATGGAGACTTTTAGATGCAGAGTGCTTACCACTTTGCCAAAGGACTGATGGAGAGCTCTAAAGGATGCAGCTCAAACATGGAATCTGTTGTGCACAAAATTAAAATACAGGATCACAAAGAAGTAGAAAATAACAGCATAGAAAATAGATCAACCACATACGACACAAAGATTTAAGTGATTCGGCTTAACAAATCTACATCCATTGGCAGAGATGACCCAGAGAAATGATAATATGGAGAAAGCCATTCAAAGCCCAAAGCCCCAATACACCCAAATCTCACTCTCACACAAAAAATGAATTAACAACAAAAAGAGAAAAAATCACTTTCTTCCCTATGCCTCTTGGGGCTACAAAAGAGAGAAGAAATATGAACTATAATGCTTTTAAGTTTTTCTCCAATTTCTTCATGCTCTAATTGCTGCCTTTTATAAGTATTGAAGTCGGTGGGCAAAACACAACTCCAAATTGGTTTAGTAAAAGTAAAGACCTTTTGTCGGCTAGTAAAAAGGAACTCCAATTTGGAGTTGGAAAACCAATTAACAAAGGAAGCAAATATGCTGCAGGGCCCACGTGATTTTGACTTGAGTAATTCAAATTACCAAACAACAAACTCCACCTTTACTTGAATTTTATCAGGTCTCCGATGCAAATTTTCTTATGACATCTCCTCCAATACCCCAAAGGGCAATCACAAGCTACAGGCAACTTGAGAACCAGAAATAGCTTAGTTAACATATCCATTGAATTTTCCTCAGAGGCAATTTTCTTCAATATGATATCTTCTCGTGTCACAACCATATCACTAGCATAATCTGAATCGATATACCCAATGACATTGGAACCGATACCATTGTCTCTGTCAAAGACTGAGCCAACATCTGTAGTACCCCGTAATTAACAGAGTATCCATTTCACAGCCAGCCAATGAACCTTACCAGGACCAACAACATTGATTGCATGTGAAACATTTGGACGAATGCGCACCATAACATACATAATGCTACCAAATGCACTAGAGTAAGGTAAATGCCACATTAAACGCTCCTTCTCCTCACTCTATTATGCTAACACTGCTAACTGTCTAATATTATCTGAAAAAGACATATCAGTTGAATTTGTCACCATACTACCCTGAAGAAAGTAGAGACCATCAATCTTGTTACCTTCCATTACAATCAATGAGCCTTCACTAACCTGGGTGACTCCACCTCCACCAGAATACTTGTAGCCAATGGAGTCCAAAGTGCCCAAGGAAATAAGATTTCTCTTCAAATTTGGTACGTGTCGAACATTCTTCAAAGTCTTGACAGTCCCGTCATACATCTTTATTCTAACTGCACTAATACCAACAATCTTGTAGGCAACATTGTTTCCCATAAAGACTGAACCACCATTGATTGAGTTGTAGGTAGTAAACTAATCCCTTTTAAGGAACATATAAGAAGTACATGCAGTATCAAGGACCCATTTGTTGTAAAAACGATTATCAAAAATAGAAACTACAAGAGCAAATTCTACATCCTCATAACTTTCTTCGACAACACCAGTCACATAAGAAGAACTTGCCTTATCAACTTCCTCTTTATTTCTCAACTTCAGACATTCGGATTTATAATATCCATACTTTTTGCAATAGTAACACTTAACTCTGTTCTTCGAGTTGGACTGTGATTGGCCTCTTCTATTTAAGTCTCTCTCATTGGATCGATCTTTAAAATTAGAGGAATTTTCATATCAACCCTTAACAAAAAAAACCCTCAACTTGATTGTCGCTACCTTCCCCATTCAATCTTGTCCTCAACTCCATAGAATTCAAAGCAAATTTAATATCAATTAAAGAGATAGTATCTCTACCGTACAACATTGAATTAATGAAGTTATCAAAGAACTCAGGTAGTGAGCATAGCAAAATCAAGGCTTAATCCTCATCATCAATTTTAATATCAATATTTTTCAAATCCATAAGAATTTTATTAAATTCATCAAGATGATCACAAAGAAGCATACCTTCCTACATCCTGGGGATATATAACTATTGCTTTAAAAATAAACGGTTGGTAAGAGATTTCTTTATGTACAAACTTTCTAACTTTTTCCAGAGTCCAGTGGCAATTTCTTCATCGGGGACTTCTCTCAAAACTCCATCTGAAAGAGACAATAAAATTAAATTGTGGGCTTTCTCTTTAAGTTAAGTACATTCCACAATTTCATCAATTGCCTTAATACCAATTCTTTCCTTGGATGGTTCCAAAATCTTCACCAAGCCTTGTTGTCGCAACAAAGCACGCATCTTGACACACCAAAGACTAAAACTATTTTGACTATCAAACTTTTCTACTTCAAATTTTGCAGTAGCCATCCCGCAAAATAAAGAACCCAGGCTCTAATACCACTTCTTGTGCATGGAATTAAAATATAGGATCACAAAGAAGCAAAAAATAGCAAAATAGAAGATCAACCACACACAACACCAAGATTTAAGTGGTTCAGTTTAACAAGCCTACATCCATTGGTGGAAACGACTCAAAGGAAATTCACTGTCAAAAGATGCAGTACAAAGATAATAGAGAGAAAACCACTCAAAGTCCAAAGTCTCAATACATCCAAATCTTATTCTCACAAAAAAAAAAAAAAAAAAAGGAATTAACAACAAAAAAAGAAAAATTATCTTTCTTTCCCATACTTCTTGCGGCTACAAAAGAGAGAAAATAAATATGAACCGCAATACTTTTAAGTTGTTCTCCAATTTCTTCACGCTCTGCTTGCTGCCTTTTATAAGTACTGAAGTCGGTAAGTACTGAAGTCGGTGGGCAAACACAACTCCAAATTGGTTTAGTAAAAGTAAAGACCTTTTGTCGGCTAGTAAAAAGGAACTCCAATTTGGAGTTGGAAAACCAATTTAACAAAGGAAGCAAATATGCTGCAGGGCACACGTGATTTTGACTTGAGTAATTCAAGTCACCAAACAACAGAATCGAATCCAGTTCAACAACTTGGAGGAAGGTCTGGAATGTAAAGGGTTATAGAGTGGTTAAATCATTCCTTTAGAAGGCTATCATTCCTTTAGAAGGCTTGCAACTGTAGGTCATAGACTAGACTGAACCACGTTAAAATTATTGTCTATTTCATATTATTTTTACATTATAAATTTCTTCATGGTATTAAAGCTTTTCGGCTAATGTCAAAGTGGTCATATAGATCTTTCACTAATATATGACCAGATTAACAAAAAAAAAAAAAAAAAAAACCACCAGATTTTCCTTTGGCATTCTCCTTTGCTACCCTACGCGTGTCACTTATTATTTTCTTTTGGGTTTGTCATAGATTTGAGTTTTGTGCATTGTCTAGAAAATAGGGCTTATTTGAATTTGCCTAGATCTGCACAATCTTCTCCAGCATCCTCTTTGCCAGAGACTTCTCCACCGGCCTCCTTTAAGTCAGTCTCCTTTAGCCTCGGGTATTAAACGGCGTCTTCTCTGGCAAATCCACATGTTTTCATCCTTCTCTGACCATCGTGGGTTCTCCACCGCCACTGCCTCGGGTGTCCTCCAACTCTTCGGCAATTGTTGTCATGGATTTTGATCTCAATCCTAGACCATCCGTGAACGACGATGGCTTTGCTGTTGCAATACTAGTTGATTTGTTGCATTTTGATTTTATGTTATTTATATATATATTTAGAAAAAACAAAAACAAAGCAACGAAAAGAATGGTAGAAAAAAAAAAAAAAAGGAAAAAGGAAAAAGGAAAATTGAAAAAAAAGAAAAAGAAAATCTAAAGAGGCCATATTGCCCATCAAAAGAGGTCAAGTTGCCCATCAAAAGAGGCCAAATTGCCCATCCATTGGCCCATAGTTAGCCTATTTTTGCTTGGCTCTATGGTATTGTTTAAAACCTAAGCCCACTTTAGCCCGCTATTGACTCTCATTTTTGGCCCCTGGATGCCCTCTTTTGTATTGTTTTGCAAAAAAAAAAAAGAGGATCAAACTCAAGGTTTCACGATCTCACACCTTGAGTTTGATGGAGGAGGTTAGAGCATATTTGAGTGACCCTAAAGTTAGGGATTTAATATTATGAGAATTGATTGTAATTAATAAAATCAAATAAGAATTAAATATACTTGATTTGATTTTATTAATCATACTATTTTGTATTATCTCCTCATCCCTATAAATAGGGATCATTTCTATTGTAAAATATTCATTTAATAAGAACATAATGTAACCCTTAAGATTTTATTTGTGGATGTAAGTCATAGACCGAATTACGTTAAAATCCTTATATATTTTATATTATTTTCGCATTATGAATTTCTTCAACAACATCCTATATACCAAGGATACCCTCCGCAAAAGAGGGTTCATTTAAGAACCCTTGTGTTCTTCTTGGAAACTGAAATGATGGGACGTTTGGCTCAATTGCCCGTCAGCCAGGGACGTTTGGCTCAAATGCCCGCCAAGAATATTTAAGTGTGCAAGTGAAGACGATACCTTCATGAACATATTCATTAAGTTACACGGCATACTTGGGGAGGAGGACGTACATGCAACTAATAGCCCTCACCGCGAGACTGGTCTAGTTGAGGCGCAATGCGGTTGTCTTTGGTGGTAAATTCATGCCCCCATCGACCATATAGCTAGAAGAACCTAGGAACAGCAGGAAGCTTTCAACTCGGTAGAACAAGCGTTGAGAGACCAAATGTTCAAACCAAGAGCTATCCTTGGGGGAGATTAGGGTTCTTTTTTTTTTTTTTTTTAAATAAATCAACATCTATTAAAACAAAAATGGTTTACAAGACAGACATGAAGCTAATAAAAGTTTAGACAAAAAACTAAAAACAAGTTTAGACAAAATAATTCAATTCAGACAGATCACTAGCACCTCTAAGCAGGTGAAAATGGATAAGTTCTACAAATGCAGTCCGAAAAACCCTTGACTGGTCAGGGGTTCAATCAAGGTAAGCTGGGATGCTGCCCTTTACAGTGTGAATGGGAATAGTTGCCCATGACCATGAAGGTAAAACGATTGCTGCACTATGTGGCTCCATACCGGTTACTCGTGACCCCACCTCTGCAGAAGTTGGAAAATGACCGAGTTTAGTTCTAGGGTGGGCTTTCGCAATCTAGTAGTGGAAGGTGATTCTCTAAAATTTTAGAAACCACTTTCGGAGAAATCGTTGTAGAAGTGGTTGATCTCTCTCTCTCTCTCTCTCTCTCTCTCTATATATATATATATATATATATTATGTGTGTTTGTGTGTTTTTTTAAAAAAGGGCCGAATGTGATTTTGCCCCTAGATATGGAGAAGCGTGAGCCGCGAGGGCCAGTCGATTTGGTCTCTGAATTTCCCTCTCTTCTGCTTGCCTTGTACGACAGAGAAAGAGCCGAATGTGAGAGGGAGAAAAGTAAGAGAGTGGCGAAAAAGAGCAAAAAAGAAGAAGAGATACAAAAGAGAAAAAATATACAATAAAAAACTAAATGGCTGTCATTTTCAACATGAGAACACTAGTAGTAGTTTTTTTATAACCTCTTTGGCTCTTTCTCTCCTTAAATATAAGAAAAATATTTTAAAAAGAAAACAAACAAAAAAAAGCACATGTAGCAACTTCTTTGTTACTTTTGAGAATGCTACAATTAATGATATGAAGTACTTTAACTTCCATATTCATTATTTTAACATAAAATATGTCTTCTCTTTTTACCTTTTATTATGGATTGTGTTAATTTTTTTTTTTTTATAAGTAAGGATTGTGTTAAAATTTTATTGAAAATGTGAGGGTAAATAAAAAACTTATATTTCATAAAGAAATAATATTTTATAGATACATCAAAAGATAAGTGGAAGTTATTATGGAATATATTTAGATAAAAAAGAAAAAAGTAGTTCTATTCTCTCTCTCTCTCTCTTTTTTTTTTTTTTTTTTTTTTTTAAGTCAAAGAAAAATTACTAGTACTACTCTAACACGCAAACCCTTGGTCAAATTTCATTGTTTTTCCTTTATTATGTTCAAACTTCTTTATAGTTTAGTTTGATTTTTTTTTTTTTTTTTTGGTAAAAGAGGAAAAGTAACAAACATAGCCCTAACTCATTCTCTTATTATTATTAAAAAAAAACTCATTCTCTTAACTCACCCAAAAAAACAAAATTCATTCTCTAGTCTTCACCATTTCTCTTCTTTGTTCCTCTCATTTTCTGTCTTTTACCCTCGCTCGATCTCTCTCATCCCGTTCTTTTTCTCTCTCTGTTCCATCCCCTCTTCTTTCTCTTTTTTGGTTTTTTACTCCCATGTTCTTTCTTCTCTGTTAGAACCCCCAAACCACTTTCAAAATAATAATAAATAAAAAACTCCCAACAAATTAACCCATCTATCTTCAAAATCAACCGGGAATTCCTTAACAACCTTATGAGGAACCTCTCAATGCTCAGCCCTATCTTCTTCTTCTTCTCGGTCTTCCTTGTTCGTCATATCTCAATCGTTACTTCTACACCTCCTTACTTGGCTGTTGATAATATTGCCCTCAACTGCGGCACTTCTGGAAACTCAAAGGATAGGGATCAGCGCGAGTGGATCGGAGACAATGACTCCAAATTCGCTCCCATAGAAGAACCCAATCACAAATCTAGTAACTCTGAAGCGGAGAGCCATGACTACAGGGACGCTGTCCCCTACAAGACTGCCCGTATATCTTCTTCCCAATTCACGTACGTGTTTCGTGTCACCAGGCCTGGCCCCAAATTCGTTCGCTTGCACTTCTACCCGGCTTCTTACTCAGGTTTTCATAACTCTACCTACTTCTTCTCTGTCAAAGTGGGTTCTTTCACCTTACCTACAAACTTCAGTGCTTCACTTGCTAAGTCCTTGCGCGAAAGCACTCTTTCTAAAGAGTTCTGTATCCTTGCAATAAATAGATTGGATGTAAAATTCATCCCATCTCCAAGTACTTCCGGTAAATTCTATGCTTTTATTAATGGAATTGAGATTGTCTCCATGCCAGACGACCTCTACTATGCGGCAAAGGGTCCAGCCGCCCCTTATTACGTCGGCCAAGATTCTCAATTCCTCATTGACTACAAGACCGCACTCGAGAAGGTTGTTCGATTAAACGTGGGCGGAAACTCCATATCACCGGTGGGAGATACTGGCATGTTTAGAGAATGGTCCCGGCACGAAGATTATACATTGGGTGGAGGCGTAATCATTCGTGATTCAGATTTGAAACCCATATACTCAAAGGTACGAAATTATACTGCACCTGATGATGTCTATAAGACCGCAGTGTCAATGGGTCCAAACAGAACCAAGAACTTGCTTTCTAATTTGACGTGGCAAATACCAGTTGATTCAGGATTCCATTATTTGGTGAGGCTCCATTTCTGCGAAATACAGCCCGAAATAACGCAAGTCGGCTACAGGCCATTCCATATCTACATAGACAATAAGATAGCAGACCTTAGGGCTGATGTACTTTTGTGGAGCGAAAGGAGCAAGACGCCTGTGTACAAGGACTATGTGGTAAGGATTCAAAACAATGATGATCTCTTCGTTGCTCTACACCCAAGGGAAGCTAGTTCTACCATCGACGATGCCATTCTAAATGGTTTGGAGGTGTTCAAATTGAGCAACCCAGATGGCAACCTTGCCGTTGCTGGACCCGATCTTGGAAGTTTGCCGTCCCCACCGGCGGGCCAACAACCTGCTTCAACAGCCAACGAGTCCAAGAAAAAGAAAACAATAATCATCGCCATTGGAAGTGGTGCAGGCTTCTTGATTGTGCTCACTCTAGTGTGTTGTATGCTTCTTTGGAAACTGAGGAAGACCAACCGCTACGCTTCTTACTATCCACTATCCAAGTGCTGGTGCTGGCCTGAACCAGACAAAGGAAAATCAACAAGGAAAGGAGACTTGTCACTGCCCGAAGAACTATGCCGCCACTTCTCACTAGACGAAATCAAAACAGCAACCCACAACTTCCATGAAGAATTGATTATTGGCGTCGGTGGCTTTGGCA
Organism: Carpinus viminea; assembly: GCA_013348765.1. Taxonomy (NCBI): domain Eukaryota; kingdom Viridiplantae; phylum Streptophyta; class Magnoliopsida; order Fagales; family Betulaceae; genus Carpinus; species Carpinus viminea. The sequence continues at coordinate 35,852,838 of CP054671.1, read as the reverse complement.
ATGTGTATAAGGGTTTCATTGATGAGGGTACAATGATGGTGGCGATCAAGCGCTTGAACCCGGAGTCAAAGCAAGGTTTCCGTGAGTTTTGGACAGAGATAGAGATGCTCTCTCTGCTTCGCCACGTCCACCTTGTCTCTCTCATAGGATTCTGCAACGAGAAGAGTGAGATGATCCTCGTCTATGACTACATGACTAACGAGACTCTCCGCCACCACCTCTATCAAACCGCAAATCATCCCCTCTCATGGAAGCAAAGGCTCAAGATTTGCATCGGAGCGGCGTCTGGTTTGAACTACCTGCGCACAGGCATGAAGCAACCCATTATCCACCATGACGTTAAGACCGACAATATTTTGCTTGACGACAGAAATGGGTGGCCAAGGTTTCGGATTTCGGGTTGTCCAAAATGGGTCAAGATAACACGGCGGTTAGTACCATGGTAAAGGGTACGTGGGGTATTTGGATCCAGATTATGCACGACGTCAGCAACTAACGGAAAAATCAGACGTGTACTCATTTGGCGTGGTGTTGTTCGAAGTATTATGTGCCCGAAAAGCACTAGATAAGAAGGTCGAGACCGAGCAATGGCACTTGGCCAACTGGGCCCAAAATGCATTGAGAGGAAACATCGGCAATTATTGATCCGTATCTAAAGGGCAAGATAGCTCCCGAGTGTTTCAAGGTATACGTGGAGGTTGCAGAGAGCTGTGTGCGTGATCAGCCGATCCAACGACCCACGATGAATGATGTAATGGAGAAGCTCATGTTTGCATTGGAGCTACAAGAGAGAGCGGACGCCACAAAGGAGAAAATTAATCCCGCTGGAGAGCATAGCTATCCGGAGGTGGTACCATTCTGTGTTACCGGTACCATTGGTGTTCCTCATAGCAATAATGTTTATAATGGACATGTGCTGGAAACGACTAGAGGAACCGGATTAACCACGACTAATACAGGGTTGACATACCCAAGTGACCTTGATTCTGATGCTATTACTAGTCAAGATGTCTTGCCGGAGACCAACAACTCCAAAGCTTAGGTTTGTTACATGTTTTTTCCGGTGTGGGGCAAAACAAGAGAAAAGGAAGTGTATGAATGTGATTCAGGTCATTTGACCATCACTTTTTTTTTTTTTGGACATGTTTGCACAAGAAAGGAAGAGAACTTAAACTAGTGATTTCCGCTTCATTAGACGTGATTTCAGCCGAATGAACTTTATTCTGTGCACATGACAACGCATTTACATAGTCTGATATAATTTGTTAATATAGAGTGCATATATATGGAGAAATTTCGATCACTTTAGACCTTTGAACTACCATGTAATTTGATATACTATCTCGAACTTTGAAATCTCTCGATTTGGACCCCGGCCCTAACTTTCAATTGCAGTCCATTAGAATCCCTCAATTAGATTTTAAACGTAAAAAGTAAAAAAAAAATGACGTTTATATTCCTAATTTTTTTTAAAAAAAATCTAAATTTATCCTTAATTTTAAATTAATATATATTATAAAAAATATATATCACAAGGTGACCCACGGTTGGGCCACCTTGTGACACTTTTTTTTTTAATAAAAAGAAATTTGAAGGATAATTACCTTTTGTCTTTTTAAGGGTTTTAACGGCAAAAATTGATAAAGGGGGATAAATTGACTGTAATTGAAAGTTTAAAAGTTTAAATTAAAAGATTTTAAAATTCAAAAAGAATATATAAAATTGCGTGGTAATTCAAGAGATTAAAGTGGAGTTTTCTATATATATTTTGCATGAGAATTTTATGTAGTTGCATGCTAATCCTTACGTACTGCATGCGTTCTAGACCAGAATTTTGCTTAATTCTTTTACCTTTCCTTATGAACAATGTATATTTGGTTTAAAGCTTAATTAATATGGAGCCAAATAAGCTAGATATGTTTTTGATAATTGATTTTATTATTTGTTCCTTTCACATTTGTTGACTAGATATGTTGAATTTTTGCTAACCTCGGAAAGAGACTTTTTTTTTTTTTTTTAATGTAAATTTGAATCAGATGCATGATCATAATAATGAAGTCTAGCTAGTTATTAAAAAGAATTCCTAGCTAAGTGTAGGGTCATATAGATAGGTCAATAATTGCCCCCTTTTTCGTAGATGAGATTAAAAAAACAAAAAAAAAAGTTTATAAAGGTGGTTTTCCCGTTGTCTTGCCCTAAGCCAATTAATGGTGGAAAAAAAGAAAAGAACAAAAAAGGTAACTTCATTAAAAACTCGTTAACTTTTATTCGAGTAGACAAATCTTTTAAACTTTAAAATTTTTTAATTTAGATTTCTGAACTTTTAATTGCTCTTAATGTAGATTCTTCTATTAGTTTTAGTCGTTAAAAATATAAAAAAGATCAAAATATTCATAATTTTTATTTTTTAAAAATAAAAAAACGTTTTGGAACTAAGGGTAAAGTTAAAATTTTATACAAAAATCAGGAATATAAATATCATGTAACGTTTAAAATCTGACGAATGTTTATATTGAAAGCAATTGAAATTTCAAAAGACCAAATTAAGAGATTTTGAAGTTTGGGGAGTTTATCAAATCGGATAAAAGTTCATGAGTTTTTAGTGAAGTTACCAAAAAAAAAAAAATCCATTGGAATACTTGCTAAGAAACCACAAGAGGCCGGCAACCCATTTTTTTATATTAATATGGGTGCAAGTATTTGCAGCTCTAGGTTTTTTTTTTTTTTTTTTTGAAATTTCACTTTATGCTCATGAACTAATGAGCATTTTAAGAAGACTTTCTAAATTTTAAAAACTCTCAATTTATCCCCTAAACTTTCAATTTGATATAATTTATTCTCATCTGTCAGTTTTTAAACGTTAAAAGTAATAAAATGATCATTAGGCCCCTAACTTTAAAAAAAAAAAATTAAATTAAAATTTACCCTTGATTTCAATTTTTAAAAAAATAATAATAAAGTTGTTATTAAAAAAAAAATCAAAAGGTGACTCAGGGTTGGGAAACCTTGTGACCCTTTTTTTGTTCTTCATTTTTTTTTTCGTTTAAAAACAAAAGGTGAAGGGAAATTTGGTTTTTTAGGGAATTCTGTTAGAGTTTAGCAGAAAAAAAAAAAAAAAAAAAAATTACGGAAGGGGATAAATTGTATCAAATTGAAAGTTAGAGAGGTGAAATTGAGAGTTTTTGAAATTTGGAGCATCTTTTTAAAACACTTAGTAATTCAGAAGTCCTTTGTAAAATTTCTTTTAATAATAATAATAATAATAATAATCTGCTAGATGAGAGCAATTGGAGTTGTATTATTATGAATGACTTGATTCCGTTATAACATTGGATGTGCTATAAATATTTGAAAGAAATGGATAGAGTCTTGACGCAGTAGAATTGGTAGACATTGATCGAATTGTCATACTGAAATAATTTAGCTGAAATATCTTGATAGAAAACCATCAGCACAAGAATCACAATAATTAGTAGGGGTGCCAATGCGGTTACGGTTAGCGGTTAGTGGCAATAACCGCTAACTGTAACCACTCTAGCGATTAGTAGATTTCATTAATCGCATCCGCTAACTGCCTAGCGGTTAGCAATTAACCGGCCGGTTAGCGGTTAATGAAATAGGTAACCGCCCGCTAACCGCTTTTTCAAAATTGGGCTTTTTTAGTGTTTTTTTTTTTTGGTCTCAATTACTATAAAAAGAGCTCATATTGAAAAAAAAAAAAAAACATTTGACCCCAAATTTATATTTACTTGTACTTAAAAAAAAAAAAAACTTAAATATTAAATCATAACGTTAACTTTAAATAAATATAAAATAACCAACACAACATATATATATATATATATATATAAAAAAAAAAAGAGCTCAACACAACTTTCACAACATATTTAAAAATAAAAGCTCAACACAACTATCACAACATATAAAAAAAAAAGAAGTTCAACACAATATATTAAAGAAGTTTAAATAAAACATTAAATGATACAAATAAAACATTAAAACTTCATCCTCTCCTCTCATTTGGTTCTCTATGAAATCCTGTGGACATCAAAAGATGAAAAGTTATAAACTTAAACATAATAATATAAGGCATAAGCATGTATACATATCAAAATGTGTTTAATATAATTGTATTATAATTAAAATAATATGACAATTCAAAAAATGATGACCTTCATTACTAACAAACCTCTAGGCACATTGTTATAATATTAAATATCACATTGTTGAATCTAATATCAATTACTTAATTTGATATTATATAGTCATATCATATGATCTTAATAATTAAATTACATAATAGAATTAATTATTTAAATTATGATCATATTTACTTAATCAAGTTTGAGATGATTTAATCTTAATACTTCAATTATTATTATAAGTATCATATTGTTGAATCTAATATCAATTACTTAATTTGATATTATATAGTCATATGATATTATGATCTTAATAATTAAATTACATAATAGGATTAATGATTTCAATTCTGATCATATTTACTTAATCAAGTTTGATATCTTTTAATCTTAATACTTCAATTATTGTTATAAGTATCACATTGTTGAATATAATATCAATTACTTAATTTGATATTATATAGTCATATGATATTATGATCTTAACAATTAAATTACATAATAGGATTAATGATTTCAATTATGATCATATTTACTTAATCAAGTTTGATATCCTTTAATCTTAATGCTTCAATTATTGTTATAAGTAATTAAGTATCACATTGTTGAATATAATATCAATTACTTAATTTGATATTATATAGTCATATCATATGATCTTAATAATTAAATCAGATAATAGGATTAATGATTTAAATTATGATCATATTTACTTAATCAAGTTTGATATCCTTTAATCTTAATACTTTAATTATTGTTATAAGTATCATATTGTTGAATTTAATATCAATTACTTAATTTGATATTATATACTATATAATCATATGATCTTAATAAATAATAATTAAATTAGATAATAAGATTAATGATTTAAATTATGAATCATATTTACTTAATCAAATTTGAGATCCTTTAGTCTTAATAGTTCAATTATTGTAGAATATGAACTTTATGTTATATAGATGATAACATAAACTAAGTCTCTAGATTATATATATATATATATATATATATATATATATATATATATAAGTATTAGCATGAACTTGAGACTCTTTCTTTAATTGAGAATTGAGATAGATTTTGCTACCCTTTTAACTTATATTAGCCTGAACTTGCATACTTATAATAATCATATAAAATTATAAATTATAGTAATAATATATTAACACTTAAATTGTGATTTAATTATCTAAAACAAAAATGTGATTTAATCATTAAAGATCAATTGATTATGTTATATGTATAAATATTATTATATTTATAATTATAAAAATATAGTATATAAAAAGCGGTTAGCGGTTAGCGGTAGCGGTTAGTAAACCTTATAACCGCTAACTGCTAAGCGCTAGGCGGTTATAGCGATTAACGGTTATAGCGGTTAGCGGTTAGAACGATTAGGCGGTTAGACGGTTGGCAGTTATAACGGTTAGTGGTTTGCGGGCGGTTATTAACCGCCTGCATTGGCACCCCTAATAATTAGTAAAATTAGACATAATTGGGGCAAAACTCTGCATATGGCAGTAAATAATATATAATTTTTGCCACGAATATCAAAATTGCAAATATGACCCTAATTGAATTGTCAATACTTTAATAATTGAGCTAATATATATATATATATATAAAAGAATCATCACAAAAATGACAAGAATTGATAAATCAAGTATAATTGATATATTTGCGCATATGACAATATATAAATCAAATATAACTTTTGCTACGAATATTAAAATTGCACATACAACCCCAATGCATAAAGCTCTTTGTTTTTTTCTTATTATTATTATTAATTTTTTTGTTAAAAACTTTATTATTATTATTTAAAAATAATAAATTATTATCTTTTCTCTTTTCTTCGCGCACATCTGGTAGCACCGCGCATTTTGAAGCCTAAAATAGTAAATACAAAGTTTTTTCATTCGAATCACTATTTTAGTAATTTTCTTTTTTAAGAAATATTCATTTTCTTGTTTTAGTAGTGATTTTATTACTGAATTTCGCCAGATTTTTAGCTACTTAACCCTGGTTTGCTGGGCTTAGTTCAGTACTTCAGTTTAAAAATAATATTTGGAAATTTCAAAACTTTGTAATCTTTGAACGGCTAGGATTTTTTTTTCTTTTTTATTAATTATTTTTCTCTCGATCTTCTCGAATGCCACTTTCATCTTTAGTTTGTAGTTTTTGTTTACTATCATACGTCTCGTTGTAGAACCATTGTAATCCTGTTCGGCATCAAGTTTTGATCAATATGGAGCTTGGCGTTGGGGAAGAGAATGATTCTAATCCAGTTGGCAATGCATGTGTAGATGGCCAAATATAAAAGAGGTCGGCAGGGGATAAGTGTTAGTATTATACTTTTGAAGTTCATTCTTCCAGACCAGAAACGACATTGGTAAATAGTCCCACTGCATGCTACTAGAAAATTAGGACAAGATGTAAAGTAATAAATTCAAGAGAAGCTTTCATACTTGAACTTGAACTAGAGTAGTGCTATGCACCGAGGCGTGAGTGAACATTACTAACGCCGGGTGACGTCGCATCCAGGATTTAAAACACACGATTACTAATTGCTTCTAACATGAAAGAAAAGATAAAGTAAAGAAAATTGAAAAATATTAAAGAGAAAAGATAATGTCGGTTTATGACCTTTTTTTATTTTTTTTATTTTAATTTATTTTTTTATTCTATTCTATTCTATTCAATGCAGGGGAAAGGAAAAGGGGAAAGGGGATTTGGTCTATACTCTAGAAAATAATGACAGTATCTACGTTGGTATCATATAAATATATAAAAGCCGAATCACTCTTAGAAGTGCTTTAATATTGCGATATGTGGTGTAAACCATTTTTATTTTAAAGCTAAACCAATTTTTTAAGGCATAATTTGTGAACCAATTTTTTTAAGAGTAAACCAGTTTTCTAAGAAAAAATAGTCATTAATTGCATTAGTTATATATTCAAGAATTTTTCATATATAAATTAAGTATTATTAATGTCCCAATCAAATAAGAAAAAAAATAATATAAATTAAATTATTATGTTTAGTAAATTTAATATGTATATTAATACGTTTAGAATTTTCAAAAAAGAAGTCATATATATGACCGATTTTTCTTAAAAAATCGGTCATTATTCATTAATTAGCGTTATTAATTGTGTTAATTATATTCAATATAGTCTTAGTGTCACTAATTGCGTTAACTATATTATAATCTATGTATTATTCTTGCTAATTTTTTTTTCTTTATACTATTTATTTTAAATCATATATACTTATATGAACAAAGATTTATTTATTTTTTATTTAAAGAGGTGATATATATATTTATACGCCTTTTTAAATTAAAATAAAAAATGATATGTTTAAACTATAATGAAGAATCCTGCACATAGCGCAGATTATAAAAATTGAACCCGTTACAAATTGATCCGGTTCATGTTTTTTAAGTGAAGAACGGAGGGTTTTGTATTTTTGAAGCTGTGCGTTTAATTTTCCACTGGACTCTCACACCAACTTAGTCTCTATATATAACTCAACCATTCAAATCCTTTTTTTTTAAAAAAAAAAAAAACCCTCAACCATTCAAATAGGGTTTTCTCTATTCTCTACCGTCACTTTTATCTCTATCACTTTTTCTTTCTTCTAGGTTATCTATGTTTAGCAATATATTTTTAGGGGTTTGCTAGGGGTTCTTCTCGTTATGTTCTCCTGACGTTCTCACAGTCTCACATAGAACATGATTTAAGAAAAAATAAAATTATAATACTGTTTCTTTGCTAACAAATTAATTTTTATGAGTTAATAGTTATGTTCTAATGCTTTAAAACTTGTTTTTGGATTCAAAACTAAAACCTAAGGGTGGAAGGTTAACCCTTTAGGGATAATATCACCTAAAATTGATTTGATCATCCTAAATTTGATGCTAATGCCTCAATTTTGGTGCTAATGCCTTACAAATTTGGTGCTAATGTCTCAAATTTGGTGCTAATGCCTAAAAAAACAATGGTGGAGGCCACTAAAATTTTATTTTTTCTTATATCATGTTTTTCGTAAGACTGAGAGAACGCCATGAGAACCTACGGGGAGAACCCCTAGCATTTTCCATATTATTATATAACCTTTATTATTATTATTGAAATATGTGTAATGATTAATTGTATAGATTGTCGGATTTTTACTCAGCATAATGATTAGGTATTTATTTTTTATTTCATTACCAAAAATAATTTTTATAATATATATTTATGATTAGCATCCTATGGACAATTATATATTCGATGTCTAAACCAAAGTATAAAATCACAACAGTCATCTTGGGGCATATTTTTGCTTAGCATCCATTAGTTTATAAAATTGTTAATTGATCAATATAACATTCTTCTTATTTGATATGTTTTCAAGGCCTATTTGCCTATGAGATTTTTTGTTTATTTGTATGATTTACCTGATTTTATATGTTAAGTAATATATTGGTATATAACCTTTAGTATGTTTTTTTTTCTAAAAAAAAAAAAATTTAAAGAGGCGTGATTTTATTTTATTTATTTTATTATTATTATTATTTACAACCTATAAAGAAAAGTTTGATAGAAATGTGTTTAAATTTTGAAATTAAACTATAACAAAGAATCTCGCGTGTACTTTTTTCTACAATCAAAATACCTATTCAAATGTTTATAATTTTGAGTTTTATTTATGTTAAAATCTAATAAGTATTACACCAACAATATTAGAATTTTTTTTCTAATTTTATATTAATGTTTTGATTAAGCAAAATTCAAGTTTTCCAATTACAATTATGAAAAGTAAATTTCATAATACTTATAAAAAGTATGATTATAATATAACCACCCTAAAAATCCTGCACATTGCGCGAGTTATAAGCTCGTTATTTTAATATTAAAAAAATTGAATAGTAATATAAAAATAAAATAATACCAGCGTTGATACTGTTCATCCACTCTGGTTGTATGAATATTATCACTCTAATCTATGATATATGCAACATATTAAATCCCTAAGAGTTATATTGTACTCTTATTTAATTGGTATGATTGTGTACAAAATGCTTCATTTATAGAGCTAATTAGAGATGATTTTAATTTATTCAAATCTAATGAAATCCCTTTATTTAGGTTATTGTAATGTAATGTAATCAAATTCCTTTATTTAGAGTAATGTAATGAATCAAATTTTCATCAAATTCCTAAATTAGGGTATTCAAATAAAGATAAGCCATTATATATCCTTCTTAGATTAGGCAATCTGACCCTAAAATGTTATGAGAACAGTATTTACATAATCTTCAATTTCATAATCATCACTCCCTTATTCATGATTGGAAATCAGGAATTTTAAGAACAATAATATGGTATAGAATGGGATGTCTATAAGGGTAAGAGAATGTTAATTAAGATGAACTTCATTGGAGCCCAAACTATTGTAGAATTTTGGCAACCCACATATTAAGGGCAGTGGTGAATAGTATATTAGCTTTTATGTATTTGTCAAATTTTACAAAATAGAGAATTAGTTCGTAGTTTGTAAATTCCATTATTTGAAATTAGTATATATGTTTTCATAAAAAAGATTTAAACAAGAATATGAATATATGAGATTGATGGTTTTATAAATAAATAAATAAAAAATCAATTTAAAAATGAAGTAATTTTTATTTTAGAATTGGTTCATTTGGTTTTGAACCAGTTCTGTGCATGGTTGGCCAAATCCCTAGAACCACAATTATATCTCACTCTCTCAACCAATATTCGTCACCTTATTATTGCCCAATATCCATCTATTCTTCAATAAAATAAAATTAAAAAAAAAAAAGTTTTTTGACCAAAAAATGTAAAGTATTTTTCTGTAAGAGCAAGCAGATGCTTGGGCCAGAAAACGAGTGCTCAACAAAAATTAAATAAAATAATAATAAAGATAATATAGTTCAAATTGTTGCCAAAAGTAGAAATGACGGCCTATCAATACCTTAGCCCATCGGATGACCCAAATTATCCAAAGCCTGCATTCGTAAATTGGTAATAAAGTATACTAAACTTTTCCTAAATTTGGGCATAAAATTGAGGTGACATGATAGTCCAAAATTAGTTAAGTGATTAAGAGTGTACAATTGACAAGTCAACCACTAACTAATTAAATTAACAAGTCAAATTTTTTGCTTAGTTATTTCATAAATTGTGAACTGTCATGTCAATTTGTAACAAATCAAATTGTTTATAAGAGATGAGAGGATGTTTTGATTGGCAAATGGTGTATAAATTTTTTTTTTCCTAGTAGGAGGGGCAATTGGAGTTGCTACTTTACTTTGATTTGATTATAGAAACATATGCTCGTAGGAATCAATTACAGGAAGGGTCTAGATGGTGGAAAACCGCATACACTCTCTCAAGTTGGTTGAACCATGGCCTGACTTGGCCTCACTAAAGACACTAGCAGCACCCAAATTGTCGTTATGAAATAATTTCAAATGCTTTCCATTTGAAAGAAAATTTGACTAAGAGACATTCCGCCCACAAACCTCTAAGAATTAGCCTAAATACTACTAAACCACCATCTTTGATGGTAAGTGGTTTATAGTTTATGAGGTTTGTGGCGTAGATTCACAAAAGTGGTGTATAGAAGATTAGGAAATGCCAATTAAACTATTGTAATGGATTCAATCCTGCCGTTCGGAAAAAAAGAATAATTAAAAAAAAAAAAAACACTATTACTAATTGCCTCTAATCCACTTAAGTTACTGGATCTAGAGAGGGACAAACTACTCCTAAACAAACCAAACATTCTCTAGTGCCTCATTCTCCAACTATTGATTCTGCATGTGGATGAGAGCCCTGTTAATTTAAATGAAGTGTTTGTTTTTTTGGTTAAATAATGCTAATATGTAGATTGAATATCATGTGTACTATACATATTAGATGAGCCAAAGTACTAAAACCCATGCAGGGCCTAGAACTAACAAAAATTAATATGTTTATCAATATAATTGTGGTTAACGAGTCAATTAATTAAGAACTTTGAATTTGTCTCGATGTACCCATGAATGTGAATATGATAAGAAGGTTCACCAAACCTGCCATAAAAAACAATCGATTTCATATCAAAAACATTGAAGTTTGTTTGGAGCATTAATCACGTAGTCACAGAGGTGCTATTTTTGGTTGAATATCAAAAAGGTTGTGAGCCTTGTGGCGCCTACTCTGAGCCTGAGTGATTGGCCAAAACAAAAGCAAGATGTAGAAAAATGAAAAGGGAATAAAAGGAGAAGTGAAAAAGCAGAACATTATCAAGATTAGAATGGAAAACAAAAGTGATCGACAAAGAAAAAGTGTTGACAGGACAGAAGAAAAGAAGCCATCACGACATGTCTCGGTCCTTGGCTACCAAACATTCTCTAGTGCCTCATTCTCCAACTATTAATGCTGTGGATGAGAGCCCTGTTAATTTAAATGAAGTGTTTGTTTTTTGGTTAAATAATGCTAATATGTAGATTGAATATCATGTGTACTATACATATTAGATGAGCCAAAGTACTAAAACCCATGCAGGGCCTAGAACTAACAAAAATTAACATGGTTATCAATATAATTGTGGTTAATGAGTCAATTAATTAAGAACTTTGAATTTGTCTCGATGTACCCATGAATGTGAATATGATAAGAAGGTTTACCAAACCTACCAAAAAAAATAAAAAATCGATTTCATATAAAAAAACATTGAATTTTGTTTGGAGCATTAATCACGTAGTCTAGGGTGCTATTTTTGGTTGAATATCAGAAAGGTTATGAGCCTTGTGGCGCCTACTCTTGAGCCTGAGTGATTGGCCAAAACAAAAGTAAGATGTAGAAAAATGAAAAGGGAATAAAAGGAGAAGTGAAAAAGCAGAACATTATCAAGATTAGAATGGAAAACAACAGTGATCGATAAAGAAAAAGTGTTGGCAGGACAGAAGAAAAGATGCCATCACGACATGTCTCGGTCCTCGGCTACCAAACATTCTCTAGTGCCTCATTCTCCAACTATTAATACTGTGAGTGAGAGCCCTGCTAATTTAAATGAAATGTTTGTTTTTTGGTTAAATAATGCTAATACGTAGATTGAACATCATGTGTATTATACATATTAGATGAGCCAAAGTACTAAAACCCATGCAAGGCCTAGAACTAAAAAAAATTAACATGGTTATCAATATAACTGTGGTTAACGAGTCAATTAATTAAGAACTTTGAATTTGTCTCGATGTACCCATGAATGTGAATATGATAAGAAGGTTCACCAAACTTACCAGAAAAAACAATCGATTTCATATAAAAAAACATTGAAGTTTGTTTGGAGCATTAATCACGTAGTCCAAGGTGCTATTTTTGGTTGAATATCAGAAAGGTTGTGAGCCTTGTGGCGCCTACTCTGAGCCTGAGTGATTGGCCAAAACAAAAGCAAGATGTAGAAAAATGAAAAGGGAATAAAAAGAGAAGTGAAAAAGCAGAACATTATCAAGATTAGAATGGAAAACAACGGTGATCGACAAAGAAAAGTGTTGATAGGACAGAAGAAAAGAAACCATCACGAAATGTCTCAGTCCTCGGCTACCAAACATTCTCTAGTGCCTCATTCTCCAACTATTAATGCTGTGGATGAGAGCCTTGTTAATTTAATTGAAGTGTTTGTTTTTTGGTTAAATAATGCTAATATGTAGATTGAATATCATGTGTACTATACATATTAGATGAGCCAAAGTACGTACTAAAACCCATGCAGGGCCTAGAACTAACAAAAATTAACATGGTTATCAATATAATTGTGGTTAACGAGTCATTTAATTATGAACTTTGAATTTGTCTCGATGTACCCATGAATGTGAATATGATAAGAAGGTTTACCAAACCTACCAAAAAAAACAATCAATTTCATATCAAAAACATTGAAGTTTGTTTGGAGCATTAATCACGTAGTCCAAGGTGCTATTTTTGGTTGAATATCAGAAAGGTTATGAGCCTTGTGGAGCCTACTCTTGAGCCTGAGTGATTGGCCAAAACAAAAGCAAGATGTAGAAAAATGAAAAGGGAATAAAAGGAGAAGTGAAAAAGCAGAACATTATCAAGATTAGAATGGAAAACAACAGTGATCGATAAAGAAAAAGTGTTGGCAGGACAGAAGAAAAGATGCCATCACGACATGTCTCGGTCCTCGGCTACCAAACATTCTCTAGTGCCTCATTCTCCAACTATTAATACTGTGAGTGAGAGCCCTGCTAATTTAAATGAAATGTTTGTTTTTTGGTTAAATAATGCTAATACGTAGATTGAACATCATGTGTACTATACATATTAGATGAGCCAAAGTACTAAAACCCATGCAAGGCCTAGAACTAAAAAAAATTAACATGGTTATCAATATAACTGTGGTTAACGAGTCAATTAATTAAGAACTTTGAATTTGTCTCGATGTACCCATGAATGTGAATATGATAAGAAGGTTCACCAAACTTACCAGAAAAAACAATCGATTTCATATAAAAAAACATTGAAGTTTGTTTGGAGCATTAATCACGTAGTCCAAGGTGCTATTTTTGGTTGAATATCAGAAAGGTTGTGAGCCTTGTGGCGCCTACTCTGAGCCTGAGTGATTGGCCAAAACAAAAGCAAGATGTAGAAAAATGAAAAGGGAATCAAAAGAGAAGTGAAAAGCAGAACATTATCAAGATTAGAATGGAAAACAACGGTGATCGACAAAGAAAAGTGTTGATAGGACAGAAGAAAAGAAACCATCACGAAATGTCTCAGTCCTCGGCTACCAAACATTCTCTAGTGCCTCATTCTCCAACTATTAATGCTGTGGATGAGAGCCTTGTTAATTTAATTGAAGTGTTTGTTTTTTGGTTAAATAATGCTAATATGTAGATTGAATATCATGTGTACTATACATATTAGATGAGCCAAAGTACGTACTAAAACCCATGCAGGGCCTAGAACTAACAAAAATTAACATGGTTATCAATATAATTGTGGTTAACGAGTCATTTAATTATGAACTTTGAATTTGTCTCGATGTACCCATAAATGTGAATATGATAAGAAGGTTCACCAAACCTACCAAAGAAAACAATCGATTTCATATAAAAAACATTAAAGTTCGTTTGGAGCATTAACCACGTAGTCCAAGGTGCTCTTTTTGGTTGAATATCAGAAAGGTTGTGAGCCTTGTGGCGCCTACTCTGAGCCAGAGTGATTAGCCAAAACAAAAGCAAGATGTAGAAAAATGAAAAGGGAATAAAAGGAGAAGTGAAAAAGCAGAACATTATCAAGATTAGAATGGAAAACAACAGTGATCGACAAAGAAAAAGTGTTGACAAGACAGAAGAAAAGATACCATCACGACATGTCTCGGTCCTCGGCTACCAAACATTCTCTAGTGCCTCATTCTCCAACTATTAGTACTGTGGATGAGAGCCCTGTTAATTTAATTGAAGTGTTTGTTTTTTGGTTAAATAATGCTAATATGTAGATTGAATATCATGTGTACTATACATATTAGATGAGCCAAAGTACTAAAACCCATGCAGGGCCTAGAACTAACAAAAATTAACATGTTTATCAATATAATTGTGGTTAATGAGTCAATTAATTAACAACTTTGAATTTGTCTCGTTGTACCCATAAATGTGAATATGATAACAAGGTTCACCAAACCTACCGAAAAAAACAATCGATTTCATATCAAAAACAAAAAGAAAGAAAGAAAGAAAGTTCAAGAGAGAGAGAAAAGAAATATGACCCACTTGTAAAGAGTTTAAAGTCTTCATTTTTTGTTGATTCACTAGGTTGGTTTGTATAAAGGTTAAAGTAGTTAGCTTTACCTTTTGCTTAAGTTTTTCTTTATAAAGAGATACATTGTTGATAATTATTGAAACAAACTTGTTCATCAAAAAAAAAAAAAAAGCTATACTTTCATTGAAATGATTAAAGATTGAACTAGCATGGATTCTCAGATTAGGCAATCAGACCGTAAAATGTTATGATCATGAATAGCTGAGATTGATGGTTTTATAAAAAAATTAAATAAAAAAAATCAATTCAAAAATGAAGTAATTTTTATTCTAGAATTGGTTCATTTGGTTTTGAACCAGTTCTATGGTTGGCCAAATCCCTAAAACCACAAGTTTATCTCTCTTTCAACCAGTATACATCACCTTATTATTGCCCAAAAATCCATCTATTCTTCAATAAAAATAAAAATAAAAAATGTTTCTATTTGCTTGACCAAAAAGTGAAGTATTTTTCTGTACGAGCAAGCTTATGCTTGGGCCGGAAAACGAGTGCTCAACAAAAAGTAAAAAAATATAAGATAATATTGTTCAAATTGTTGCTAAAAGTCGAAATGAGGCCTTCTCAGATGGCCTATCAAGACCCAGCTCCAGCCTTGTTGACTGTTGAACTATACTTTGGGCTTACAACTGATGTTAAACCTTAACCCATCTGATCACCCATATTGTCCAAAGCCTGCATTCGTACATTGGTAATAAAGTAGACTAAAGTTTTCCTAAATTTGGGCATAAAATTGAGGAGACACAATTACTTAAGTAATTAATTAAGAATGTATAATTGATAAGTTAACCAATGACTAATTAAATAATTAAATTGACAAGTCAAATTTTTTGCTTAATCATTTTACAAATTGTGAACTATCATGTCAATTTGTGACAAATCGCATTTTACAAATTGTAAACTATCATATCAATTTGTAGCAAATCGCATTGCTCATAAGAAATGAGAGAATCTTTTGATTGGCAAACGGTGCATAGTTTTTTTTTTTCCCTAATTAAAAATGTAGGAGGAGCGACCATAGTTGCTACTTTGATTTGATTATAGTAACACATACTCTTGAGAATCAATAACAAGAAGGGCATAGACAATAGAAAACCGCATGCACTCTCTCAAGCTAGCTGAACTATAGCCAAGCTTAGTCTCACCAAAGATACTAGCAACACCCGTTATGAAAATAATTTCAAATGCTTTCCATTTGAAAAAAAATTTGACTCAAAGACCTTACGCCCACAAACCATTAAGAATTAGCCCAAATGCTACTAAACCACCATCTTTGGTGGTAAGTGGTTTACAGTTTATGAGTTTTGTGGCGTAGATTCACAAAAGTAGTGTATAGAAGATTAGGAAATGCCAATTAAACTATTAGAATCAATTGGCCAATATATTTGTTATTTGATGATAATAGACTTATCATGAATCGCATGTAATGGATTCAATCCTGCCATTTGGAAATAAAGAATAAAATAATTTTTATTATTTTTTTAAAAACGCTATTACTAATTAGTAATTGCTAATCCACTTAAATTTCCATTTTTTAATGCATATTATCTAAAAATTTGTTGTCTTTGTGGCAACGATCAGAACTGTTCTGACTCTTCTGAACATTGGGCTAGGAAACCTGGACCTCATCACTTTGATGGGCCTCTGATCACAAAAATAAGCGAAGGTCCACGATCAAACCAAAAAGGATAATTTCATAAACGGTTTGAGTTTGGTTCCTTGAGATTAGGGCAGCCAATTTTAGATACCGTTTGCAAATTTGACATAAAATTAGAATATTATGGTTTGACATAATCAATTCTGAGTCACTAATGGGTCGACTGTTTGACCCATTTAATAAACGGGACAATCACAGATTAATTCGCTTAACCCACCAGTAGCCCATATAAAATCTTCTCTCTCACTCTCTCTCTTCACATTTTTTTTTTTAAATATATATATATATACTAAAACTAAACCCATAATCATCGTCCTGCAATGTTGGAATTTGATCTTCCAAGTTTATTGTCTCGAGTGTGCAGTGCCTTATGGAAAAATAAATAAAAATACTTCAAGTTCATGTATATATATTCTTTGCAGTAAGGAAAGTTCATGAATCATTGACAAAAAAGAAAAGTTAAGTTCCCAATAGATAGTTTAATCGGTTGGGATCATATTTAATGAAGCGAGATTAATAATTTGAATCCTCATCTTCCTCCTTGTATAGATATGCCAAAAAAAAAAAAAAAAAAGAAAAAAAGTTAATGTATCTCCATACTAAATGGTGGTCCTTCCACGAATTTTATAAAGTAATGCTTATGCATAAAAGAGAGGGAAGAAATGTGACGAAGCATATAAATTAGTGTTCTTTCACGGACCACAAGTTATTCACCTTTTCCAGAATTGTAAAGCAAGAATGTCAGATTTCTTTAAAAAATCATTAAACTTCTTCCACATAGTATTGCATTTATCAAAAGACCAAAAATAATTCATTTAGCCCTATTTTTAAATTTAGGGTTAAATGCATTTTTAGTATCTGTGTTTTGAGTCAAAATTAAATAGTCACCTAGATTTTCAAAAATATCACATATGATACATGTGGTTGTCAAATAAACCCACTTACTACTTTTGTTAAGATTATGTTAATTTTTTTAACGAAACATCACGTCACCTTTACACATGACATGATACTAGTGTTTTTAGTTGCCACATTAGATTAAATAATATTAAATTATGTTAAAAAAAAGGAAAATTAAAAGACCGTGTTCTCCATTTTCCTCTCCCCAACCCCACGCTGCTGTTTGCCTCCCTCCGCCACCTACAAATCGCTTCTCTCTCTCTCTCTCTCTCTCTCTCTCACAAAGGCACAACCAAAAAACCCCAAACCCAATGAGAGAGAGAGAGAGAGTGAGAGTAAAAGAGTAGAGATAGTTTGAGTTAGTTGTCATAAATTTAATGAGGTTAGAGAAGTGGGCAGGTGTGGCATGGCGGCTTGCAGAGCTCTAATTCCATGCCATTATTGCTTCAACAATAAAGAGAATTGAAGCGGGAAAGCAAACCCTTCTTCTATGTCTTTAAACCCAAGAAACCCAAAATTTTGCCCCAAAAGCTGCAAAAACCCAAGAATGAAGATAAAAACTCGAGAGTCAATCGTAAACAAAAACCTAGTCAAAACAGAAACTCACAGCTCACAGATTACAAAACCCACACCAACGGCAAGAACCCAAAATCACAACCACCGGTCTTCCACTACAATTGGGTCGCTACTTATTATTATTGAGAGTAGGAAAGTTTTGATATGGATTTGTTGTCAAAATTGAGAGCTATTGGGTGCAAGAAATGGCAGGATATTCTATCTAGGCGAGGACGGAAGGGCAGCAAAACAAACAAGAGGAGGAAGAGAAACAGAAAGTAGCTTGTTTTTGTTTAGAACGAGGAGATCTACAAGAACAAAGAAGGGGTTTGAGATATGGCCAGCAAGAGATTATCATCAAGAAAGACCAAAACTTGAGCAATTACTACTGCTTGACTGGGTCCTAGTCGGAGAAACCCCAATAGCTGCTCCGATGACTCGCCGAGATCCGCCGGATTCACATTGATGAGTCAAAGAGGAGGTGGAGGAGGCATGAATTGCCGACGGAAACCAAGCCAAGAAAGACTGCCGCATCTCAAATGCAGGACTTGTTGCAAGAGTCGAGGGTTTCCAATTTATCTTCTTCTTCTTCTTCGCCCTCGTCTATGAAACGATGGGCGGATTCATCTTCTTCTTCATCCTCGCCTCAGAGGGTGGCTCGAGGAGAGCAATGGCATAGGGGTTGGGGGGAGAGGAAAATGGAGAGAACACGAGTGTCTTTTTAATTTTCCTTTTTTTTTTAAAACATAATTTAATATTATTTAATCTAATGTGGCAACTAAAAACCCTAGTATCATGCCACATGTAAAGGTGACGTGGCGTTCTGTTAAAAAAATTAATGGAATCCTAACAAAAGTACTAAGTTGGTTTATTTGATAACCACATGTACCATTTGTGATATTTTTGAAAACCTAGGTAGCTATTTGATTTTGACTCAAAGCACAGGTACTGAAAATGCATTTAACCCTTAAATTTAAAGAAAATTAATGCATAATTCTAGAAAGAGAGATTATAGTGTAATTTGGCAAGCCTCAATTAAGGTTAATATCATTTTTCCACTAAAATAAAGTACGCTTTTTGGCGCATTTAGTTCATCCTGGTTCCTTTGGTCATGAGTCTCTCTTCTTTAGTCCCTATAAGTAGACCTCTCAGGGTAGACAACTTAAGCGAGGGAGTTGTGGAGGAATCAGTCATTTGCATTCGTGTGTCTGTAGGGACAAAACCACATTATGATTTTGAGGGGCTTGAGAAGTCCTGAATTTTTTTTTAAAAAAAAAACATATTTTTTTTGGGTAATTTCACTTAACCTCCTGAAATGTCGCACATTTTGCAAACACCTATTTCAATGTTTAAAGTTTTTCACTTTGATGTATTGAACTTTCATTTCATTCTAATTACCCCCTGCTTTTTAAGATATAAAGGTTCTTTTACAATTTAGGGAGGTTAAGTGAAGTTACCCCTATATTTTTTTTTATAAAATAGACCTTTAATCATTAATTTTTGCCCCCCTCCCCAAGCTAAAAGTTTCAGTTATGCTTGTATGTGTTAAGTGTGAGTTGTGTCAAGGTAGGGTATAAGACTATATAGGTTAATCATAACCGACCAATTTAGTTAAATGTGTCAAATCTCTTAACCCTAACTCTCTAATTTTGTGTTTGGTTTGTGTCGGATTCTCAAGTTATGTCAAAAATTGCGAGTCATTATGTCGCACATTGAGTTCGAGTCATGTCAAGACATGAATATAAGATTATATAGTTCAATCCTAATCTTAACCCGGCATATTTAATTAAACGGGTTATTTTCATCAATCTTACTTCATGTTAATTTTGTGTTAGGTTTGCTGATCATGTAAAAAAATTATCAGCCTTAGAGATGAGTTAAAAAGAGTAGTAAGATGGGGGTCATATATAAGACAAAGGGAGTGAGAATGTATCCTCTGGCAGCAGTCTTTGCGATCATACTCTTTAACAATTAATTGCATTTCCTTTCAGCTAGCTAGATGTACTTGTTCTCCAATATACATCCTATTCTAATTGGGTTTTTCTTATGTTTGTTTTTGTAAGACATAAATTGATCAGGCTGTATTGCAAGGATTGTGAATCCGTGTGTATGAATGTGTTTGTGTTTTAATCAATAATGTATGTATTTTTGTCGGCGAATAATTCGCAATTTCCACGTTGATCGATAGAAAACGTACATGGCTGTAAATATCAGAACCTCTCAATTCGCAGATGGTTGTGGAATGAGTCAACTTCCATGTCTGCTCGTGCATTGACCTCCTTTATTCATTTTGTCCAATAAAGTAGGATAAAAAGTTGGAAGAAAGTGATGAGAAGCTTCAAGTGGATAAGAAGCAGGTATCAACAGTTGGTTGGCAGGTTAATATATGGGAAAACTGCACTTATCTTTTCTTAACTTTCGCAGTTTTGGTAAACATCTCTCAATGTTCAAAAACTCTTACTTAAATGTACGGGTATCAAACTTTGATTTTCTTTCACTTTGCCTATTCCGTATAAAAAATCATTCACAATGCCAATTTTATTCTTAATTCCAAAACTACACCGTTCCCAAAATGATGCGGTTTTAGTTTTAAAGTCGGTAAAATAGTCAATTAATGGCAGGTTTCTATACGGAATGGACAAAGTGAGAAAAAATTAAACTTTGATACACCTAAGTAAAAGATTTTGAATGTTGAAGAAGTATTTACAAAAGTGACTAAAGCTCAAGGGGTAAGTGAAGTTTCCCTTAATATATTTGTAGTCGGTTAATACATTTTCACTAGGAATCAGGTGTTATTTGCCAAACTGCAAGTAGAAGCTTCTAATTAAGGACGCATATTGGGATGGATTAGCCACATATCGAAGATTTACTTTAGATTATTGAACTCGATCGTTTGAGACATTAACAATAATCTTTAGTTTAGATTATTACTCTCATGATTTCTTCCTTCTCTTCGATCTAGGCCTATTAAGGATTGGGTTCTAGTCATTATTTACCCTTCCAGTAGACTTGTTATTCCTAAAGCTGAAATTATAAAATTTTAACTATTTGCAACTCTCACTTTGAATTTTATTTGGCCGTTCAGAAATAAGTTGATTAATGAGACATTGCAACTTGACCTGCAAAAGGCTATTTTGCAGCTTAAGATCAACGTGGATACTCATCTCTCTGCTTGGCGGACAGCTGCTCTTCCCTTCCTCTGGCTCCCTCCTCAGATTGAATGCATAAAAAGGAATTTGATGTTGCAATCAGAAACAACTTTGCGCTGACAGCTACGGTTATTAGTGATTCTTTAGGGAATATTATTAATTCTTGCAGCTACGCAAAAACTGCACTTCACTTATATTCTCTTTGGAGAAACCACAACAGTTCTTTTGGCCTCTTGATTGGCTTCTACTATGGAGTGTGGTTGTTTAGCTTTGGAAGGGGATGCGCTTCTAGTGATTATTGCTATGAATCGACCTCATTTCTTCTCTACTTGGCAGTTTGCCTCTATTGTATCTGATATTAGTACTCTTAATCTCTCTTCATTTCAAAACATTTCTAACTATGCGAATTATCAAGCATGCTTGTTAGTTATGTTAGTTTTTGTGTTGGCTTAATTCAATTCAAAAATGCAGAGGTTACTGTACACATGCTCAAACATTAATATAGAATGTTCAGAATCAAATCTCCACCGTTCATAATGTAGATTCATGTGTCATGAACGTCCCTGCAAAAATTCAGCTCAATTGGACCACAAATGCCCACCGATTGAAGCTGTTGATGAAGGCTGGATAGCATTTCCAGAATGCTGTTTTCTCTTCACTGCAGGCCATGTCCGGACATGGTGCTAGCATGTCCGCATATGATTTCGTGAAGCATATTTTTGTTCAGAGGCCATGTCCGGACATCCCATTAACCTGTCCGGACACCCCGTACCTATTATGCCCAAAAACGTGTTTTTAGTGGCGTAGGTCTAGGGTTTGATGTACTGATATATATATCATTATAAAAGAGAAAGGCACGAATTTTCACCCCCAGAGAGTTTGTCGGAGGGTGTGCTAAGATAGATCATATCTGATGAGTGTTAAATTGAATCTCTTAAAGTTTAATTATTTCTTTGATAAATCTAAGGTTGTGAAGTCAACAGGAGTTTCGGTGAAGGGAGATCACGTAGAAGAATTATGCCAGATGTTCTGGAAAGGGCTACTGCGGTAGAAGTTAAGTGGGTCGCTTGTCTTATACAAGATAGTGTCAATTGCAAAGGTTTTGTAAGTGTGAACTTCTTGTAATCCTTAGTCTTTTATTGATTTAGTTGATTTCCTGGGTTTGGTTGCCCCAAAGAGGTTTTACATTTAGAGAGTTCTCTAAATAGTTTTCTCTTCGTAACCAAAATATCTGTTAATTGTTAGGTAAGATTTATTTCTGCATAATAGGTGTTAATTTGAGTCAATTAGAATTTTCAAGTTAAAATAAGTTGCTACCCATTTTGTATTTGATAGCATTTCCACAAGATTTCTTATTCTCTTTTCCATTCGGATTAAGATTGAAAAAGATCTTCCCCTATAACCTCATTTTCCCTTTCAATTAGAAAAAAAAAAAAAAATAAATAAATAGTAGTTCCAAGGAAATGTGTATATTTTTTGCTAGAAAATACTATAGAAATGTATTTAATGTTTAAAAATAAATTATAATAAAAAAAATTCCGCCAATCGCGGTTTATGGGGGTTGTTGAACTTTATGACTAATGGAACAAAGGAGCCTTGTCCTGTATTGGAACAGAATCATCCAAAGAACAAAAGTCCTCGCGCAAGGTTTGAATTCCTGTAGTTAGAATTATTTGACTTGAGCATTAATGTATCCTGATCCTGTAGTTTAATTAGCAAACAATTTCGTTATATATAGAACCACAACTCCCTGTGAATGATTACGATTTACGAGAGTCATCAGTCAATTCAATCTCTATCTTTTGTACTAGCTCTCTAATTGTCACCCTCAGTGATCTCTAGCTGCATGCCATGAAAAACCTCTCAATGCTCACCCCTATCTTCTTCTTATTCTGCGTTCTTTCTCAGGTTATCTCTTCAGTCTCTACTTCCACACCTCGTTACACCGCTGCTGATAATATTGCCATCAACTGTGGCACTCTTGACAACTCAACAGCTATGGATAAGCGCCAGTGGGTCGGAGACATACACTCCAAATTCACTCCAATCGAAGAAGGTAATCCCAAATCTAATGCCTCTACACCCCAAATCCAAGACAGCTCCGTAAACACTGTTCCCTACAAGACTGCCCGTTTATCTTATTCACAATTCATATACGAATTTCATGTAACCCCAGGCCCCAAATTCGTTCGGTTCTACTTTTACCCGGTTTCTTACTCGGGTTTTGAAGGGTCTCAGGACTTCTTCACTGTCAAAGCCAATTCGTTCACCTTACTTAGCAACTTCAGTGCTTCCATCTATATCCATTCTGATTCCTTGAAACGAGATAAAACTCTTTCCAAGGAGTTCTGCATCAATGTGGAAAAAGATCAAATATTGAATTTAACATTCATCCCAATATCTCCATCCACTTCTAGTAAGTTCTATGCTTTTATTAATGGAATTGAGATTGTCTCCATGCCAACCAACTTCTACTATGGCCCAGAAGGTCCAGACATCCCTTACGTCGGCCAAAATTATCACTTCTCCCTAAACTACGAGATGGCACTCGAGAAGGCTTTTCGATTAAATGTGGGCGGGGGCTTCATATCGGCGGTGGAAGACACTGGAATGTTTAGAGAATGGTCCCAGCAGGACGATGATTATTGGTTGGGTGATGGCGTAATCCCTCATCAGCCATCTTTCACACCAAAATACACAAAAATACCAGATTACGTTGCGCCAGATGATATCTATCGGACAGCAGTGTCAATGGGTCCAAACACAACCAAAAACTTGGGTGCTAATTTGACGTTGAAATTACCCGTTGATCCAGGATTCAATTATCTGGTGAGACTCTATTTCTGCGAAATAGTGCCCCAAATAACGGCACCCGGCCAAAGGGTATTCAAAATCTATATAGACAATAAGATGGCGGAGGAAAATGCTGATGTAATCATGTGGGCCGGAAGGAATGGGACGCCCGTGTACAAGGACTACGTTGTAGATATCCAAAACAAGCCCACTCTCTTCATTGCTCTTCTCCCTATAAAATCTCGCTACAGCATCGCCGATGCCATTTTAAACGGCGTGGAAGTGTTCAAATTGAGCGATAAAGACAAAAACCTTGCCGGTCCCAATCCTGAAAGTGTGGCCTCTCCACTGCCGGCCCAACAACCTACTTCAACAGCCAGCGAGTCCAAGACAAAGAAAACAATAATGGTTGCCATTGGAAGTGGTGCAGGCTTCTTGGTTGTGCTCACTCTACTACTATAGTATGGTTTTGATATTTGTCATAGGTGCATTAATTGTCTGATATGTTAAATATTATATATTCTGAATGAGAATTTTATAGCACTTGTATGGTCATCCTTGCCTTTTGTGTTCTAAAAACTACTCAATGTTGCAATTACAATTAAAACTCCTTCCATCGAATGTGGAACTAGACTTTTCATGGTGCCACATTAAGAGCTTCCTAAACAGCGAGCAAAGCCGGTTGGGCCTCGCCAGGGTAATGAATTGCATCATTGCATGCTTGGGCAATGAGACCAATTAAGAGTGTTTCGTAAAAAAATCACCATCATATATAGAGAAATCATCTCTAATTGTAATATCAAAATTGATTTTAATCCAATTTTCCAGGGGAGAGTCCATATTTAATTTGGTTCTTAAGGGACGAGAGTATATTTTTCCATGCTTTAATTACAGTGATCGAGGCTGAGCTTTTACTTTTGAGAAAAGTAACACGCTAACGCTACAAGATTTTTTGTATTTGTATTTGTATTTTGTATTCTTTAAAATTGACATAACTTTTAAAATTATTATTAAATTTGTGATACTTGAAATTTTGATTCAATCGTGATTTTAAAAGGTACATCATTTTTGAATGATACAGTGGCTCTTGCATGCAGCATTACTCGAAGTACACATATAGACTCACCATCAAGGTGGTGGTTCAATGGCCTAAGAAAATTTTCAAAGTAGTTAGGCATGTACTAGGGTGTGCGTTCGAATATCCGCAATGGAAAATCCCAACATATGCCTTATTAGTATTAGTCACTTTCGTTCCTATTGATGCCCTAGTGGGGCTGGGTCAATCTATGATTCAATCAGACTTGAACGAGCACTTGTAATTCCTATCGTCTAAGCCCCTTCTATGCGGCTCCCAGTGGGTAGGTGCTACTATAGTTACTCCTAGGTAGAATAACTACAATTAGTCTCCCCGACTTATCCTTTTAAATAAGGAAAAAAAAAAGAAGGTACATATAGACTCCTTTTAATCGGGTTTGGCTTAATTAGGTGCTGTAAAAACAATTATAGCCTCTATGATGTAGTTTCTTTAAGGGTTTATATTGAATTTGAAGTATTTCCTGAAAAAGGAAAGAAAAACTAAAAATCAATATGGACCCTTGAACAATTACATCATGGGTGCTGTAATTTTTTTTACAGCACCTAAGCCTTAATGTCCATCAAATTAAAGATTGCATTAATGTCTCTTCAAACTATCAAAAATTGTTATTGTCCCCCAAAACCAAAACACCTTTCATAAAAAAGAAAGAAAAAATCTAACCAAAGAAAAAAAAAAAGAGGCTTGCAATCGGGTGGCCTTACTATCCCATGGCACCTATATCCAATATATATATTTTTATTCGTTTAGATTAGAGGTGATTGTATCACTCTCTAATAGCTTAAGAATATATTTGAGATTGAGTTGAAAAATAAAGCTTTTAAAGCTAAAAAGAGCTTTTTTTTAAAAAAAAAAAAAAATTTAATTTTAAGTTTTTTTTTTAAAAAAAATAAGTTTTAGTTTTTTTACCAAATAGATGAGTTTTTTTTTTTTTATTTTATTTAAAATGGTCCTTTAAGTACTAAAAATACTATTATAAAAAAAATACTAAAAATACTTTACATTGATTTATGTATATTTTTATGCAAAATAACTAATCAAAACTCACTTTATCTAGTTTAGCTAATAAGTTTTAAAAGACACCATACATTCAATTATCTTTTTTTATTTTTTATTTTATTTTTTTATATCATTTAAATTTTATTTTTTAAAAAATTTTTATAAGGTTGTATTTTTCCTAAAAGATCATTTTTAAAAATAAAAAAAAAACTTTTGGAAAAATGAGATGTATAAGGAGAAATAATATGAGAAAATTTTGGGAAAATAGAAATGTGAAAAGAAAAATAAAATATTAATAAGATGGATGTATGAACTGTGCTCGCTACGTGAATTGTTTAAAATAAAAAAATGTAATTTTGCATTTTAGATGCATAATCTAATGTATAAGAGTTTTTTAGTGTTTTGTGTATATATTTTAAATAAAAGTAAGGAATAAGTAAGCAATTATGAGTGCTCTAATCTCAGCATAATCCCAAACGGACTGTAAAAATAGTTTGGCTACCATGTTATAGCAATTGACCAGCTGGCATTTGCTGCTTACAAAATTTCTCCGGAGTCTGGGCCCTTGGACGTCACATAGCATTAATCTACCTAACCTCAACTTTAAGAAAGTTGATCAAATCACTTTTGCCAAAAGCAAGTCCTTTATTTTCTAAAGCCAATCTTCATTTGTTTATATATGGAAATACTTTTGACTATTGTAATTGTTATAATTATAAATATTATCTCCCGTATATATCATGTTTCACGTGAAACTTTTTAATAATAATAATAATAATAGTAATAATAAATAAATAAAACAAAGGCATGATATATATTGCCAAATGAATCCTTTAAATCATATCCCAATTTTTAATCGTAGGGATCTACCCGCTCAAACTGTTCCTAGTGAAGGATTGTTTTGTTGTTCTAAGTTTTGTTATGCGATATTAGTTATCAGGAAAAAAAAAAAATTACACATTCCCACATATGGGTTACTTTACCCTCTTAAACTTTAAGTCACTGTAAATGAAGTTTCGGCGCAAGGTTTTGCCCCTCATCCAATTCAACATTTAAGTTTGATTAAAAAAATATGTAAACAAACTGAATTACCCTTTAAAGAAAAAAAAATTCTTAAAAACTCATCCAAACTCATCCCAGTTTCAACTACCTATTATGTTAGTTTTAAGGATCCGGATCCATTCAATTTCATCCAACACTAGCTCTACAGAATGCCAAATGTCCTACTACAAATTAAATAATAAAATATTATTTAAATTAAAAATATAAAAATATAAAAAACTGAAAAAAAAAGGGTGGCCTGTCACCCTATGGCCATAGGCCACCCTGTTGAGTCTAGGAGCCACCCCCAAAGGCCAAATTTTTTTTAATTCTTTCTTTTTGTTTGGCCCTGGGGTGGCTAGCCACTTTTTCTTAAAAAGTTTTTTTTATTATTTTTACTTTTATTTTCTTTTTAAAATTTAAATAATATTTTATTATTTAATTTGTAGGGGGACACTTGGCATTCAGTAGAGCATTGGATGAAATTGTACATTTGTACAGCCCATATTCACAATTGGAAAATCTCCAATTATCCCATAAATTAGAGGGGATCCGGATCCAAAATCAAAAATATAATATCTTGGTAACTAAAAAATGGAAAATAAACATGTACAAAAAAGGAAATTTAATTGTTTTACTTGTTTTCCTTCAGACTTAAGGCTAATTTATTTATTTTTAAAGAAAGTTGGCACTTTTCATTAATAAAGAAGAAACATCATAGTTCAGCAAGCACAATATTACCAATAAAATCAGAAAAACTCTTCCATATATATCCAAACCTGATTTTTAGACTGAAAAATAACCACCTTAGCTTACTTGTGTGTCCCTTTATTTGCATTCCTCTTTTAATATCCACATATTATGACGTCTAAAAACTACTTAGAAGAATTTTAGCCATGTCTGCTCCAACAACTCCCACAGACCATGACTTTAAGGCTGATTTATCAGATAACCAGATATATATCGGGTCGGAATAACTCAACAGTGGTGTTATTTATCTTTATGGTTGGAACAAAAAGGAGCTAATTGTTTCAGTCAGTCATCTCTTGCTGCCATGAGAAACCTCTCCATGCTCACCCCTATCTTCTTATTCTGCCTCCTTTCTCATCATATCTATGCAGTCTCTACTTCCACACCTCGCTACAACGCTGCTGATAATATTGCCCTCAACTGTGGCACTCGTGACAACTCAACGGCTTTGGATAAGCGCCAGTGGATCGGAGACATACACTCCAAATTCACTCCCATTGAAGAAGGTGACCCCAAATCTAATGCCTCTACACCCCAAATCCAAGACAGCTCGGTAAGCACTGTCCCCTACATGAGTGCCCGTTTATCTTATTCACAATTCATGTACGAATTTCGTGTAACCCCTGGCCCCAAATTCGTTCGGTTCTACTTTTACCCGGTTTCTTACTTGGGTTTTGAAGGGTCTCAAGATTTCTTCACTGTCAAAGCCAATTCGTTTACCTTACTTAGCAACTTCAGTGCTTCCATCTATATTCATGCTGATTCCTTGAAAGAAGATAAAACTCTTTCTAAGGAGTTCTGCATCAACGTGGAAAAAGATCAAATATTGAATTTAACATTCATCCCATCTCCATCCACTTCTAGTAAGTTCTTTGCTTTTATTAATGGAATTGAGATTGTCTCCATGCCCAAAAAACTCTACTATGACCCAGAAGGTCCAGGAGTCCCATATGTTGGCCAAAATTATCACTTCTCCATAAACTACGAGATGGCACTCGAGAAGGTTTTTCGATTAAACGTGGGCGGGGGCTTCATATCGGCGGTGGAAGACACTGGGATGTTTAGAGAATGGTCCCAGCAGGACAATGATTATTGGTTGGGTGATGGCGTAATCCCTCGTTTGCCATCTTTCACACCCATATACACTCGTATATCAGATTACACAGCACCAGATGATATCTATCGGAGTGCTGTGTCAATGGGTCCAAACACAACCAAGAACCTGCGTTCTAATTTGACGTTGAAATTACCCGTGGATCCAGGATTCAATTATCTGGTGAGGCTCCATTTCTGCGAAATGGTGTTCCCAGTAACGAAACCCAGCCAAAGGGTATTCCAAATCGTTATAGACAATATGATAGCCGAGGAATGGGCTGATGTAATTATGTGGACCCAAAGGAATGAGACGCCTGTGTACAGGGACTATGTAGTACAGATCCAAAACAAGCCTAATCTCTTCATTGCTCTCCGCCCTAAATTATCTGCCTACGGCATCGCCGATGCCATTTTAAACGGTGTGGAAGTGTTCAAATTGAGCGACTATGACAAAAACCTTGCAGGTCCTAATCCTGAAAGCCTGACCTCTCCACCGCCGGCTCAAAAACCTGCTTCAACAGCCAGCAAATCCAAGGCAAAGAAAACAATAATCGTTGCCATGGGAAGTGGTGCTGGCAGCTTTTTGGTTGTGCTATGTTGCATGCTTCTCTGGAAACTGAAGAAGACCAAGCGCTACGCTTCTTACTTTCCACTATCAAAGTGCAGGTGCTAGCCCGAGCCAGACAAAGGAAAGTCAACTAGGACAAGGGCCTCGTCAATGCCGGAAGAACTATGCCGCCACTTCTCTGATGCAGGAGAATCGGCAATTAAATTGAAATATATTGTCGAGAAGATGAACACAAGAATGTGAAGAATAAGATGTAATATTAAAAAATTGTTTTTAGAATAATTTCTTTTTTCTTGGTTCACAAGAAATATGTTGCCGCATGAATCTTCTTTTTTCTTTTTGTTTTAAGAAAAATTTTAAATACATATATTCATTAAAATAAGTCCAAGCATCTAGATTAACAATTACAATGTTATGGATAATTAATATATATTCACCAACATTAACCAATTCGGACTAAGTTTATATAGATATATCTCATTTAATAATTGATTGATTGAGTTCCCAATTCGAGTCAAGTTTTCTATTAGTGTGTTGTACATCAAACGGACTAAAGTCACAAAACTTTACAACCCTAGATCGCAACTTTAAGGAACAATTGGTCTAAAACTAATCTTTATTTCATGTTTTAGAAAAGCTATCACTATTGAAAGGTAAATGAATTAATTAGTCATTTAGTATAGTTTCATGGCTAATATATACTAACAAAGCTAAAAATATAAGCTGTTGGGAAAATAAACTTTCCGTTCTAGCTCCAATAAACCAAAGGCCCATGGCATGGTTAATGAAGATCCGGCCCACTATAATCAACAATGGGAAGAAGAAGATATCGCCAGGGCCTAGTCACTCGAGGATAGATCACCCGAGGCTGTCGAATCCATTAATTGCCCGCCCAGGCTTGGTCCTATTCCTATACACAAACCCAATTGCAGGACTAACTCCCGGTAATCAATGGTTGATTTCCATTGAGTTAAAGACTCCTTTCATGATTATCTAACAACCTGGGGATAGCGTTAGAGTTTGTATACAATCGCTACTCTCAATTCAAATTGTTGATGTACAGTTTTCGATTGGTGACGTAGCACGCTTGTTAAATTTCTGGTTCGAGTGCTCCAAGTATGAATATGCCTGATCGAAGAGACCAGGGGTGAGCCGACAGGGCCATTATGATGCCTAAGTCAGTATTTTCCTGAGAGTAATAAGAGAGCAACAAGAGCGTAAAGAGAGCAAAAGTTGTGTTACCAGAATGTGTGGTAGTGACTTATATTATATAGGCATGGAGTGATAGTCCCCTAATCAGTAATTGACTCTTCCATGATATTCCCCTAAAGGCTTTGGATTTTGAGGCCTTGGACTCTCGAAGGTCTCGGAGGCCTCGGACACATGGGTCTCGGAGGCCTCGAACGTGGAGGATCCAAGTCCTTGGTTTCAAATCCTTCCGTCTTGGATCTAAGACGTGGTCTTGGAGGCTTGTGGCCTGAGACGTTCTTGAACTATTGGGCCCATGTAAGGTTGATCCATGACCCAACACAAATCAAGCTCCAAGGCCTAGATGAGGTCAAAGATTAAGTTCTAGTCCGATTGAATCTACCTGCCTATAAATAGGTCAAACTCCAAGTATAATGACACACTGAAATATATAGAGAGAATATTTATACTCTTTTCCCAGAGAACTAAGTTGAGCTTTGGAAGGAGATCTCGCTCAACACAATGCCCTTTATCTTCATGTTTACTTTGTTAGTCGAAGATTTATATTGAGTTCTAGCCTAAGTGAATCTACCAACCTCTAAATAGGTCAAACTCTAGGCGTAATGACACACTGAAATATATAGAAAGAATATATATGCTCTGTCTCAGAGAACTAACTTAAGCGTCGGAAGAAAATTTCGCTCAACACAATGCGCTTTCTCTCTGTGTTTACTTTGTTTGTTCTTTCATATTCGATCTCGGATCGATGACGTGTTCGTGCTGGAATTGTTCTAACGTAAGCCTTTATTAAAATCCTATTCTTCTCTCTTTTGATTTTTGTTATCAATATATATATATATATATATATATTAACAAAGATCAAGTCAGAACACAAAAGATAACAACAAAACCAGAAAGAGCTTGATCTCTCCTAATAAACCAAGCTGGGGATGGGGGCCAACATTTATTCGATCAGTAAGACCATTAGTTGTGCTCACTGGGTGGGCCCAAAGTTAATTGTCCCCATACTAATTGTCCTTCCACGACTTTTTATAAAGTAAAGTTTATGCATAAAAGAGAGCGAAGAAATGTGATCCAGCATTTAAATATAGGAAAATTTGTTTACCCTCTTAATTTTTATTATTTTGTAATTATTTTTGAAAGTTTAAAAAATTTTAATTTAGTATAGCAAATTTTTTATTTTTTAAAATATTACCCATTCTATTGTGTTTGGGTTTAAATTGGACGGCACGAGAGTGAAATGACATTTATACTCTTGAAAATTTTATAAAATTCTAAATTTATCTTTAATTAAAATTAAAAATATTTTTTTTAGAAAAAATACTTCAAACTCCACCTATTGTTTTTTTTAGTATTAATTTTAAAAAATAATTAGAGGTATTTTGGCCATTTTAATGGCTTCCGTTAAGATTTAACATAAAATCTTAACAAAATAGTAATATTACAAAAAATTAAAAGTTTTATTCATTAAATTGATAATTTTTTAACTTTAAAAATTATTAAAAAGGTTATAAAAAGTAAATAAATATTAAAGTTTACCAAGACCTCCACTCAAAAAAATAGAAAATAAATAAGTTGACGAAGACCTAAGCAAATACACAAGCAACAGTAAAATGAGAGAGAGAAAGGCGTGGATCACTTGAAGCTGTGAATCTCAGGCCACTTCGATCATAAAGGGCACATGCATGTATAGTACAATCATTTTTCTTTCAGCACTTCAATGCAATGTTTAAGATGAAATGGTGAACAATTATCTTTTAACTATCTCCGTATAGTACCTTCTCTTTATAAATTATTTTTTCCTTCTTCTTTCGGATAATAAAACTAGTAAAAAGTTTTGAGAAAGGAAGATCTAGATTTAGATCTAGATTTTCCCTCCTCTATAACAATAGTGCTCGATGTTTCCTCCGATGTCCATTTTGGACAGGTGTTTGTTTCAGATCTAAATTGTATCTCTAGATCTTGCTACATATCTAGTTTTCTCTTTCTTAGATTTGATTTTCTTCATCAGCCTTGGTGCATCTTTCTGGGGATCTCTTCAATGCCGGGCTTCTCCGTTGCTGCTTGTGGAGTTTTTTAGTTTTTTAATTTTTGTTTTTTTTGTTGTTGTGTTTGGACTACTCATGTTCTAGATCTTGGTTGTTTAATGCAGATCTAGTATATGAGTTAACTTTAGTTGTTTTTCTTGTAATAATGCATCCTGGCCTTTTGGGTTGTGGATGGTTTTGTCCCTTAACCTTGGGTTGTGAGGATTCTGTTAAGGGCTACACATATGTATTGTTGATATCTGCTTGTTACAGATATGTTATAGTATCAGAAATCACACATAGGTTAGCCGGTTGGTGAAGTCACAATTTTGACTATGGTTTTGTCTTGGCTATGGTTAAGATTTGCCAGAGTTTTGTTACTCTGTGTTGTATAAGCTTCGTGCTTTTGACTTTTACCTTTTACCTTAATGAGATTAATATCTTTTCAAAAAAAAAAAAAAAGATGAAATGGTGAAAAGTTGGCTTTTCATAATATTTAAACTTAAAAAAAAAAAAAAAAAAAAAAAACACTCGTCCTCATTCCATGACAGTTTATGATATGTTGAAGTTTGAGCTATATTTGGTATAGGGTTTGCTAGGGGTTCTTCCTGTAGTGTTCTTCTGGCATTCTCCTAGTCTTACATAGAACATGATTTAAGAAAAAATAAAATTATACTACCGTTTTTTTGCCAACAGATAAATTTTTATGTGTTAATAATTAAGTTATAATACTTTAAAACTTGTTTTTGGATTCAAAACTAAAACCTAAGGGTAGAAAGTTGATCCTTTAGGGATGGTATCACCCAAAATGGATTTGATCATCCTAAATTTGGTGCTAATGTCTCAATTTTGATGTTGATGCCTCAAATTTGATGCTAATACCTAAAAAAACCGGTGATAGTGGCTACTACAATTTTATTTTTTCTTAAATCATGTTTTACATAAGATTAAGAAAACGTCAGAAGAACACTACGGGGAGAACCCCTAACATTTTCCATTTGGTATTTGTATTTCTAACCGTAATTACTTATGATGTTATGGTATTTGTATTTCTATATTGTTAAAGTGTTGATAAAATAATAATTATTTTTTTATGAGGTTAAGATTTTAAGATAAATGATCATTTAATTAATATAATATAAAAACCAAAGATCTTGAGTGCAAACTTTAACTTTATCAATTCACCCGTTTAAATTAAATATTATACACCTTCAATTGATATTGACAATTTTTTTTTTTTAGTTTGGATGGCAATCTAAAATTTAATAAGACATTGTCAATCAATTAATAATATGTGGGGTAGTTATATTTTTCTCTAAATAAAAGTAGGAATGACAATTAGGTTGGTACACAATATTAATTACTTGTTTATTCTTAAAATCCGGCTTACACCATGTAATAATTTAACTAACGTCTATTGTAAAGAGAATTAGACGATCAAAGAATAGCTCTCGAAGGATTTGAAGTAAACATCCCTGGTGGGAGGGCATAGGAAGCACGAGAGTTTGGATATAGGCAATTATTTATTATCTTTTTATTTTTAGGTTGGGTTTGTTTCGATAATAAGATGGTTTGTGACTATCATCATTCATCCCCCTTCCCCGCCTTCTAGATTTAAAGACCAAACCTTCTTACACCCCTAAGGCCAATATTTATAATTTATCGTATAAAAATACGGCACTCATCAATCATTTTATTTGATTCAATCAATCATATAAGAAATTAGGAAAAAAAAAAAAAAATTCAATCGTATAAGAAACCTCCCACATGATTCTGATTGATCTTACGTGCGAATGAAAGAGGTGTACATAAAAAGACAGAAAACAAATAGACAGGGGTGAGGGGAGCTATTTATCAATACCTGGAGTAGAGCTTTTGGCTGCCTCCGGTGTCTGCAATTTTTTTTTAATTGAATAAGAAAGAGGTTAAAGAGAGAAGTGCCTGCTAAATTTAAAATTAAGAATCATTTATTAAAAATTAATTAAATTATATATCAAATTTATTGACCTCTATGAATCACTAATCAAAAATTAGTATCAGCAAAACTATATAAAACTGAAATAGGTAGAGACGGATTTGGGGGGGACTGGCTGGGGCCATGGTCCCCCCCACCCCCTCCAATTCTGAAAAAATATATATATATATTTTTGGTCTCTTGAAAGAAGAACAAGGGCTGGGTCCCCCAACCTTTACTCTGGTTCTATCCCTAGAGATAGCGTTTTGGAGTATTAACACCAAATTTAGGATGACCAAATCTCTTTAGGGTCATACCATCTTTAAAGGGTTAATTTTTTACCTCCAGGTTTTAGTTTTGAATCCATAAACGAGTTTTGAGGTATTAGTACCAAATTTATGATAATCGAATCCCTTTAAAATTATACTTCATCCCTAAAAGGTTACCTTTCATCCTTAGATTTTAGTTTTGAATCTAGAAGTGAGTTTTGAGATATTAGAACCTAAATATTAGCTCATAAAAATTTAGTTCATATTACTTAAATATCTTAAAATACAATTTAAAACATTTCATCAAACATATAGAATGTAAAAAAACATTAAAAACAAAATTCTGTTAAAAAAAAAAAAAATCGACGCTGGTAAAAAAACAAAACGCGTCCTACGCTGAACTGCCAAAACATGTTTTACGCATAGCAGGACTCCAATATCCGCTGAGTGGAACTGTGTACGGAGAAACATAATATATGTTTTTTTTGTTCTTTCTTTTTTGGACACAGAACAGAAGAGATAATAAGCAACTTATCACTGTTTTCTAGAAGGATAAAGAATATTTAAAAAACAAGAAAGTAAAGTTAAAATAATAAAAGTATTTGGCAAAAAAGATTCCAAGAATAAAGGCATCAAAAGTGGATATTTGTGGTCCTCTGCAGTGAGCTCGTAAAGCAGGAAAAATTTTCCACTCGGACGACCACCGACACCATGAGAAAATAGTGATAAGTTCTACAAAACATTCTCAATACTGGGCTTAAACCAGTTCAGCCAAGCTGAATTTTGGCTGTTCAGGTTTAACTCGACAACGCTCGAACTTGAGTCAAGATCTAATTGCTTGCCTGAACTCAGCTTATTAGCAAGTTTATATAGTTGTCTAAGCCCAACTAGAGACTTGATATAATAAAATTTTCAGCTCGGCTGGACTCTCGAATAATTTTTTTTTTTAAAAAAATTTAAATAAACCAAAATGACAAGATTTTATTAATTTTATTATTCGAAATTATACAATCAAATTTATATAAATGCAATCAAATAGGCTTTTTGTGAACAGCAACTTCAAATTCTGAAACAGTAAACCACACTAAAAAATATTAAGTTAATTTTAGTCCCTCACATTATTTACTTAAGTTCTCCTAACTTTATAAACATGTCAAGAGAGATTGGATAATAACACATTAACACATAATTTAATTTTCCTTAATGAAAGGAAATCATATATTACCTCAACAATATTATATTGTCCAACAAAATTATAAATTATAATTATAACATATAGAATAAATTATTTATAACTTGGTATATATGTTATTACCAAGATATGGAATTTTTTTCTCCTCATCACTTGATGAGCCCTGGACCAAGACCATTTAAAAATGAAAAACGCTAGACTTACAAACAAGATTTTACCAAAAATTAAAAAAAAAAAATAGATATGGCATAATATGATTGAGTTTCTCAAAAGTTGAATTTATCACAGTTTTAATTATGTTATGCATTATTATATTGTAAAATTTTGTTTGTAAACCTAACATTCATCTTTTAAAATTGATAAATCACATAAACAAGCAAAGGTCTACAACCAAACCAAAAAGAAGGATTTCATAATCATTAATCAGGGTTATAAAACAAACCAAGTTATTCATTCGTAAATTAATGGTTTGAGTTTGGTTCGTTTAGATTTTTTTTTTTAATTGAATAGGGAAAATGATTTACAATGGAGGATCTTTTATGCTTTGCTCACATTCACTGACGAAGCTTATGCATGCATAAAAGAAAGCAAAGCAATGTGGACAAAGATTCATACCAAAAAAAAAAAAAAAAAAAGCAAGCCCATATTAATCGTATAAAAAAACCGCACTCATCAATCATTTTATTTGATTCAATAATTAATCAATCATATAAGAACCCTCCCACATGATTCTGATTGATCTTACGTGCGAATGAAAGAGGTGTACATAAAAAGACAGAAAACAAATAGAAACATAATATGTGTTTTTTCTTTTCTTCTCTTCTGGCCGGACACAGAACAGAAGAGATAAAGCAACTTATCACATCCCTGTAGCCTTTTTCCCCTGTTCGATTAAAAAAAAAAAAAGCAGCAACTTATCACTGTTTTCTTGAAGGAGAAAGCAAGATAAAGCAAGAACCGATGAATATTTAAAAGAGTGCAGCTGTTGTCCGGATGGTGCAAAAAGAAGGGTTTTTCTGTCTTTTATTCATTAGTTGACACCTAGCATTTTAAGAAAAAATATACAAACTAAAATAAGATCAAAGCACCTAAAAAAGGAATTTTTCCTTTCTTTTTTTCTTCTTCTTCTCTTCTCCCTCCCTCACGCACACCTGGTTTTTTTTTTTTTTTTTCCTTCTTCTTCTTCTCCCTCACCTCACACACGCCTGGTTTTTTTTCTTTTTTCTTCTTCTTCTCCCTCACCTCTCCGGCGACCTACCATTTCCGGCCAAACCAGCTCCGGGGACCTTCTTCATTTCCGGCCAAATCTAACCGGAAAACACCAAAAAAAACTCAAACCCAACCTAAAAAATCGTTTCTAATGCCTCAAAAATCGATTCTAATGCCACAAATTCGTTTCTAATGCATCAAAACTAAAACCTAGAGGGGAAGGTGAACCCTTTTGGGGATTTTATCATCCTAAAACCAAAAAAAAAAACACCGGCGAGACCCAGCCGTGGGTCTCGGTGGCCGGCAATGGGTCTCAGCGCCGTGGCTCTTCTTTCTTTCTCCCAAGCCATCTCTCTTTCTCTGTTAAATGACAAGAAGAAGGAAGAAGGAAGAAGAAGAAGAGTGGGAGGAGAGGCTGTCGGCAGGGAGGAGAAATGGGAGAGAAGAAAAAAAAAGAAGGAAGAAGAAAGAAATAAGAAAAAAAATTTAATGTTTTAAGATGCAGAATAATTTTGTGTATTTTTTTTTTCTTATGTGAGGTGTCAAATTGTGATTGGAAGGCAAAAACTCCTCCCTTTACGCCAAGACCGAATTGAAGTTATCCTCTATTTAAAAAACAAGAAAGTAAAATTAAAATCCTAAAAGTATTTGGCATAAAAGATTCCAAGAATAAAGGCATCGAAAGCGGATCTTTGTGGTCCTCTACAGTGAGCCTGTAAGACTTCTTGTAGCAATTTTCTTTTAATTTTTTTTTTTTTAAGTTTAGGACATAATTACTTTTTGTTTTTCTATAAAAATATATTTTATAATAGTTTATTTTATTTTTTCTTCTATCATTAAAATATTTGTTTTACAAAATTCAAATTTCTTACTTACTCTATTTTTTTCACAAAATCTTAATATAATTCTTAATTAAAGATAAAAAGATAAAAGATGAGAGAAAAAAAATATTGTTTATATTAAAATAATATATAAGAAATCATTTTTAGTTCTCTACACATTAAAAAATACTGTATCAACTATTAATAGTTGGTTAAATATAAAAAATCTTATGTAAGTGAGTTTTTGTTGTTTTATAAAAATTTTTCTTAAACATAAAAAAAGATATGATATATAAAATATATGTTGCTAGTGCTCTAAAGCGGGAAAATTTTTCCACACGTACGACCACCGACACTATGTATATGAGAAAACAGTGATAAGTTCTACAAAACATTCTCACCACAGGGCTTAAACCAGTTGAGCCAAGCTGAATTTTGGCTGTTCAGGTTTAACTCGGCTCAAGGCTCCAACTCGAGTCGAGATCGAATTGCTTGTCTGAATTCGGCTTAGCAACTTCATATAGTTGTCTAAGCTCGACTAGAGACTCGGTATAAAGAAAATTTTCGGATCGGCTTGACTCTCAAATAAATTTTGTTTTTTAATTTAAAATAAACCAAAATGAAATATTTTTATTAATTTATTATTCGAAATTACAATCAAATAGGCTTTTTGTGAACAACAACTTCAAATTCTGAAACAGTAAACCACACTAAAAAATATTAGTTCATTTTAGTCCCTCACATTATTTACTTTGTTCTCAACATGTCAAGAGAGATTGGATAATAGCAGATAATTTAATTTTCCTTAATGAAGGGAAATCATACATTACCTCAACAAGATTGTTTTGTCCAACAAAATTATAAATTATAATTATAGCATATAAAATAAATTATTTATATACTTATAACTTAGTATATATGTTATTACCAAATAAATTATTTTATCTAACCGTACATAACGTCTCATTAAAAACAAAAAAAATGTCACTTGAAACATTTATCCAGCAAAACCATTAACTACCTTGAATGGGCCTAAATTATATGTTCATTTACGCCGATGCGAGGACGGATCCAGAGTTAGCCATGGGGGACCAACCTTCTTCTTCATCTATGGGGACCAAATATAGTTATTTTTTTTTTTTCAGGATTATGTGGGGGACCTGGGCTCCCCTGGTCCCTTCTCCCTCCGTCTCTGCCGATGCTGATATTCTTTGTCTCGGTCATAAAAGTTAAACTGATCTCCATACTAAATGGTTGTCCTTCCATGACTTTTATTAAGTAAAGCTTATGCATAAAAGAGACCGAAGAAATGTGGCCAAAGACACAACGTTATATAATGATGGAAGACTAATGAATGGACAAGCAAAGCATACCGTAGAAAAGGCGTGGATCACGTGAAACTGTGATTAGAGACTAATTTGCCTGAAATAACACATAACACATTACAACAAAATAAAATTGAGAATCGCATAAAGAGATCGAGAAGCACTAATAGCGACTGAACCGAACCTTTGAAAGGAATGTGTGCGTACATCATCCTATGAGAGAGGTAACCAACTAAGTACACTTCATTGAGACAGAATTTGAAAAGCTGAAATGATCAGGTCACCTCTGATTAATAATTTTATCTTCTTCTTTTCATCATAAAAATATTTGATCATTTGTTTAATTTTATTAGTAACAGTTAGATGAAATGGTGGAAAGTACTTTTTAATATTCTTTAAACTCATCTTAGTACATGACTTGGTGCATCCTGTTTATCATATTTCTAACATTTAATAAAAGTAGTCGGAATGATTCCATTTTTACCCAATTTTCACCACTTGTTTATCCTCCCCTAAAGAGAAAAGGAAAAGTTAAAGAGGGAGAGAGAGAAAAGAGATATGACCCACATGCGTGTAAAGCTACAGTTGGAAGATAAACCTCTTTTCACTGAAAATACTATTATTATTATTTTTATTGTTTATGTGGTATGATTATCGGTACCAGACAGGAAGAAGATATTGTTTGGACATTATCTCTCTCTTTTTTATTTTTTTATTTGAGCCTAAAGAAAGTAGGTAAATTATAATTAGTTAGAGCTTACCTGCTAAATATACATATAGGATCGAGGAACCTAATCCGAATATATAAAGACTATAAAAAATAAAATTAATTATCTTTTTGTCAAATTCTGATGTCTTGATATTTTTTCTCAGAACTATCATTGTATGACCTTGATCTCATATATCGTTTTATGACACAAAGGGATGGTCAATAGAGATAATTTTTTTCTATTTTGCCCCATTTTAGGAGGGTAAAAGTGTCATTTAGTGATTTGAAGTGGGGACAAAATAGAAAAAAAATTCTCTCTCTATTGACCGTTAGTTTTAACTTTTGACTGACAAAAGGGGAAAAGTTGTAAGATTATAGTTTGATGGGGAGATTATCGTAGTTGGTAGTTATGGGGAAAGTGTCAAGACGTTTATGGGGTATCCCAAATAAAAATAAAAATACAATTTAATTTTCTACCGACAGTTTGCTATTGGCTTCTGGCATTCTGCTCCAAAAAGGCCACCGACAAATAAAAGATATGGTAGTCCCAATTAATTTTTAGATTTTTTTAATACAAAAATTATCTAATGGTTTATCAATTTTAATTTCTTATTTATTTTATCAAATTGTTATGTCTAAATGAATTTATAATAAAAACTGTAGTACCTAAACATTTTCCTCAAACAAAAATTAATTCATTATCTAGCTAGGTTCCAATCTTCCCGGTCTAATAGTGGCTAATTGGGTCTTGTAGGCGACTAGCCCTTGGTTGGGTTTTTGGGCTGCCTATCTAGCCCTTGCTTTTTTCTTTTTTTTTCTGAAAAGAAGCCCTTGCTTTTTTGTGGGGTAAGGGGGTGTTAGTAAATTCTAATTTTATTATTATTATTATTTTATTTTTTAAAAGAGGCTATTATACTAGCTATTGGGGGCTTAAATTAAGTTATTTATGAAAGTCTGTCTCCAAAGACCAAAGTCCAAAAAGTTGAACTAGCTATTTCCTAAACAAGCATTTTTCTTCTTGTGGTGAAAAATGTAATTTTTGAAATTAGGACAATATATATATTAATTTAACGAAAATTAATGTCTAATTATAAATAGAGAGATCATAGTGTAATTTGGCAACAAAGCCTCAATTAAGGATAATATCATTTAGGGGAAAATTCAATTTTAACCCCTAAAATTTTAATGGTTTTTCAATTTTAACTCCAAAGTTTAAAAGTGGAAATCCATCCCCTTGAAGTTTTAAAAACTTGTAATATTAACCCCCGTTAGTTTTTTCGTTAAAATGGACGAAAATTAAATTTTAAAAAAAAAAAGGCTGAAGGCAGTTTCGTCATTTCATAGTTTTTCGTCCATTTTAACAGAAAAACTAGCGAGATAACATTATTAAGTTTTGAACTTTGAGATTAAAATTGAAAAAACACTAAAACTTCATGAATTAAAACTGAATTTTTCCCTATCATTTATCCATTAAACTAGTGTACTTTTTTGGCGATTTAGTTCGTCATTAATTGCTCGTTCCCTTGGTCATGAGTTACCCACTATAAGTAGAGCTCTCAGGGTACAGAATGTATGCGAATGAGTTGTGGAGGGATCATATCAGTAAGCAGAGGGTGAGTTAACATGAAGGGAGTGATAATGTATCCTCTGGCAGTTTTTTCGATCATTCTGATACTACTCAACGGAGATTGTTGCGGTGCTTCTGTCCTTGTCAAGACCAACACCACTTTCCGGTGCGATGGCCGCCTTGATGAATGCCTCATCGAGGACGACTTGGAGTTGGACTTCCTCATGAACCCCTACGTAAGCAGGGTGCTTGCTGATCCTCCAAAACACAACAGCGCAACCGATCCGAAAAAACCTTTTTTTGACCCTTGTCAGAACAAACCGAATTATTCAGCTTGCATCGACGAATATAAAAAAAACAACCATGGATGTGACCCGAAGAATGTCTTCGCAGGGAGGGGGGATTGCAAACCATAATAATCTCCTCCTCCGAATCATGGCAATGCATTTCCTTTCAGCTGTACTTGTTCGATCTCCTATATCCTATCTTGGGTTTTTCTTTTTTTCTTTTATTTATTTTGTTTGTTCTTTTAAGGCATGCTGTCTTACTTCTTGCAAG
Source organism: Carpinus viminea (assembly GCA_013348765.1). Lineage (NCBI taxonomy): Eukaryota > Viridiplantae > Streptophyta > Magnoliopsida > Fagales > Betulaceae > Carpinus > Carpinus viminea. The sequence goes on along the minus strand of CP054671.1, from coordinate 35,810,415 downwards.
GATTGTGAATCCGTGTTATTTGTATGTGTTTTTGTTGGAGAATAGTTCTCAATTTCGGTAATTAAACGTACGTGCAAGGCTGTAAAAACCTCTCAATTAGCAGATGATTGTGGAATGAGTCAGTTATTCCTATTGCAACAACAATCATGGCTCCTCGATTCATTTTGTTTTTGAGCTTTTCTTTGTCGTTGTAAGTGAGATTATGATATAAATCAATTAATCCGCTAGTGTTAGGAGATCCGCTGAGGCATTAGAACCTGTTGAAGGGCACAATTGAAGCAAGAATAGTATTCTTTGGGTGAGAGGTAAATTTTTTTTTTAAAAAAAAAAGACAAAATAGCCAAAACCAATTACATGTGGTGGTATGCAATTACATTGTGCTACTATTTTTTAACATTTTTCAAACTTGTTGGTCCTGTATAATTAGCTCATGTGTCACTTGAGCATTCTCAGCGGATTAGGAAAAATGCACATATTGGTTAAATTGATCACTTTTTAACCTGTAGATTAGGGGTGGGTAAAAACCCGCCCAACCCAATCCGCCACGCCCTAATCCACCAGAAACCGCCGGATTTTAGTGTATTTTTACTATTACGGGTTGAAAAACACCAAACCCACATAGATCGGGTCGGCCAGTGGGTTCAGTTTTTAAAAGTGGGCGGGCACCTGACCCGCCCCAACCACAAACTTGAAGAAAAAAAAAACCCTAGATTCATAAGTTCCTCATTTCCTCTTCTTCTTCTTTTCTTTTTTTCTTTTTTCTTTTTTTTTTTTTTTTCACTCAGCCGCACGCCCTTTCTAGTCTCCTCGTGACTCCTTGTCTCCCCACTCTCTCACTCTCGCCAGTCACGGCTCGCCAGTCGCCACTCCATTCCCTCTCGCCGGCAGAAACCACTAGTCGCAAAATCACTCGCCAGTCGCAAAATCACTTGCCAGTCGCAAATATGCTCTTTGATCAGTGATTCACCGACCACTAGCGCTGATCCAAGGTTTCTCTCTCTTCAAAATCTGCTCTTTTTGCGGTTTGTGGTGTCTGGGTGTGATTTTGTAGTTTGTGGTTTATACTCTTTTTGGCTCTGATTTTGCCGATTATTTCCAACCCACCCGACCAACCCGCCCTGTTCTACCCGAATACCCGACGAATTTAGAGCATCCACATCAAGTTATGCAAAATTTAGTTAAATTTAACTTTTAAAATGTACTTTTTTAGATATAGCTAGTCACTTTTAAAGACTAACAAATATCAAACTCTTTAAATATTTTGCTATTTTTAACAAATATATATATTTTAATTGTGAAACCAAATTACTTTAACTACCATGAAACTCACTTTCATGCTTACATCCATGAAATTATTTTTTGTGCACAATTGCATCTTTAATTTAATAAATTTCATTGATGAATGCATTTAATTTATTAAAAAAAAAAAAAAACCAATAGACGTCAATTAATGCAGTCGTGTATTTGAGAAAAGAGGAGTGACGAAAAAAAAAATGGAAGGGGAAAAAAGTAAAAATTGAAGGAATGAAACTCTGGAGGAAAAGAAATAGAAAAAGAGAGGAAGAAAAATGAAAAGTTGTGCTAAAATGCAATAAAATAATATAATAATATTTTAATATTTGCTTTTGGTCTCTTTAAATTTGAATAGGAGGTTTGACAAATGTTATATTTAACATTTGATAGAGAGTTTGATGTGGAGAACTTTTTGTAGATTTTGTTAAAATTTTAAAGAAATGTTAAATATAGAGAGCTTGATGTGGATGCTCTTACTACCTTTAATGAATATAGCACGTAGGGAATTATCAAACCCACTGGGCTCGGGTCGGGTGGCCAAAAAGACCAAACCCGCCCCGAACCAACCAGTGCCCAGCCCTACTGCAGATTAGCTAGAGACTAGTTAAAAGACATTTAGTGCTCCAATACATAGCAAAATATTACTATTCACTACACTACATTTTTTTTAATATGTTCTCTCTCCATTCTCTTTTCTTCCTCCCTTTTCAAGATGTCACATTGGTAAGAATATGATAAAAAAAAATAATGCAAAATAATATATATATTTTTAAAATTAGAGAAGAGAATAAATAGTTTGTTGCAATTTCTATTGAAAAATAAATAGGTAAATTAGAGAAGAGTGTTTTTTGACTAAATATTTTAAATCTTATTGCTGGAGTATTAGTCCAGATTGAGGTAATACTAGCAAATGCTAAACCTATCCTAGTTTATTTTCTTATATTCAATCAATTATGTTGTGGTTGGTCTATTAAAATAAAGAAGGGAAAAACTTCATAAAACTCTCTTGAACTTTCATGAGTTTTAAAAATATTACCTTAAAGTTCAAAAACTCTCAATTAAAGATATCAAATTTTTAATTTCTTTCGATTATTCTATTATGTTAAAATTTATGTTAAATCTTATCAAAAATTTTAAAAACACTCATTTTAAAAAAATTAAAAATAAAATAATTGTAAAGATTCAAACATTTATTTTTTTATTTTTTATAAGGGTAAATATAACACAAGTCAATATGCCAATACTGAAAAATCTCTAAGTTTTATTTATTTATTTATTATTTTTTACTCCCTAATTAATCGAAATCCTAAATAAATCTCCACTATTAAATTTTTGTAATGCCCATTAGTCCCAATCAAAACACACCATTTTGCTATGTTTGCATAATCATTTTTTATTAATTTAATTTAAAATTTAAATCTTTTTTTATAAAAAAAAAAAAAAAAAATTAAAGGGGTGGCCAGCGGTGGGGCTGCCACCCCTGGCCACCCCCAACCCCTATGGGGTGGCCGCGAGCCACCCCATGGGTGGTTTCCTAAACCAGTGAGTGGCTCGCGGCCATTTTCTCTTCCATCTGGGACCCTGGGTGAGTCCCTTCTTTCTCCAGCAGTCATTGCTAAAGTCGGGGTTGGTGTTTTTAGGCTATACATAGCTGGCCCTTCCCTGTACTGGACGTTGTTGAGATAAAGGCTTTTCTCCCTGGATCTATTAATAGTAGTCAAGGAGGGTGTGTTACTGACCTCCCTCCCTGTGTATATATATGTATGGCTATTATTAATTGGTGGAGAGGGTTTTGATTAGAACAGAAATTAAAGCTTGTAAAGCTTTGATTTTGAGGGGCTGCAAATTCTCTCGTTTCTGACTTTTTCGAATTCATCCATGGGAAAGCCAACTAGGAAGAAGAAGAATCAGCTAGAACAAAAGCATGGCAATGCAAACGGAAAGCCAAGCAAGCCCTCCGATCGAAACTTGTAAGCCATGGGTGGTTTGCCCACTCCCACCCCACAGGGGTTGGGGTGGACAGGGCCGGGGTGGCAGCCCTACGTCCGCCACCTCTTTCTTTTTTACATTTTTTAGATTTAATTTATAAATTAAGTTAACAAAAAATTATTATGTTTAACGGGTGCTATAAAAATTTAATGGTAAAAATTTATTTGGCATTTCGATTAACTTAGAGAATAAAAAATCTAAAAGAAAAAACTTAGAAATTTTACAGTGACAATTTGAATTAAGAATTTATAATATATTTATCATTTTTATAAAAAATATTTTTGTAATTTTTTTTATTAAAAAAATAAGAATAAAAAACTAAAAGCTTAATACCCTTTGTTAGAATACAATTTTCCGAAGATGACATGGCGGATTTTGATTCATTGGTTAGTCGCGGTTTGATGTTGATACGTGATTGGGCTTCTGGTTGACATTGGTGTATTGTTGGGCTTTTACTACAAAAGGATAAGAGCAGTCGATGGTGTCCCGGCGATGAGAGCTCCAATACCTAAGTTAGTATTTGAACTCCAAAAATAATTAGATAGCTTGGAGAAAACAAATGAATTGAGAGAAGATTTGGATACCTTGGAAACGAGGGTGGAGCTCTCCTTTTATAGGGGTCTGGTGACACCTATTCGGTCGATAGAAGAGATTCTCGGTATAACCGAGGATCCGATAACATATGGACGAACAATCAACTGATCCTCGAATAGTCCCGAGGATCTAATAACAGGTATAGTCCTCAGTCGTAGCCGAAGACTTTAATAGCTGATTTGATACTCGGATAACTGAGGGCCCATTAATCGGAACAACATTCGGGCCGGATGCCGAGTTTGTTAGTCAGACCTATTAGTTCTAATCGAGCCTTTCTTTCTCGGAACACTCATACTATATAGGCTGTACGTTCCAAGTAACTTTTGGTATATTCGGAGCACTTCTACTTCAGAGACTGTACGTTCCGAACAAGATTAGTACACTCCTTCTACAGAGGCTATTAGTTCTAATCGAGCCTTTCTTTCTCGAAACACTGCTACTACAGAGGCTGTACGTTCCGAGTGACTTTTAGTACCTCCTTTTAAGGAATTTTTCCTTTTCAAACTATTTCAGAAATGGCCTCGGGGAACCTTTTTTTTTATTGAACGGAAAGTGGAATGGAAAATTTGTATCTGCAATCATAGCAAATAGCTTTCTTCTTCTGCTTATAATAGCATGGCAGATGTCCTTTCACCCCCTGTGGCCGAAGAATCGAAGTTACACATTCTACCTAGCACTCTGGTGCTGAGGCTGAGAAATTTAAAGCTAAGAATCTTCGGTCAAGTGGTCTGATTCGGTTGTGGCTTTATCTTGCACGTAATTAATGCCTGAGGATGCACCTTTTTATATCATTTTCCATTATTGTCTGACCTTTCAATTTCACTTATGAGGACTTAGAGCCGAGAATCTTTTAACTCTATTGCTTCGTTTTCTCTTCCGTCGTTTCATATCTCTAAAATCATTATTACACTGAGTTGCTCTATTCGAGGTTGGATTACATGTGATCCTGTGATACGGCGTCTGTTGACTTTCCCCATGGCTTTACCAGTCTTGTCGCCTTACATTTACTTTGATATTATCTTTCCCCACGCATTCCTTTTGCTTATAAATATCACCCAAGTCCTTTGATTCGTCGTTCACCTTTTGCTCTTTCCTTTCTTTTTTTAGCTCAAATGGACACTTGGTCTCGAGTTAGTCATTCCTCCGACAACTCCGAGGATTCTTTCTCATCTTCTATTAAGCCCCTCGCTGGGCCAACCGACAGCGAATCCTCCAGGGAAGTCAATTCCCACGCTACGCAGGATATACGGGCAGAGCTCTCCGGGCTTAAGTTGGTTCTGGCGTCTTGCGAGTATACTCTCGTTGAGTGCTCGAACCAACTTTCACGAGTAATGGGCGAGCTCGAAGGACCACCAATTGGCTCTGGCAAATCGCTAGGTGCAATTACGGGACCATCAAATTGCAAAACTTCATATATAAATGATGTGATGGAAAAGCTCGAGTTTGCATTGGAGCTACAGTAGAATGCAGATACCGCAAAGGAGAAAATTAGCCCTGGTGGTCAGCATAGCTACACGGAAGAGGTATCATTCAGTGTTTCCAGTATCATTGGTGTTCACAGCAGACACGTGTTAGAAACAGATAATGGGATTGGGTTCAACACGACTATCACTGGATTGACCTGCCCAAGTCTTGATTCTGCTATCACTAGTCAAGATGTCTTGACCGACACCACCAACTCTAAATCTTAGGGTTTGTTATGTATTTTTCCAAAGTGTGGGGTAGTATAAGGCAGTTGTTATACTAGTAAGTAGTGTATGATAGTATGAGTGTGATTTAGGTCTTTTGCTTTTTTAGGCTATATTGGAGTAATGCAAGGAACTTTACTATGTACATGGGTGAAAAGGTGGGCGGTTAACCATTAACCGCTAACTGCATTTATTATATAATAATAATAATAATGACATGATCAATTAACTATTAAATCATAAATTAAGTATTAATGTATTATCACTATAATTTATATGATTGTATAGCATGATCAATTAATCATTAAATCATATGATTATATAATAACAAATTATACATATATAATATGACATAAGTCATAAGTTTACAAGTTCATACGAATACAATAAATAAATACCTAGAGACTTAGTTTTAATGTATGTTATAAATTTATAAATTCATATATGTTATAAGTTATAATTATATATATACGCATATTGAATAATATAAGGGAGCCCCTATTACGCAGTCATGCTGCAAAAGAGGTGTTTTGCAGTATCCACTCTTATGGTGACACATCACCAAACTCATTTTGACACAAGGGGGAACAAAACCATTAACAAAAAAATCAAAATACAAAATGCTTAAAAATATTTTCACCTTAAAAAATCACATTAAAAAATTTTCAAATAAAAAACAAAAAACCCCGAAACACATTAATAAACGTACTTTTAATTTTTTTTTTTTACTTAAATGTATTTTTATCATCTAAGGCATTGACAATTTTTTAAAAGTTTCAAAAACTTTGTCCCAATTTAAAGAAACTAGCAATAGTTTATATATATTTATATATATATATATATATATATATATATATATATATGTGTGTGTGTGTGTGTCCGCACAAAAGAGATGAAAGGAGATTTGAATCGATAACCTTCACTTCATGAGACGTGATCCCAATCGATTGAGTTACCTTTCAAGGTAAAATGACAACAGTTCGAAGAGAAATGCAAGTAAACATTTGTTGGAGTTAGTAGCTTAAATTAACACCAATGGAAGGCCAAGTAGACAAGAGCAGAGGAGCGGAAATCTACTTGTACGTACGGTATGGGGTATTTTAGGAATTTCGTTAATACGTTCGTACAAGTAAGGCCTGAGGTTTTTCCTAAATATATGTTATGATATAACCTTGAATCATTAAGTGAGAAATACAACCGTCTCTCTATGGATGTAGGCAAATTGTTGAACTACGTTAAATCTGTGCCTCGACTCTCTCTATTTTCGATTTTATATATTGTTCATAATTATTGTGCGCGATAACAACATTTAAAAAAAAAAAATCAATTATTCACGAAATGGTTGTTCTTTTACATCATTTATGAGGCAGTTATACAACTATTTATCTGAGCCATTTACCATAACATTATTTACTTATCCTAACTTGATAAGCATGTAAAGAGAGATTGGATAATAACACATAATTTAATTTTCCTTAATGAAGGGAAATCATACATTACCTCAACAAGATTATATTGCCCAACAAAATTATAAATTATAATAATAACATATAAAATAAATTATTTATATACTTATAACTTAGTATATATGTTATTACCAACATATGGATTTTTTTTCCCCGGATCAATTGATAAATCACAGAAACAAGCGAAGGTCCACGACCAAACCAAAAAGAAAGATTTCATAATCAGGGTTATAAAACAAACCAAGTTATTCATTCGTGAAAATTAACGGTTTGAGTTTGGTTCGTTTAGATGCTTGCTTGAGCTTGTTCTTGAATTAAACAAATAAAGATCGAGCTTGATCATATAATGAACCAACCTTCACAAATCCAAACTCAGCTCAATGTTTTCGTAAATACTATAGGGTAATATGTGCCACGTTGAAGATTAATTGGTCTAAAACACATTTCTTATTCCGTGTTTAATGTAGAAAAACTATGCTATTAAAAGGTAAATGAATTAATTAGTAATTTCTCAAGTATTAAAGTTTGAACCACTCCTTAACACTTATTTAACATAGTCATAAGAATGGTCCTAAAAGTAAGCCTGCTCTCTTGTAGAGTCTCTCCCGAACCCTGTTCACCTTCTCCCTCCTCGTCTCCCCCCTTCCATCTCTGTAGCACTCTGTTCACCTTCCCTCTTACTAATCCCTCCCTTTCCAATCATGGATCCTCTGAACCAAGAAATAAACCACCTCATAGCCCACACAAATGCACTTCAACGTATTGACAATTTCATTCCCAATCTAATCGAACCCACTCCCGACGATCCCTCTACTTCTTCTCTCACCTTGGTGGGAAAGATCATCTCCCTCAAACCTTTTTCTAAATCTGCCATTAAGAGTAACATCCTTCAAGCTTGGCAGCTGTCGAAGCCTTTCATCAATCTTTATACATACATCCCATTAATATAATATTCCTCTATCTACATTTCTCTTTTTTTCAAAATTTTCTTGAACTACATTTCTTTTCCACGTTTCTATTTTCCCTTTCCCAAAATTTGAATAGGTGAAATGATCTGGTCTCCTCTGATTAATAATTATCTTCTTCTTTTCATCATAAAAATATTAATCATTTTTTTAATTTTATTAGTACCAATTAGATGAAATGGTGGAAAGTTGGCTTCAACTTTTTTTTTTTTTTAATATTCTTTAAACTCATCTCAGTACATGACTTGGTGCATCCTGTTTACCATATTTCTAACATTGAATAAAAGTAGTCGGAATGATTCCATTTGTACCCAATTTTCAACACTTGTTTATCATCCCCTAAAGAGAAAAAGGAAAAGTTAAAGAGGGAGAGAGAGAAAAGAGATATGACCCACTTGTAAAGCTACAGTTGGCAGATAAACCTCTTTTTCCCTGGAAATATTATTATTTTGTTTGTTTATTGTTAAAATAATAAATATGCGGAATATATGAGCAGAAGAATGAAAGAGGAAAGAGAGAACGAAAGCAAATGTAAGGACTACATTTCTTCTATTTGATATATGCTTTAAGATGATTACATATATTTCAATATATAGAGAGGTTAAGAGTGACAGGCAAAAACCTAGACTAATTAATGTAGAAAACAAACTCTAATAGGAAAGACAATAAACTTAGAGAATAATATATAAAGAGAATAACTTCAATTCGGATGGTGCAAAAATGTAGGCTTTTTTGCCCACCACTCACTAGTTGACACCTCAACTAAAGACAAAAAAAAATGTACAAAACCATTTTGAACCATGCAGCAGCCGATCAAAGAAGAAAGAAAAGAGAAAGAAGGAAGAAGGAAGAAAAAAAGAGAAAGAAGAAGGAACCGCGCATGGGTCTCGCCAGCGCTCGCCTCGCCGAATCTCGCCGGCGCTCACCTCGTCGGATCTCGTTGGGTCTCGCCGAAGACCCACGGTTTGTGTGTTTTTTTTTTTTTCCCGGGCGTGGGTCTCGCAGCCTCACCTCGCCCTCGCCGTCGCTCTACCCAGACACCTTGTGGCGACCCACCTAGCAAAAAGTCGACGACCGGCCACCGAGACCCACGGTTGGGTCTCACCGGCCGTGGGTCTAGTTTTTTCTTGGTTTTAGGATGATAAAATCCCAAAAGGATTAATTTTTCCTCCTAGGTTTTAGTTTTGAGACATTAGAAACGAGTTTTGTGGCATTAGAATTGATTTTTGAGGCATTAGAAACGATTTTGTAGGCTGGCCGGAATTTTTTTTGGGTTCGCCGGATTTTTTTTTGGGTTCGCCAAAGACAAAAAGGGCCACTAGGGGTGGCCGGATCTCTCTCCCCTGGCTGTAGGGTGGATTAGCCACCCAGTGGCTTGCGGATCTTTTTTTTTGTCGAAAGTCATGGGAGAGGCGGTGGGCGGGCGCGTCACTGGGAGGCGGTGGGCGGCGGCAAGTGAGGGCTGCTGGGTTGATTTGGTTGGGTGATTAAATGATTGGGTGTTTTTTATTTTATTTTTAGTGTGTGCATTTGTCTTAATAAGATGAGGTGTCAATTTTTTATTGGTGGCAAAAAGACCCATCTTTTTGCCATGACCGAACAACAGCACCTCTCATATATAAAATATTGTAACATCCCCCTCAAACTCAAGGTGGAATATTCTGTAACCTTGAGTTTGAAATTTGAAACTAAGATGACGGCGGTGGAGGAGGCGGGGAACGATCCGTAGATGATGGAGGCTGCCGAAGAAGATAGAGGCTGGCGTGCAGCTAACAACGGCAGCACGTGGCTAGTGAATGTAGATTCAAAAGGGCTGGCTATAGGCCTAACTCCAAAATGGGCCGATAACGGGCCAGGGTTGACAATGAGCCAAACTTCAAAAGGGGCTTACGACAAGCCAGAGCTGATAATGAGCCAAACTTGAAAAGGGCCAACAATGGGCCAAGGGTCGACTTAGGTCAAAAAATAAAATAAAAATAAAATGAGCCCACTTGGGCAATTATCAGATCGGCATACCAAACTTGACTGGCGTGTGGAGCGTGTGATGTGGTCACTCGGACTGCTTCTTCAAAAAAAAAAATGGCCGACAATGGGCCTAAACTCCAAAAGGGGCCGACAACGGGCCTAAACTCCAAAAGGGGCCGACAACGGGCTAGGGTTGACAATGAGCCAAAAGAAAATAAACCCACTTAGACGGTTATCAGATTGGCGCATCAAACCTGACCGGCGTGTGAAGCGGTCCAAGTCTTCTTCTTCTTCTTTTTCTTTCTTTTTTCAAAAAGGGCCAATGACAGGCCAGGATCTGAATCTGGTGTGGGCAAATCCACCATAAGCCTATGAGCTTTGCTGAAGGGGGCATGATCTGGTGTGATGCGCGCAGCAAAAGGATGTAGGACCTCATGGTTGCGATCCAGTGTGGTGCGAGTACAGGTAAAATCGCGGGCTGAAGCCTGAAGGGGCGTGATCTAGTAGCAGCTGTTGGAATCTAGAGATGGCCGGCATGTACGTGGATGGAGAGGTTGAATGGACGGCACAGAGCCGGTGATGTGGTCCGACGGTGGCAAGGAGGACGTCCAACGGCGTCTGTCTGGCAGCAGCGCGTGCAAGACAGCAAGAGAAATCACAAGAGATTGCTCCGACGCTTGGAAACTCCGATGACGGCGTGCTCGGCGGTTATGGCGTCTACGGCAGTGGGTCTTCGATCGGAGTTGGCTGCGATGGTGGACAGCTCGCCTTGCCGGACAGGATGGCGAAGAAGATGATGGCCACAGCATGTAGGGGAGCGGAGGTTCTGGGCGACACGGTGCGGCAAGGTTCTTCCAGCGGAGGCGATGGCCAACCAGTGGCGGTGTAGTTGACTATGGGTGGCGGCGCCTTGGGGTTGAGATATGGTGGCGGCAATGATCGGCACTAATGGAGATGTGGCGGGGATGGTCCAACGGTAGAGTGTCATGGGTGGCTTGCTCACCGATGAACGACGCAGTGGCCAACGCGTTGTCTGGCAGTCTCTAATCGAGATGGCCCTGCATGGGTTGAAGAACACAGGTGAACGGACTTGTATGGGCTGCACAACTGGAGAATCTGGTTATTGCCATGGGTGACGGCAGTGGACAGAGATGGAACAGCGTGGTTGACGCACCGATGACTGGTCGATAAATGACGGCGAACAGTGGATGCGTGGTAGATCCATCTGGATTGGATGGCTTGGACTAAACTGCGTAGGCCCGTGTATGGGCTGAAGAACTACCCAACGTGCGTGAGAGCTTTTGTTTTTTTCTTTTTTTTCTTTTTGAGAAAAAAAAAATGAGATAAATTGAAAAATAAAAAATAAGAAAAATAATTTTGAGTCCACAAGAACTCTGATACCATATTAAAATAATAAATATGCGAAATATATGAGCAGAAGAGTGAGAGAAAGAAAAGAGAACGAAAGCAAATGTAAAAACTACATTTCTTCTATTTGATATATGTTTTAAGATGATTACATATATCTCAATATTAAAGAAGTCGTTTTTAAAAATAATCTGCGTTTTTTAAACCAATCGCAATTTTGGAGTGTTTGGGATTGCGATTTTGAAAAAATTTTAAATCGATGAAAAATCATTTGATAAAAGGTATTGGTGATGCTTATTTGAAAAAGTCAATTTAAACCAAAATCACAATTTCACTTAAAGGTAATATTTACCTATTTGATGCGAAATCGCAATTATATGCTAATTTTACCCAAACACTCGATTGATAAAAAAGTACTTTTTCTTTTACCAACAATATGTCGATTTTAAAAGTGCGATTTCAAAAACATAATTTTAAAACGTAATTTTTAAAATCGCACTTATTAAAATCACACTCACAAACGGGCCCTAAGAGTGACAGATAAAAATCTTAGAGTAATTAAGGTAAGAAACAAACTCTAATAAAAAAGACAATAAACTTAAAGAATAATATATAAAATATTCTAACATGTGGTATGATTATCGGTACCAAACAGGACGAAGATATTGTTTGGACATTATCTCTCTCTTTTTTTATTTTTTTATTTGAGCCTGAAGAAAGTAGGTACATTATAATTGGTTGGAGCTTAACTGCTAAATATATATACAGGAGCGAGGAACCTAATCCCGAATATATAAAGACTATAAAAAATAAAAAATAAAAAAACGATTAAATTTTCTACCGACAGTTTGCTATTGGTTTCTGGCATTCTGCTCCAAAAAGGCCCCAGACGTTATTAACCTATTATTATATACTAGCGCGGGCATTTTTTTTATTGCATTATGAAAATATAGGATTAAATGTGTGTAAGGCGAAAAATATATAAGCTTAGAATAGAGCTGCAAAGGTGAAGCATATTTATCATATTTGTTCAAATAAAAGATACGGTAGTCTCAATCAATTTTTAGATATTTAATGATTTATCAATTTTCTTATTTATTTTATCAAATTGTTATGTCCAAATGAATTTATAATAAAAATTTTCAAACAAAAATTAATTCATTATCTACCTAGGTTCCAATCTTCCCGGTCTAATAGTGGCTAATTGAGTCTTGGGGGCGACTAGCCCTTGGTTGGGTTTTTGGGCTGCCTATCTAGCCCTTGCTCTTTTTGGGGCGAGGGGGTGATAATAAATTCTCGTTATAATTTTTTTATTTTTTATTTTTAAGATATATATTATACTAGCTATTGGGGGCTTAAATTAAGTTATTTTTGAAAGTCTGTCTCCAAAGTCCAAACAGATGGACTAGCTATTTCCTAAATAAGCATTTTTCTTCTTTTGATGAAAAATATAATTTTTTAAATTAGGGCAATTTTTTTTTTTTTTTTTTTTTTGAAAACCCAGAAGATTTAAGGGCCAATCGATAACAAAGTTTTGAGGAAAAAAATCATTTTCCTTGGTCTTTTTTTTTCGGGTGAAAATCGATACAATAATGTGAAAACCTTGGTTTAGACTTTAGAGTGTATTAAAAAGAGAAGAACATATATATATAACGAAAATTAATGTCTAATTATAAATAGAGAGATCATAGTGTAATTTGGCAACTAAGCCTCAATTAAGGATAATATAATTTATCCATTAAACTAATGTACTTTTTTGGCGATTTAATTAGTTCGTCCTCGCTCGTTCCCTTGGTCATGAGTTACCCACTCTATATAAGTAGAGCTCACAGTGTACAGAATGTATGCGAATGAGTTGTGGAGGGATCATATCATTAAGCAGAGGGTGAGTTAACATGAAGGGAATGATCATAATGTATCCTCCGGCAGCAGTCTTTGCGATCATGCTGATCATACTCCTTAACGGATATTGTTGCGGTGCTTCTGTCCTTGTCAAGAGCAACACCACTTTCCAGTGCGATGGCCGCCTCGATGAATGCCTCATCGAGGACGACCTGGAGTTGGACTTCCTCATGAACCCCTATGTAAGCAGGGTGCTTGCTGATCCTCCAAAACACAACAACCCAACCAATCCGAAAAAACCTTTTTTTGACCCTTGTGGGAAAGCCCAGGATTATGCAACTTGCATCGCAGAATATAAAAAAAACCACCATGGATGTGAGCCGAAGAATGTCTACGCAGCTGCGAGGGGCTGCACATGAAAGTAATCTCCCCCTCCGAATCGTGGCAGTGCATTTCCTTTCAGCTGTACTTGTTCTCCTATATCTAATCTTGGGTTGTTCTCTTCTTTTGTTTGTTCTTGTAAGACATGCTGTATTACTTCTTGCAAGGATTGTGAATTCGTGTTATGTGTATGTGTTTTGATAATAATGCATGTATTTTTGTTGGAGAATAGTTCTCAATTTCCACAATGATGGTAATTAAACGTACGTACAAGGCTGTAAAAACCTCTCAATTAGCAGACGATTGTGGAATGAGTCAGTTATACGTACGGCTTCCGGCAGGAATCAACAACAAACATGTCTCCCCGATTCATTTTGTTTTTGAGCTTTTCTTTGTCGTTGTAAGTGAGATTATGATATAAATCAATTAATCCGCTAGGCATTAGAGCCTGTTGAAGGGCACAATTGAAGCAAGAATATTATTCTTTGGGTGAGAGGCAACTTTAAAAAAAAAAAAAAAAAAAAAGAGACAAAATGGCCAAAACCAATTACATGTGGTGGTGTGCAATTACGTTGTGCTACTATTTTTTAACATTTTTTTTTTCAAACCTGTTGGTCCCGTATAATTGGCTCATGCGTCACTTGAGCATTCTCAGCGGATTAGGTAAAATGCACATATTAGTTAAATTGATCACTTTTTCACCTGCAGATTAGCTAGAGACTAGTTAAAAAACATTTAGTGCCCCAATACATATCAAAATATTACTATTCACTACACTACATCATTTCTTTAATATGTTCTCTCTCCATTCTCTTTTCTTCCTCCCTTTTCAAGATGTGACAATATTGGTAAGAATATAATAAAAAATGAATGCAAAATAATATATATATATATATATATATATATAATTAAAAAAGAGAATAAATAGTTTGTTGCAATTTCTATTGAAAAATAAATAGGTAAAATAGATAAGAGTGTTTTTTGACTAAATATTTTAAATCTTATTGCTGGAGTATTAGTCCAGATTGAGGTAATACTAATGCTAAACCTATCCTAGTTATTTTCTTATATTCAATCACTTATGTTGTGGTTGGTCCTTAAAATAAAGAAGGGGGAAAACTTAACAAAATTCTCTTGAACTTTTACGAGTTTTGGAAGTAGTACTTTAAAGTTCAAAAACTCTTAATTAAAGATATCAAACTTTAAATTTTTTTTGATTATTCCATTATGTTAAATCTTGTCAAAATTTCTAAAAATACTCGTTTTTAAAAAATTAAAAATTTAATAAAATAATTGTAAAGATTCAAGTGTTTATTTTTTATAAGGGTAAATATAACATAAGTTAATTTGTCAAAACTGAAAAATCTCAACAAAAAAAAAAAAAATTGGGGTAATTACCTTTTTTCATTGAACTATCAACTATAACACTTGAATATTACTATCGTTTTTATGACACTTTGCCCCCTTTTGTTAGTCAAAGGGACAGTCAACGGAGAGAGAATTTTTTTTTTTTCCATTTTGCCCTCATTTTAGAAGGGTAAAAGTGTGTTTTAGTGATTTGAAGTGAGGGCAAAAATGGAAAAAAGAAAATTTCTCTCTCAATTGACCGTTAGTTTTAACTCTTTTGACTGACAGAATGAGAGAAAATATCATAAGATGGTAGTTTGATAGGGTCAAGTGTTATAGTTGGTAGTTCTTGAGAGAAAAGTATTAAGACACTGTAATTTATAGAGGTAAAATATAGTTATCCCAAAAAATTTAATATATTTTTTACTTCCTATGTTAATCGAAATCCAAATAAATCTATCCCATTAAATTTTTGTAACGCCCGTTAATGTCAATCAAAACACACCATTTTGTCACGTTTGCATAATAATTTTTTATTAATTTAATTTAAAATTTAAATCTTAAAAAAAAAAAATTAAAGGAGTGGCCAGCGGTGGGGCTGCCACCCCTGACCACCCCCAACCCCTATGGGGTGGCCTCGAGCCACCCCATGGGTGGTTTCCTAAACCAGTGAGTGGCTCGCGGCCATTTTCTCTTCCCTCTGGGTGAGTCGCTTCTTTCTTCAGCAGCTATTGCAAAAGTCGGGGTTGGTGTTTTTAGGCTATACATAGCTGGCCCTTCCCTGTACTGGACGTTGTTGAGATAAAGGCTTTTCTCCCTGGATCTATTAATAAAAGGTAGTCAAGGAGGGTCTGTTACTGACCTCCCTCCCTGTATATATATATGTGGATATTATTAATTGGTGGAGAGGGTTTTGATTGGAATAGAAATTAAAGCTCGTAAAGCTTTGATTTTGAGGGGCTGCTAATTCTCTCGTTTCTGACTTTTTTCGAATTCATCCATGGGAAAGCCAACTGGGAAGAAGAAGAATCAGGTAGAACAAAAGCATGGCAATGCAAACCGAAAGCCAAGCAAGCGGAGGATCGAACCTCGAAAGCAATGGAGGCCACCCCAAACCACCTATGCGGTGGCTTGCCCACTCCTGAGGTGGCTCGCGGCCACCCCATAGGGGTTGGGGTGGCAGCCCTACGTCCGGCCACCTCTTTATTTTTTACATTTTTTTAGATTTAATTTATAAATTAAATTAATAAAAAATTATTATGCCTAACGGGTGTTACAAAAATTTAATGGCCAAAATTTATTTGGCATTTCGATTAAATTAAGGAGTAAAAAATCAAAAAAATAAAAAATAAACTTAGAAATTTTATAGTTGTAGTGGTTTGACTCAAGAATTTATAATATTTTTATTATTTTTATAAAAAAACATTTTTATATATTTTTTATTAAAAAGATAAGAATAAAAAACTAAAAGTTTAATACCCTTCCTTTAGAGTTCTTAAACTTTGACATAATATTCTTAAAATAGAAATTTTGTGAAGTTTTCAAAATAAAGAACGTCCATAGTATTTGCTTAGTATATATGAAACCTCAACAACTTATTATTATTATTATATCGATGGGCATTTGCCCGGGCATTAGTATAAAAGAGTAAAATTTTGATAAAAATCTTCAAATTTTTTGAGGTTGCCAAGAATCATGATCCCTCAAGATATTAGGGGAGACAGCCCATGAATATGATAATTGATTACTTTTATTCGTTAAATAAGCGTCGAGTACAATTATATATCATGATTATTAAATTTTTCTTCTCTTTTTCTGTTCTTTTGTATGTTTTTTTACATAGGAGTATAAAGTTGAACGGTATGTATTTTTAAATGTGATTTTGAGTTATATTAATAATAATAAATAAATTATGTTTTTTTTTTTTGTAAAAACGTGAAAATTTATTCACAAATCAATTATAGAAATATTTATTTTTTAGATTTTAGTTTTGTGGCCTCGAAACGTTTCGTACCTGGCTTAAACTTTAAACTATTTCAGAAGTCTTGTATAAATACCCAAAGATATTAATAGGTTTTCTCTTTTTATTATTATTATTGTTATTATTATTACTATTATTATATTTTTTGTATCCGTGTCTATGAGAGAACGGATATTGACCTAAGGTACAATACAAACATCATACAATAAATAAAAATAAAAGGGTAAATTATACATTCACCCAGTAATGCAATTTCTTTTTCTTTTCTTTTTTTGTGGGAATCTTTCAATTATTTATTAGTACTGTAATTTAATTTTATGGTTGGAACAAAAAGTAGCCTGTCCTGCTCTCAAATTGTCACAGACGTCAGTGATCTCTAGCTGCATGCCATGAGGAACCTCTCAACGCTCACCCCTATCTTTTTCTTATTCTGCCTTCTTTCTCATGATATCTCTTCAGTCTCTACTTCTACACCTCCTTACGTCGCTGTTGATAATATTGCCCTCAACTGCGGCACTTCTGGAAACTCAACGGCTTTGGAGCGCGAGTGGATCGGAGACATAAACTCCAAATTCACTCCCATTGAAGAAGGCGATCCCAAATCTAATACCTCTAAACCCCAAATCCAAGACAGCTCCGTAAACGCTGCCCTCTACAAGACTGCCCGTGTATCTTATTCACAATTCATGTACGAATTTCATGTAACCCCCGGCCCCAAATTCGTTCGGTTCTACTTTTACCCGGTTTCTTACTCGGGTTTTGAAGGGTCTCAGGACTTCTTCACTGTCAAAGCCAATTCGTTCACCTTACTTAAGAACTTCAGTGCTTTTATGCATGCTAATTTCTTGAAAGAAAAAACTCTTTCTAAGGAGTTCTGCTTCAACGTGGAAAAGGATCAAAATTTGAATTTAACATTCATCCCATCTTCAAGCACTACTTCTAGTAAGTTCTATGCTTTTATTAATGGAATTGAGATTGTCTCCATGCCAGAGAAACCTCTACTATGGAGAAGGTCCAGACGTCCCTCAATACGTCGGTCAAAATTATCAGTTCTCCATAACTACGATATGGCACTTGAGAAGGTTTTTCGAAACAACGTGGGCGGAGCGTGATATCACCGGTGGATGACACTGGGATGTTTAGGAATGGTTCGACGACAAAATTATATTGGTTGAGGAAATCGTAATCGCTCGTGAGCCAATTTTGAACTCAGATACAAAAAGATACCAAATTACACAGCACCAGATAGTATCTATCAGACTGCAGTGTCATTGGGTCCAAACACAACCAAGAACTTGGGTTCTAATTTGACGTTGAAAGTACCCGTTGATTCAGGATTCAAGCATCTGGTGAGGCTCCATTTCTGCGAAATAGTTCCCAATGTAACGGAGCCGGGCCAAAGGGCATTCAAAATCCATATAGACGATAAGACAGCAGAGGAACGGGCTGATGTAATTATGTGGACCCAAAGAACTGGGACGCCTGTGTACAGGGACTATGTTGTAGAGATCCAAAACAAGCCTACTCTCTTCATTACTCTACTCCCTATAAAAACTACCTGGGGCCTAGCCGATGTCATTTTAAACGGTGTGGAAGTGTTCAAATTGAGCGACAATGAAAAAAACCTTGCAGGTCCCAATCCAGAAAGTCTACCTCTCCACCGCCGGCTCAACAACCTACTTCAACAGCCAACGAGTCCAAGACTAAGAAAACAATATTCATTGCCATTGGAAGTGGTGCAGGCATCTTCGTTTTGCTCGCTCTAGTATGTTGCGTGGTTCTCTGGAAACTGAGGAAGACCAAGCGCTACGCTTCTTACTATCCACTATCCAAGTGTTGCTGCTGGCCAGAGCCAGAGCCAGACAAAGGAAAGTCAACAAGGACAAGAGCCTCGTCACTGCCGGAAGAACGATGCCGCCACTTCTCACTAGACGAAATCAAAACAGCAACCCACAACTTCCATGAAGAATTAATTATTGGCGAGGGGGGCTTTGGCAGTGTGTATAAGGGCTTCATTGACGGGGGCACAAATATCGTGGCGATCAAGCGCTTGAACCCGGAGTCAAAACAAGGTCTTGGTGAGTTCTGGACAGAGATCGGGATGCTTTCTATGCTTCGCCACGTCCACCTTGTCTCTCTCATCGGATTCTGCGACGAGGAGGACGAGATGATCCTCGTCTATGAGTACATGTCCAAGGGAACTCTCCGCCAACACCTCTATGATACCCAAAACAATCCCCTTCCATGGGAACAAAGGCTCAACATTTGCATCGGAACTGCATCTGGTTTGAATTACCTGCACACGGGCGAGAAGCAACCCATTATCCACCGTGATGTGAAGACCAACAATATTCTGTTGGACGACAAATGGGTGGCCAAGGTTTCCGATTTCGGGTTGTCTAAAATGGGTCAGGATAACAAGGCAGTCAGTACCATGGTAAAGGGTACGCCTGGGTATTTGGATCCGGATTATTTTAAGCGTCAAAAACTAACGGAAAAATCCGACGTGTACTCCTTTGGGGTGGTGTTGTTTGAAGTACTATGTGCCCGAAAAGCACAGGATCAAAAACTTGAGGCCGAGCAATGCCACTTGGCCAAGTGGGCCCAAAAATGCATTAAGAAAGGCAACATTGGTGAAATTATTGATCCGTATCTTAAGGGTAAGATAGCTCCCGACTGTTTCAAGGCATACGTGGAGGTTGCAGAGAGTTGTGTAGGTGATCTGGCGAGCCAACGGCCCACGATGAATGATGTGATGGAAAAGCTCGGGTTTGCGTTGGCGCTACAGCAGAGCGCAGACGTCGCAAAGGAGAAAATCAGTTCCAATGGTGAGCTTAGCTACCCGGAAGTGATATCATTCAGTGGTGTTCATAGCGGACACGTGTTGGAAGAGGATAGTGGGACCGGGTTCACCTCGACTGACAATGGATTGACGTGCCCGAGTCTTGATTCTGCTATCACTAGTCAAGATGTCTTGACGAACACCACCAACTCTAAATCTTAGGGTTTGTTATGTATTTTTACGAAGTGTGGAGCACTAGTTATACGAGTAAGTGTATGATAGTATGAGTGTGATTTCAGGTCTTTTGCTTTTTTAGGCTATATTGGAGTAATGCAAGGGACTTTATTCTGTGCACATGACCACGTATTTTTCTATGCTTGAGAATTTTATGCGCTTGTATGGTAATTCTTACGTACTGTGTTCTAGACTAGAATTTATTTCTCTTATATATGAACAATGTGTAATTGGTTTAAAGCTTAATTACTATGAAGCCAATATATGGGTAGCATTTTTTAAAGCTGACGGTGAAGAAGAGGAAAAAGATCTATGCATGTCAAGATTGTAGAGAGTGAATCTCCAATTGAGCTTCCTGGTGGCCAAAATTACAGGGAGATAATCACTTTACAAAATTATGTTAACAAAAACAATTGCTAGTCACGTACGTTTTGTTATTCTGAAAATTTAGTCGATGTTACTAATGAAACTCCTTAGAATTACTTATGTAACTCAACTTAATATGAAATCAATACGAGACTTAATACTCATACGGCACTAGCTAGCTCTCTTACAATCCCTCCCATCTAATGTAAAACTTGACTTTCCGTGTTGTAACGTTAAAGCTTCCTAAACAGCAAGCAAAGCACCCCAAACCTGAGTAATGAGACCAAGAGATCGAGTTCCGTCAAACAACCACCATCGTAGAGAAATCTTCTCTAATTGTAATATCAAAACTGATTTTAATGCAATTTTCTAGGGGGAGTCCAGATTTGCTTTTGAAGGGGGAACGAGAGTACAATATTGAGCATTATTTGCTGAACAAGTCAAATTGTTAGTCAAAGTGACTACCCAAATAGAGAACTGTTTTCAGTATTTTTGTTTTACTAGGCTCGCCAATGTAACCTTTAAACTATTTAGATTACCCAATGTGAGTGCCACTAGATTCATTCATTGCATGCGCTCCAAAAATCTGAAAGAGATGGATGTGGATTCTTGATCAATCTGGAGTAATGATGCTTTTTCTAAATTCTTATCCAGTGGGCAACATGTAGATGGCGAAATATAATGGTATCCAGAGCTTAGAAAGATTCTCTCAAATCGATCACCTTAGGACAGTGGCAGGCAAGGAATAATTAAAGTGTTCTAACGAGGAAAAGAAGGTCTGAACCTGATTCCTGAAGATTTTGTCTCCGGCCCACAGCATAACTTTTAGATTTTGGAGTTGCACGCACTATTCAAACTAAAACATTAAAACTGATCAATATTAATCTGCTGTTTCCCAAATAACAGGAAATTAATATTTAATATTAATTTAAGCTTAGTTAGTGGGTTCTTGGTGAGATAAGATCCCCTGAATCACTCAACCAAATCACATGGAAATATTTTCCACTTTGTTTTTTTTCTCATTTGTTTATGTTTTTGAGAAATTTCCATGATTTGCAAATGCTGAGCAGCTGCCATTAATTTTCTGCTTAAAATTTTCTACCTAACATCAACTTTGACAATGTTGATCAAATGACTTTTCCAAAAGCATTGCTCTTTTTTTTTTTTTTTTTGAAAGCCTGTGCTCATTTGTTCTCCTAGTCTTTATGTATGGTCCTACTTCTGTCCTATGGAATGGAAATGCTTTCGAGTCATAATTGTTTTTTATTTCTATATCTCGTACATATATATGTATCATTCACCCTTTTTAATATTTTTTATTTTTCGTACATATCATGTTTCACGTGAACCCTTTTAATAATAGAGTCCTGCTAGGATTACTATCGCTTTTGTCTTCTAGCAATACCTTTGACGATTATAATTATTATGGAAACTTCACAAAATTTTTTTATCAACTTTCTTAGAAATTATTCTTTAAAGTTTAAAAATTTTTAATCTAGGATATTTAACTTTTAAATTTTTACAATGTCTTTCATTCGATAAAATTTTTTGTTAAATCTTATCAAAAATTTTAATATATCTATAATTTTTTATTATAAAACATAAAATAAAAATTACAAGATTAAGGTATCGGTCGAAATTTAACAAAATTTACAAAATATGCCTAAGCATGAATATTGCTCAACGAAAAGTCAAACCATTTTTCTCTGATTAATTATAAGGTGCTATTTCCTAATTATTTTATCTTATAGGAGTAACGTACACCAAATTATTGAACCTTCTTGGAATCATGAAATGAAAGATAAGACTTAAGAGTCATCCAAAGTCTTCGTAGAGACTCCACTGTCAGTCTGTCTCCACCAGCGTCCAAAAGCTGTTGTATGCTTTTGCAAAAGCCGAAAGAGTGGGAGCAGTTCAAAGGCCTTTTTCCACGATGGCTGACAATATTTAATATTTCACAAGTTGAGTTGTTACAATTTACAAAGAGACCTAAAACTGTCATCGATCTGTGTCATTCATTTTATTTTATTTTTAAAAAAATCGAAAAATAAATATTATTTTTTAAAAAGCTAAATTAATGAATATGTTATTATTTTCTTAAAGTATACAAGATTCTTAGTAAGTTATTTAAATTATTTTATTTTATTTTCATTATTACTTGTTTTAATTTTTTTGAACCAAGAGAACGATATTTAATTACTAGGTTTTTTTATTAAAAAAAAAAAAAAACTTCACTTTTAACCTGAACTTTCTTCTAATTATTCTCATAAAGTTCCAAACTTTTAATTTAATATATCGAAATATCACCCCTCTTTTTAGGGTTTAGAGTTAAATCATACTACAAATGAGTGAAATAACTTTTATATCTATGTAAAATTTAGAAATTACAAAATTAGCTTAATTAAATAATTTTTTTATAAAAAGAAAAAAAAAATTATTTTGGGATTTTTTTTTTTAAGGCTTCCATTAAGATTTAACGAAAAATCTTAATAAAATGGTGACATTGTATACTTTTTAAAATTTGATACACAAAAGAGTGATTACAAATGCAGGATAATTCACTCCATCTAGAGAGGGACCGCGCATACCACTCCTAAACAAACTAAACACTATTCAAACTAAAACATTAAAATTAATCAATATTAATATGTTGTTTCCCAGATAACAGGAAATTAATATTTAATAGAGATGTGATATAACCACAACATAGATATAACAAAGACTTAACTTATCTCCTACTTGTCATTAAAAAAAAAATGAATTCAAAATATTAAACCTTTTTTTTAAGTGACACATAATAAAAAAATTGAGTATTTGTTAGATCTATATTGTAACTTTAACATTATTCTATTTAATATTAATTTAAGCTTAGTTAGTGGCTTCTTGGTGTGAGACACGATCCCCTGAATCACTCAACCAAATCACATGGAAAAAAGTTTATTCTATTTAATATTAATTTAATAGAAAAGTTTCCACTTTCTTTGTTTTCTCATTTGTTTATGTTTTTGGAAAATTTCCATGATTTGCAATTGCTGAGAAGCTGCCATTTGCTGCTTAAAATATATCTACCTAACATCAACTTTGAGAAAGTTGATCAAATTACTTTCCCAAAAGCATTGCTATTTTTTTCTGAAGTCTTTGTTAATTTGTTCTCTTTTTTTAGTCTTTATATATGGTCCCACTTCTGTCCAATGGAAATACTTTCGAGTCATAATTGTCTTTGTTTTATGTCTTGTATATATATTATATCATTCACACTTTTAATAATTTTTATTGACGATTATAATTATTATGGATGTTTTTCAATTTATGTTTTGAAACTATTAATTTAAAATTTTTTAATTTAGAGCATTTAATTTTTAATTTTTGTAATATCTCTCATTTATTAAGATTTTTCATTAATTTTTTTCAAAATTTTTAATATATTCAAAATTTTTTATCATACAAAATAAAATAAAAATTACATCATTCAAGTATTGATCAAAATTTAACGAAATTTGTCAAAAAATGCCTATGCATGCATGAATATTTCTCAACAAAAAATTAAACCATTTTTCTCCTATCAATTATAAGATGAGATTCTTAGCCAATTATACTATTTACTAATTATTTTATCTTATAGGAGTAGCGTACACCAAATTATTGAACTTTCTTGGAATCATAAGAGTTATCCAGAGTCTTCGTAGACTCCACTCCACGGTCTCCACAGCGTCCAAAAGCTGTTTGTGTAATTGAGTGCTTTTGCAAAAGCCAACAGGATGGGAGCAGTTCATACGCCTTTTTCCACGATGGCTAACAATTTAATATTTCACAAGTTGAGTTGTTACGAAGACCCAAGTCATCTCATCTGTGTCATTAATTTTATTTTAGAAAAAATCGAAAAAAATATATATTATTTTTTGAAACCCTAAAGTAATGAATATGTTATTATTATTTTTTTTAAAGGATGTGTTTGGGAATGAATTAGATTGGAGGAAGTGAATTGGTACTATAATAGATTTGATTGATGTGAAAAAAAAAAGTAATAATATTTTGTATAGAAAAGTGAAATTTTTTATTTTGTAGTGATTTTTTTATTTGAAAAGTGATAAAAAGTGATTAATGAAATATAAAAAATTAAGAATATTGAAGTTGATTTTGAGAAAATTTTTTGAGACTTTACAAAGTTCAGTCCGATTTCTTGGCAAACATAACCAAAGTATACAAGATTATTTGTCAGTTATTTAAAAATTTTTTATTTTTCATTGGTACTCATGTGAATTTTTTTGAACCATAGAGAACAATATTTAATTACTAAGATTTTTATTTTTTTTAACTTCACTTGAACCTATGGTCTCAGTTCAAAAACTCTCAGTTTAATATATTAAAATATTACTCCTCTTATTAGGGTTTGGGTTCAAATCATTCGATAAAGGGGTAAAATGACTTTTATATCTCTGTAAAATTTATAAATTAGTAAATTATCTAAATTAAATAATTTTGTTGGGATTTTTTTTTAAGGCTTTCATTCAGATTTAACAAAAAATTCTAATAAAATTGTGACATTGAAAACTTTTTATTTGAAACACAAAATTAAAAAAAAAAAAATTGCAAAAGTGAAGATAATTCACTCGATCGAGAGAGGGAGCAAACCACCCGTAAACAAACCAAACAATCTCTAGTGCCTCATTCTCAAACTATTAATATTGCGGATGAGAGCCCTCTTTTTTTTTTCTTTTTTTTTTCTTGAGGGAAATGACAAACACTTCATTCAAAAAGAAAATTGGAAAGGCCTAAGCCTTACAAAGATAGAGCCATGCTCTAAAATAACAGTAACTAAAATTAGATGGTTCCTCCAACCAAACATGTGAATTTGAATTCATAGTAGCAAATTTTGGTTCCTCCAACCAAACATGTGGATCTGAATTCGTAGTAGCAAATTTAGAAAGCTCATGAGCTGCTTTGTTGGCATCTTTCTTCACATGCCTAATATTCCATCAACGTAGGGATCCCAAAACCCATTTTATATCATCAATAATCTGCCAATAAGAGAGCCCTCTTAATTTAATTGAAATGTTTAATATTTTTGGTTAAATAATGCTAATATGTAGGTTGAACATCATGTTTCTAAATATTAGATGAGCCAAAGTACTCAAACTCAGGGCCTTGAACTAACAAAAATTGACATGGTTATCAATATAATTGTGGTTAACGAGTCAATTAATTAACAACTTTGAATTTGTCTCGCTGTACCCATGAATGTGAATATGATAAGAAGGTTCACCAAACTTACCCAAAAAAAACAAACGATTTCATATCAAAAACAGTGAAGTTTGACTGGAGCAATTAATCACGTAGTCCGAGAAGGTTCACCAAACTTAATTTTTGTCCTACTTCTGTCCTAGACTCCTATGGAAATACTTTCGAAGTCTTTGTTTTTATGTCTCGTATATATATTATATCATTCACCCTTTTAATAATTTTTATTTTTCGTACATATCATGTTTCGCGTGCATCCTTTTAATAATAGAGTCCTACCTTTGACGATTATAATTATTATGAAAAACTGCCCAAGATTTTTATCAATTTTTACATGTTTTGAAATTATTAATTTAAAATTTTTTAATTTAGAATATTTAACTTTTAAATTTTTGTAATGTCTCTTATTAATTAAGATTTTTTGTTAAATTTTTTCAAAATTTTTAATATATTCATATTTTTTTTATTATGCAAAATAAAATAAAAATTAGAACATTCAAGTATTAATCAAAATTTAACTAAATTTGTCAAAAAAATGCCTATGCATGCATGAATATTTCCCAACAAAAAATCAAACCATTTTTCTCCGATCAATTATAAAAGGTGAGACTCTTAGCCAATTACACTATTTACTAATTATTTTATCTTATAGGAGTAGCGTCCCAAATTATTGCAGTTTCTTGGAATCATAAGAGTTATCCAAAGTCTTCGTAGACTCCACTCCACGGTCTCCACCAGCGTCCAAAAGCTGTTTGTATGCTTTTGCAAAAGCCAAAAGGATGGGAGCAGTTCACACTTCACAGGCCCTTTTTACAATGTTTTTCCACGATGGCTAACAATTTAATATTTCACAAGTTGAGTTGTTACGAAGACCCAAGTCATCACATCTGTGTCATTCATTTTATTTTAGAAAAAATCGAAAAAATATATATTATTTTTTAAAAAGCTAAAGTAATGAATATGTTATTATTTTCTTAAAGTATACAAGATTCTTTGTCGGTTATTTAATTTTTTTTTTATTTTTCATTGGTACTCGTGTGAATTTTTTTGAACCATAGAGAACAATATTTAATTACTAGGATTTTTTATTTTTTATTTTTTTTAACTTCACTTAAACCTATGATCTCAGTATAAAAACTTAGTTTAATATTTAAAATATCACCCCACCCATTAGGGTTTAGGATTATATCATATAAAAGGTTAAAATGACTTTTATATCTCTGTAAGATTTAGAAATTAGCAAATTATCTTAATTAAATATTTTTTTTGGCTTCCTAAGATTAAACAGAAAATCCTAATAAAATTGTGATATTGTAAACTTTTTAAAATTTGATACACAATTAATTTTTTTTTTTTTTTTTTAACTTTAAAAGAATGATTAATTGCAAAAGCGAAGATAATTCACTCGATCCAGAGAGGGAGCAAACCACTCGTACACAAACCAAACACTCTCTAGTGCCTCATTCTCAAACTATTAATACTGCGGCTAGAGCTCTCTCTTTTTTTTTTTTTTTTTTTTGAGGGAAATGATAAACATTTCATTCAAAAAGAATATTGAAAAGGCCTAAGCCTTACAAAGATAGAGCCATCTGCTCTAAAATAATAGTATTTAAAATTAGGTGGTTCCTCCAATCAGACATGTGAATCTGAATCTGTAGTAGCCAATTTAGAAAGCTCATAAACCGCTTTGTTGGCATCTCTCTTCACATGCCTAATATTCCATCTTCGTAGGGATCCCGAAACCCATTTTATATCATCAATAATCTGCCAATAAGAGAGCCCTCTTAATTTAATTGAAATGTTTAATATTTTTGGTTAAATAATGCTAATATGTAGATTGAACATCATGTTTCTAAATATTAGACGAGTCAAAGTACTCAAACCCAGGTCCTAGAACTAACAAAAATTAACATAGTTATCAAGATAATTGTGGTTATCGATTCAATTAATTAACAACTTTGAATCTGTCTCGCTGTACCCATGAATGTGAACATGATAAGACGGTTCACCAAACTTATCGAAAAAACAATCAATTTCATATTAAAAACATTAAAGTTCATGTCAAAAAAAAAAATTGAAGTTTGTGGAGCATTAATCACGTAGTCCCAGATTCCTTTATCTTGGTCGAATATTAGAAAGGTTGTGGCCCCATTTTGAGCCTGTGTGATTGGCCAAAACAAAAGCAAGATGTAGAAAAGGAGAAGTGAGTAAAACGAGAAGTGAAAAAGCAAAAGATTATCAAGATTAGAGTGGAAAACAACAGTGATCGAATAAAGAAAAGTGTCGACAGGACAGAAGAAAAGATGCCATCACATGTCTCGGTCCTCGGCTACCAAACTTGCGCGATTAACATGAGAGGGGTATGAACGCATCGAAGACGACAAGGGTGAATTATTATTGTCTTGGTCACCTCCAAAAGCTATTCTAGTTTTAGATTCCCCACGTTATTCACCTGTTAATTTATATCATTTAGGACTTTTGAAAGGTAATTTTATCTTTTTATATTATTTGTAATAGTGAGATCATCCATTCCAAAAAGTTGTTGTGGACCATTTCATTCAAATGGACCAAGCCCATTTGAATGAAATGGTCCACATCAACTTTGGGCCAAAATGCCAAGGAGGCCATAAGATCTTTGTCAATGAACCCTGTTGGTACCTTATGATGGGAAACCAACACTGGAGGGGCTGAAGTAGTCATTCAGAGACCCAAGAAAGCCCAATGAAAATGCAAGCAGGTGGAGCCAGGCCCAGTGACCAACACAAGAAAAAGAAATTCCCATAATTGAACCCTTTCAGTCCAACCAAAGGAATAGAGGGGTCAAAGTAACCAGCCAAAGGCCCATGAAGGCTTGAAAGAGATCCACAGCAAGACTCAAATCACGAGATGGGCTTGAAAAGCCACCGGCTAGGAAAAGCCTGGCCATGGACTGACCACTTATATAATATCCTCCCCACATTGTTGTTTACTGAGGGTGTGTTTGAGAATAGTAGAAGTGGACTGATATTGTAGCAGGTTTGATTGATGTTAGGAAAAAAGTAAGAATGTTTTGTATAGAAAAGTGAAATTTTTTGTCTTGTAGTGATTTATTTATTTGGAAAGTGATAAAAAATGATTGATGTGATATAAAAAAGTAAGAATATTAGGGTTGATTTTAAGAAAAATTTGTTGGGACTTACAAAGTCTAATCCACTTATTGTTCCCAAACGAAACCTAAGGGATCGAGACAAGGAGATCCTTCCTCTCAAACTCACACAAAAGGACAAGCAACTCTTGTAGAAACAAGGTATTCCATCGGAGGCCATACATCTAATGGACAACAGAGAGGAGTGTCCTGTCAACAAGAAGAATCTCTTGTGAATTATAAAAGACGAAGCAGAGCACAGTGAAAAGTACATGATATAATTTACAAACTCTCCACTCTCTCTCTCTTCAACATAAATAGCAAGCTCACCGAGTCACCAGTGAATCTCTCTAACCCTTCTACCATACTTGTACAAGTCATTCCTTAGTAGGCTAGTCATGAGGCTTTTGTTAACCCATCAATACCTATTGACACTAATAAACATGTTATACCACGAAGGACTTATGACCTTGTCTATGCCCTACAACAAAGGGCTCATAGTCTAGTTGTTAGTTTACTCGTAAGGGCTAAAAACTCAACCAATTTGGGCCATGGTTGATTATCTATTCTATACTTTACTCAAGAGGATCAACAACTCAACTTATACACGCTTTGGTCAATTACCTATCCTATGCTTACTCGGGAGGGTAAACGACCTAAGCTATTCATGCCCTACCCATCTTATACTTTACTCATAAGGGTCAATGACCTAGCTTATTCGAGCCATGGTCATTGACCTATCTTAAACTTTACTTAGGAAGGTCGAAGACCTCGCCTATTTTAGCCCTAATCACGGATATATCATGTCATGCAAAAGCGCAAATATGAATTAGTCAAAAATATTTTACTTACAACTTGTTAATCCTTCTAGTATATACTCTTTTGGTTTGCAACCTTGTTCCTTTGCATATATATTACAACTATTAATCAGTTATTGATTTTGTTGGCGTGACATACTAATGGAATATGCTAAATAGTAAACTAATTGTATCAGAATCAAGTAAATTGTGATGTTGTGTTTTTCCTAAAATATTTAAGGACAAAGTTTTTCTTTACACTGTGTTAGAGTACTAGCAGCAGCTACTCAACCATTTTTCCTAAGTTTAAAGATTCAAACTACTTTTACTTCTCTATACAAATACACATTATAATAGATTTCTTTAATATTTTCCTATTTCATTCAAATAATATATATATATATATATATATTTACTTTTACCATTATTTTTTTATCTATTCTAAAAACCTTATTTTCTTTTCCCCATCTCTCTTCTCCATCACCGTTTCTCTCTCTCTCCTCTTCTTCACAATGAGGACGCCCTACCCCCCTCTTGCTCCACCTCCTCCTCCTCTTTCAAGCGTCCAACCAAGCTCCCCACCTCATCTTCTTCCTCTCACAAGGTGACCTCCCATACTGACCGCTAGGCGCATTCCTTCGCCTCTGTCACCTCCAATGTCCAACCCCAGGTCGGTACCTATACCAAAGAGGCCCTCCTCCAACTCCAAAAGAACACCCAAACACTCGTCCCTCCTCTAATTCATTTCCTTAGGCATTGAAAACCCAAGGATTTGTTGATTCCTGACCAAGCTACCATTGAAGCGATACATGTAAAGCGGGAGTGGCTTCAAAAATTGCATGCGGCCGCATTGGACTACATCTCATTGGATGGAGGCAGCAATCACGACAAGGAGGCCGAGGATTGAGCGACAAGGAGCTCGAGTTTCGAGGCCGAATTGCCATGTTTGGGGAGAAAAAGAAGACCGAGTCCACGGATACGAAGAAAACCAAGAAGGGCGTGTTTGAGGACGACGACGGCAATGAGAAGGCAACGAGTGTACACTTCACGAAGGATAGCAAGAACGGTGAGAGTGCTGTGATTTGTGAAGAAGAGGAGAGAGAGAGAGAGAGAGAGAGCGACAGAGAAAGGAGTGGAAACGGGAGAGGAGGAGAGAGAATGTTATTTTAGTATTAGAATAAAATATCCCCTTAGGTCCGAACCATCTGCGAAAGGGCTCTTTTATAGCCTCCAATCCCCTTTTGACACGTCATCATCTGGAAAAAAATTTAAAAAAATTAAAATGTGAAAAAAAAAAAAGCAAATCAAAGTAAGTGCAGGGGTCCTCTTTTCTTTCCATTTCCGTGGACTCAAAGAAGATGAAAAGTGGAGACCCACGGAGAAGATGACCCAGGAGAAAGGCGGTTTGGCAAATGGAGACCCATGGAGAAGATGAAATCAGAATAATTTCCAATGCATTAAAAAGCAGAAATTCCAAATGACCCCACAAGGAAATCTGCTGTGGATGATTTTTGTGATTTTTTGACATTTTCTTAAATGAAGGAATAGAACCCCTTATAAGAAGTCTACTGTTAGTGCTCTTATAGAAATTTATTCAACTTAATGTAACTACGATGTGTGTTTCATGAATATGTGTGTGCATATAATTTTTAGGTTAAAGTGTCTTAAAATTGTGTTTTTGACACATGATTCAAAACTATCAATCTGAATAATTTACAATGAACAATGACAATCCCCCTAATGCATTGAAATGACATAGTAATCCTATAAAATTTTCAATAACATAATTAAAGATTTGAAAGGAAAATTATATTTTAATATTTTTGTTTTGACATTTTAAATGAAGGGTAATAGAACCCTTATTTTGTAAAATTCTGCTATTAGTGCTTTTATAGAAATTTTATTCAACTTAATCTAAATTGCAATGTGTGTTTCATGAACATGTGTGATGTATATAATTTTTAATAGTACAATCAAAATTAAAATAAATTTATTAAAAAAAAAAAGATGTGACCCTTGTGGAAAGGAACCTCCCCATAAGGAATCTGTGAAGGCACATATACCAATATATGATATTGATTATTGATATATATATATTTTTGTTTTTTAACAAACATTGCATTAAAAACACAATAAAAACATACAACCCTTCCTGGGGAAAAAATACATCAGGTGGACCTAAGCCACTACAAAAGAACGATATAGATACATCTCTGCTTCTTATCTCTTATTTTCTTTTCTTTTTTCTTTTTTCTTTTTGAGCTTGTTCCAGTCTTTATTATTATTATTATTTTCCTGTGCCTCTGTCATATCCGTACCGCTACTTCTAAACCTCATCACATCGCAGTTGCCAGCGAGTCCACCCAATTTGGAAGCGGTGCGGGCTTCTTGGTCGTGCTCAACCCACTGTGTCGCATGCTTCTCTCTGGAAACTGATAATGACGACCAACTGTTTCTGTTGGCCCAGAGGAAAGGCCGCAAGGACAACAGCCTCATCCCTGCCCGGACAACTATGCCGGCAGTTCTCGCTCACCGAAATCAAAAAAGCGACCAACAACTTCCACCAAGATCTGATTATCGGCGAAGGTGGCTTCGGCTACGTATACAAGGGTCGAATCGACGACGGCAACACGACCGTGGCGATCAAGCGCATGAACCCGGAGTCACGGCAAGGCGCCAATGAGTTCAAGACGGAGACCATCATGCTCTCTCAGCTCCGCCACGTCCACCTCGTCTCTCTCATCGGATACTGCAACGAGGGGGGCGAGATGATCCTCGTCTACGACTACATGCCCAACGGGACTCTCCGCGACCACCTCTACGAAACCCGCAACGATCCGCTCCCTTGGAGAAAGAGGCTCGATATTTGCATCGGAGCCGCGAGTGGGTTGCAGTACCTCCACACGGGCGTGAAGCACCCTATTATCCACCGTGACGTCAAGACCACCAATATTCTGTTGGATCAGAATTTGGTCGCCAAGGTTTCAGACTTCGGGTTGTCCAAAAGGGGTCTGGATAAAACCGCGGTTAGTACCATGGTGAAGGGCACGTTGGGTTATTTGGATCCGGAATACGCAAGGCGCAGGCAACTGACGGAAAAATCCGACGTGTACTCAATTGGTGTGGTGCTGTTCGAAGTGTTATGTGCACGAAAGCCGCTGGATCAAAAACTTGCCCCGGAGCAATGCAATTTGGCCAACTGGGCCCGTAAATGCATGGAGAAGGGCACGATCATTGAAATAATTGATCCCTATCTGAAGGGAAAGATTGCTCCCGAGTGTTTTAAGTTATTCGTGGAGGTGGCGGAGAGTTGTGTGCGTGACGAGGGGAATCAACGCCCCACGATGAATGATGTGGTGGAAAAGCTCGGCTTTGCACTGGAGTTGCAGGAGGAGGCGGACGCCGAGAAGGAGAAAATCAACCCCGGTGTTGACTACACCTATCTAGATCAGATGTTATCATTCCGTCTTGCTGGAACTACAGGTGATAATTCTCATAGGTACGATAACGTTCAAGGTAGACACGTGTCAGAATCGGGCGTTCGGACCGGGTTTACCGCGACGAGTATCGGGTTGACCTACCCAAGTCTTAATTCTGATACCACCACTACCCAAGATATGTTCATGGACACCTCCAACTCTAAATCTTAGGGTTTCTTTTACGTTTTTCCAAAAAACGTTTTCAAAAGGCTTATTGGGTTGGGAAAAGTAAACAAAAAAATAAAAAGGTATGCAAGAGTGTGATTAAAGCTGTCGTTTGTTTGTCTGATAACTTTTGTTTTTCCAGAAAATGTTGGATTACTACTGTAAGGAACTATTTTGTGAGAGTTCGATATGTTAATTATATATGTGTATGCAGTCGTAAAATATTCCCTGTATACTGGTGTTATACCAGAATTTTGCTTCATCTTTTTTCATCTTTCCTAGTGAGCAACAGAATTTGTTCTAGGCTTAATTAGAATGAAGCCAATATAGGCTGGGTTTTTTTCTTCTTCTTTATATATATATATATCATTTTTTTTTCCTTATACAGAATTTATATACATACTATAAAATTAATTTTATCTATTTTATTTAAAATAAAATAAAATTTGCTTACTAAATATGTTAAATTTTGTACCCCAAGAAAACAAACACATATGGAACTTTTAATTAAAGATGATCACAATGAAGTTTGACAACTTATTCATGATCAATAAAAAGTCGTTGTTGATATGTGATTTTTAGTGACGACTTTTTTAGTTGCCCCCAAAAATATGGTCGCTCTACTGTGGTTGATATATAACTGCTTAATTAAAATAGAAGGCTATATTGAACCTATAATAATATCTAAGGCTATTCCCTGTCTGGAGGACAGAAATGCATTCACAAACACATTAATTCTACACTTTTTTATTATAGAATACAAATCAAAGGAAAATGTTTCCTACTTAATCGGCAGCAATGGACATGATGTGGCCGGTGAGGGTGTGGGTGCATGTAATCGCTGGTTCGTTAATTTGATGAGTTGGTCGTTCCAATTTTAGGTTGTTTTGGCTATAACAGTAGATAATGCTTTCAATTTAAACTAGCATAAAAAATTTGTTTCAGATCATATATATTTAAGTTTAGACCAGACAATGTACAATTAGTAGCCTCTTTTCACTAAAATATTTTAGGATTAGAAAGCTTTTTATGCTGAATCAAGCACTGCCTAAATGCTATAGTTCTGAGTATTTGATTGGTTCATGGTTTTTCCAACATCAAAGTTAGAAATTATAATTACAACCCTATTTTCTGGTTAATTAAAAATCTACAGTTTAAAAGTTTTTTTTTTTTTTTGACATGTCCACACAAGAGGGGGGAGAGGAATTCAAACTAGTGACTTCCACTTTATTAGCGTATAGCTAATTGAGCTATCTCTTAGGAACGTTTAAAAGTTAATTTAAGTAGCTTTCTTTGTCATTATGTTATATATATTTAATATAATGATAGGGGATCGTTGGTCTGCTTGTCATAGACATAGTTTCATGAAGTGTAAGTTTAAACTTGCCTTTTGTATTTGAATGTAAAGGGCTCTAGCTAGAGATAGAATTTCCCTATAACAATGGTATGTTACATTCAAAATGGTAGAATTTACATGCGGAGAGTAATATTCTTGCTCAAGCTAGCTCCAGGTTTCCAGTAAGAAAATTCGGTCCACCTGCATAATTTATTACCCATATATGATATAACCACTTTTCCCTTTGATTTAAGCCTTACTCAAAATTTCACCCCTCCTATTTAACCTGAACATGCTGAATAGCCTATGTGAGATTGAGAATAGTTATTTTTGATTATATAAACTATCCTTAATCGTTATGATGTAAAAAGAAAACCCATATAAAACTATAAAAAAAAAAATAAAATAAAACTTTATTTACCCCATGATCTTACACACTTTTGCAAATACCTCTCTAATATTCAAAATCTCTCACTTTGATGTATATAACTTTTGTTTCGTTCCAAATACCCCCTACTATTAAATATTGTAGTTAAATTAAGCGAGAAATGATAAAAATGACTAAAGATATTTTAGTAATTTCACACCTCTATGTTAAGATTTAACAAAAAATTCTAACTGAAGGGAGAAAGTGGAAGGAAATTAAAATTTGATATACCAAAGTGAAAAATTTTAAATATTAAGAGAATATTTATAAAAGACACGTAAATTTATGAAGATGAGTGAAATTTCACCCAAAAAAAAAAACCCCTATCAATCATAATCCTGAAAAACAGATGAACGTACAATCCAAACTTTAACCCAAGAAGAGAGAAATTTGGACATTTGTCTCACTATCATTCATAACTAATTGTAGGCTTATTGCTCTAAGGCCCAACTCGCTCTCATCTGGACTTTCTTGACAACTATCAAATTACAAATCTAAGCCCATTTGAACAGTTCACTGTTGGTGTGGAATTTTGACCTTTGAAATGCGAAAATGTGAACATAAATTTGAATTATCAGCAATTTGTTACATGCATTACTAGTAATTTGAACGATAAATGTGAAATTATTAATATGAAGCTCGCTTGTTCAGATACTTCAATACCAAAAGAATATTCTTTTTTGCCACCATACATCTATAATTAAAGGACATGTTAAATGATATAAAATTCAATTATGTTAGAAGATAAAATCAAATCAAATCTAACATATGCAAGCAAGGTAATAATTCCATGATTTTTTCTTTCATGTTTCATAAAATTACATATTACTCTCCATCTATAACAGTCCCTTAACCCATGATTCACTCCATAATTTATAAGATATTTTTCCTTCATATGCCCATATATTATTCTTTCTGGTAACATTCAAATTACTAAATAAAATGTTGTCCTATTTTTTATATGGGTGTTCTTCTCTTTCTTCCTTCCTTCTTCTTTCATTGCAAACTTTCTTTCCTTATTCTATATTTTTACATGTTGCACAAGGTCACCACAGCTTTATATGTTAGCGGTTTTGAATTAACCGCCAACAAAGATTGAATTACGGGCCTCCAATTTTGCTGAGATGCCACGCGGAATATTAGTGAAACCGAAGGTACACATGACCACGCGGTATCGTCTTGTTTGGCTTGAGAGAGGGCCATTGTAAGGACAATCATTAAGGAATATGAAGTAAGAGATAAAGTGAAACCAG
Organism: Carpinus viminea; assembly: GCA_013348765.1. NCBI lineage: Eukaryota > Viridiplantae > Streptophyta > Magnoliopsida > Fagales > Betulaceae > Carpinus > Carpinus viminea. The sequence continues at coordinate 35,774,335 of CP054671.1, read as the reverse complement.
TAATGTGGATTTAATCAAGCATTTTCCTTAGCGGCAGAACCATGCACTGTTTGGGAGAATTGAGAAAAAATAAAGGCAAAGATTTGTATGTATATAATTAGCAGAACCATGCACTGTTTGGGAGAATTGAGAAAATAAACGCAAAGATTTGTATGTATATAAAGGCATATGCGCTTTAATTAATTGACAAAAATCAAACTATTTTTCAGCATCCGACAACTCAAGCTAGAGTCTACAAGTGGATGGTTATTACCGCTTATAATCACTAACCACTAATTATAACTAACCATTAGTAATCATTTACGTATTTGTTGGAAAAAAATTTGCTAAGCGGTTAAAAGTTTTAAGAGTAGGTTAGGACTAACTACTTGCCCTTATATATAATATATTATATATAAAAATTATATAAAAATAAATAATAATATACCAAACCGAGGTTGTTTTTATGTTTAATACTGTTTATAATAGGCAATAAATAGTACTCCAAAATATTTAAAATAAGCTCTAACTAAAAAGATGCTCAAGGTAGGCCAAAATGTTAAAATGGGCCCAAAAAGCCCATACTTCAAAAGTGTTTATACAGTCTTGGATTTCAATAATAGCCCAATGATGATTACTTCAAAGCCGCTAACTACCTAAGGCTCTGTAGTTGCTATTACTAAAATTTAACAACCACTTAATTAAGATGGTTGTGGTTGCAATTATAAATAATAATCACTAGCTGTAATCGCTTATATTCCTTAACTCATGCTACTATAGCTTTTTACGTGCCAAATCTAATAGTCTAATTCTTCAGTGTATATGTCAAAAAATCAAATAATTCTAGAAGGTCCTCTTATATCATTCTTATATCCTTCAAAAAATGAGATAGTTCTTAAAATCATCATTTAATTAAAATTCAATAATGATCTATTACAAACCCAATGATGATTTTAAGAGACAGACTGACATCATTTTTTAAGGAATATAAAAGTGATACAAAATGGACTTATAGTATTACTAGGAAAAATAATATAAGTTAATGATAGATTTGTCAAAATATCCATTTAACAAAAAATTATTAAAAGATGTTTTTAGTTTTGGGCAGTGAATCTGGCGTCAAGGCCGCGTGGAAGAAAGGTAGTTTTTAATTAATAACATCTACTTGCTAATAAGGCGTGATTATAGCAAATTATTAACTTACACCAAATAATAAACTTTGTCAGTAAATAAAGGATTGAGGTCTCCAAACCTTGGTCCTAATGATATCATAGATTCAAAGGTTTAAGCCACTTCACGTACTCTATTAGTCGATCCTTCCTAAAATTAGAGGCATGTTATACACTATCTTTCAACTATATATTTTTTAATTTAATAATAGATTCATTTGTTTATTATATAAAAATAATTAAAAATTATTGAAATAATGAATTTTATTATTTATCTAAAAATTGTGATCTTATATTATATTATATTATATGTTTTTCCAAAGGGTAGTGGGCCTAGTAGTGGCGTTCTACAGGTCTAAGCTAGGCTTTAATATATTCGTTCTTTATGGTAAGTAAAGCTTCAGCGCAGACACTGATCGATCGAGTAGGGTATTAGTCGCAGTTCCGCGTATGATGTAACCAGTGGCTTAATTTTCTATTCCACGGTGACCAAATGAGACAGACCATATGTTGATGTTGATGTTGGAGACGTGTTACTTTAAAGGAGTCGTACGTCAACTCTTTGAGTCTTGACACTCACCAATAATGCTACTGGGACTGAGCTTTCCAAGTTTTCAGTCTGACTCACTGCACACGACAACTAAGAATTACCAAAAAGCAATGCCCGAAATATTATGCATGAAGGATTGAAATTTGCTTTTGTTAGGACAAACATGGGCTTATTGTAAAAGCAGAATCTTGGTGAGTACTGTTATAGATAAAATATATTCCTTTAATTTGTATGGTATTTAAAAAAAGAAAGAAGACGTTAACAAAGCAAGCAATCAGCTCAGGCGAAAGAAGACGAGACTACTAATTACTAAAGATCCAATAGAGACCAAAAGCCACACGCAGACATGAGTTGACAAACAATATATGGGAAGCTCAAAAGCAAAAATACGACTTTTCAAATTAATATTATAAGTTGTTAGAAAATAATATGGACAAAATATGATAAAAATATTAACTTTTAACATTTCCCTTAATTTATAGCTTGATCAAAATGTTGAGGCCTAGCTACACGTATAATTCTTTTTAAAACTACTAATGAAGGCAACAATTACTTATTTTTAAAACGAAGTTTGCTGACTTTTTGGGTAATATTATTGCGATAAATGTCTACATCGGTCAATTGAATCACGTTTAAATATTCCTACAAAATTGTCTAATTATTATTATTATATATAATCCATTATTGTTCTCCTGTTCTATTTTGTCACCACCTCGCGTGCTTAATTCAATTAAAAAGTTTTCCAACCGAAAAAGGTTGAGTTTTCCGAAAAAAAAAAAAAGTTGAGTTTTTTTTATTCAAAATTGTCATATTTGATAGACGTCACTGCGCGTAAAGAGACCTACAGGACCCTTCCTTGTTTCTATAGTCTATATAACAAGCATATATAAAGGTAATATTAGGAAATTAAACTATTTTTATTTATCTATTCAAATGAATTATATAATCAATTTTTTTTGTCCTTTTTATAAATATTCTTTAAAATCAAATAATAATAAGAAAAAAAAGGCATTTAAATATTATTTCAAATAAATGTTAGAAGAAAGAGAGAAGAAAGAAAATTTTTATATTAAAAGAACTAAAATTGTTACTTAATAGATTTTTTTTTAAAGAATTTCTTATATATATATATATTTAAAAAATGAGATTTAAGAAGCTATACTAGTTCTCTTCAAAATAAAACAAAACAAAAACAATGCCCAGCAACAACCAAACTATATTTTTTAAATTGCTAGTTTCTTTATTTGGCAATGAAGGAAAGATTTGACTCCTGTAGACCATAGTCTTATTCAAAAAGAGAAATTAAAAATTCTCGCACGTGGTCAGTTTCCACGGGCCAGAGTATTTTGTAAATTAGTCTTCTTTCGACTCTCGTGCGGGTGAACTTTCGCTAGTTTATTGACCAGACCGCGAGTCGCCTGCCCCTTGGGTTTCAGTGAAGCTACAGCCAAAGCCACCAAGAGCCAAGAGACCCTATTCCCCAATTCTCAAAGTTATGTCAGTGACCAAAGTGAAATAAATTGGAGGCTTCCAGTGGTCCTCCATGGGACCCATTTCTTAGTCTCCCATGGGCCACGCCCCACCACTTACGCGTCCACTACTCGGATTCGCCATATGTTTTTATACTTCTCGCAGCTTTGCTCAAACCCACTCATTCAATTTCACTACCTAAATTCTACTCATTCTACTCATTTCACCATGCAAAGCTCATGCAAATCATACGTCTACTTCTTCTTCTTCTCTGTTTTCGTTTTCCTGAATTGTCTAACAACCGTAACCGGTAAGGCTAAGCCCTCCTCTCCTTATTCCGGCACCGATAATGTCGTGCTTAGCTGCGGTTCCTCTGCTATCTCAACTGACCCGGATGGCAAGGAGTGGACCGGAGATATTGGCCGAAAATCTCGGTTCCTTTTCGAAAACAGGAGTACCGCTCCACCACAATCCCACCCAGAACACGACAAGCACTCAAAACACATAAAATTACTCCCGTTCCTTGTCATTTTGGGGGCGTCCCTAGGTGTCGTAGTCGTTTTTTTCCTTGTGGGCTTAACAATTTTCTGGCAGAGGAAGAGAGCAGAGTCCCAGAAGAACCAAATATCAGTAGCTGATCTTGAAGGATTGTGCCGTCGCTTCAGCCTGGAAGAGATTCGTACTGCCACAAACAACTTTGACAAGAATCTTGTCGTTGGAAGAGGCGGCTGTGGTTTAGTGTTCAAAGGTTACATCGGTGATGAACTCACCCCGGTAGCCATCAAGATCTTCAAGCCAACCTCGAGACAAGGGTTCCACGAGTTTCGAACGGAGATCGAAATGCTATCAAAGCTCCGGCACCTCCACCTGGTCCCTTTGATCGGGTACTGCAACGACGAGCCCCATGATCATTGTGTATGACTTCATGGCCAGAGGAACGCTTCGCGATCATCTTTACTACACGGATAATCCTCCGTTGTCATGGAAGCAGAGGCTGGAGATTTGTATTGGAGCCGCTCGAGGACTATTATACCTTCATGAAGGAGCGGAACATGACCCGATCATACACCGAGACGTCAATACCAGCAACATTCTGCTGGACGGGATTGGGTTGCCAAGGTTTCGGACTTTGGGCTGTCTAAACTGGGCCCTAAGAGCCTATCAGAGAGCCACGTCACCACGGATGTGAAGGGCACGTTCGGGTATTTGGACCCGGAGTATTTCTGGACCAATCAACTAACCATGAAATCCGATGTGTTTGGGTTTGGGGTGGTGTTGTTTGAGGTGTTGTGTGCTAGACCTGCGGTGGATATGGGTCTGGATGATGAGCAACAGAGTTTGGCCCTATGGGCGCAGCAGTGTTTTAGAGATCGTGCACTTGATCAGATCATTGATAGCCGTCTGATTGGTCTAATTGCGCCGCCGTGCTTGAAGGTGTATGCAAAGATTGCGTATAAATGTTTGTATGACGATAGAGATCGACGGCCCAAAATGGCTGAAGTGCTGAAGGCCCTCGAGTTTGCAATGGAGTTGCAGGAGACTGCTGATGCTGGGGCTCATAGCGTGGTGATTGACGAGGAAGTTCCATTATGCGGGGGAGGGAATCTGGTGGGGTCAAGCCCAGCGGACAGTGGTGATCTCGTGCATTCGTGTCCAACGTTTTGGAAGAGAAGTCTATCTCGTAAGGAACTTCTAAGGCATTTCAGTGAGAAGGCACTTCAATGGGTTAAATCACCAAAGCCCAGTTGTCTAAAGGCGTATTGTTGTGGGGCTGCCGAGTACACTGGCGTGCCACGTGTCCAGGTGCAAATGCCTGATTTAAGTTGCTGCGGACCATATACGACACCGGATAAGATATTAGTTGAGATTACGAACATTTAGGAACAATAATTGTAAATTAAAAAAATGCTACTTGCTGGCTAGGTGTCGGACCTTCTTAAATGCCTTGTCTGTGAAATAATGTGGAGCACTTTTGTCTTTTCCTTATGGCTGACGTAGACATTCCAAGGAAATGGAAATACTCTGGATAGAAAAAGCGGTTTTTTATTTTAATTAATAGTTTAACACTTTTTTCGTATATACATATGAATTTAAAGTTTTTCTCAACAAATATGATCTAATATATAAAATATTTTAATTAAAATAAAAAATTACTTGCGGATTTGGAATTCAAATTTTATGGAACGTTTAGTATGCAAAATAATTTTTTTCATTAAAAAAAATGAATAGTTATTAGCCTATTATTATGAATATAACTAATTCATATATAAACATTAGTTTGGTTGTTACACTAGAATCAAACGTGAATATGTATTCACTGTTTGGTACAGTGAAATATGCTCGTGAATGAAATCAGATTATAATCAAATTTTCTAAAGCACTCTTATAATATAATTCAAAAAAACGAGGGTTCAATCCCTGATTTACATTATATTGCATTGTTCTTTTGTTTCTTGGGCTATCTGGAGACTGCCTTCGGGCTATGGGCTATTTTTATCACTGGACCTTATTATTAGCCAGGTTCTATACAAACATGTAATAAAAAAAAGCCCAAACGCCAGGCCGACATATAAAATGGAGGGCATCAGCATGATTCAACTTCCTATCTAGGGGCTGAATCTATCTTCCTTGGTTGGTCTGCGAGGGCAAGAGTTCTTCTTTTCGTAGTTTTGGGTTGTCTGTCCTTTAACCATTGAGAAAAATATTCCCGTTTGAAATGTAGGCCCAATACTCTTAGAAGCCTGTTCATGTTTTAGGATTCTTATGATGTTAAACATTTGAACCTGTTGATTGATGAAGGCATGGACGACTCAGAGAATTAAACTCGTTGTTGTTCTTGTGAATCTTCTGCAGATGTCTAGCTAGTTACAAGAGACAATACAAAGCTGAGTCTTTCAACACGACTATACTATAAGGCCAGGTCACGGGTGGTTGTTTTGGACACCTAGACAAGGACTTAAATGCGGCATATTAGATGTAATTAATTATGGGCCTAAGTGTTTGGATCATTATCCTACTGTTTTGCTTATCTGTCTCGTGAAGAGTAAAGGACACATATTGTCTTGAGGTGAAAAGGCTGTTACAGGGCAATAACGGCTAATTATAACTGCCTAAACGGTTATTAAATTTCATGAACCGTATCTGTTAGACGGATAATAGATAACGGTTAATGATTAGTAAACATATAACTGCTCACTATAGTTACTTTTTTCAAAGTTGAACCTTTGAGCCAATTTTCAATTTTGGGCTTTTTCTTTTATATACCACATTGGGCGAAATGAACTATATGCTCGTGTTGATAGACAATATACCTGACAGACATGAGTTGACAGACTATATCTGAAGCTCAAAAGCAAATACGACTTTTCAAAATAATATTACAAGTTTTTAGAAAATAAATAATGTGTATTTATTTAATGGCCATGAGCCAAACTAAAATCTTTTGGCCAAAAAATGTATATAGAACATTTCAACATCTAATATAATAATTTTAGAAAATTATCCTATAAAATCTCAAAAAGTAAATAACATCAGTAAAATTGATATTAGTTTATTGAAGTATACGTGATACTAGATTATCACCATATATGATATTATGTTTTAAGTAACACGCAAGGTGGGTGACAGGGTGGAATAGATTGCAAGTTCTTGTTTCAATTGATTGTCTACATGGTTATTATATTTATTATTTTGCACATCGTTTGTAATTTGCATTATTTTGCAGCATACAAAAAAGTTATTATCATTCATCATTTATTTACTAAAATGATTTTTATTGTCAATATTTTTTGTGGCTCTTGCAATTGTAACAAAGAACTAAAAAGCTGTTTAACGTGCTGAAATCGCTTATGAGGTTGAATGTGGAAGAGAACTTAATTATCAAATTACCACTTTTCCACGTGCTATAGAGATATTTATATGGGGTTCTTATTAATGAGTAGTGATTAACGTAAGGCTGTCGTGAGTGAACAATGCTCACACTAGCCTTATTTTTATAATATAATATTATTAAAATATTATAAATTACTGTTTATTCATTAAAATAATAATATTATATTATTAAAATAAGGTTGACATGAATACTGTTCACTTACGTCATCTTTACGTTAATCATTGCTCCTTATTAATATATAGATTGACCAAAATGTTGAGGCCAACATGCATGTGTAATTCTTCTTAAAATCATTAATGATCGAAGGCTAGATTGATTATTTTTAAAAAGAAGTTTACTGACTTTTTGGGTAATATTATTGTGATGAATGTTTATATCAGTCAATTGAATATACCTCGCGTGCTTAATTCAATTAACGAGAAAACGAAAGGTTGAGTTCTATGGTTCAAAATTGTCATATTCAATAAAACGTCACCACGCGTAAAAAGACCCGGAGGACCTTTCCTTGCTTCTAGTTCTTTTGATTCAAAATTGTCATATTCGATAAACGTCACCACGCGTAAATAGACCCACAGGACCTTTCCTTGTTTCTCTAGTCTATATAACAACCATAAAGGTAATTTAGGAAATTAGACTCAAATAAATTATATAATATTTTTTAAGGGTAAATATATTATAAGTCTATGAGTTAACTCTTTAAAATTTAAATCACCTTAATTGTTTTTTTTTTCTTTTCAAAAATTTACTACTTAGGAAAAATACCAATAAAATTATTACTGTCAAAATTTTCTAATCGTCATTAATCTCAATCAAAATGCATAATTTTACTATATCAGCATATTAATAAAAAAGTTTGAAGGGGTGACCAGCGGTGGGGCTGCCACTCCTTCAACTTTGTTTGCTCGCTCAAAAGATTGAGTGAGAGATGGGAATGAAGTTTTTTTTCCAGATTTCTCTGTTAAGAGAATTGTTTCAATTATCAATCTACAAGAAAACATCATAGAACAATCAACAAGTTTTTATTTCTATTTTTAAAAAAAGTTTTTATTCATCAAATTCATAAAATAATTTTTTTTTTTTTTTGTAGTTTTGGTGGATTGACTTAAGGACTTATAATATATTTATCATTTTTTAATCTTTTTCTAAATATTTTTTAAAATCAAATAATATGAAAAAAAAAGAGAGGCATTTAAATATTATTACAAATAAATGTTGGAAGAAAAAGAGAAAAAATAAACTTTTTTATATTAAAAGAACTAAAATTGTTACCTAATAGATAATCTTTTAAAAGAATTTCTTATGTTTTTTAAAAATATATGAGATTTAAGAAGCTATACTAGTTCTCTTAAAAACAAAAACAAAGCCAAGCAACAACCAAACTATATTTTTTTAATTGTTCGTTTCTTTATTTGGCAATGAGGGAAGATTTGACTTTTAAAAGTCTTACTCTCTTTTAAAAAAGAGAAATCAGAAATTGTCGCACGTGGTCAGTTTTCCACCTTGGGCCAGACTATTTTGTAAATTTAGTCTTTTGTTTTTTACTCTCGTTCGGGTGTCCTTTCACTAGTTTATTGACCAGACCGCGAGTCTCCTTCCCCTTGGGTTTCAGTGAAGCTAAAGCCGAAGCCACCAAGAACCAAGAGACACTACTCTCCAAATTCTCAAAGCTATGTCAGTAAGACAGTAACCATGTGAAAAAGAAATTGGAGGCTTCCAATGGTCCTCCATGTGACCCCTTTCTTAGTCTCCCATCCCCCAATACTTACGCAGTTACGCGTCGACTACTCGGATTCCCCATATGTTTTTATATATACTTCTCGCAGCTTTGCTCAAACCCTCTCATTCAATTTCACTACCTATATTCTACTCATTCTACTCATTTCACCATGCAAAGCTCATTCATACATCTGCTTCTTCTCTGTTTTCGTTTTCCTGAATTGTCTAACAACCGTAATCGGAAAGGCTAAGCCCGCCTCTCCTTATTCCGTCACCGATAATGTCGTGCTAAGCTGCGGTTCCTCTGCTCTCTCAACTGACCCTGATGGCAAGAAGTGGACCGGAGATATTGGCTCAAAATTCATTTCCTCACAGCCTAATCAAACCTCAACAGTGTCAAATTCCACTTCCCAATCCAAATCCGTCGATCGTGTCCCTTACACTACGGCTCGGATCTTTCTTTCTCAATTCACCTACTCGTTTCGTGTTAGTCCGGGCCATAAATGCATACGTTTCTTCTTCAACCCAGCTAAATACCAAGGTTTTGACAGGTTTAAATCGTATTTCACTGTTACTGCTGGACCTTTCACCTCCTTAGCAACTTTAATGCTTCCCTTACTGCTCATTCTTTGGGCGCAGAGGTTTTTGTCAAAAATTTCTGCGTAAACGTAGAAGACGGTCAGAGAGTACTGAACATAACCTTCACCCCTCTACAAAAACTTCCATTAATAGTGCGTATGCATTTATAAATGGGATTGAGATCGTCTCGATGCCCACCAGCCTCGATTACAGTTGTATTGGAGATAAAGGTGTACCACTTTCCGGCCGAAAATATCGGTTCCTTATCGAAAACAGCGGTGCCGCTCCATCACATTCCCACCCAAAACACACAAAATTACTCCCGTTCCTTGTCATTTTCGGGGCGTCACTGGGTGTCGTAATCGTTTTTTTTCTCTTGGGCTTAACAATTTTCTGGCGGAGGAAGAGAGCAGTGTCCCAGAAGAACCAAACATCAGTAGTTGATCTTGAAGGATTGTGCTGTCGCTTCAGTCTGAAAGAGATTCGTACTGCCACAAACACATTTGACATGAATCTTGTCGTTGGAAGAGGCGGCTGTGGTTACGTGTTCAAAGGTTACATCGGTGGTGAACTCACCCCGGTAGCCATCAAGCTCTTCGGCCCAACCTCGAGACAAGGGTTCCACGAGTTTCGAACCGAGATCGAAATGCTATCAAAGCTCCGTCACCCTCATCTGGTCCCTTTGATCGGGTACTGCAACGACGAGCGCCACATGATCATTGTGTATGACTTCATGGCCCGCGGAACGCTTCGCGATCATCTTTACAACACGGATAATCCTCCGTTGTCGTGGAAGCAGAGGCTGGAGGTTTGTATTGGAGCCGCTCGAGGACTACTATACCTTCATCAAGGTGCGGAACACCCGATCATACACCGAGACGTCAATACCAGCAACATTCTGCTGGACGAGAATTGGGTTGCCAAGGTTTCGGACTTTGGGCTGTCTAAACTGGGCCCTAAGAGCCTATCAAAGAGCCACGTCACTACGGATGTGAAGGGCACGGGTATTTGGACCCGGAGTATTTCTGGACCTCTAAACTAACGGCGAAATCCGATGTGTTTGGTTTTGGGGTGGTGTTGTTTGAGGTGTTGTGTGCTAGACCTGCGGTGGATATTGGTCTGGACGATGAGCAACAGAGTCTGGCCTTGCGCAGCAGTGTTTTAGAGATCGTAAACTGGATCAGATCATTGATAGCCGTCTAATTGGTCTAATTGCGCCGGAGTCCTTGAAGGTGTATGCAAAGATTGCGTATAAATGTTTGTATGAGGATAGAGATCGACGGCCCAAAATGGCTGAAGTGCTGAAGGCCCTTGAGTTTGCAAAGGAGTTGCAGGAGATTGCTGATGCTGGTGGGGCTCATAGCGTGGTGATTGACGAGGAAGTTCCATTATGTGGGGGAGGGAATCTGGAGGGGTCAAGCCCAGCGTACAATGGTGATCTCGTGCATTCGTGTCCAACGTTTTGGAAGAGAAGTCTATCTCGTAAGGAACTTCTAAGGCATTTCAGTGAGAAGGCACTTCAATGGGTTAAATCACCAAAGCCCAGTTGTCTAAAGGCATATTGTTGTGGGGCTGCCGATTACAATGGCGTGCCACGTGTCCAGGTGCAAATGCCTGATTTAAGTTGCTGCGGACCATATACGACACCGGAGAAGATATTAGTTGAGATTACGAACATTGAAGGACACATTAAAAAACTGCTACTTGCTGGCTAGGTGTCGGACCTTCTTAAATGCCTTGTCTGGGCAATAATTCGAGCACTTTTGTCTTACCCTCTTTAGCTGACGTAAACATTCCAAGGAAATGGAAATACTTTAGATAGGAAAGCAATTCTTTGTATTTTAATTAATATTTTAACACTTATTTTTATATATGAGTTTAAAATTGCTCTAAATAAATATGACCTAATTTATAAAATATTTTAATTAAAATAAAAAAATTACTTGCGTAGTTGAAATTCAAATTTTAAGAAACATCTAGTATGCAAAATAATTTTTTATTAAAAAAATAAATAACTATTAACCTATTATTATGAATATAACTACTCATATATAAACTAAAATCAAACCGTGAATATGTATTCACTGTTTGGTACAGTGAAATGTGCTCGCCAATGAAATCAGATTATAATCAAATTTTCTAAAGCATTATTATAATATAATTCAAAAAAACAAGGGTTCTGTTAGAACAGTTTTTCACACGATGGATGTGTGTTCTTTGAGGCCTTCTAGATCTGCAATACATCATCATATGATTTCCAATTTGCTACAAAAGAATGAAAAGCGTCAAAGGACCCATCGGTGTTTCTACTGCGGGCACTCCGATGCCAAAGTTAAAATCTAAGAAAAATATTATGCTTTGGCGCACAATAAATCAATATGTCAAATCATTTATGATTATGAGAGAGAATATGCATTGTACCTCGCTTAGGGGCCTATTTATAGGCTGAGGTGCTGAATTTGAATTGAATTGATTCTCCCGGAGTTTGAGATAGAATTAAGCTTTTATTGACTTGTAGACTTAGATTAGAACTCCAATATTCCAATGCGATCCTAATTGGAATATATTTTGTATTAATTAATTAAATAGCCCTTACTATTTAATTAATATTTTTATAAGGCGATTCTCCGGCCCTTGGGCCCATAATTAGATGGGCTCGTAGTGTGAATTTATTCCAAACAGTTACCCCCCAATTCCCTTAGCTAAGGTACTTGGGTAATGAGAATTTAATCAAAGTTTTGGAAGGCTCACTTGCCTAAGTTCCCAAGGGCACCCCCCAGCTTTATCCGAGTTGCCAAGATTATCCGAATTCATACAATACTCTTTAAGCAGTAACTCATAAGCCTTTCGACAAACTAACCTTTGTTCCCCGTTCATCTTGGAGTAATTTCTTGTTTTTGCCCAAGGTTTTCTACTTGTCTTTGTTTGTCTTTCAATAGACTCACATTTGTTTCCCGTTCGTCTTGGGATGATTTCTTGTATTTGTCGAAGGTTTTTTCCTTGTCTTGGTTTGCCTTTCAACAAACTAACTCTGTTCCCCGTTCGTCTTGGGGTAATTTTCTTGTTTTTATCCAAGGTTTTCTCCTTGTCCTGGTTTGCCTTTCAACAAACTAACCTCTGTTCCCATTCGTCTTTGGGGTAATTTCTTGTTTTGCCCAAGGTTTTCTCCTTGTCCTTGTTTGTCTTTTTTACGGGTTGTCTCCCATTAATTTTTTTTCAAGGTTGTCTCCTTGTCATTGCTTGTTTTTTACGGGTTGTCTCCGTTAATTGTTTTTCAAGGTTGTCTCCTTATGCATACATTTTTTTACGGGTTGTCTCCGTTAATTGTTTTTCAAGGTTGTCTCCTTATGCATGCATTTTTTAGGGTTGTCTCCCGTTAATTATTTCAAGGTTGTCTCCTACGGGGTAACATGCCCAGTTCTTCTTTGATATATCCAAGGGTGACATACCTGATCTTCATTGAAATATCCGGGGGTGATATACCCGGTTCTTCATTGAAATATTTAGGGGTGATATACCTGGTTCTTCTTTGAAATATCCGAGGGTGATATACCCGGTTTTTTCATTGAAATATCCGAGGTTGATATACCCGGTTATTCTTTGAAATCCGCTTAATAAACTAAGCTTTAACTTGCAAAATAATTTTTAACCATGATATATGAATCTTTCAATAGACAAACCTGTGTTCCCCGTTCGCCTTGGGGTGGTTCCTTGGTTTTATCTAAGGTTTTCTCCTTGTCCCGAGTGTGCTACTGATAGCACCCTGACGAATCTTCTTGTTTTTGGCCCAAGGTTTTCTCTTTGTCTCCAGGTACGAGCCTTCTTGTTTTTGCCTAGGGTTTTCTCCCTATCTTGTCTACCAAAGAGTAATTGTCAAAGGGTTCCCATGACCGAGAACTCCGATACTTAAATTAGAATTACTCTTTATTTAAATCAAAATCAATTATTGAAAGACAATCATATAATAAATAACACAAATAAATAAAATGATGGTATCCGGGTATGCTAATGATAGCACCCTGTCGAATTTTCTTGTTTTTGCCTAGGGTTTTCTCCCTATCCTGTCTATCAAAGAGTAATTGTCAAATGTGTTTCCGGGAAATAGGAACACTCTCATGCTTAAATTAGCATTATTCTTTATTCAAATCCAATTTACTATTGAAAGATAATCAAATAATAAAAAGCACAAATAAATCAAACGATGGTACCCAGATGTGCTAATGATAGCACCCTGTCGAATTTTCTTGTTTTTGCCTAGGGTTTTCTCCCTATCCTGTCTATCAAAGAGTAATTGTCAAATGTGTTCCCGGGAAATAGGAACACTCTCATGCTTAAATTAGCATTATTCTTTATTCAAATCCAATTTACTATTGAAAGATAATCAAATAATAAAAAGTACAAATAAATCAAACGATGGTACCCGAATGTGCTAATGATAGCACTCTGTCGAATTTTCTTGTTTTTGCCTAAGGTTTTCTCCCTATCTTGTCTATCAAAGAGTAATTGTCAAATGTGTTCCCGGAAACTAGGAACACTCTCATGCTTAAATTAGCATTACTCTTTATTCAAATTCAATTTACTATTAAAAGATAATCAAATAATAAAAAGCACAAATAAATCAAACGATGGTACCCGGATGTGCTAATGATAGCACCCTGTCGAATTTTCTTGTTTTTGCCTAGGGTTTTCTCCCTATCTTGTTTATCAAAGAGTAATTGTCAAATGTGTTCCCGGGAACTAGGAACACTCTCATGCTTAAATTGGTATTACTCTTTATTCAAATTCAATTTACTATTAAAAGATAATCAAATAATAAAATGCACAAATAAATCAAATGATGGTACCCGGGTGTGCTAATGGTAGCACCCTGCCGAATCTTCTTGTTTTTGCCTAGGGTTTTCTCCCTGTCTCGGGTGTGCTAATGATAGCACCCAGATTTACATTATGTTGCATAGTTCTTTTAATGAGATTGAATTGTTTACATTTTTTTAAAAAAAGAAGAAGAAATAACTTTACTAACCTCCTGAAGTTTGGTCATTTTTTCAAACACCCCCTAATATTCAAAAATTCTTACTTACCCCCCTGAACTTTCAATTGCTCTTAAGTTGACCCATTTGTGCCCTAATTTTTTAAAAAATATCAAAATAACAATTTTTTTTATATATATATTTTTTAAAAAAATATCTAGAAGTTGGAATTTTATACAAAAGTCACCGTTTAAAATTCATTATTTGAAATGTCAACTTCCAAAATAGTTTTTTATTTTTTTTAAAAAATGAAAATCAGTGGTATTTTGGTATTTTTTTAAAAATTTGTTCCCTAATTTGTATGAATGGTGATAAGTGAGAATTTTTGAAAGTTCAAGGTGGTAAGTGAAGTTATCCCAAAGAAAAAAAAATCCACCATATCCTGTTATTATTGACAACAACAACTATAATAATAATAAGGGAAAACTTCACTTACTTTTACGAACTTATGCACTTTTTGCAATCATCCCTAGCCTCCAATATTCAAAATATCACTTGGTTATATCAAACTTTCGTTTCGTTTCAAATTTTCATTGTCGTTAAATATTGTAGTTAAATTAAACGGAAAAAAAAAGATTAAGGGTATTTTAGGAATTTTACACATCAGGAGAAAGTAGGAGAAAATCAAAGTTCAATACACTAAAACGAGAGATTATGAACAATGAATAGGTGTCTACAAAAATTGTATAAGTTCGTGGCAGTAAATAAAATTTCCCTAATAATAATAATAATAATAATAATGTGCATAGGTTATTAAAGCATTTTAGGGTAGAAGGGAGAAATATCATTTACTATGAAACATTAACCCAAATACGTGAGAGCTTTAGAAATTATATAAAAAAAAAAATCTTAGACCTATAACTAGTGGCGCAGCGGGGAATTCAACTTTGAGCGGTGAAACTAAAATAATAAAATGAAGTGGGGTTTTTTTTTTTTTTTTTTTTTAACGAAATACTTTTTTAGCCCCAATAGTTCGTACGTTTATCAAACAACTACCTCAATTTCCAAAATTATCCGAAGCGGCGGGATTTCCATCAACTTTGCCTTTCTAACTCAATTATCTTTGGTCTTTTTATTGAGTATATATGTCTCCAATAAACCCGGAAAGTTTGCTTTCGTCTCCTGAATTGGTGTTTTGTTTTTAATCTTATTATTTTCTAATCTCATTTTTTAATGGAAAATGCTAGGGGTTCTCCTAGTAGGTTCTCCTGGCGTTCTCCCAGCCTTACATAAAACATGATTTAAGAAAAAATAAAATTGTAGTGGCCTCCACTACCCTTTTTTTACATTAGCATCAAATTTGAGGCATTAGCAACAAATTTGTGAGGTATTAGCACCAAAATTGAGACATTAGCATCAAATTTAGGATGATCAAATTCATTTTGGGTGATATCATCCCTAAAGGGTTAACCTTCCACCTTTAGGTTTTAATTTTGAATCCAAAAATAAGTTTTAAAGCATTAGAACCTAATAATTAACTCATAAAAATTAATCTGTTAGCAAAAAAATGGTACTACAATTTTATTTTTTCTTAAATCATGTTCTACATAAGACTGGGAGAACACCAAGAGAACACTGCGGGGAGAACCCCTAGCAAACCTCTTTTTTAATATGCTTTTCACATCCATGAAAACAAAATAAGTAAAATAAAAAGATATTTTGTTAAGCTAACTAACTAAAAAGTAAAAACACATTCCATCATCTCCACTTTCACCGTTGTCTTTTATCATTTAACAAGCAGGCAAATTTAGGATTTTATCTCTTTCTTCTCTAGTCATCAGAGACAAAACCAAAACCCAGTAACCATATAGGGGAGGAGGGTTGGCCGTTTAGCTACCTCCCTCCTCCCCTCATCCTCTTCGCTTCAGTGCTAATTATTTACCTGATGCCCTAGTTTTGGTGCCTCATCTCTTCCTCTTCTTTGCTACTCCTTACCCCCTATGTTTTTAACATTTTCCCTGCCACTTTTCTTCCCCCGCCTTCCTTTTTTTGCAGCGGCATCCTTGACGTGTTTGTTGCTCTCTATGGGTTCAGCTTGTGGGGGAGGGGGGGTGAAACCACCCCCCAAATTTTTTTTGGTGGTCGCCATTGATCTGTGTTGCCAATTCGCTGCTCGCTGTTGGGTCTTTTCACGTGTCCCCATTGAGTTGAGCTTCTAACTCCCCTTCCATGGTAGTATCCGGCCTGCACAGGTTCGACTCCCCCAGCTACCGTTTTACCCACTTTGGGCTCCTTTCAGCTTTTTTCCTATTTTGTTGGTTCTTTGTTATTTTCTGTTTTTTCCTATTGGTGTTTGTTTTCGTGTCCTACGTCGTTGGTCTTCTCCGCTCTTGTTCGCCGCCTTCCGTCCACGGCTAAGCCTTTCCCCGCGTCCCCACCGCAATGAGCTTTCAATGTCCTTTCCATTTTTGGTTCCTAGCTTGTGCGCAACCGGTGTGTGCTCTTTCTATTTTTTTAAAAAAATTATTTTCCTATATTGTTGCCTTCCATTGGTTGTATTTGTGGTTTTTGTGTGTTTTTCCTTGTATTGTTTTATTTTCCTATTTTGTTGGCATGTAATAAGGCTCTCCTATGTCATTCGAATTATGTTGCCTTTGGGTTCTTAACTTTGGTCTTGACTTTTGGGTTGTTGATGTGATCGTTATCCTAGTATTCAGATCAAGAAGAAAGATTTTCGGCATGAGAATCTTTCTGCTATCAGGGTCGAGGAATAATAACTATTCATGCATTTGGTTGAGTTTGTCTGGTGCAGATTTGATACTAAATCTAAAGTTTAGTCATGGGTTAACGGATTGGTCTTGGCTGTGGATTATATTTGTCATTTTTTACACTGGTAATCTTGTAGCTTTATGCTATGATGGCTAAAGCTCGATGATGTAAGAACTATATGCTCGTGTTATTATTGAATGGAATGTTATGTTTCCCTTCAAATATATATATATATATATATATTCCATCCGACTCAATAAAATGGCCATCAAATTGCTAAGCTGTTGAGGACTGTAGCTCAACAATGTATATCATATACTAATTAATTAATTATTTTTAAAATCTCTCCTCTAATAAAAAAATTTTTATCATCTCTCTTCTATAAAATGAAAAATCAGCATCCGTCTTCTACCTCTTTCTCTTCCTACAACGATGAATAATGCTCAACAATGAATGCTTTATTTTAAAGCAATATGATGGTTAATAAGAAACTTGGTATTAATGTTACTAACTTTTCCAAGTTTTCAGTCTGACTTACTGGACACAACAACTAAACATTACCCAAAAGCAATACGGTAAATATTATGTTGAGAAATACTAAGGGTGATTAAATTTTTTTATATTCTCTTACAAATTTAATAAATTAATTATTAGATTTGTGAGGTTCATTATTGACTTAAGTGGAATTTACATAAGTCCATAAATTTAATAGTTGATTTGTAAGATGATATATATATGCCAAATATGAAGAAAATAAAGAAATGTTAGGAGTTAATATGGATAAAATATATTTCTTTATCGGGTGAATTATGGTATTTTTTTGTAAGAAACAGAACTTTCATTACTAAAAAGAAACAGTACAAACAGAGACACAGCCAACAAGCTGAGAAACAGCTAACAGACAACCAATGAAACTCAACAATAAAACCAGAAAGTAAAAGCAGCATGGTAGCAATATCTGGATCTGGTTCAAAAGAACCAGATGGTGGGCAATGGCTAAGACCAAACAAGGTCCGCCGGGCCGCTCCCAGGGCCGCGCAACACGGTTTTGAGTGCAATGAGAGTCGATGAAGAGTTCATTACTGTGAAGGCAACAATGACTATGAAGAGGTTGCTGCAATAGAGGAGCTGCAGAGAACTTAAACGGAACCATTGAAGGGTGAATTATGGTATTTAAAAAAGAAGAAAGAAGACATTAACAAAGCAAGCAATCAGCTCCGAGCAAAAGAAGACGAGACTACAAAAGATCCAATGGAGACCAAAAGCCACACACAGACATGAGTTGACAGAATATATCTGAAGCTCAAAACCAAATACGAATTTTCAAAATAATATTATAAGTTTTTAGAAAATAAATAAATGTGTATTTATTTAAGGGCCATGAGCCAAACTAAAATCTTTTGGCCAAAAAATGTATATAAAACAAATTTATTTAGAACATTTCAACATCAAATATAATAAATTTAGAAAATTATCCTATAAAATCTAAAAAAGTCATTAACATCAATAAAATTGATATTAGTTTATTGAAATTGAAGTACGTGTACGTGATACTATATTGTCCCATATATGAGATTATGTTTTAACTAACATGAGAGGTAGGTGGTATTGATTGTTAGCTCTTGTTTCAATTGATTATTTATATGATTACTATATTCATTGTTTCAAATATCGTTTGTAATTGACATTATTTGCAGCATCAATAGAAGTTATTATAATTCATCATTTTTCTACTAAAATGATTTCTATTGTCAATATTTTTTGTTTCTCTTGCAATTGTAATGAAGAACTAAAAAGTTGTTGAATGTGCTGAAATCGCTTGTATGATTAAAGTTTATGAGCTTGAATGTGAAAGAGAACTTAATTATCAAATTGCCACTTTAACACGTGCTAGAGATATTCATATGGGGTTCTTATTAATATATAGCTTGACCAAAATGTTGAGGCCAACATGCATGTGTAATTCTTCTTATAATCATTTTAGGTGAATGTCAAATCGAGAAGATGTTCTTATATGGATAGGTACAAAAAATAGGTTTTCTCGGTGAAGAATGCATATATATCACATGTAAAAGGAAGTTGAATGTCGAAACAAAGCAGCTGGGTCTTCTCCCAAAGGCAGTAGGGATTTTTGGAAAAGGCTATGGGCTTTGCAGGTGCCTAACGTCGAAAAAAAACTTCCTATGGTGGGCTTGTCAAAACATTCTTCCCACTTGTGAGAATCTTCACAAAGGAAAACCCTCTCGGATCCGCTTTGCCCGGCGTGTGGTCTAGAGGTGGAGACGGGTCTACATATGTTATGGGAGTGTGCTTTAGTGGCGGATGTATGGTCGTTGGGGAATGCAGGGCTCCAAAAATGCTCCTTTCGGGGAGAAGGTTTTCTGCAGCTGATGGAGTGTTTGTTTAAGAAATGTGATGATGAGGATATGCGCCAGTTCTCTGGCTTGGCGAGACGTATCTAGATGCGAAGAAACGACGTCATACATGGGGGTGCTTTCTCAAACCCGGACGTGATTGTGCAGCTGACCTCTAAGGCTATGATTGAATTTAGCCTGGCCAACGACAAAGGGATGCAGCCGAAGCCTTCACTGCAGGACGTGAATGTGACTCGTTGGAGAGCTCCAGAACTGGGTTGGGTGCAAATAAACAGTGACGCAGCTTTGGACAGGCAGCTGGGTCGGATGGGGCTGGGTATGGTGGTCCGTGATTCTCAAGGCTGTACGTTGGCGGCGAAGGAGTGGTCCGAGATGGGTGTCTTGCAGGCCTGCGGCAGCAGCTGTTGAGGCATTAGTGCTTCTCTTGGCCATTCGATTTTGTCGTGAGATGGGATTTACGAAGGTGCACTTGAAAGGGGATGCCAAAACTACTATAGATTCGGTACACTCGACTATATATAGTGGTGGACAGAAGCAGAATGGGACATATTATAGAGGACATTAAGCTGGAAATTCAGGCTTTCTCAAAATGGAGGCTTACATTTATTAAGAGAGGAGATGGGTGGGGAATGTAGCTCATTTACTTGCTAGAGATGTTCTGAGACTTGATCAGAATTGGGATAGGAGAGATTACCTCCTAATTGTATTAGTGATGCTTTGTTGCTAAAGCAATTTGCTCTAGCTCTGTGATTTTAATGAGAAGCCAACTATTCTATCCAAAAAAACAAAAAAAAAAAAAAAAAAACTTCTTAAAATCATTAATGATCGAAGGCAAGATTACTTATTTTTAAAAAGAAGTTTGCTGACTTTTTGGGTACTATTATTGCGATAAATGTTTATATTAGTCAATTGAATCACCACCTCGCGTGCTTAATTAATTCAATTAAGAAGTTTTCCAACGAGAAAACGAAAGGTTGAGTTCTCTGGATTCAAATTTGTCGTATTCAATAAACGCCACCACGCGTAAAAAGACCCACATGACCTTTCCATGTTTCCAGTTCTTTTGATTCAAAATTGTTATATTCGACAAACGTCACCACGCGTAAATAGACCCACAGGATCTTACCTTGTTTCTCTAGTCTATATAACAAGCATAAAGGTAATTTAGGTAATTAGATTCAAATAAATTATATAATCATTTTTAAAGGGTAAATTATTATAAGTCTATGAGTCCATCCGTCAAGATTAAAATCTGTTGTTTTTTGTTTTTTCTTGAAAATTTGCTTCATGAGTCAATCAAATGCCAATAAAATTTTATTGTCAAAATTCTCTAACTGTCATTAGTCCCAATCAAAATGCATTGTTTTGCCAAGATATTAATTTAATTTAAAAATTAATTCTACAATTTTTTTTCAAAAAAAATTGAAAGTTTTCATTTGCTCGCTCTGAAAATGGAGTGAGATCGAGATGGGAATGAATTTTTTTTCCAGATTTATCTGCTAATGAAACATAAAAGAAATGATGAATACTAGCTCAACAAGTATTTCCAGATTTCTCTGTTAAGAGAATTTTTTTCAATTATCAATCTACAAGAAAACATCATAGAGCAATCAACAAGTTTTTATTCATCAAATTTATAAAAAAAAAAAAAAGTTTTGATGGGTTGACTTAGTGACTTATAATATATTTACCCTTTTTTTAATCCCCTTTTCTAAATATTTTTTAAAATCAAATAATTTGAAAAAAGAGAGGCATTTAAATATTATTTCAAACAAATGTTAGAAGAAAAGAGAAAAAATAAACTTTTTTATATTAAAAAAACTAAAATTGTTACCTAATAGATAATCTTTTAAAATAATTTTTTATGTTTTTTTAAAAAATATGAGATTTAAGAAGCTGTGCTAGTTCAGTAGTTCTCTTAAAAACAAAAACAAAGTCAAGCAACAACCAAACTATATTTCATTAATTGTTAGTTGCTTTATTTGGTAACGAAGGAAGATTTGACTCTTAAAGTCTTACTCTCTTTTAAAAAAGAGAAATTAGAAATTGTCCCACGTGGGCAGTGAAGCTAAAGCCGAAGCCACCAAGAACCAAGAGACCCTACTCTCCAATTGTCAAAGCTATGTCAGTAACCACGTGAACAAAATTGGAGGCTTCCAATGGTCCTCCATGTGACTCCTTTCTTAGTCTCCCATCCTTCACTACTTACGCAGTTACGCGTCGGCTACTCGGGTCCCCTTATGTTTTTATAGGGAAATCTTTACAAGATTCTCTTGAATTATTAATCGTTTTGAAATATCCCTCTGATCTTTAAAAACTCTTAATTTAATTTTTTGAATTTTTAATTACTCTTAATTTGGATCTATCCGTATAAATTAGGGCACAAAATTTTTCAAAAAGACCAAAATACCCCTAATTTTTATTTTTAAAAAAAAATAAAAAAATTTGGAAGATGAAATTTTATACAAAAGTTACCGTTTAAAATTCACTATTTAAAATTTTCAACTTCCAAAATGTTTTTTTTAAATTTTTTTTAAAATAAAATCATGGGTATTTTGGTCTTTGAAAAATTTTGTCCTAATTTGTACCCAAATTGAGAGTAATTGAAAGTTAAATTAAGAATTTTTGAAAATCTGATATTTCAAACGGATTAGTTCAGTCTTGTGAAATTATCCCTTTATATATACTTCTCGCACCTTTGCTCAAACCTCTCTCATTCAATTTCACTACCTATATTCTACTCATTCTACTCATTTCACCATGCAAAGCTCATGCAAATCATACGTTCGCTTCTTCTCTCTGCGTTTCCTCGAATTGTCTAACAACCAGAATCGAAAGGCTAAGCCCTCCTCTCCTTATTCACACCGATAATGTCGCGGCTTAGCTCATGGGTTCGCTTGCTCTCTCAATCGACTCGATGGCAAGAAGTGGACCGAGATATTGGCTCAAAATTCATTTCCTCACTCTTAATCAAACCAACAAGGTCAAATTCCACTTCCCAATCCAAATCACGATCGTGTCCCTTACACTACGCTCTGGATCTTTCTTTCTCAATTCACCAACTCGCTTCGTGTTAGTCCGGCCTTAAAAGCATGCTTTCTTCTTCAACCCAAATTTAAATACCAAGGTTTTGACAGTTTAAATCAGATTTCATCATATCGCTGGACCTTTCACCTCCTTAGCAACTTTAATGCTTCCTCATCGCTCATTCTTTTGGGCGCAGAGGTTTTGTCAAAATTTCATGAACGAGAAGACGGTCCGAGAATCAATATAACCTTCACCCCTCTACAAACACTTCCATTAATAGTGCGATGCATTTATAAATGGATTGAGATCTTCGATACCACCCGACATTACCAGATTGAGATAAAGGTGTACCACTTTCCAAAAATATTGGTTCCTTACAAAACAGCGGTGCTGCTCCATCACATTCCCACCCAAACACACAAAATTACTCCTGCTCCTTGTCATTTTCGAGCGCCACCGTGTGTCGAATCGTTTTTTTTCTCTTGGGCTTAACAATTTTCAGGAGGAAGAGAGCAAAGGTCCCGTAAGAACCAAACATCAAGAGTTGATCTTGAAGGATTGTGCCGCTCACCGAAAGAGATTCAACCACAAACACATTTGACATGAATCTTGTCGTTGGAAGAGGCGGCTATGGTTACGTGTTCAAAGGTAACATCGGTGGTGAACTCACCGTATAGCCATCAAGCTTTTCGCCCAACCTCGAGACAAGGGTTCCACGAAGTTTCAACCGAGATCGAATGCTATCAAAGCCCGCCACCTTCACCTTGTCCCTTTGATCGGTATCGCAGAACGACGAGCGCCACATGATCATTGTGTATGACTTCATGGTTCATGAACGCGCGATCATCTTTACAACACCGATAATCCTCCGTTGTCGTGGAAGCAGGGCTGAGATTTGTATTGGAGCCACTCGAGGACTATTATACCTTCATCAAGGTGCGGAACACCCGATCATACACCGAGACGTCAATACCAAAGAACATTCCGCAGAGAATTGGGTTGCCAAGGTTTTGGACTTTGGTTTCTAAATCGGGCCCTAAGAGCCTATCAAAGAGCCACGCCACTACGGATGTGAAGGGCACGCTCGGGTATTTGGACGGAGTATTTCGACCTCTAAACTAACGCGTAAATCCGATGTGTTTGGTTTTGGGTGGTGTTGTTTGAGGTGTTGTGTGCTAGACTCGTGGATAACGGGTCTGACGATGAGCAATAGAGTCCGCCTTATGGGCGCAAAGAAAGTTGTTTTAGAGATCGTAACTGATCGATCATTGATAGCCGCCTAATTGGTCTAATTGCCAAGGCCCTTGAAGGTGTATGCAAAGATTATGATAAATGTTTGTATGAGGATAGAAATCGACGGCCCAAAATGGTGAAGTGTCAAGGCCCTTGAGTTTGCAATGGAGTTGCGGAGATTGTTGATGCTCAATGCTCATAGCGTGGTAATTGACGAGGAAGTTCCATTATGTGGGAGGGAATCTGTGGGTCAAGCCCACAGACAATGGTGATCTCATGCATTCATGTCCAACGCTTTGGAAGAGAAGTCTATCCAAGAAAGAACTTCTAAGAGCATTTTCACAGTCTCCTTATAATGGAGTCTCCTATGTATAGGGAATATGTCTAAAAAATCACAAAAAACACTCTACAGTAGATTTCTTAGAGCATTCACAATGGATGGGCTAATTTTTTTATGTAAAATAACTCATCAAAACTCAATTTGTCTAGTTTAACTAATAACTTTTTAAGGACATCCTATATCCGATTAGTTATATTTTTATCTATATCATTTAATTTTAATTATTTTTTTATTTTTTATAATGACTATATTTTTCTTAATATCTTATTTTTGAGAAAAAAGTGATGTGGAGAGAGAAATAATAGGAGAAAATTTTGAAAAAAATGAGATGTGAAAAAGAAATAGTAGGAGAAAATTTTGAAAAAAGAGAAAACAGGTGAGAGAAATAATAAAAAAAACGTTGAAGAAAATTTTGTGAGAGATAGTGAGAGAAAAAAACAGACGTGGGAGAAAATGTAGGAAAATAGCTTTTTCAATATTACCGCTACATGTAGCTTTTTTTTTAGCTCATTTAACAAAAAAATTATTCTACATTTTTTTTAGCTTATCCAATGCAGATGATATTTTATCAATTTAAAGAACTGTTTTAGATAAAAATGACATTTAACTCTTCTATTGTGAATGCTCTTATATGGTTTCCTAAACATTAATATGCTACAGTAGAGCCTTATATATAGGAATAGGATCCGCTCCATTTCAAATGAAATAGAGAATATCCATTTAGTGTAAAATGAGGAATAATATTGTAAATTTAGCCATTTAACTTTAATGTTAAGACAATACTATCCCTCATTTTACATTAAATGGATACTCTCCATTTCAAATCGCTCCATTTCAAATGAAATGGAGAATATCTATTTAGTGTAAAATGAGAGATAATATTATAAATTTAACCATTTAACTTTAATGTTAAGACAATACTACCCCTCATTTTACACTAAATAGATACTCTCAATTTCATTTGAAATAGAGATGATCTTTTTCCTTATAAGGCTCTACTGTAGCAATCCTCATAGTTATTATAATCATAAAAAATACCATCTCTCTCCTCTCACATCTTTCTCTTTCACACGGGTCCATCATTTTTCTCCCTTCCTCTCCGTCCGATCTTTTTCATCTAAACCCTTTCCTTCTTTTCTCTCCGGCCAATGATCTGAAAAATGGGGGATCATCACCTCCAAATCCTGCAAAACTCGAAAGGAAATCGAAAAAGAAAAACAGTGAATTAGAGAAATAAAAGAAACCCAAATTGAATCAAAGAAAAAAAAAATAGTGAATCAAAGAAATCCATTTCCAAATCAGTTCGATGCAGAAGGAGATGGAGATGAGTGAGCCGATGCAGTTCGAAGATCGGACGGACCCGGGCATGACCCGTCGTTGAGCTCAAGGAACACGAATGCGTCCTAGTCAGCCTTCCAGCCCGTCTTGACACATCCTCCAATCTGGACCCGGTTCCCCGCAAGCCCCGCGCCGCCGTCGGACGGGACACGATGGATCGAATCGACATGCGGTCGAAACAAAATCCTTCTCGCCGATCTGGGAAGGATTTTGTTTGGGGGCTTCGACTCCCTCCTCTCCAGTGAGTTTGTTGTAACCCAATTAAAGAATTGTGAGAAATGTTAAGGGATTTGAAGTCGGTAATGTAGGTAGGGATTGAGCCGAAGAACGAGTTGGATCGGAGAGTAAGGGTCTGGAGGTTAGAGAGAAAGGAAATGGAAGGAGGGATAGCGCCATAGAAGGAGTTATTTCAAAGAGGTTGAGGGTGGTGAGCTGGGAAAGCCAGGATATGAGCGGCGTGAGCGGTGGAGCCTTATGGTTTGCAAGAAGACGTTGAGTGAGACGAAGAAAGAGAAAATACAGGAAGAAAAATAATTAAAAATAAAAATAATGTTTTAATGATAAAAAATAATATTTTAATGCTATAGAGAAGCATTTAGGAAAACTGTTAGAATGTATTTTAACATAGAAAAGTAAAAAATAGTTTAAATCATTAAATGTAGAGAATGAAATGAAGAAACTGATGGAAATGCTCTAAAACATTTCAGTGAGAAGGCACTTAAATGGGTTAAATCACCAAAGCCCAGTTGTCTAAAGGCATATTGTTGTGTGGCTGCCGAGTACAGTGGTGTGCCACGTGTTCAGGTGCAAATGCCTGATTTAAGTTGCTGCGGACCATATACCACACCGGAGAAGATATTATTTGAGATTATAAACATTGAAGGACGCATTAAAAATACTGCTACTTTCTGGCTAGATGTTGGACCTGCTTAAATACCTTGTCTGTGCAATAATGTGGAGCACTTTTGTCTTACCCTGACCTAGACATCCCAAAGGAAATGGAAATACTTTAGATAGGAAAGCAATTCTTTGTATTTTAATTAATATTTTAACACTTATTTTTAAATAAAAAAATTACTTCCAGAGTTGAAATTCAAATTTTAAAAAAGATTTGGTACGTAAAATAACTTTTCTATTCAAAAAAAAAAAAAAAAAAGCTATTAGCATATTACCATGAATATAAATATCCATATATAAACATTAGTTTGAATATGTATTCAACTGTTTAGTACAGCGAAATATGAAATCAGATTATAATCAAATTTTCTAAAAGACTCATATAATATAATTCAAAAAACAAGGGTTCAATCCCTGATTTACATTTATATTGCATTATTTCTTTTGTTTCTTGGGCTATCCGGAGACTGTCCTCAACTTTGGATGGGCTATGGGCTATTTTTATCATTAGACCTTAGTATGAGCCAGGTTCAATATAAATAAGTAATCACAAAAAGCCCAAATGCCAGGCCGACAGATAAAATGGGGGCATCATTCAACTTCCTATCTTGGGGGTGAATCTTTCTTCCTCGGTGGGTCTGTGATGGCAAGAGTTCTTCTTTTTTGTAGTTTTGGGTTGTCTGTCTTTTAACCTTTGAGAAAATATTCCCCTTTCAGAAGCCTTGTTAAACCCATAATGTTGGCCCAAAACTCTCAGAAGAGCCTGTTCAAGTTAAGGTTTCTTATGACGTTAAACATTTGAACCATTGAGAAAAATATTCCCGTTTGAAATGTAGGCCCAATACTCTTTGAAGCCTGTTCATGTTTAGGATTCTTATGATGTTAAACATTTGAACCTGTTGATTGATGAAGGCATGGACGACTCAGAGAATTAAAGTCGTTGTTGTTCTTATGAATCTTCTGCAGGTGCCTAGCTAGTTAGAAGAGACGAGACAAGACAAAGCTGAGTCTTTCAACACGACTATAAGGTCACGGGTGGGGTGGTTGTTTTGGATGCCTAACAAGGACTTTAAGTATTAATGGGCTTAAGTGTTTGGATTATTAAGCTACTAGGTAGATAGCTACACATTGTTTTGCTCAACTGTCTCGTGAAGAGTAAGGACACATTATCCAATTATTGCACCGTTTATTCGCAGCCCTCTGGCATCAACTTTCGGTATAACTTTTGTTTTTTTTTTTTTGTTTTTACATGTCTTTAAAAGGAGAATTTTAACTAATAATTTTTACTTAATGAGGTATGGCACACAATCGGTTGAGTCATTCCATATGCTCTCATTTACTTTTCTTTTATTGTTATTCTTTTTATCCTCCCATCATTAATAAGTTAAGAATACGGCCCTACCATATATGTGAAATTAGCAAGATAATATAACAAATATGAGATAAAAACAAAATAAAAAACAAAACAAAACAAAAATACTTCTATGTTTAACCAAAAAAACACTCACCGAGTTGCATGAATATCATATTGAAGAATAATTTCACATGTTCTGTGGATAAGATATTGAGCATATTTATAAGGAATGGGTAACCATATTTTATTGAACCGGTTTTATGAAATGAGTTAGGCCCATAAATTTCTTCATATCATATATTCTAGGTGAACCTATATCTACTGAATTTTGGTGAACGCTAAGATGGCAGGAAGGGAATTCTTTCTAGTTCATATGAACTATAAGGCATTTTATTAATTATATTTTATGAGTATTTTTGTTTTGTTTTTTTTATCTTTTAGAATACAAAACTACCTCTCAAATATAACTAATTGGATCTTCAATATAGCAAGCTTAATTAGTGCTTCCATTAGTGTAGTGCAAATTATTACCTAGATTCATTAAGTTCCAATTAAACCAAACCAAGTACCCACTGGCTAATAGAGTTCTGTTTTTTTTTTTTTTTGATTTTGAAGTAGTGTCTCATAGGAGTCATCAAACATCGGTGTTTTATATACTTCTAATTAACATCAGTGTATATAGTGTTGTGTAGTTTTGATTTGTGAAATAAAAAGTTTCCTTATCCCAAAGTATTTGTAGCACGTTGTGAACTCAGAATCTATTATCAATTGATCACGTTTTGTTTTGGGTCATCTCTTAGCCCTTGGAGACAAACTATAGAAAGCAGGGTTGGCCTGGGCTGAGAGTGCGACTCGGGCGATCTATTACACTATTACAATGCTAATCCATCTCATACGGTTAATATAATAATAACAACAACAATAATAGGAAAATTTCACTAATTTTTCTGAACTTTCGTAATTTTTGCACACTCCCCCAATATTTAAAAGCTCACTTTGGTATATTAAACTTTCGTTTTGTTTCAAATATGAATATTGCAATTAAATTAAACAAAAAAAAAGAAGAGAAAAATGACTAAGGATATCTTAGTAATTTTACACATTTCTGTTAAATTTAATAGAAAATCCTAAGGGAAGGGAGAAAGTGAAAGAAAATCAAAGTTTGATACACTAAAGTGAGTGATTTTAAATGTTAAGAAAATATTTGCAAAAATTGTAAAAATTCAAGAGGAGTTAGTGAAGTTTTTCCATAATAATAAGTTAATAACACTACGACAACAACAATAACAATAATAATTAAATATAAAAAAATATTAAGACTTAGAGCAGCTAGGAATTCAACATTGAGGCTTAACTAAAATAATAAAGGAAAATCTTTCTCAGAGTTTCTTGATTGTCTCCTATCTTACATAAGATGATTTAAGAAAAATAAAATAGGCCTCCACCACGGTTTTTTTTTATGCATTAACACCAAATTTGAGACATTAACACTAAATTTGTGAGGCATTAGCACCAAATTTAGGATAATCAAATTCATTTGGGTGATACCATCTCTAAAGGATTAACCTTCCACCCTTAGGTTTTAGTTTTGAATTAAAAAACAAGTTTTAAAGCATTAGAACCTAACTATTAACTTATAAAATTAATCGGTTGGCAAAAAATGGTACTACAATTTTATTTTTCTTAAATTATTTTACGAAGACCTAGAGAACGCTAGGAGAACACTACGGAGAGAACCTAACAAAACCCCAATAATAAATATAATGCAATGGTTCGAGATAGGTTTTTTTTTTTTTTTTTAAGTTAAGCCTATTTGGTCCGCTTATTAAATAAACATCTCAATTTAAAAGGGATAACGATTTGAAGGGCAAGTTTTCCATTGACTTGGCCTTTTTAGGTCAATTACATGCCGCCTTCAATAAACCATCTCAATCTGTGCAAGAAAGAGAAAGAAAGAAAAAAGGGGAAACTTTAGATACCCCCTGAACTTTCACCGATTTACACAAAACCCCCGACATTAAAAAAACTCTTTACTTACCCCCCCAATCTTCCATTTTCTCTCATTTAGGACCCTTTTGGAGAAATCTGCCAATTATACCCTTCACTCCAAAACTATGTTGTTTTGGCCCATTTTTTATTTTATTTTTTTTTTTTAAGAAGAAAAGGAAAAAAAAAAAAAGGAAAGGAATCGGGGTATTGGAATTTCTTGAAAAATGGGGTGTACACTTTTTTAAGTATTTCAATGAATTATAAATGGGTGGCCGGGTTACCCTTGGGGTTCCACAATTTAAGTGGTCCGCCACCAACAAATTAAAATAAAAAAAATGGGTTTGTGACTTGGGGTCGGACCACCCCAAGGGCTTGGGGTCTGACAAGCCCTTGGGGTGGTCCGCCACCCCCAACGCACAAACCCATTTCGCTGTCTTGTGGCTTTCAGGTGTTCGGACATTAAGGCCTAGTGGCTTCACAATTTATACGGCAGATGGGGTGGCAGCCATCTTAAAAATGGTACACCCATTTTTGGGCAAGTGGACCACCCCGATTTTTTTTTTCCTTTTCTTCTTTAAAAAAAAAACTAAAATCGAATGAAAACTACGCTTTTGGGCAAACGCAAGAGTTTTGAAATGAAGGGTAGTGTGGGCATATATATATTTATATACCCATTATACCCTTAAAGGGGTGTAAGCGAGAGAATTTGGAAGTTTAGGGAAGGTATCTGAGAGTTTTTTCATATCGGGGGGTTTTGTGTAAATCGATGGAAGTTTAGGGGAGGAAAGTAAAGTTTCCCCAAGAAAAAAAAAAAAAAACATATGACCAAAAAATTGACAAGAGAGATAAAATTTGATTTTTTTTTATATCTTTTTTATTATTTGGGGATACGGAGGAGTAAAAATTATGCATTTTTATCATTTTAACTCTTTCAAATTGGAATTTCTCTACAATTCCAATTTTTAGTATTATTATTATTTGATGAATTCTCATGGTTAGTTTTGCCACAAATTAAGGGGTGTAGCATACCCACTTGATTTACCAATCCATGATCACGAGAAAAAAACCATGTTGCTTTGAGACATGGCATTGGCAAACTGTCTTTATTTTCATGACTGATGGAACATCTACGGCCTATGGGATTCCCTACCTCAACAGGAATCTACATGGAACTACAAGGTGCATATCCATTCCAAGCATAGAAGAAGTCCAGATTCAATGCTACTGAAACAAAAAAAACAAAAAAAGGCGACAGGAAACTTCAATCTAAAAAACAAAACTGAAAAATGTGGTTTGGGAACAATTCGTGAGGGATTGTTGACAAATAAGGATGCAAGTTGTCAAGAGAGTCTCAAGTTCATGTTAAGGCAACCAAGAATTTTACACACCTAATTTAAAAAATAAATAAATAAAAAATTATTTTTCACATCATGGATTGTCTCAGGTGATTTTTTCATGAAGGTATCCTCAAATTAGTCTTTGTTACAAACCACATAAGGGTTAGCAAACTTTTCCACTTTCTGTTTCTTTTTCTTTTTCTTCTGTCATTTTCGATCAATTTCTCAATGTCATGATCTTTTTCCCACCAGATCCCACCAGTAATTGCCCGGCCACCGGCTGCCTTCACGTGCCTGCAAATTATGGTTGTCATGATATCTCTCTCTCTCTCCTGCATTATCGGTCTGTGTACGTCTCGTGGCAGAGATCGAGATGGGAGACGAAATGGCCCAGCATTCTGACTGATTTTAACTAGTGGTCGTCGTAATAACAATTTTCGTGTCCGTTGGGTGTTGCAGTAACGTTATTGACGATCAGCTCTCAAGGACAATCTTACAATAAAAGTTTTTTACGAATCACAATCTTCAAGTAAATAATAATTAATAATAATAATTGAAGAAGTTTTCCTCTTTTTAGTGGATGCATTACAACCACATGTATCAAAATCACATATACTTTTTTAATAAAAATAAAAATCTAAGTGATAAAAAATTAAGAGTTCAAACCCTAAGTGTTTTTAGTATTTAATTTTTTTTTTTTTTAAATGATATGTAATCCAAAAATTCAGGTACCACAACACGTAGTACCCTAAAACTACAGATATCACGCCACGTATAAAGGTGATGTGGCATTTCATTGAAAAACCTAACAAAATATTGACGGAGGTACTAAGTAAGTTTATTTGTTTACTATTGGTATTATTTGTGATATTTTTAAAAACATATGTAACTATTTGATTTTGGTGTAAACCATAGATACTGAAAATATATTTAACCCAAAAAAGTAAGGGTGTGTGAGGAATTTTGTAAAAGAAAATGTAAGGAAAACTATTGTGTAATATATTTTTATAGTGAATCAAAAAGTAATTTTGTCCCATACACTTGTGAAAAATCAAAGAAAAGCTGCTACTAGTACTCTAATAAACATTTGATTCAATATGATTGTCCTTTATTTTGAGTAAATAACAATAAAGCCCTCCAACACGCCCTGTGGGGGCCAACAATAGAGAAATGATGGAAATACAACTTTTTGACACAATTTGGTCTAATTTTTCTCTTATGTGGTCACTTATTTATTTAGTATTTTTTTATAATTTTTTTTTTGTTTTTAAATAATATCCATAAAGGATGAGAAGAACACTAACAAAACACCGAAAAAGCACCTATCATTTTTATTATTTTTTTTGAAAACTAATCGTTAAATTATTATTATTATTATTATTATTTGTTTGGAAAGGAATCATTAAATTGGTCTAATGATTAATTTTCAAAAAAAAAAATGATGAACAATGATAGAAGAATGTACACCAAACGTGATTAATAAAAACATTAAGGGGAGACTTCACTGAAACCTCGAATTTTTACCCGTTTTGAAATACTTCTCTAAACTTAAAAAAACTTTCAATCAACTTAGTCTCCTGAAGTTTTAATTGCTCTCAATTTAGACATATCCATTAGATTTTAAACATTACATAATGTTTATATCCTTAAGTTTGATATAAAATTTCAACTTTCAAAACGTTTTTTTTTAAATTGAAAATTAATGATATTTTGGTATTTTTTAATATATTTTTATTGGCTAAAATTGACAGAGATGTTCAAATTGAGAACAATTGAAAGTTCAAAGACTAAATTGAGAGTTTTTTTAAGTTTATGGAATATTTCAAAACGAGTAAAAGTTTAAGGGTTAGTTTCCCCACACATTAAATATATGGTTAGCTAAGTCCTCAAATTCTCAATAATTATGATGTAGTAGGTTTTTTTAAAATATATATATTCAATGGAAAAATATAAAAAAGCCTCCTAAACTATTAATTACTGTTTGCAGTATAACCTCCCAATGTTCAAAATGTAATAAAGTAACCCCTCAAACTATCAAAATGTATAAAAAAAAAAAAAAATGCCACTTATTTTTATATATTCTTATAATACCCATATTCTTTTAACAAATAAAATAATTGAAAAAAAAAAACTAAACAAATTTTAAAAATACAAAAAAAACTAATGGGCTAATACATACCAAAAAAAAAAAAAATTTTTGGAATAAATAATTAGTCATTATAGTTGGTCTAAATTACAAATTGCTTCATGTTGTATTAAAGTAAAATCAATGAATGACTAAAAAAAATAATAAAAAAATTAACAAAATTTGATTATGAGACTAAATTGTTTTTTTTTATTATTATTTTTATATATTTCATAACTGTACCTTTGATTTTACTTTAATACAACATAAATAGTTACTGTAATGGCCTAATTTATTTATTTATTTATTTATTTTTTACATTTATTTGCCTATTGATTTTTTTGTATTAAAAAAAATGGTTAAATACTAAAACCCCCTAAGGTTTCACTTTTTTATTTTTTTCCCCCTTAAGGTTTGATTTTTATCACATGAGGTCATTGTGATTTTAATAAAGATCAAATTGGTCCTTTCGTTTATTGATCGTTAGTTAATTTAACGGAAATGACACATAGACCAATTAAATCTTGTCATGTGTTATGTAATTTAATTTTTTTATTTTAAAAAAAATTGGGGTAGCTAAGGGTAGGGGTGTTCAAGCGGTTTTAACTGGCGGTTATTTGTAATAACCGCCTCCGCCTTATCCGGTTATTGGATTTTTAATAACCGCCTCCGCCTAGGTAGTTAACAATTATTTTATAATCATTGCTAGCGTTATAACTGGTTTTTTAAAAATTGGCTTTTGGTTTTTTTTTTTTTTATAAATATTTTTGGCCTTTATTTTCCATATATTTTAGGCTTATTTTCCCATATTTTTTGGGCTTATTTTGCCCTATTGGCAAAAAAATATGCTATTTTTTGGGGCTTATTTCACATACATAATCATAATGTCCAAATCCATTAAATGACCAAAGATAACATGTTTTACCTTTTGTTCGCATAAATCACATTCTTTCATTTGCATATTATTATTTAGAGAAATATTGAAAGCATTTCTACCATTAATTGAATCTATGAACAAAATCTATTGGTTAGCATATCATCATTTCTAATAATTTTTGTTGGCTTTGATTCTGCTTCTTTAAATACTCATACAAAGGCATTAAAGTTGCAACAATAGGCCTTTTTTTCCCCCAATATGGCATGAAAAATCACGTCATTACCTTATGTTCATTTTCTAAAACTTCAATTCTAGCCAAAAGCTTGGGGTATTCCAGATATTAGGCTCTTTATACAGCAGCATCTGAAGAAGGGTTAAAGAAATCACAATATTCATTTGGGTAAACTGCTTTCGGTAGGCAATGTCCATACGAAAAATCATTTTATTCTTTGATGAATTACATAGCCAAGCCAGAGGATTCAATTGAGTTGTCTAAAGCAAATATGTCAAATCCATATTCAATAAGCAGAAAATTAGTTACAAAAAAAGAATTAGCAAAGAAATACCATGGGAAGTATATAAATCTTCCCAGGATTTTGGGGTTTTTTTTTTTATATTTTATTAATGTATATATTTTATACAATTATATATAATAAAAGCGGTTAGCGGTTATAACTGTTTTTTCATACCCCTAAAACTGCTATCCGCTTTACAAAATGGTTAACGGTTAGTAGTTATTAAAAGCGGTTATAAACGGTTAGCAGTTATAACTACCCCACCTGAACACCCCTAGCTAAGGGGGTGGCCTGGTCACCCCCATTGAGCAAAAGGGGTGGCCAAAACCACCCCCAAGACCCAACTCAAGGAGCCAAGGGGGTAGTTGAAACCACTCCCAATTTTTTTTGTTTTATATTTAAAAAAATAAAAATAAAAAATGAATTACATGACATGTAACAAGATTTAATTGATTCATGTGTTATTTTCGTTAAGTTAACTAATGATCAATGAACGGAATAACTAATTTGATCTTTATCAAAATCACATGGACCTCCTATAATAAAAATAAAAAACTAAGGGAAAAAAATAAAAAAAGTAAAATTTTAAGGGGTTTTTAGTATTTAACCCTTAAAAAAAATTGTTTGATCTTTTTTACAATTATTGTGTTTATTAAATGAATATAGATATTATAAGAATATAAAAAAATAAGTGACATTTTTTTTTATCAATTTTAACAATTTAAAGGCTATTTTGTTACTTTTTCATCATTGAAAGATTATATTATAAATAACTGATAATTTAAGAGTTTTTTTACATTCCTCCCTATATTCAATTATGATGTAGTAGGTTATGAGTTGCTTTAACGTATGGAAGGGGTTAAACTGGGACGAGACCCTCGTGACATGGCTGCCCGCCAGAATTTGAGTAGGGGTGGCAAAGCGGTAACGGGTACCCACACGATTAGACCATGGTGCCATTACGATTAGGCTATACCCAGACACGACCCGTTTAGCTAAACGGGTAATCGGGTTTGACACGATTACGACACGAAAGTAAACGGGTAACCCGACACGACCCGATTTACCCGTTTACAATAACCGGGTCTTATTGGGTAGACACGACCCGACACGACCGTTTACCTGCTTTACCTTAAACGGGTCTTATTGGGTAAAACTAATTCAATTCAATTCCCGACACGATAAAAAAACCCTAAAACCCCTAAAAGGCTAAAACTCTATGTCTCTATTTTTTTAAAATTAAAATTGTATTATTATCATTTATAATTTTGAATTAATATTCATTTCATTTATTATTACAATTCAATGAATTCATTTACTATTAAAACATAACTTTGTGATTTAAGTATTCAACTATATATTTCATAATTGTCTCACTTAATTAGCTAATGTGGTTAGATCAAGTATCCTATTATTCCTAATATCCTATAACTAAATTGTCTCGGTCTCACGCTCACCCAATCAGGCCAATCTCCATATTTGTCAATTGTCTCACACTCTCACCCAATTGGGCCAATTTTCATATAACCAAATAACCAATGGAATCATCCATTGTAAGTTTGTAATAGCCGACGTGTTCGACATAACTATGTAAAAAAGGCTTACCCTTCTTTACATTTTACATCAAGGATGCCCAACTTCAATTTCAATTGGAACTTAATTTGTTGGGATTGTGACATATAAGAAGATAAAGGGACATAAGTCTCAACTCTCAAGACTCTCAATCCCAATGGTCCACCTCCACAATTCATATGAGTTATTGAGACTTTGACCATACTATAGGAACTAAAATTAAAGCCAAATTATATTATATACCCACCAAAAAGAAGTTGATTTGTTAGTGAAATTTCTCTTCAATCGCCTTTTATACATTAATTGGTTACTTTTATATACTTCTCATACATAAGTCACAACCAAGTAATCAAAGAGAGTATATGAAAAATCATAGTACAGGTAATTATTTTTCTTCTAAAGTCCTTAATTGTTGATCAAATATCTTGATTAAGAAAATATCTCATAGCAATAAAAAAATGATAATTAAAATAAAGAAAAAAACTAACAAAAACAAAAAAAAATGAAAAAGGAAACAAAACACAAAACTACATTGTCAATTCATCATTAGACTCATTACATATTAGGTTTCTATGGGCCATTAATAAATAATAATTAATTAATTATGCCCAAATTGTGACTATTATCCACGGAAGTCTTGAAGGATCCTGGATCCATGATCCATCATCGAGTCAAAGATTCAAAATATTACAAATATTAAATATGCTCAACCTAAGAAATATTAATGATTCTGCTCCAGATGATTTTGGAATGTCGAGGAATCAACATCAATAGTCAAAATTTCATCTTCATTGCCATCCAACTTCATTTGTGCAAGTTCTGTATAAAAAAAAGAAAAAAGAAAATTAGTGTTATTTTATTATAGTGTAGTAAAAAATAATATAAGTAAATGAAGAAATTAAATATGTAAATAACTAATATTACCTTTATCTCCATATAACCAATCTCGGTGCAAACCAATGCCTCTACAATATTAGGCTTGAGTGAGCTCCTATATTGATCAATTACACGCCCACCAACACTAAAAGTGGATAAGCAACGGTAGAAACAGAATACTGTAATATCTCGAGCAGCAGCCACTTCAGGATATCGGAATTGATTTCCTTTCCAAAATGAAAGGATGTCAAATGATTCATCCAAATCCACGATCTAGGTTCCTCCAAATAAATTTCCAATTGATTCTTTCAAAACTAGCATCATCTCCAAAATGCTAAATAATCCTACATGAAAAGAAATAATATAAACATAAATAATTAAGAAATTGGCATATTAATTTCTGCAAATTAAGGTAGACTTATGTGACATTAAACCCCCATCCCTATACTTGAAAATATATGTTAAGCACAATGCTAATTGATAATATTATTTACCTTTTGCCAAGCTAGTTTTGCTCGAGGTACTTGAGGTTGAGAAGTTGTGGAGCTTGAACTTGAAGTACTAAAAGAAGCACTATACTCCATAAAAAGACTTTTAATTTCTCACGAACATTCAAAACTGGGGAATCCATAACTCCATAGATCTTCGTATAGTAATAATTTACAAGATGAAGCTTATAACGAGGATCTAAGATAAGCTATATGGCCAACACTTCTTGAATTCAAGCCAATATTTCTCAAATTTTGAAATCATTTGAATTGCCATTAATTTCTTATGCTCATCTTCACCCATAAGTTCTTCTTTCAAAGATGCATAAATCATGACAATCACAGGAAAGTACAAATTAGCGTGGGATACTTAGTACCAAAAAACACAAGTAGCTTCATAAAAACAAGCTAAGAAACTACGGATATTATCCACCTTTTCCCACTCAACGCACTAGGACAATGCTTATAGTTTGAATCCATCTCCAAATAACTAAAAGCACTCCTATAATAAATTGCACTCTCAAGCATAAGATAGGTTGAATTCCATCTGGCACATCTTGTTTTAACCCCTTATGACTATCCAAGGACACTTGATTTACAGCCTCAAGAAATTTTTGTTTTCGCCTTGTGATCCCCTAACATACTTCACGCTATCTCGAACCTTTTCGATAGCATCATCAATTTCTTTCAATCCATCTTGAACAATTAAATTCAAAATATGCGACAACAACGCAAATGAAAGAATTCACCATCACAAAGAAGAGCTTTCTTAATGTTCAATTTTGTTTTAACAAGTCAGACATCGATCATTAGCGTAAGCATTGTCTAATGTTATGGTAAAAATCTTCTTATCAATCCCCACTCTTGCAACAAATGTAATACCATATCGATAAAGCATTACCACTATGTGGTGGGGGCATAAATGAAAATTTAGCACCCTTTTCATTAATACCCAATCTTTGCTAATAAAATGTGCGATCAGGCATATATATCCATCATTGTTAAGGAAGTCCATAAAGATGTCAAACAAATCCTCCCGACAAACACTTAACATAGATTTAACCTTTTCTTTCTCCCTCAAATACATCTTCACTAACAAGATTTCTAGAAATAAAAGGCACATCACCACGCATAAATCGATGGGTATCTCTTACACCTTCATATTCAACATATGAAAATGGCAAATCATGCTTAATAATTGAAATAACTACCAATTCTCTATATACTTTGGGATCAAAATTGAGTTACTTATCGACAAAGATCCAGATTTGCCACTAAAAGCATTTGCCCAACATCACGATTGTTTGCCCGGACAAGCTTGAGCGTGCTTTCTTAAATTCAGTTCCAAATGAACTTCTAGCCTTATATTTATGGCCACACTTCTTACATTTTGCCCATACCTCCGGATCTTACGGATCGATTAGGTACAATATCAAAAACCGCCAAACCCGAGGTCCTCCTACGCTTCTTTCCTTTTTTACTCTCCACGTAAATGTAGCCTGCTTTCTAGTGATTGTAACTCAACCACATCATCGCCTTCAACTTCAAATGCATCTTCAATAATTTCTTCAATATTCATCTACACACACAATGACACAATCATCCATATTAAAGAAAAAATATTAAACCATACTAAGAAAAACAATAACAACAATGAAAGCTAAAAAACAAAACTTGTATAATTTTTATACATTAAATACAGTAAATACTTAGCTGAAATCTTAATCTTATGGCATCAAAACACACAATAACATAAATTATTAGCAATATAAACTAAACACAATCTATATGGTTCAAGAAAAATTGTATGAATTGTTTCTCCTAGAGCTCTCAACAAAAATAGTATTGAGATTATGAAACAAGCCAAAATAATGTTGCAGCCTATAACAATAAAGATAACCCAAATTTTAATTTAATGAAATCTTAAAAATTAGTGAAGTCAAAATGTTAGTTTTAATCTTTAACAACTAAGCCATACAGCCCACACCAACTAATGACTATTAACTAAGCATTCTAGGCCTAAGCGTCTAAGCCATTATTATTATTATTATTATTATTATTATTATTATTTAGTTCACTAAGCCACTAACACACTCACTTGACACTTGGGACACTTGGCCACTAAGTTTACACTCCACGCCCACTCCTCGCAACATTGAAACTTGCAATTTGTAAGCAAGTGTATTTTTTAATGAATAAAAAATATATATCTAACAAAATAACAAATTAACAATGCATTTAAGCCACAAAGACGAAAGATTGAAAGGATTAAAGGAAGCTTGAGATAAGATGAATTGAGTTGAACACTGAACAGTTGAACACTGAACATTCGTCCCCCCATTTGTCTTCAGCTAGCTCAAATTCACAATCCCACATACAAATTCACAATTCACAAGTCATGGCAAATTCACAATTCACAATTCACAATTTACAATTCACAAGTCACATGGGATTCGATCTCAAAACCCTAACCCAATGTCCAAAAAATGAAAAATCCAAAATCAGAGATAGAGTAAGAGATATACCGGTGGTATAGCCATATGGAGACAGAAAGGTGCAGCTGCAGGTGATGGTGATGAGGCGTGGCTCACGGCGACGGCAGAGGCGGAGTCGAACTGTTCAGAGAGTCGAGAGCCGAGGGTCCGCGTCTGCTAGAGTCCGGCGAGACTGAGAGAGAGCTCAGACTTGACGGCGACGAGTGTGGGAGACTGGGAGTGGAGGCACGACGGTGGGAGTGGACTGCAGTCACTGCACGGCCGGCTGGGTTCAAGTCACGCACGGGGGTCTGTGAGCGGTGACGAGTGTGAGGTGAGCCTTTTAGGCTTTTACTACTTTTTTTTTTTTTTTATTAGTTTTCAACTTATTAATTAATTAATTTAATTTATTATTTATTTTTTTTCTTAAAAAAAAAAATTCATGGTCTTAACGGTAGACCTGACATTTAACTGAACCATTAACCCAAACCCATTACCTGTTTATTCGTGATGTGTTCGTTTGCCATGGTCGTGTAAAAATTGCCGGCCCTAAATTTGAGTCAGCTTTCACAAAGAAGGTTGTCCATCTCCGTGCAGTTGGACTTAAATACTATGAGTTTTTTTCTTCTTCTTTTTTCCCCTGGATTATTGATAAATGCATAGTTCTGCAGTGAAGTGATGATGAATAAATACGTAGTCCCATCTCCGTCCAAGTTCCAACCAAGCATAGCAGATAGTAATTATTATTTTTTAATGATATTTACGTACAATTTTTAGAGTGTGTGTTACTTTAAATTCAATTATGATATAGTAGGTTATGTGTTGCTTTAACGTATGGAAGGGGTTAAACTGGAACGAGACCCTCGTGACATGGCTGCCCGCCTTCCAGTAATTTGAGTCAGCTTTCGCAAAGAAGGTTGTCCATCTCCGTGCGGTTGGACTTAAATACTATGAGTTTTTTTTTTTTTCCCTGGATTATTGATAAATGCATAGTTCTGCAGTGAAGTGATGATGAATAAATACGTAGTCCCATCTCCGTCCAAGTTCCAACTAAGCATAGCAGATAGTAATTATTTTTTTAATGATATTTACGTACAATTTTTAGAGTGTGAATTACTTTACGATTGTTGATAAATAAGGATGTAGTTGTTGAGAGAGTCTCA
The DNA here is from genome assembly GCA_013348765.1 of Carpinus viminea. NCBI lineage: Eukaryota > Viridiplantae > Streptophyta > Magnoliopsida > Fagales > Betulaceae > Carpinus > Carpinus viminea. Next base: position 35,733,264 of record CP054671.1, on the reverse strand, counting down.
GGTTCACGTTAAAGTATTTATTATAGACTCTTTAAAATTACTTTTTTCGTTATTTTAAAGAAATAGTTTAACTAAAAATGCTTAAAATGTCATTTTTTAACCTATTTATTTTAACAAAAAAAATAAAATTATGATAAGTAAATTTTCAAACATAAAATTTATTATTTATTTTCTATTCATTAAACAAATATATTTTCTCTCTCCTTATTATGTCTACTTAGGTTTCATTTTTGTTTTCTTTTAATAATATTTGACTGCTTATAATTTATAATTATTTTGTTATTTATATTTCAAATTTTATTTAAAAATTATAAAACTCATTTGAAAAAATTAGCAATGTAATTATTTGGGTTTGTTAAGTTATGTTTTACGGTTTTTGAGAAGTTTCTAGATTTTCCTTATTTTTTCATTTTCTTGACTACCAAACAATGGGTAGATGTAATAACACAGGTACATATAGGGTTGTAAGTGAACAAAGCTATCCCGAACAAAGCTACCCTTGAGCTTGCCCGACTCGGCTTGACAAATCTCGACTGAGCGACTTCGATTATTAAATGAGTTGCTCGTGGACATGAAACCAGACTCGATTATTAAACAATACATACGTATAAAACTCGATTTGCTCGTTTAAAGTTCATGAACATACTTGTATTAGAGCTTCGCTTATTATTAACGCGACTGTATATATTTATTATATATACATATTATAAATTTAATAAAATAATTTATATAGTATATTACTTATTATTTAATAGCAATTTAACAATGGTCAATGTATATTAATTATTAAGTATTTATCAAAAAAGAATAACAATAATTAATTGGTATACAATATATAATTATATCTATGATTATCAGTAAATGTATAATATATAATTGAATGACAAAAGTTAATCATATGGTTATATCTTAAATAAAATCATGATACATTGATACTTAATCATATTATTCATATAATCATATTGATTAATATAATTCATATCATATAAAATGTAAATGTGATTAGAATAATCCCAAATGGAATGATTAGAATTATAAATTTAAAATTGACAATAACAAATTAACAATGCATGTAACGTCATATAGTTACGAACTAAGTATTGACATTGTCATTTGAAATTTGGAATTGATAGCATGAGATATTATTGTTGATAAATTGTCTTAGCCGAGTCGGCTCGGCTCGCCTGGCTCGACTCGCACAAGAAATTTTCCTTAATGAGCTGAGCCAAGCTTAAATTTTGAGCTCAGCATAAAGCTCAGCTCGACCTCGTGAAATTTTTAGATAAGCAGGCTTGGATAGTCCTGACTCGCCCAAGCTCGACTCGTTTACAACCCTAGGTATATACATCGATTAGCTACATTAAAACTTTCAGAACACAACAATTTTAATGTTTTATTGGTTTCTTTTGTTTAACATATCATAAGAATACTCTTTTTAAAAATATTACCGTTAGAATAAGACATTCGTAAAATAGATCATTAGGAAAATATAAAAATATAATAAGTTTGAGAAAAAATAAACAAATCTTTGAAAAATAATATTTAAATGAAATAATAAAAGTGAATTATTAAAGTAATGAAGCTGAAAATGGTGCTCTAAAAGGAAAGTTAATTAAATAGTAAAATTTCAAGAAGCTACTGTGGATGTTCTTAAGGCAACCAAGAATTTTACACACCTAATTTAAAAAAAAATAAATAAATAAGAAGAAGTTATTTTTCACAGAAGGGGTTGTTGTCTCAGCTGATTTTTTCATGAGGTATCATAAAATTAATCTTTGTTACAAACCACATAAGGGATAGCAAACTTTTCCACTTTCTTTTTCTTTTTCTTCTGTCATTTTCCATCAATTTCTCAATGTCATAATTCCCCCCCACCATTGCCACGGATCGGGATCCTCTCATATTAGTGAGAATATGAGATTCTCATATTCCTCAAATTTTGGCCATTCAATTTAATTTAACAGCCCATGTTACTCCATGTGTCTCATACTAAATTAAATATTAAAATATTAATAAACATTTAAAAAAAAATTAAAATTAAAATTAAAATATAAGAAGAAAAATCTTGGGGTGGCCGGCCACCCCATATGATCTTAGGGGTGGTTCAACCACCCCCTAAGGCCAAATAGGGGATGGCCGAACCACCCCCATGGCCACAGGGGATGGTTTGTCCACCCCCAACCGGTCCTTTGGCCACCCCCTGTGGCCATGGGGTGATTTGGCCACCCCTTAAGGACAAACCCAAAAAGATTTTAAAATTTTTTTGGCCTAAGGGGTGGTCGAAGCCACCCCTAGGCTCAACTGGTTGGCCGGTCACCCCATCTTTTTCCTTCTTTTATTTTAATTATTATTTTCCTTTTAAAATTTAATTTAAGTGGGACATGTGACATAATATGAGACTTTGGATTAAATTTAACGGTTCAAATTAGAATAAGAAACTCTCATATTCTCCCTATAATATGAAGGGATCCGGATCCATTTTCCATGGCCACCACCAATTGACCATCGGCTGCCTTCACTTGCCTGGAAATCATGGTTGTGATCTTGATATCTCTCCTGCAATTATTGGTCTGTGTACGTCTCGTGGGAGAGATCGAGATGGGAGACAAAATGACCCAGCATTCTGACTGATATTCACCGGTGGGTCAGTATAATAACATTTTCACCACACTGGGTGTTACAGTGAAGTTATTGACGATCAGCTTTCAGTGATAATCTCACAATAAATCAAAATCAATAAATAAATAAATAGAATAAGTTTTCCTTTATTTAGTGGATACATTACAACTTGCACAGGCTTTTCATTTTCAGAGTCGCCCGCAAACAGACAATGTAACTCAAACGAAGAGCATATACCAGACAATATTTTAGCAGAGCTGGACAATAGATCTTACAATTAGTAGATATAAATATATTTGTGTCTAGCAATTGCGATTGTAGGTGTCGCAGTTTTCTCCTTTGGGTATACTGTTTTTCTGGGGAAGGCAGCTGTCATACCGTGGACTTCTCGAACAATCAACCACAGGTTTACTCGGGTTTTTACTGCCGGTAGTGACGTAGTTGTTGTAGTCGACGAGCATTCTGGTTATTTCGGAATCAAAGATCAAGTACGCAGGTTCGTCCAAGCGGGCGTGGTAATGGGAGGTGGCGTTGTTCTTCATTATTGACATTGTCGCTCCACAATAACCTGTGTGCAGCAAAATCGTCAGCATCACTAGGAGTGCCATAAACAGACCTCTCTTTACTGTTTCTTCCGCCATCCCAGCAGCTCTGTGTGAGCTCTGGGAGGAACTTGTTGGTTAGCGGTGGTTAATGAGTGGTAGACGGATTAGCGTAGAGGGTAAAGATGATTAACAAGTCATGGTAATATACATTGGATTCAATATGATTGTCCTCTATTTCAAGAAAGCCCTCCAACACGCCCGGTGGGGGCAATTTTATCGTCGGCAGGTCCAGACATGAGAAAACGATTATTGAATGGTATACAGCACTGTCAGCACATAAAGTAAGACAAAGTCAATACCAATATAAGAATAAACAAAATATTATTTAGTAATCTCTTTTTCTTTTTCTTTTTTTTTTTTCCTTAAATTAATCATTAAATTGGTTTAATGATTAATTTTCAAAAAAATAAGAACGGACAATGATAGAAGAATATACACCAAATGCGATCAATAAAACATTAAATATATGGTTAGCTGGCTAAGCCTTCAAATTCTCAACAATTATGATGTAGTAGGTTATGTGTTGCTTTACCGTATGGAAGGGGTTAAACTGGGACGGGACCCTCGTGACATGGCTACCAGTAATTTAAGTCATGGTAATTTGATTGACTGTTTTACTGCATAAACAGAAATTTCCTACCTGTTGCGACTTGCGAGAGAGGAGTCCGCAGCAAATGCTGAAATTATGTAAAGACTATAAAATCGGATTAACAGTTAAGACTTTTCTTTTATAAACTATACAGTCTATACTCCTAGATATAACTAAAGCTCATAATAAATTAACCCTTTTGTTGATGAGTTTTAATCAATTACTAGGAGAAAATGTTAAAAAATAAAATAAAATTACTAGGAGAATATGATCAACTGTAATACATATGTGAACCAATATCACTTACCAATTAAGAAATGATAATTTGTATTCTTCCATCATTCCACTCACATATACAGAATGATTTCAATTCGAGGACATGTTTATCTTGATGCTTAAATTGTATTTGTATTGGCTAAATTTTCGCACACATTGATTTTGATAGCATATGAAATGTCCTTTGTAGTTGTTTTGACCTTGAACTAACTCTTGTTACTAAGATTTTTTTTTTAAAAATATTATTATTTTATGGCCGCTGCTCAGCCATTCACATGTCTCTCGAAACAGGCTAGGGTTTCCAAACCGCTGCACCCTTAGGGGAGGAGGGACAGCCGTTGGCTGCCTCCCTCCTCCCCTCCTTCCCTACCTCCTCCCTCTAGTTTCTTTCTCCGGCTTTTTTCAAGCCGGCTGTTTTTTTCTCTTTTTGTCGTTTCTCTTCCCCTTGTTACCCCTTAGAGGCGGTTTGCTCCTTCGAGTTGGACCTGGTGTAGAATCAATTGGCTTTTCGACTGATTCTTCGTGTTTCAGTCCGATCTTCGTTTGGGGGTTGGGTCACACCTTTCGCCGATTTTTGTTTCATTCCCGGGCGTTTTTGAATTCTGTTGTTCGGGGTTTTGGCCCCTGGGTTTTGGTTTCTCTGTGGGGGTAGCCTCCGCTGCCCACCGCCCGTTGCGGGTCTTTTACGCGTCCCCATCGCGTCGTGCTACCATAGCCACCCTCTTGTTTTTCCTATGCTTCTGTAGCTCTGCCAATCTTCTCCGCGTCAGATCTGCCGCCATCTGTCCACTGCCGGGCCTTTCCTTGCGACCCCACTGCAACAAGCTCCAACGCCCCCTGCACTGGTCTATTTCGGCTTTTACGCGATTGGCTTTTCCTTGTATTGTTGGTTTTTTCAGTTTGTATTTTGTTGTTGTTTTCTTGTATTGCTGTTTTTTGCTTATAATAAATCCTTTCTTATTCGACTTGCTGTTGGGTAAGAAGCTTCGTCTAGACCTATGGGTTGTGGATGTGAACATTATTCTGGCTTTCGGGTTGAGGAGGAAATCTCATGGCTAAAGGCTCTTAGCCCTTAGTGTCATGGATTAATCGCTTCCTATACATTTATGGTGTCTACTCGAGCAAATTTGTGTTTTAAACCTGTGTTTTTAGTCATGGTGTAGTGGATGTGTCTTGGTTTGGTTGTTAGGTTGGTACTTGTTAAGATGGTTTTACCTAGTGACTTTGTAGCTTTGTCTACGGTTATTTCAGAGCTTATCCCATGTTTGTATGAGCGTTAGCTCTTGGCTTCCATGAATGAATGAGAATTAGTTTCTTTCAAAAAGTAAGACAGAGTCAATATCAATATAAGAATAAACAAAATATTATTTAGTATTCTCTTTTTTTTCTTTTTTGTTGTTTTGAAAATTAATCATTAAATTGGTTTAATGGTTAATTTTCAAAATTAAGAATTAACAATGATAGAAGAATATACACCAAACGCGATTAAAAAATGACATTAAATATATGGTTAGCTAGCTAAACCCTCAAATTCTCAATAATTATAACGTAGTTGGTTTTTTTTTTTATTATTATTATTTTGTATATATATATATATTCAACTATGATGTAGTAGGTTATGTGTTGCTTTAGCAGTTTAACGTATGGAAGGGGTTAAACTGGGACGGGACCCTCGTGACATGGCTGCCAGCCTGGCTTTAACAAGGAAGGTAGTCCATCCCCGTGCAACTGGGCTTAAATAGTAAATACCATGAGCCTTTTTTTTTTCCTGGATTATTAAATGCATTGTACTAAATGGTGTCAAAGTTGGAATAGGATCCTGTCCATTTCAAATGAAATGGACAATATCCATTTAGTGTAAAATGATGGGTAATATTGTCTTAACTTAAAGTTGAAGAACTAATTTTACAATATTACCCATCATTTTACACTAAATGGATATTGTCTATTTCATTTGAAATAGACAGGATCCTATTCCGTCAAAGTTCTGCAGTGAAGTTTATGATGAATAAAATATTAAATACGTAGTGCCATCTCCGTCCAACTAAGTACAGTAGATAGTAATAGATAGTTATGTCTTAAGAAATAGTTTAATCGATTTGAGATATTATTTAATGAATCGTAAGTTATTAGTTCAATTTTTTTTTTTTTATATTAACATGTAAAAAAAAGTACAACAAATAGTTATTTTTTTTTTAAAGAAAATTATAAAATAATTCTTAAACTATCAGTTATTTATAATTTTATTTTTTAAAATTTTAATTGATATAAAATAATCCTCTAAAGTGTCAATTACGTACTATTTGACTTCCTTCACAAGGAAGGCCCGTAAAAATAAATGAAAAAAAAGCAAAACAGCGTCATTTTGCAAAGAAGAATCAAAAGTGTTGTCATATGTTGCAGGAGATCAAAGGATGCAGCGGGCGTATAACCCACACATGCCAAAACAAAGCTTGGGGTACATGTGCGACAGTGCGAGGGAGGGGGCCGATGGATGGCAGAACCCCCCTCCCGGCTTGGGGAGCCCCCTTCCAAGCCATAGGGCGGTTCCAAAAATAATAATATTATTAAATATATCTTTACAAATTAACTTTTGTCCTCCAATATATATATATTTTAAATTTTGCCCCCCAAACTAAATATTATAGTTTTGCCCTTGGATGAATGGTTGAGCAGAGGCCGCCGACGGAGGAGGACGAGCGTAGGTATTGAAGGTTGTGGGCTTTTCAATAAATCCAATTAATTTATAATAACCAAAAAAGAGGTTAGAAATGAATAAAGAACCAAAAAAAAAAATTGAAGAAAAAAAAAAGCAGATGGTGAAGAGGAAAACGTGAAGGTTGCAATGGAGAGATTTCCCCCACCCTGACTGAGATTTGAGATTGGGGGGAAGGGGAATTTTTCGACGAGTGTTTGATTTACGGTTAGACTTTACTCTTTAAACTATACTCCTAGATATAATTATCAATAGTTAGACTTTACTCTCTCTCTCTCTCTCTCTCTTTTTTTTTTTAAATGTCCATACAAGAGGGGGGAGGAAAATTCGAAGTAGTGACTTCCGCTTTATTAGGTGTGGTCCCAGCCGATTGAACTATCTTTTAAAAAAATCTTTTATTTTTTATTTTTTTAAATGAAACAATTCAGTCACATTCATTGATAAACGAACACAAAGCTCTGAAGTAACCATAACTGAAGCTATGATGTTACAAACGTCAAAAATGACATATTACATTCTAAACTCATACAAAATTTGCTAACCTATGACTAATTTTCAATTTAAACAACAGATTTGTGTCAAACAGACTTAAACCAATGCATAGGTAGTTCTTATTCCTCGGTACTGAGGGTAGAGAACCCCAAACCAAAACTCATCCTCCTTGACCCGAAAGTTAGGATAGAGTTCACATCCACAACCCAAAGGTTTGGACCAAAATAGCAAACCCAAAGGGCATTAGGTGAACAGATCAAACGAGAAAAGATCAAGCATTATTACAAGCAAAAACAAAAACAAGACAAAAATTACATTAAAAGGAAAATCCAACCTAAATTACAGGGAAATAAACAACAAAGAAGAACACCAAGCGAATGGCAGCAGCTAGAAAGAAGAGCTGATCACGCACTAGCTGGAAACCGAAATCAGACGGGGGCGTTGAAAGCTAATCGCAGTGGTGGCGTGAGAAAAGGCCCAGCAGAGGACTGTAGGTGGCGGAGCATGAGGAGGAGATAGGCGGCGCACTTAAATGGAGGAGGAAGTTTGAGTGAAACCTCAAGATCTTACCCACAAAGTGTACCTAAATAAGCAAAAGAAACAACAAAAACAAAAACAAAAAGAAACAAACACAAATTCTAACAAGAAAAACAAAGAAACAATAAACCCAAAACAGAAACTACGTTGGGGAGGAAGGTTGCCGGGGGAAAAAGGCCAGAGTTTGGGGCATTAAGTAAATAGGCTAACTCATGGGGAGGCATAAGAAGGAGAGGGGAGGGGGGTTGGAGGGGGGAACAATCCAACAGTGCTCTATACTAGAGAAAAAACCCTAGCAGAGGGAAGGGGCCCTTTTTGTTGACGAGTCTTAATCAATTACTAGGTAATACATATGGGAACCAATATCCCTTATCACATCATTGCTTCATAAAAATGTCGAGAAAAACTTCACAAAGGATTCCTAAACTATTATATGATTTGACAAAATTTTCAAAATTTCAAAACCTCTCAACTTTATTTCTTGAACTTTCAATTTGATGTAATATATCAATTTTGTCAGCTTTTACTTTTTGATGTTAACCCCTAACGAAACGAAGAAAAATACGAAAATACCTATATAATTTAAATAATAATTGGATCACCTTGTGACCCAGACCCACCGCCATGGGTCAACAAACCCACACTATTTCACGACCAGACGTACATGAGTTTGCTGACCCACGTTGGGTCACGACTAGATCTGCGTAGGTCTAGCTAAGACCTATCGTGGTTTGGTGACCCACCTGGGTCACAAGGTGACCCATTGTGTGTCATTTTTGTTTTTTAATAACTTTATTTTTTTAAATTTAAAATTAAGGGTAAACTTAAAATTTATAAAGGTTTAAGGGGTCTATCAATTTAAGAATGAGATGTTCGAAGTTAAAAATTGTAAAATCATTTTATGAAAATTAACGAGTTTTTTGTAAAAATAAAAAATAAAAAATAAAAAAATTGTTGAACACTATTTTACATAGAAATGAATACTATAAAATGCAAAAAATATTTTTAAAAAATTATTTTAGTCGAAGTAATCGGAGTCGGAGGGAACTTGTTACTAAAAATCATTTTAGAAGGCTAAAATGCTAAAATAAAAAAAAAAAAAAGTAAATTGTTACTAGAATCCTACGTACACATATGAATTGTTACTGGACCATTACACGATCATAACGACAAAAGAGTGAAAAAAAGATCGTACACAAGCAAAATTCGTTTGGACCACTCATGCAGTGCAATTTGCACCGAAGCTTTGTACGTAGTCACATCAGCGCGTTGGCCGATAGACTTTTCTGCCCAAAAACCGGAAGACTTTTCCAAGTCCTCGATAACCCACTTCTCGTTGGAAGGTTCTCGGTCAAAACGTTTTTTTTTTTTTTTTCGCGCTACAACTTAACATTGAAAAGCAGCTGCTCTTTTCTAATTTATCTGCACCTCCACTCTTTCTCTCTTTCTTTAATGGGGAACCGGAGCAGAATACGTCTTTGGACCACCCTCTCACCATGGCATATACTTCTCTACCTAGCCTTCTTACGGTACCACTTGACCAGCACCGCCGCCAGTGGCTCGCCGTCTCCTTACACACCGGTCGATGATATTCCCCTCAATTGTGGCTCTTCTGGCAATTCAACTACAACTACATCAGACGGTCGGACCTGGATTGGAGACGTGGATTCAAAATTCTTCCCCGTTGAATATTTACAAAACCAGAAATCTCTAATCGCCAGAGCAGTTCAGCAATCCTCCTCTGCCGTTCAAGTACCATATGCCACTGCACGGATCTCTTTCTCAGAATTTACATACATATTTCCGGTCACTACCGGCCAAAAATTCATTCGACTATACTTCTATCCGGCTTTGTACCCCAACTTTGATCGTTCTAAAGCTCTCTTTTCTGTTAGAGCTGGTCGTTTTACTCTTCTCAGTAACTTTAACGCTTCACTCACAGCGGATGCCGATGATGACCCCGGGGATACCATATTCAGAGAATACTGTGTCAGCATCGAGGAGGATCAGAGGTTGAACATAACCTTCACCCCAAGCGTCGCTAATGGAAATAGCTATGCTTTTATCAACGGAATTGAAATCTTGTCGATGCCTCCTTATCTCTATTACAGTAATCCATCTGGCGATGCAGGGATTTCTTTAATCGGGCAGCAGGCACCGTACAGCATCGATAACAGCAATGCTCTCGAGATGGTATACAGACTTAATGTTGGAGGCCGCACCATCTCACCCCCTGAAGACACTGGCATGTTCCGGCTCTGGAGTCAGGACGACAACTACTTTATAAAAGATAAACTTCTTTTTCTTCCTTTGAACAAGACTATTGAGCTAAAGTTTACCAAGGAACCTGAGTACACTGCACCACAAGACGTCTATCGGACTGCTCGGACTTTAGGGTGGAACCAAACTATCAACATGAGGTCCAATCTCACCTGGAAATTCTCTGTAGACTCTGGATTTGTGTACTTTGTTAGGCTACACTTCTGCGAAATTCAACCAGAGATTACTCAGATAAGCGACAGAATGTTCCTTGTTTTCATAGCAAATCAAACCGCTGAGAGCAGAGCTGATGTGATTGCATGGAGTGGTGGTAATGGTGTTCCGGTACATAGAGACTACGCCGTTTCGATGTTTGGCAAAGAAGGCAAAAAAATGAATCTCTACATTGCACTAGCAGCGTACTCGCAAGACAAAACGAGTTCTTACCACGACGCAATCTTGAACGGTGTCGAAATCTTTAAAGTAAGCACCTCTAGTAATGACAGTCTTGCTGGACCCAATCCAGACTCACTTCCACTGGCCCCTCCAACTATTGTGCCGCCAACACCACGAACGAAGTCGAAGAATAACGGCACAACAATAGTTGCCGTCGTTTGTGGTGGAGTTTCCGGCTTGGTTGTGCTGTCGATTCTCGGGTTCTTGATTTTCCGGCAGCGCAAGATAGTCAAGGACTCTGCCTTTAGTGATGGGACCACTTGGTGGGGTCCATTTTCTTTCTCTACGACCAAGTCAACAAAGACCCACAGGTCATCTCTTCCGTCCGCTTTGTGTCGTTATTTCTCATTGGCTGAGATTAGAGCAGCCACCAACAACTTCGATGATGTTTTCATTATTGGTGTTGGGGGGTTCGGTGACGTGTACAAAGGGTACATTGATGGTGGGGCTAATCCAGTTGCCATCAAGCGGTTGAAACCCGGTTCCCAGCAAGGGGTCCACGAATTTGAGACCGAGATTGAGATGCTCTCTCAGCTTCGCCATCTCCATCTCGTTTCTCTGATTGGATATTGTAATGATGGCAATGAGATGATCCTCATTTATGATTATATGGCTAAGGGGACTCTCCGTGATCATCTGTACAACACCCACAATGCTCCTCTTTCGTGGAAGCAACGACTAAAAATCTGTATTGGTGCGGCCCGTGGGTTGAACTATCTTCATACGGGCGCGAAGCACACAATCATTCATCGGGATGTAAAGACAACAAATATACTTTTGAATGAGAAATGGGAGGCTAAGGTTTCGGACTTTGGATTATCCAAAATGGGTCCCACTAGTGTGTCCAAGGCACATGTCAGCACAGTAGTGAAGGGAAGTTTTGGATATTTAGATCCGGAATATTATCGACGTCAACAGTTGACGGAGAAGTCTGACGTGTATTCATTCGGTGTGGTTTTATGCGAAGTACTGTGTGCAAGAGCACCCATACTTCGTACAGCAGACAAGAAGCAAGTGAGCCTGGCAGAGTGGGCTCGACAGAGCTATCATAGTGGAAAGATGGATCAGATAGTTGATCCATCCTTAAAGGGTAAAATAGCACCCGAGTGTTTGAAGAAATATTGTGAGATAGCAGTAAATTGTTTGCTTGACAATGGAGTCGAACGGCCATCGATGAATGATGTGGTTTGGGGCCTTGAGTTCGCATTGCAGCTGCAAGAGAGTGACCACAAAGATGGCAGGGTTGATGGGGTACTTGAAATTGAGAAGAAGGATGACGAGAAAACAACGCTGTTGCACAAATCCAAGATTGATGATGGTAATGACAGCATTGCCAGCTACAGTAGCAGCGGTGTACAAGTGTCAACTATAAACAGCAGCAGCAGTGGAGAGCAAAGTTCTGGCAGTAGCGGTCAGGATTCTAGCGGACTGATGTCCTCAAGGGCAGTGTTCTCAGAGATGATGAATCCTCTGGCTCGGTAAAGGAGTCTAGCTGAACTTTTGGTATGCTCTTTTCTGGTGATCGTTGTTGAGCCCAATTTCTAGTATGTTTTATTTAGTTATTGCGGACAAGGCCCAAATAACTTTATTTCACTAGTCGTGCAAGATTATATCCGTAATGCATGTATAGATGATATAATGGCTTTTTAGAGATAAGATATAAATTTCCTTTGGAAAAAGAATATGAGAAAAATTAAAAAAATATGTGTGTTTTTTATTTGTTATTAAAAAAATATGTATTTTTTACATGCTAAGGGATGCACGCTTGACATTTTTATTGGCTTAATTGAAAAAAATTTCTCTAACCCAATTTAAAAGAAATTTTTGTTGATATATTTTGGATACCTATATTATCTTATTAGAATATGTGAGATTAGGGGTGCATATTGGTTACAAAGGTACCGGTAAACCTATTTTCAATAAATAACTGAAATTATCAGTTAATTAGGTTAATTAACTGATAACATTTGGATAAGAAATCAATCTGAAAATTTCTGTTAATCAGTGAGTTTTTTTATTTTTTATTTTTATTTTTATTTTTTTTAATTAGGCTAAAAATTGATTGATTTGGGGCCTAAATTGCTTTTTTGGGCTAAAATAGCTCATTGAACATTTAAAAAAAAAAAATGGGCCCATTAATTAACACTATAAGAGTCCATCATACATATGTTCTACCATAAAAAAATTTCTTATCAATTAATCGGTTAACTGATAAAAAAATAATTATACTGATTAAATGAACTGATCCGACTTTGGTATAAAAATTCTTAACCAATTATCGACTGACTTCTGGCAGTATGCGGTTAATTTTGGTTTAGTCACAATTGGTAAGCGGTAAATGTTAATCTGCCCAACCCTATATGAGATTACGTTTTATTAGGGATGGGCATGGGTTGGATATCAACTGTTTATGCTACTTGATCCACGCCTTGCGGGTTTGAAATAGTCTACCGTAACCTGGAGACAGTTAACCCTATCCACATGGTTTCAGGTTTTGCGGGGTGGGTAATGCAAGGTGGGCGGGGCGAGTATTATGGTCATGGCTTATGAGCTAGAGGGAGGTGGAGAGAGACAGAGAGAGCAAGATGGAGACAGAGACAGAGACAAAGCGAGATGGAGATAGAGAGAGTACGAGACGAAGACAGAGAGAGCAAGACAGACCAAAGAGAGCGAGAGGCGAGAGTGAGAGAATAGAGGGAGGAGGCAGCTTAGACCATTCACAGTAGGCTCAACAATTGAGTCTTTTGGTTCAATTGTTGAGCCAAACTACTAAAAATCACCTGCAGCAGCCTTAACAAACCACCCATCAAATTGTTGAGCAGCTACAGTAGTCAGCAAGTTTGCTGACCTACTGTAGCTCCTCAACAAAATAAAATAATCTTTTTATTTCTCTTTCTCCTTCTCCCTCTCTCTTCCCGCTCTGCTCGAACTGGTTTCTCCTTCTCCCTCTCTCTTCCCGCTTTGCTCGAACTGGTTCCCCCTCGCTCTGCTCGAGCTGGAGACCGAGTCCGACGCCATCCTCTCCGAGTCCGACGCTATCCTCCGCCATTAACGCTCTGCTCGAGCTGGAGTCGATATCCAAGCCTGGATCGACCGCGAGAGCATTGAGACCTTGACCGGCGTCCTGGGTTGATTTTACCTTGATTTCGGCTGTTCTGGGCTTTTGTTGATTTTGGCTGTACCGGAGATGCAGGTGAGAAGAGGAAGAAATAATAAAATCCACACCCACAAAGCAGAGCAGAGCGTTAATGGCGGAGAGCGGTTGGATCGAGCTGGAGACCGGTCGGATCATGCTTTGTGGGGTGTGGATTACCTTGACCGGCGTCCTGGGTTGAAGAGGAAGAAATAATAAAAAATATATATATATATATAAAAGAATATTTAAATAGGTGTAAAGTTAAAATGCTAGCCTGATGTGGGGGCTTTAAAAAAATGAGTAGCTGAAATAGATAAAGGTGATTTTTTTTAGTTAAAATAGCTAAATATTAGACTAGCCTACTGTGAATGCTCTTAGAGAATGAGAAGAAAACTAGAACTAGAACTAGAGTTTTTTTTTTATCCTTTATTTTATTTGCTAATAAGCGGGTTGAGTCGGGTGCTCATGCACCAAAATATTTTCTACCTGAAACTTGCCCCGCATGGGTTGGAATAAATCCATCCCATATCTACAAAAAACAAACCAAATTTGGGCAGGGCGGGTTTTTGTCCACTCCTACTTTTCATTCATATTTTTTATTAGATACTGGCTTTTTTTTTTTAATATATTATTTAGTATTATTTTTTATTTAATTTTTAATTGAATTTTTTATTTTTTATTTTAAACGACCTCATCCTAATATAAATCGACCTATTTTGTGTACTTATGTTAGAGAGTAATCGACATCAGACAACACAAGTACTCTTGCATATGATCAATTAATACACTGCAACTCAAGATAATACGGAGAAGGCAAGAGATCTACATGTTTGTTGAGAAAACAGGTACAGCTTTCTTCATGTAGTGTATGTCGCAAATACAATTTGTATTCATGTAGATCTCTTGTTACAAATAGCTTTATATATAAAAGGGAATTTATTTCATAAAGGCACGGGTCAAGAGTTCAAAATTTTTAAATCTTTAAGTTTTTTTTTTTGATAAATAAGTCATTGGGTACGTCAAAACGACAATAAAATCCACGCTGTCCAATTTTGTTAACTGCCGTTAGTGAGGGTCAAAACACACCGTTTTGATTCATTAAAATATTATTATTATTAAAATTTAATTTTAAAAAATCCCCTGTTTAAAAAAAAAAAAATCAGGATTTCAGGGGTGGCCAAATCACCCCAGTTAAAAAAATAATAATAAAAATAAAAATACAAGGGTGGCCGAACCACTCCCATGGCCTAAGGGGTGGCCAGCCACCACTTATGGGGTGGTTTGGCCACTCTTGAAACCCCGATTTAAAATAATAATAATAATAATAAATTGGGGATTTTTTTAAATAATAATATTTTAACAAGTTAAAATTGTGTGTTTTGACATACACTAACGGTAGTTAACAATATTGGAAGGCATGAATTTTATTGTTGTTTCGACGTACCCAAAGATTTATTTGTCAAAAAAAAAAAAAACTTAAGAATTTAAAAATTTTGGACTACTGACCCATGTCTTTCTAATATAAATTCCCTAAATAAAAATGCCTTCACCGCTGATAAAGGTAAGGCAAAAACATTATCACATCATATTTAAAATGGGTGGTGGTCAATGGTTTAATGAAATTTTCAAGTGGTCAAAATATGTATTAAGGCATGAGTTCAAATATCGAAAAATCTCCACATGAGGCTAAACATAATAATCCTCCTAAAGAAAGGAAATAAAAATCCTAATGTAAAATTGAAAATCAATAAAATTCATTGAAACTAGGAAAATTTTTGATAAAACTAAGTTCCAATATTATTTTTTTAACATTTTTTCTGTTTTTATTTTTTTCAAAAATATGGATCACATACTCCAAAAAGAATGCTCACATCATTGTCCAGGGCAAGAACTATAAGAATGCATTATCAACTTACCAATTTGAAGAAAGGAAACTAATCTATCATGGACTATCATATATCATGTGTATATATATGTAGGGGAGTTTTTAGGAGGAGGGCATATCATTGCGACAAGTGAAATTCAATTATTTAGACAAGTGTTTTTATGAAGGGTTAATTGTGCATTTAAGTTGGATAAGGGTCTAAAAGTGTGTTTGATAATCAAAAAGTTCATTTGAAAAAAAAAAAATAGTATTTTAGTAAAAATAATTGAAAGCGCGTTTAAGAATCCAAAATGCCTAAAAATTGAGAAAATGCACTTTTGACAAACCTTCATTTTTAAGCTTTTACCAAAAAGTATTTTTTGACTAAAAAGCTTTATTTTTAAATCGTAATCCAAAATATGCTCTAAATATGTTGATACATTGTGAGTTTAGTTATTTTCTCAATGCAACATTTCATATCACACTCTTATAACAGAATTTTCGTCAATTTATGACTTCAATTTGAAGACGCATAGATAAGTTTCCACTTCTCTCTTTTTTTTTTTAATTCAATTTTTCACTTCCTTATTCCTGGCCTCAATTCTTTCACCCCTCCTGCATCACAGATTGACACTTTTTTAAACTATGATCCTCTAGCTCTCTCTCTCTCTACAATCTCAAACACATAGCGATAATGCTTGGGAGGATCAGAGCATTCCAAATTTCCAAGCTTGACCGGTCCAAGTTTTCCAAAGAAGATCCAGTGTCAAATACTCTTTAATTTATATTAGTTAATAATTTAATTATGTTGTTTTCTAACACTTTGTGTTAAATTTGTATTTTAGTGTTTTATAGGTTATTGAAGAAAAAATACATTTAAAAAAGAAAAAATTGCAAAGTCTTGGAGTAAAGTATACTTTGAGAAGACCTAAAAGATGTGGTTAAGTTTGACCAAATCAAAGAAATGATAAAATTGAAATTTCCTTAAATGAAGATAATTTCGGATTGGATTCAAATTCAAATTCTGCACATGTTTCAGTGTTTTGACCATAAATTTTTGCTCAAATATCATATTGAGGAAATTCAAATGGCAGTGGAAAGATAGTTAAAAATTCTACAATTTATTGTGAAATAGGATTTTCCTAATTTAGACGTTTACTATGCCAAAATCATCCTGTAATATAAGAACACAAATTTGAGCGAATCTTATCCGGATTTCAGACTTCTAATTAGATAGGGAGACTGACCTCCGAATTATCTAGATTTACTTGGACTTCTAGGACTTCTCTAAACTTATAAATAGACATTTTTGCATTTAAGAAATGGGCAAAGCCTGGAAACAAAAATTCATAGCTTCTCTTTAATTTAGTTTTTCTGTAGTTTAGGTTTTAATTTTCATATTCATGTGGAGCTAAATCTCTAATTAAGGTTGAAGATGAAGCATTACTGTTGAAGAACAACATTGTTGTTATGTAAGTTTTAATTGATCTGATTTTATATGGTTTATTATTTCAATTGTTTTACTCCTAATTAATTATGTGGAGTGATTCTTGGATATCTCTTATGATTTAAGGATACATGTGATGATTTGAGATAATTTCATATGATTAATTGCTTGGTTTTTAACTCATAAAAATTGAATATCCATTATAATTTGTTATACAGATACATCTGGTGTTTCAATTAAATTTGAATTTCTTTTGTGATTTGTGCAATGAATGGATATACGAGATGATTTTGATTAATTATTTGAAGCATAGTAAAACATATATAAGATTTAATTTGTGAGAACTTTGGATTAATATTGATGAACATGAAGTATGTAATTTGGTGAGTGTAGATTTCGCATCCTTAGTACTTTATCTTTTATTTTATTTTATTTATTTTATGTTTATTCTTTTAATTTTAAAAACTCTATTGGAACTAGATTATGATTTAATTAGTTTAGATTTAAATTTGCTTTCAAGAATACAATTTTCTGTGGGTTTAACCTCGCATTTGCACATCATTATATTGTATATGACTGTGTGAGTACAATAAATTTGTACAACAATCCTCTCTCCATCGACAGTACCCTCTGCATCTCCCTCTCTACTTACTTTCTGATGTAATCCTAATAATTAGAGCATTCACAATGGAAGAGCTAAATGTCATTTTTATCTAAAATAACTCTTTAAATTGATAAAATACCATCTGTATTGGATAAGCTAAAAAAAATGTAGAATAAATTTTTGTTAAATGAGCTAAAAAAAGCTACATGTAGCGTAATATTGAAAAGAAATTTTCCTACATTTTCTCCCACACTGCTTTTTTTCTCCCACTATCTCTCACAAAATTTTCTTCCACGTTTTTTTTTATTTCTCTCACCTGTTTTCTCTTTTTTCAAAATTTTCTCCTACTATTTCTCTTTCACATCTCATTTTTTCCAAAATTTTCTCCTATTATTTCTCTCTCCACATCACTTTTTTCTCAAAAGTTGAAAAATAAGATATCAAGAAAAATACAATCATTATAAAAAATAAAAAAATAATTAAAATTAAATGATATAGATTAAAATATAACTAATAAGATGTAAGAGGTCCTTAAAAAGTTATTAGCTAAACTAGATAAATTAAGTTTTAATGAGCTATTTTATATAAAAAATTAGTTCATCCATTGTGAATGCTCTTATGGACGTTATTTATAACTATAGATAATGGTAGTAGTCAAGTAGTTAACAATAAGAGTTCTCTCTACTTGAGACTACGAGTAGTAGTATTTCAGTTAATTAAGTGACAGATGTCTACCATGAACAGAAAATTATCCCATCACTTTCTCTGGGAATTGTATTTATCTTTGGCCGGTGGTGAATCAATCTTTCTAAAATCGGGCCAAATTCGTTATATCAATCACGCAATCTTTGCTTATTCGTTCGTATTTATTCTGCTATGATTCATGACTTTTTACTACTAATTTGGAACTGTTCACTAAAAGGACAAGCGGAACTAATTGTCCCTCAAGTTAAAAACCAAAGGTTCAAAACCTGCGTTTAAATATGCATTATTTTTCCTTTAAACTGTAAGTTTAAGGCACCCTGTTTTTTCACTCACTCAAACACCACTTTCCCTCGCACTAAACCTCAATTTCAGACTTAATTTCACACTTTCACTCAAACACGGCTATCATTTAAGAGAAACCACCAGTTCGCCTTTTCTCAAATATCCCTCGCTCTCACCCCTTACTACAACGAGTTCTCGATGGACAAATATTTATGTGGAGAAGTAAATGGTTTGCAGCTCTGCAATGTTACGTACTCAAAGCAGCGAGAACAAATTTGTCCTTTGGGTATTGTTAAAAGGTGCCTTTAATGATTATATAGCGAAAAAGTATGGTTTAAAAGTAATGAGATGTTAGAAGTATAATAATTTTAGTTATTTTTAAAAGATGTTGAGGAAAAAAAAGCCTCGGCAAAATATTTTCATCGATTGATTTGGTCTCTAAATGATTTTTGTGATAAGTTGCAAAAAAGATAAGTTCCTTCAGACGAGGTTATGAAATGCAATATATATAATATATAATTTTAAATATTTATACGAATATTATCTATAATTAGATGAATCGCTCCTTCCAAAAAAAAGAAGGGTTAAATACCTAATACCCCCTGGGGTTTCATAACTTTATTTTTTCTCCCTTAAGGTTTGCTTTTTATCACATGGGATCCTTGTGGTTTTGATAAATGATCAAATTAGTCCATCCGTTAGTTGACCGTTAATTAACTTAACGGAAGTCTAGTCATTGACACGTGACCTAATTAGAAATTGACACATGGCATAACTTGACACATCATTAGTACTGACCGTATATTAAACTACCACTTAATTTTTTTTTTAAAAAAAAAAAGATTACAAATTAAAATAAAATTGGGTTTTATTTGTTAATTAGGGTTTAAAACAAACAAATTACAAATTAAAATAGAGGTGTTGGGTTTTATTTTGTTAGTCAAAGTTTAAAACAAACAAACAAATATATTTAACATTTAAACATAAAAATCTCAAACAAACAAATGTTGTAAACCACGAACACAGTATCCGGCGTCATTCAACCAAACATAATTCACACAAACTTATATATGTCTCAAACCGTAAGAATAAATACCTTAATTGTATCTCTTTATAAACTTCAATACAAGACCCAGAAAGAAGAGAGAAGAACAGCAACTATAATGGAGAGAGAGAGAGAGGAGTAGTAGATAAAAGGAAGGAAGCAAAAACCTCCTTAAATACTTACTCCAAAGCCAATCTAAGACGAACACATTATTAATATGTACTTTCACAAACCAAAGCAAAGTTGTCAGATTTAAAATGCTTCCCCCGGAACGTTCAACACGTTTCCAAGAGCACCTTTCTGTGACAAACAAGGGATCAATTCCGCCACCCACTTTCAATTTCAAGACAAAAGTTTGTATGTATATCAATGTTCTCACTAAACCATTAACCATAAGACAAATGGTTAATTGGCTCATACCAGAAAACCCAGAAGAAATAAATAAATAATATATATATTTACGAGAAATTATCAAGATACATATCAACCCATTACACATATTAAGCCAAAAACGTGGAAAAAAAGGGAAAGTGACGAGACTCATAATCTTTTGGTTGGTTCTAATTTCCATCTCAATGATCTCGTGCGGCATATGAAGTGGGGATTTAAATATACCATTGCATTTTTCTGTTGGTATGTGGAAAAGCTCACCAAAAAGAAATCCCATAAGATCTCTGTATCTAATGAACCTCTGACCATCACATCAATGAAGTGAAATGCTCCCAAGAGCCAGTTAGCATAGGCAAAAAAGAGCCCCACAACAAACAGGCATATGAGATTTGGCCGTAGAAGCTTGGGGTTGGGGAGGAAGCTTCGTCACCGGTTCAGGGATATTGGCCGGAGTCGGGGGTTGGGTTGGGTCGTGGAGGCAAGGGTTTGGGTTGGAGTTTTTTTCTTCACCTGTTTGTCTTATATCATTAGTTGTTTTGTTTGTTTAATTAGGTGTTTTGAAAAAACAACTCTCAGCCTTTTTAATTTATTAATTGGATATTTGCTTTTAATTAAGTGGCAGATTAGGTGGCAGTGTGAATAATGATGATGGGTCAAGTTATGCCATATGTCAATTTTTAATTAGGCCACGTGTCAATAATTAGACTTCCATTAAGTCAACTAACGGTCAACTAACAGATGGACTAATTTGGTCTTTTATCAAAACCACAATGACTCCCTATGATAAAAATCAAACCCTAAAGGGGAAAAAATAAAGTTATGAAACCCCAAGGGGGTATTAGGTATTTAAACCAAAAAAGAAAAAGATCAATCGCTTAGAGCATTTTCAATAGAATAACCAAATTTTTATGCAAAATGATTCCTTAAAATTCACTTTATTTAGTTTAACTAATGAATTTTTAAATGTCTCCTACATCTAATTAGTTATATTTTTATCTATATCATTTAAATATTATTTTTTTAAATTTTTATAAGGATTATATTTTTCATAAATATCATATTTTTCAATTTTTGGGAAAAAAATATGTGGAAGAAAAATAACTGAAGAAAATTTTGGGAAAAGAGAAAATAGGTGAGAGAAATACTTAAAAAATGAAATCGCTACCAAGAAAAGTGCCTCTATATGTAGCATTTTTTATTTTGGCTAATCCAATGTGGGTTTTTTTTTACAAATTTGATTAGTCATTTTAGATAGAAGTACCATTTGGCTTCTCCCAGCGGCGAAGCTAGGTTGTTGACTAATGGGGGGCAATTTTTTTTTTTTAGAATAATATTAAAATAAAATTAATTAAATATAAAAATATTTATTGCACTGTAGCTACAATGCCGGTTAGAGAAAGACACAGAGTTTGCACTAATTTCCAAATGTTCTCACCCTTTCCCATATTAAGCATTAACCTGCAATGCAATAGCCCAATCATTCATTTGCAACAATATATATATATATATATATATATATATATATACACACACATATATATATATTCTCTTCTTCCTCTATACACCTGAAACTTTTCCATACCCACACCCACCATACCCATCCGGACCATCCTTTGTTCTTCTTCTTTGTGCAGACCCATTTTCAGGCAGCAAAACCGAAAACCCAGCCTAGCCAATCCATGGCAGTGCGGCACCTTCTTTTTCTTCAACCTTTTGTTTTTCCTGCAATGGTTGCAAGGAGGCATTTACTTTACAATGGTTTTTCTGCAACTGCATCATCTTCAGATTTCAACCTTTAGTGAGGGGCATTTGCCCTAAAGAGTTGTTAAGATGGACATACCAATTGTTGATAGGGGGCACAAGAAAAAAATTGTACCTAGTTAGGGAAAAAATTTAGGGGTTGATGCCCCCCTAAAAGCCCCCTTGGCTTCGCCACTGGCTTCTCCATTGAGAATGCTCTTATTGAGTAATGCTATAAGTTCCTTTTGTGTCAAACTTATGTTCCTCCAAAAATGATATGATTCTTAAAATCACCAGTGGACTTGTAATTAATAATTATTAGATTTTAATCAAATTGTGATTTTAAGATGTACATCATTCTTAGAGATATATAAGAGTAATACAAGAGAGACTTATAGAATTACTCGCCTACTAAATTTATTTTCGATTTATTCATTACAACTGCTCTAACAACAAATCAAGAATATATTATTAATATATAAAACTATAAATAGTCCAGATTGCCACGCATGTTCGGTCATCTGAAAATTTTGTTTTATTTTATATATATTTTTAAAATGTTTTGCTTGTTTTGCTTTGCTTTATGGAGGGCAAAGATTGGGAGTAGACCCTCGTATGCTTGGCGTAGTCTCTTTTCAGCAGGGGATCTTCTTCAAGAGGGGTTAAAATGACGGAATGGGAATGGGTGTACTGTTAATATATGGGGTGACAAATGGCTGCCAAAGCCTTCTTCATATTCACTCTCCTTGTACCCGGTTAGATAGAAGAGCAAAAGTTCAGGAGCTTATGGATAGGGATACAGGGGGTTAAGGGCAACCACGAACGGATTGACAGGATTGTTTACTGTGAAGAATGCGTACTATTTGGAAAAGGAAAGGGTGGAGACGTTGCATGGGGAGAGTTCATCTACGTTGAGCTCTTCTCATATATGGAAGGCCATTTGGGGTTTACATGTCCTGATGTCCCTAACGCTGTCAAGGTTTTCTTGTGGAGGGCGTGTGCGAATATTCTTCCGACGAAGGATAATTTATTGAGGCGTGGGGTAGTTAAAGAGGGTCATTGTATTTTCAGCCAACAGGAAATTGAAACAGTTTTTCACATTATTTGGGAGTGTCCTTCGTCAATGGACGTCTGGGGTGTTTGTGAAAGAAGAATTCAAAAATTATTAGTTCAAAATCCTAGTATGTTGAATGTGATGGATACTGTGATTTCAAGGTGTAGCCAAATTTAGTTGCCATAATTGCTAAGAAGATCTGGGCCCGCCGTAATGATGCACTCCATGGAGGTGCTTTTATAAATCCAAATAGAATTGTTTCAGATTCCCACCGAAAAAGTTTGGGGTGTGGGGTAATTGTTCGGGATCACAGGGGATTTATTATTGCAGCATTGTGCCAGCGGCTGGATAATATTCAAGAACCGGTGATTGCGGAAGCTCTGGCATCTTTGGTTGCAGTGGAGTTTAGCTGGGATTTTAGATTACAAGATATTATTCTGGAGGGAGACACTCTTTAGGTAGTTCAAGCTTTTCGTGAGTTGGGATCAAATTTGAGGCCATATGGACAGATTGTGGATGATGCTCGAGTAGTCTTGGGTCTGCATCGGAGTTGGATGGTTTATCATGTGAAGTGAGAAGCAAACTCAGCAGCTCATTATTTGGCGAAGTTCACTCTTTTGTGTTCTATGAAGAAAATATAAATGGAAGAAATTCCTAGATGTCTTTATGATATTGTTTTATGAGATGTGATACAGCCACAATAAAGACTCAATTTCTCTCCTATTTTAAATTTAATTTCTAATTTAAAGCTCTCTCTTTTTCTTTTACTGACAAGTTTTTTTTTTTTTTAAAAAAAAGCAAAAGAAAAGTTAGATCTTTATTATTTTCTTTGTTTTGTTAGAACAATCTGCTTTAGTTGTTTAGAGCTTTATGCTCTTGGCTACTTATCTATTTTGAGAAATGAAATCAGTTTATTTCTGGAAAAAAAAAGGGGAAAGTAGAATTAATGTTTTATGAGATTTTTTTCCCTTTTCTGCGATTTACTTGGATTTCCATGCATTTTTTGATTTTTCTCTTTTTAAGAGTTTTCGTATTTTTTAGTTTAATAAGAAATTAATCAGTTTAATAACAATTATAACCATCAATTATTACTCATTTTTCAATTGACATCCTTGGTTGTTAGAAACTTCCTTTAATTGTTATACCATTAACTTACAAAAAAATAAAAATAAAAATAAAAAGATGAACATATTGTAGCATTATTATTAGAAAAGTGAAAGAGTCATGTTTGGCAGGGCATATCGCATGATACTGGGCCGATTTCATGCCATATCCCTGAAGAACAAAAAATGGAAACAAAAATACGTAAATCAAACACGAAAGAAAGAAATGAGTAATTTCACAAACAATGCCCGAGAAATGTTAGATATTATAACTCTATGGGGTAATTACTTTTTGCCCATATGAACTATAACATTTTGTTACTTTTCTTTCATTAATTACCAATTATGACATTTGATCTTATTAAACTACTATTTTATAACAAAAAGTCTCATTCCGTCAGTTAAAATGGTTAAAATTGACGGTCAACGGTCATGTGCAAGTCATGTGCTATTTTAATTTTTTTTCTTTCACTTTCGCACTCACTTTAGACCAAGAAAATGATGCTTATACCCTCATAAACCCTAATCCAACACATGAAAATAATTCTGAATTGAGGGCAAAAGTGAAAGAAAGAAAAAATTAAAATGGCACATAATTTGCACATGACCGTTGATCATCAATTTTAACCCCTTGACTGATGGAATGAGGTTTTTCGCAATAAGATTTTAGTTTGATGGATCAAGGGTCACAGTTGATAATTAATGAAGGGAAAATGACATTATGTTGTAGTTTATGTGGGAAAAAAGTAATTACCCTTAAACCAACTATTACATAACAATGAAGATTAGTGTTTTTTTTTTCTCTCCCAAAAAACCCTAGCCCCCACCAAGAAGAGCTTCAAGAGGAGGGAAGATCTAGATCTTCCCTCCTCCCCTTTCATGATAGCAATGTCTTCTCTGAAGTTCCAGGCCGTTTTGGCACTTTAGATCTAGTTTGTAGATTTAGATTTAGATCTCGATCTACTCTCTTCAACTTTAGATCTGATTGTCTTCTTCAGCCAAAGCGTGTCTTGCGAAGGGATACTTATGATATCGCTTCTTTTGTAGGTTTTGTTTTTTGTTTTTGTTTTATTTTATAGTCCTAGTTGTTGGATAAAGAATAATGCTTCTAGCTTTAAGAGAAATGTTTTGGGTATGCGTTTTTACTCATGCAAAATGGCTTCCTATCATTCTCGGAAATCTGCGTTAGTAGATTTGTTCTATAAACTGAAGATTGGGTTGGGATAGCGGATGTTTGACGTCATAGATTGATTTTCATCGTAAGATTTGTATGTTTTCGATTTTTATGACGTGTAATTTTTTAGTTTCGGCTATAATCTTACAGAACTATATGTTCTGTGATTTCTGTGATTGTAAGAGTTTTTATACTCTTGACTACGATTAATGAAACTAGATTGATTTTTCCTCTCAAGATTAGTGCAAAAAAAAAAAAAAGGAAAGAAAGAAAATCACAATTTGATTAATAAATTATAGACTGATACAAAAACCACTTATAGACTGATACAAAAAAATTCCTAATTTGCCTCCGAAAATTGCAGAGAAATTGAGAAAATTAGGGTTGTGGCTCACCTTGATTTCGAAGAGCCCTTACAGTGACGAAGCCGTCACAGTCGGCTCTAGAAAACGGTGAGTTCCGCCGGACTAGGAGAAAGAGAGAGAGAGCGAGTGTGGAGAGAGGGCGAGAGGGAGAGTGGGAACGTGCGTGTGACAGAGGACAGAGAGAAAGCTTCTTTTCACTTTGCAACTTTCCATTTTCGTGAAACCTCATAAATGGCTGTAATAGTTTTCAAATCAAGCGTTGCAACCGCGCGGTGGTCTCTGACTATGATGTATGTCAGGACAGCCGTCCCTTGTGGCTATCGGGTTTTGATGACATTTTTTTTTCCTTTGGATTGTGATTTTGTTCGGTTATTTACTTATTGATTTTCTTTGAGGACTAAAATTGGAGTGAAGTTGTGAGATTTTAGGTTTATGGCAGATTAGGAGGGAAATTGTTGGTTGTATGGAATTATTGAAGTTGGGGTACTGATTCAGCGGGAAGTACTCGAGCTTAAGCTCTGCTAATATGCGAGCTCAAGCTCGCACAAACTTTCTTCTTCTTCACTTTTTTTTTTTTGTCATTTTCCACCAATTATTTTCCTAACCAGTGATTAATCACTATCTGCCTCAATTTGCTTGCAAAATGGTTGTAATGATCTCTCTGTCTCCAGAAATATTGGTATGTGCGGAGCTAAATCATATATCTCTAGGGAGAGATCGAGAAGGGACCGAAATTGGCGATACCAAATGGCCCCAGATTTCCAGATGAATAAGTGGACCGAAATGGGTGCATTTTGCATCCACGGGTTTTTCATTTTCACATGCACAGATGCAATACCCGCGTCATCATAATTTCACAATAAGCAAAAGCGTTCACACTCCCCACCAAACATACATTTGAGCTAATAACACAATAATAGGCAAAAAGAGAGAAATGATAAAAATAAAAAGGCACATATATTCCAGACATTATTTAAGCAGAGCTGGACATAAATCTTAAGTGGTAGCTAGATACAAATATTTATGTCTAGCAACCGCGGTGGTAGGTGCCACAATTTTGTTTTTGACCAGCTTTCGGGGGAAGGCAGGTTATATACTTCGGAGGACGGTTACAATCAGCAATTGCTGGTTTAACCGCGAACTTAGTGCCGTCGGTGAAGTGCCCCTTGTCAGCGAGCATTCTGGTTATTTCGGAATCAAACATCCTGTGGTCTGCAGCTTCGTCGATGCGGGCGTGGTAAGGGGAGCTGGCGTTGCCCTTCCTTATTGAACTTGTCGCTTCACAATCGCTCGTGTACAGCAAAACCATCACCATCGCCAGGAGTAGAGCCAGAAAGGGGGCCCTCTTTGTCATTGCTGTTTGTCCCACCATCTCTCGCCGCCTCTGTGGGGAGTCTTTGGGAGCAACTTCTTGTCGGTAGCCGTGAATGAGTGGGTGACAGGTGGGAGTACGATTTTAAAGACGTCCCAAACCAATAAAGCATTGGATAAGACAGAGACTCAATTGTATAATCCAAATCTACCTTCAACTATTTGGATAAGGTTCATAATGAACTTGATAAGATGCAGTTAAGAATTGAGATTTTCTTATGTAAATCTAAAGGTACAGAAAAAAATATATCATTTTTCAGTTTTTCATCGTTAAGTTCTTTTTGTAATAATAAAAAAAAAGTTTTTGATTTTTGATACTGTACATTTAACAAAAAAAAAGTTATTTTATTAAAAATATGATGTACCTTTTTCTGTACCCTTAGATTTATATAGAAAAATCTCAACCTTTAACTGGATCCTGTTCAGTCCATTATGAACTGGACAGAATCCTTTTCCCAATTATTTGTATTAAAGTCCACAGCACTAAAAATTAAATAAATTTTTTTCAAAAAATAAAAAATAAATAAAAATGGTTATGCTTTGCTAACTACTCATGCTGACCGCGGACCTACATCATGCCTTGGGGTTCATGGCGACCTCAAAGATTTTTAATGCCTTTATAAAAAATTATATATATTATGCTCTTATAAGAACCCCTGCAAGGTTTTCGCTCCAAGAAAATATTTAACTCCTGCCATTTGTTGTACCAAACAAGAAAGAAAAAAAAAAAAAAAAACTATATAGAAACTTTTGATAATCGTAGACCTATAAGAAACTTTTTATAGAAACTAGTAACCTTAAGACTTTATCAAAAATAAACCTATAAAAGAAAAATTATAAACTTAAAAATCTCATATTTATAAAAAAAATTTAAGACCTCTATCCCTACAATTGTGTACATCAACTCAATACCTTTCCTCGCAATTAATGCGCGTTATTATATTATATTGTTTTGTATAACTTACTGTACGGATTACTCTCTCGTCCGTTTTTTCTCAGAAAAAAACACTCGTCTTTTATCAAGTTGAACTATAATAACATAATTAATAGAAATTTATTATAGTTGGGTGGGTGGAGTCGGAAGAGAGAGAGAGAGATTTGGATAAGGATCTCATAGAATAAATAAAGAAATTGTATGTTTCGTTTATTTTTTAATAAAATATTTTTTGAAAAAATTTTTTTGTTTGTGCAGTTAAAAATAGTTTCGAAAAATAGTTTCTATCCTGAAACTACCGGACTTCGGTTGGAAAGTTGCAAACCGTTTTACAAAGAAGATGAACACCGAAATATATTTTTTAAAGAAATTATCGTTGAAAATATTTAATTCGAAACAAATGAAATCGTAAATTTTAAAAATCTAGAATTCAAGCTGTTTTTTTTTTTTTTTTATCAAACAACACGAAAAGTGTTACCTCTTTAAATGAGTTATTTTATCAACACAATAAAAACATCAAAAATAAAAATCCTTCAAAAGACTTATTTTTTATTTTTGCATAAAATCAAAAGACAACTTCAAATTTAAAGCTATTATAAAATAAAGCATAAAAACATAATAAAAATATACTCAATTTTTCTGATGACATATTTTTAATAGATGATATTTTTTAAACCATTTGATTAAAAAAGGCTTAAATTTTTATAATTTTTGAAAATCCTGATGGAGATATTTCTGCGGTAGGGTGTAGGGCAACTGGCATGTCAAATGTCCAAAAGAGTGTCGACCTCACTCACATGGGTTTGTGCTTTCCAGCCTTTTCCCTTCACCTTTATGCAGCCGTCGCAATGGACCTTTATTCATGTGACTATGGGTTTTCCGTTTTCACTTTTCAGCGCAAGATAATTTAAAAATTAAAAAACGAGATATAGAAAAACAAAAACATGCTATAAAAACCAACGGTTTCATACATCACACTGCAACGTAGTGGAGCTTTTTTTTTTTTTTTGCTTTGATCAAAATCTTAACGAATATGAATATCTTCTGGGTAACGCTTATTAAATAAATATCTCAACATCCAAAAGGGATAAGATTACAGGTTTTCCATTGATTTGACATTGTTTAAGTTAATTACCTATAGTCTTCAATATGGTCATCTCAATCCATGCAAGAAAGGGAAAGAAAGAAAGACAAATGACCGAAAAATTGGAATAAAGAGAAAATTTGAATTATTTTTATATCTTTTTTATTATTTGGGGATACGGTTCTACGGAGGAGTAAAAATTATGCATTTTTATCATTTTGACTCTTCAAAATTTGAATTTCTCTACAATTCCAATTTTTAGTATTATTATTATTTATGAATTCTCATGGTTAGTTCTGCAAAAAATAAGGGGTGTAGCATACCCACTTGATTTACCAATCCATGATCACGAGAAAAAAACCATGTTGCTTTCGGACATGGCATTGACAAACTCTTTATTTTCATGACTGATGGAACATCCACGGCCTACGGGTTTCCCTACCTCAACAGGAATCTACATGGAACTATAAGGTGCATTTCTATTCCAAGCATAGAAGAAAAAAAAAAAGCGACAGGAAACTTCAACCTGAAAAAACAAAATTGGAAAATGTGGCTTTGGAACAGTCCGTAAGGGATTGTTGACAAATAATGATGCAGCTGTCAAGAGAGTCTCAGGTTCATGCAATTGTGGAGCCAGACTATACATATTGGGGATGTCACCAAAATTTTTTTTAAGGTCTTAAAAATTTTTCACCCTAAAAGTTTGATAATTCACACAAAAATTAAGATTAAATGCATAAAATTAACTTTTGAGTGTCAAAGAGAACAAAGTTTGAAAGAGACGAGAAGAGAAAGGAAGAGAACTAAAAAAAAAAAAACATGAGAAAGGGAGGAAAAAATAAACTTTTTTTTAATAGATTGGGGCCAAGGAGCAGGAAAAAAGAAAAAAAAAACTTGAAGGCTATGTCGTGCAACAAAAAAGCAACAAAGCAGGGAAGAAGAAAAAAAAAATTAACAAAACAGTTGGGGGTGCCACGGCACCCCCAACCACCAACGTGTTCCGCCATTGGGTTCACGTTAAGGCAACCAAGAATTTTACATAGCTGATTTTTTTTTTTTTTAAAAAGAAGTTATTTTTCACAGAAGGGGTTGTTGTCTCAACGGATTTTTTCATGAGGTATCCTAAAATTAATCTTTGTTACAAACCACAGAAGGGATGGCAAACTTTTCCACTTTCTTTTTCTTCAGTCATTTTCCATCAATTTTCCCTGAAAATATTTTTAGAGAAGTCATTTTTCTTAAAAATGTTTTATGCCGAAAACATTTTACGGTGTTTACTGTGCGTACGGAAAATCACAAAATTTATATATATTCATTAAATCATATTAAACTCTAAATTTACGGGTAAGTTCTGGGACTTGCCTGGGACTTAACCAAGACCCTTCAGGACTTGACCAAGATCTATCCGAAACTTTAACGGGACCCTGCCCGAGACATGACTGGCAGCTGTCCAAGACCCGCTTGGGACTTGCTCAGGAATTGACTGGAATCAACCCGAGACTTTATTGGGACATGTTCAAGATCTACTCGGGACTTGTCCGGGACCAGGCTAGGACTCGTCCGGGACTTAACTAGGACCCGCTTGGGACTTGACCGGGACTTGCTTGGGACTTGACCGGGACCCGCTCGAGACCTGTCCGGGACTTGACAGGGACCCGCTTGGGACTTGTCTAGGACCTGCCTGGGACTTAATCGGGACTCGCCTGGGACTTGTCCGGGACCCGCCTAGGATCCACTTGGGACCCGCTCGGGACTTGGTGGGTTAAGTCCGACAGGTCCTGATCAAGTCTCAGGAGGGTCCAGGGCAGGTCCCGGGTAGGTCTTGGTCAAGTCACAAGCGGGTCTCGGTTGGGTCCTGGTCAAGTCCCGAGCAAGTCCCAAGCAGGTCCTAGGCGGGTCTTGGTTGGATCGCAGGTGGGTCCAGGACAAGTCCCGGGCAGTAAAAATTTTCTTATTGAGACTTTTCCGCCCGAAGAAAAGTCCTTCATTCTTTTCTTATCTTTTTGCGTGTGGAAATTGTCTTCCCTTTCCTCAAAAACGGACTTTGAAAAGAATACACACAAGATACTGGACATGCATCACCTGACTTGACAGTAAAATGGATTTAAAAAATAATTTTTATATTTTATGGTATATATTTCAATGTAAAATAATAATCAACAAAAAATATTTTTTTTTAGCTTACTAGAAAGACAAAGGTAAAAAGTTCATTGAAATCATCTCAGATATTTAAGTGAAAAAAAAGGAAGAAGAAGAATGACAAAGTATATGCAAGGGAAAAGTGAGTATATCGCATAATTTTGAGTTTGCACAATTTGAAAATGTGATTTTTAAAGCATATGGTTAAACATTTATTAAAATCATGTAAACTTATAATTTCACATGAACTTAAAGTTAATATGTTGTCAATTAAAATAATTTTTAGAATAAAGTAAATTTCATTTTGTGCAAATATTTTTGTATGCAATGAATTATTTGTTGCTCAACACAAAATATGCCAATTGTTGAAATTAAATGTCTTGCAGCAAAAATGACTTCTACTTATCATTAGAAAAAATAATAATAATTAAGCGTAAGAACTTCAAGGGAGAAGAAATATTTTTAAATAAAAAAATAGAAAAATTAAAAATTTAATTAGTTATTATTTAAATATAAAAAAGAACCATCTAAATTTGTGGGCTTAGGCCTCAAATTCTATTTAGCTAGCCTTAGTACGCTTAACAGTGCTCCATTTTCAATTAGGGCCCAAAAATACAACGGCTTATTGGAAGGTATTAGTACACTACAAAAAAATAGAGGTTTGGTGATGGTTTTTTTGTGATAGTTTAGAGCTAAAAATCGTCACTGCAAAGGTAGTGACGGTTTTAAATGGTAGCTAAACAATGGTAGGGAAATGAGAGAAAGTGTCGGTTTAGGCAAAACTGACACTACTTAGTGTCTATTTGTTCAAACCGATACCTTTTAAAAAGTGTTGGTTTAAAAACCATCACCTTCAAAAAGATGTTAGTTTTTTTAAAAACCATCACCTTTTAAAATGTGTCTATTTTTTAAAACAAAACCATCACTAATTAAAAGGTGTCGGTTTTTTTTAAAAAATTGACACTATTTTTAAATATATATTTCTTTTCCGATTTTTTTGTTTCCAATTTTTTTCCTAGCTTCTTGCACAATGCAAGAAGCTAGCCAATTGTCCATCTTAAACATAATTAGAATTTTATAAACACAAAATTTTCAGTCATTTTGTTCTAAGTTCATACATTCCATCGTTTCTCTGTTTCTCAGTACCCAATAAACAATTAAAACAAAAATCCAAACAAAAATAGGAAGAAAATAAAGAACTTCACTAGCTTAATGCAATTAAAACAATAAATCCTCCAATTTAAGAGATTGCCAAGATGATCCAATTATCTCATGTCCCTGACATTTAGGAGTCTCAAAGAAAATCTATATACTTCTTGAGGGGAGGTACAACATAATTGCACAAGAAGATGAAAAAGTTCACTTGCAATATATAATTCAGTAGGTAGAAAATACAAAAGGGAATTCTCAGCTTCACAATAGCTGTTGGTATTATTGAACAAGATTTTGCAAATTATTGAACAAGATTTTTACTGTTCATGTGCAATCCCTTGAAATGTTGTGCACACAGCCACTTCAATTTAAAAACTATGCACAGTATTAGGGGTGTTAACTTGGTCCAATTTTTTGGTTTTTGGCCAAACTCGAGACTGAAACTGGGATACCCGATTCTTGGTTTTGGGAAATTGGAATCGAGAACGGGTCTGTTAATCGGGGTTCGATTACCGGCGGTTCAGTTTGTACTCGACTACGATAACGTATTTTTTAAAACAAAAATTTTGGCTTATTATAGGTATTGGGCCTAAAATAAGCCCATTTTTTTTGTGCAAACAATTGGCCCATTTATAAAAAAATTATTAGCTTTTTTGTTCAATATGTTTTTAAATTTTTGTCTAATTTGTCTTTTTGTCAATTTTTACCATCATTTATCTCTTTTAATTGTTTAATAATCACCTTGTAATTAATGAAGGCTTCCTTTTCCTGAACTTTTTTTTTAATTTATTTATGAATAAGCATTGAGAACCTTCATTAACAAGCAAACCAAATTGGTTCTTTTGTATATTACTCTAAGCAGTGGCGGAGCCACAGCAGCCCTTGGGGGTGCCAAAGACTTTAATTTTTTTTTTCCTACCAATGTGACTTATGGCAAAAAAAAAAATCTTTCTAATACTGGTACTTAAATACAATGAGGAATTGAGCTTAGAATTGTGTCAAATTCTTCAATTAAATGTTTAAATTTTAATAACAAATATTTTCAATATTTAATAACCAAAATATCCAAATTACAAGACCATTTAGATTAAGAATTGTGTTGGCAAGAAAGAAAAGAAGAAAGTGAAAGTGAAAGTTCTAATCTAAGTGATCTTGTAATTTAGATATTTTGGTTATTAAATATTGAAAATATTGGTTGTTAGAATTTAAACATTTAATTAGAAAATTTAACACAATTCTAGGCTTAATTCCTCATTGAATTTAAGTACTAGTATTAGAAAAAAAAAATTAAAAAGTGCCCATTCATTACATGATGCAAAAAAAAAAAAATTCAACGGCACCTACGATATAAAATGTCTGGCTCCACTCTAAGTAATGACTAATGATATATATATAAAATATTTTAAAAAATTATTATTATATACATATGCACCTGGTTCCGGTTTCCCAATTTTAACCAGGTGCTAAAAATCAAGACCGGAACCGAGGTCCCTGGTTTTTGGTTTTTTTACAGCCGGCACCGAAACCAGCTCCATAGTTTCCCGGTTTTGGTTCCCGTTTTTTGGTTTTTTTTTTCTTACACCCCTACACAATATCTTATTTTTCTTCTTCTTTTAATTTTTAATTTATATATATATTTTTATTTTTATGAATAAGTAAGCACGTAGAGTTATGTGACACTTGCATTCAAGCGGTGTTTCATAAGCACGTTGCATCTGCAAATAAATCAATTAATTACGATTTGGAATGAGATTTCTCTTTCTTTTTTCATTCTTTGTTTTCTGTCATTTAAAACCATATATATATTTTATCAATTTATTTGTGTCGCATTCAATGATAAATGTTTATGCATAAAAAGTTAAATTATTTTATTACAACTAATGGCTAGGATTTTAAGATCTCTATATCAATTCTAGAATTAGCATATGAAATATAGAGGATGCAAAGATATACTATTATGTTAAAGCATATACAATTATTAGCCAATTAACTCAATTATTGAATTTTTATGTTGTCAAACAGAGGATCAATGATTTAATTAAGGGCCCATTTAATATGTTCAAGTGTGAGAAGCTTCTGAGGTTTAGTTTTTTCTGTGGAAGGGTGGTTCATGGCAGGTTGGGGTGTCTTGCAAGGCGGGATTAAACCTCGCATGTGGTAGATGAGAAAAAAGAGTGGGGGACATGGTTGAGGGTGGAGGTGCGTAGACCCACTTTTTCGAATAACGGTGGGGCGCAGGCTGGTCGTTCCAGAACGGCGGAGGAGCATGGCCCGGAGGAAAGTGGGCCGGTGGGGCGGCAGTTTGATGGTCGTAGTTCCTCATTTGTCGGTTAGTTGTCACCCATTCCACAAATACATGGTGCTGATGGTGGGGCTGGTTTGGGGTTCTCGGGATTGTGTGGTGAAGTGGAGTTACAAAATGCGGTTAAGTGTAGTGGGAGCAAACTGCAAGTTAGCACACGTAACGGAAAGGAAGCTGTCACACCACGTTCTGCTGTTAGCCACAACCACATTGATCCACTGGTGCCAGAAATAGGCGAGCATGATTCTATGAATAAGGGAGGCATGCATGAGGGTCAGCATGTGGACCCCATAACTGGCGAGGGTGTGCAGACGGTTTCTTTGCTGGTGGGGGCCACGTCGTCTAATGTGCACACTTCTCATGCAATTTTTGTGGAGAGTTTAAGGGGTATGCAGATAGTTCCACCCTTGCATAAAGCAGTTTCGCCCCACGTGCACATTCTTAGTGTACCACGTTCGGAGAACGTGGAACAAGGGCCTCCTAGCTACTGTGTTGATGCCATGGATTCTACTGGAGGTGCTGCAATTGAGCTTCCACAGCAGGGGTTGGGTAGTTTAAGGTCGTGGAAGAGGCATGCTCGGGTCAATAAGCCTACATGTGTTGTTACACTTGCGGGTCAGTCTATTGTCAAGAAGCTGAATGCAATGAGGAAATTGGAAGGGAAGCAAGGGGTGGCAGCTGGTAAGAAAAGCAGGAAGTCAGATGCTGAGTCTTATCAAACATCACCAATACCGGCAAAGGCTGCTCAACAACCCTGCCAAGCATTATGAATATCTTAAGTTGGAACTGTCAGAATTGAGAGCTCGAAAAGTTCGCAACCTTCATCTTTGGTGAAGGAGAATAATCCCAACATTTTGTTTCTTATGGAGACAAAGTGTAAGAAAAGTAGGTTGGAGTATCTTCATGTTAAACTAGGGTATGAGGGTCTTTTTGTGGTGGATTCTGTGGGGCATAGTGGTGGTCTTGCCCTTTTTTGGAAGGATGATATTCAACTGGAAATACATAATTTTTCTAAACGACACATAAATTCCATAATCAAGCAGGTAGATGGTGACAGTGTTTGGAAATTAACCAGCTTCTATGGTCATCCAGATTGGACGAAAAGACACGAGTCTTAGGCTCTTTTGCGCCATTTGCAGCTGTTTCATCCAATTCCGTGGCTGGTAATTGGGGACTTTAACGAGATTGTTTCACAAAACGAGAAGTTTGAGGCTATTATGACTAGAGAGACTCAAATGGGTGCTTTTCGGGAAGCTTTTCAAGACTGCACATTAACTGACTTGGGCTTCAGAGGGTCCTTGTATACATGGACTAATTGTAGGGAGGGGGCTGATTTTACGAAAGAACGGCTTGATCGGGTTGTGGCGAACCGGGCATGGTGTGCATTGAATCAATTTTCAAAAGTATGGGTTCTTGCAGCAAGATCTTCAGACCATAAACCGATTTGTTTACGCATGGGTGGGGGTGATGAGAGGGATGTAGTGCACTCTAAAAGATTTAAAATAAAAGCCTCCTGGATGATAGATGAAGACTATAAGCATGTTGTGGATGAAGCTTGGGTTAGTGGTGGGTTGGGTGGCTCCACGATGTAGATGGTGAGGCAAAAGTTAGCTAGTTGCCAAGCTGACTTATCCTCTTGGAGTTCGCGTAAATTCGGATATGCTTCTAAGAAACTCAAGGTAAAAACAAAAGTTAGAGTGAAGATATTAAAGTATTAAAGCAAGAGATCGATTTTATACTGGAGCAGGAGGACCTTATGTGGAAGCAAAGAGCAAAACAGAACCGGTACCAACATGGGGATAGGAACACCCCTTTCTTCCATGCGTGGGAAAACCATAGGCGGAAAATCAATCGGATCAAGCAAGTGGTGGATGAGAATGGGGTCACTTGGAAGATGCCACAAGAAATCGGTGCTGCATTTGTTAGTTTCTATACATCATTATTTACGGGCGGGAATGTCCAAGGAGTGCATGAATGTTTGGCGGTATGGATGGTGAGGAGGAGATGAATGCTATGCTTAGTAGACCTTACTTCATCAAATGCATCCTTGAAACCGGCTTTTCGTGTTTCTATCAAAATTCAACAGTGCGAGAGAGAGGTATGTCCGTAGTTCTTGATTTCCTGAATTGTGATGTTTTTTATGAGGAGATAAATGCCACTAATATAGCCTTAATTTCGAAAGTTAGCAATCCGACTAGAATTACTGAATTCAGGCCGATTAGTCTTTATAATGTTATTTACAAACTAATTGCCAAAGTGTTAGCTAACCGTTTGAAGAAAGTATTACTGCTTATCATTTCACCTACCCAGAGTGCCTTTGTCCCTGGTAGGCTTATTACGGATAACATTTTGCTGGCTTTTGAAGCATTACATACTATGGATGAGAGAATGAAGGGGCGTGAGGGCTATGTGGCGCTAAGCTCATATGAGCAAAGCCTATGATAGGTGGAGGATTTTGTGATGATGCGAAAGATTGGTTTTAATGAACGGTGGATTAACTTGACTATGACTTGTGTGCGGACTGTCTCTTATTCGATGGTAGTTCATAGGCAACCTTATGGTAAAATCACACCTACTCGGGGTTTAAGGCAGAGGGATCCACTTTCTCCTTACTTTTTTATATTATGTGCGGAAGGGCTTAGTTTTTTGCTACAAAAGGTGGAGAGGGAAAGAAGAATCACAAGTCTCCCGGTTACTAGGGGGCACTCGCTTAAATCATTTGTTTTTTACTGATGACAGCCTCTTGTTCTGTAAAGCGAATATGATTGAGTGGGTGCATATCCAAGAAATTTTGGATATTTATGAGCGGGCATCCAGTCAGAAATTGAACAAGTCCAAGACTTCTATCTTTTTTAGCAGGAATACACATGGACACGGCTTATCTTCTATCTTTGGCAAGGGTTTCCTCTACTCAGTGCTATGAGAAGTATCTAGGTCTCCCAGCACTAATTGGCACATCAAAGGTGAGCGCTTTCTCTGATATAAAAGGGAGGATTTGGAATAGGATTTGTGGGTGGAAGGAAAAATTTCTCTCTCAGGTAGGGAAATAAATTATGCTAAAAGCAGTTATCCAAGCAATCGTTATTTATTCTATGAGTGTATTCCTCCTACCTAAAACTCTTTGTTATGACATTAATTCTATGATGTCGAAGTTTTGGTGGGGACATAAAGAGAATGACACTAAGATGGTTTGGATGAGCTGGGAAAGGCTTGGAAGGACAAATGAGAGAGGAGGTATTGATAAGTGCTTAAATATTCATATTTAAGCCCCTTAATTTATATTTGTTACGCCTTTAGTTTATGTTATTTTGTCTATTTTATTTCCTTTTTGTGTTTTTTGTGTTTTTTGTAGGTCATAGAAGAAAATGAAGCGTTTCTAGAAATGTTCCAAGCTTAAAGGGCAAATTGGGAAGATCTAGAAGATGTGGAAAGGATTAAATCGGAATTTATCAAATTGAAGTAAAAATCGGATTAAATTTGGATCCTGAACATGTCTCGGTATTTTGGCCATAACTTTCAGTTCAAATATCGGATTGAGGTGATTCCAACGGCATTGGAAAGATAACTCAAAATTATACAAATCATTGTGAAATACCATTTTCCTAATTCGCCCTGCAAGATAGGGAGCCCAATTCTGGACGAATCCTTCTCCGATTTGTAATAGGATTGTCTCCTAATTTGTCTAGGAGATGAAATTCGAATCTTAGGTTTACTAGTGTTTCTAGGACTCTCTTAAAGCCTATAAATAGACCTCTAAGCCTCACAATTAGAGACACAATTCGAGAGACGATTTTTGGGAGAAGAATTGGCGACTTTCAAGGAGCAATTTTCCGGTTTATTCTTTTCCTTTATTTATTTTATGAAGATGATTAGCATCAATTTCATGTGTAACTAAACCTTTTAGTAGGGCTAGATTGAAGCCCTGATCATGTTTGTATTTTAATTCAATATTGGCACCTTTGCGATAATTGCATGATAGTATTTAACTTGATTAATACTGTTTCATGAATTCCTCATGTGTTCACCTGATCAACATATGCATGTGGTATGGATTTGTTAGTTGGAGTCCCTGGGTTTAACATTAGTAACAAAAGCAATCCACGCGGTTCTTGGGTTAATCAACATGGGAAACCGAGTATACACCATGCCCTAGGTCTCATGTGGTAGTTCATATGCTTTCTTAAAGAACAACTTAGTATATGCCATGCTAAATCCTTTAGGAAAGAAAAGAATTAGAGTATACACCATGCCTAATTGCTGTTTAGGGAAACCAATAGCTTAAGGAGTATACACCATGCCCTTAGGTTGGCAACCATTAAATATTGATCATGTAATTAAAGCATTGGCATATTGATTTATTGTATAAGCATGATTAGCGGTGGAAATCAAAGCCCTACCTCTTCCTTATTGCTTAATCAAAATTAATTTTTATCTCTTTTACTTTATATTGCAAATTTAATTTTAAGCATAATTTACCAATCCCTGTGGGATCGATCTTGCACTTACACTCTTTACTACATTTTTGACCTTGTGCACTTGAAAGTAAAACTGCGATTATTTGCTTATTAATTTAGGTAGATAATTTCACAACAGGTATGGGGTTCAGAGATTTGGAAAGCTTCAATCTAGCTCTCTTAGCTAAACAGGGGTGGCGGCTAATACACAATTCAAATTCTTTGGTCTCCCGAGTTTTCAAGGAAAAATACTATCCTAATGGCTCTTTTCAAGCATCCACTTTAGGAAGGAGACCTTCATATGCTTGGAGGAGTATTTGGGCATCTAGGAGGCTGTTACAAGAAGGTATGAGGTGGAGAGTGGATGATGGGAAGTCCATTAGAATTTGGCATGATAGGTGGCTCCCCTCTCCAACTACTTATGCAGTCCAATCGCCGGTTACAATTTTGGGGGAGGATGCTAGGGTGTCTTCTCTGATTGATGATGACAGCCAATGGTGGAACAAAGAGTTGGTCTATAGTATTTTCAATAAAGAAGAAGCTGACATGATCTGTAGTATGCCCATCTGTCCTCGACAGCAAGGTGATCGTATGGTGTGGGCTAGTTCTTGGTAGGGAGATTTTAGTGTGAAGAGTGCCTACCACTTTGCTAAGTCTTCCATAGAGAGTAGTGCAGGTAGCAGTTCCACGGGTACAAGTGATCAAACTTGGAAGGATATATGGCGGGTATGGGGACCTCAAGTCTTAAATTCTTTTCTCTGGAAGGCTTGTGCTAATGTTCTACCCACGAAGGCAAATTTGTACAGAAGAGGTGTGATTGAAGATGCCCTGTGCCCCATCTGTTGTAAGGAGCCCGAAATTGTATGCCATGTTCTGTGGAATTGCCCAGCAGCGTCAGATGTGTGGCTGGAATTCCCCTCACGAATTCAAAAAAGTGTTGTCACGGAGGATTCCTTCCTGAATATTTTTCAGCAGTTGCAGGGCAAATTTGACATGGAAGATTTACAATTCATAGCTATTACGGCAAGGCTTATCTGGCTTCGGCGCAATGATGTAGTGTTTGGTGGAGAGTTTTTGGCCCCTTCGATTGTAGTTCGCAGAGCAAAGGACCAGTAAGATGCATCTAATTCAGCTGATCAAGTTCGAAGGGATACTCTGTTTAAAGCTACTGTCGTGACTGAAGGTGTTTGGAAGCCTCCGGTGCAGGGTTCAGTCAAAGCGAATTGGGATGTGGTGGTTTATTGAGAAAGAGGGAAGATTGGTGTTGGCGTGGTCATTCGTGACTCTGGAGGAATTGTGGTAGCTGCTTTTTGTTGTGTCTTATTCGCTTCACTAGACCCTGCATCTGCGGAAGCCTATGGTGCTTGGAAGTTGGCTGAGTTTTGCTCACGACGTGGTTTCCGCAAAATTGAGGTGGAAGGCGATGCCCTAGAGGTTATCCAAGCTCTGCGTAACGAATCTGTGTGTCTGAGGAGTTACGGACATCTGGTTGAAGGGGTGAAGATGCTGCTTACTTCGGCTGGGCAATGGGAGGCAAAACATGTTAGACGCACTGGCAACGAGGCTGCCCACTTATTAGCCAGATTTGCTTTTACTTCTAATTTAGAGCAATCCTGGTTTCTGGAATGTCCCACATGTATCCAAGAAATTGTTCTTGTTGAGCAAGTTCGATGCTAAATAGTATAAGATTGGATTCTCATTAAAAAAAAAAAAAAAGATTTAATTAGGGGCCCATTTAATATGAAAATGACTATTAATCCATTAAAAAAAGAAAAATATAAATTGGTAGCCAGGAATGCTAGTGAGATATTCCTCTTCGCACTAACAAAGAGTGGTGGCTGCACAAGGGTATAATTATAAAAGTCGTGGGATTCTTCGTGGGGGTAATCAATTCGAATCATTCCAATTAATCTACGTAGCACTATATAAGTCACCATCTTATGATGAATATATATACCAGTAGCCGGCCACCATGCAAGTTTTCCGCTCTCCACCCACTCTTGTGAGTGCTCCCCTCATGCCTGATCCCACTAAGTCGCTAAAAGAGAGGAATCAGATAAGAAGAGAAAGAAGAAAAAGAAAGCATCCCTACTCATGTTGATGGCTCTTCCCACGCCCAGCCCCTTTTGAAATCGATGTCGATCAACACTGCCACTACACCATATGCTAATGGATACTTACAGTTGTTGTAGATTTAAGAATTTAATTTTTAACAAATGTAGTTAAATATTTAATGAAATAGTGTATCTTTTAAAACCCACCGCTTTGTTTGTGATTTGAACCAGTATTTTTGTCATGCAACTCTTCTTAAAACCTTTGACTTTCGTTTTTAGTAATGAAATTAATATTTATATCTCATTTAATTCTTGTTTTGAATTTCCGTCTTGAAACTATGTAATTAATTTGTTTAGCCCTAAAATATATATTTCCTAAATTATCTTAAAATTTGAGAAATGTTACAAATATTTTTAACTGTAAGTAATGAAATTAATATTTACATCTTATTTAATTCTTGTTTTGAATTTCCGTCTTGAAACTATGTAATTAATTTGGTTAGCCCTAAAATATATATTTCCTAAATTATCTTAAAATTTGAGAAATGTTACAAGTATTTTTAACTGTAAGTATTTCATAATACTTCCTTAAAATTATTATTACTTTATTTACATACAAGAGTAATGGTTGGTGATTTTAAAGGATGAAAGAGGATTACGCCTCCACTAATTATAAGCAGCTTCTCCGATCCTCTTGATTCACTTTGTCAAATCTCGATCTCTCTCTGCATAATGGCAATCCCAAGCAACAATTATGCATGTAAAATATCCCAATCGAAGTTCTCCCCTCCCTTTCTTTCCTTCTTGCTCTACAGCTGCCTCATCATCATCTCTATCGCTAGTCAATCATAATTATTATTTTGTTGACGGATCATTCCTCAAAATGTCAATCATAATTAGTAAGCGCACACTCTCTATTACGGTCTGGATTTTTTTTTTTTAATTTCTTTTATTTTTGTCGTAAGGAGTACTACAATTTTGGGTTTCGTTGTGCAGCTGTGGTATACGCGCGGCTCACCACGTCTCCCACACACAGCTTGTTCGGAAGCAATTCTGATGCCATCAGTATAATATTTTGCACGGATTTGTTGGCTGGATTTTCCAGCAAGACTCTCTAAGAACAACGTAAACACAAGAGAATAAGAACAACTTGCTGCAGAATATGAGTAAAAACAAAAGAAAAAATAGAAAACAGGGAGAAGAAAAGTTTTTTTTTTTTTTCTGTAAAGTGACTCTTGGGTCTTTTTTTCTTTTCTTCTTCTTCTTCTTACATTCTTAAATTTTCTGCAGCTACACCATATAAAAGACAAGAGAAGCCTTTATAAAAAGAGATATAGAACCACATGTGACTTCACAACAAACACACATTTTCACCTACTACAAATTAGAGTTTAATAAACATAACCAAAGTAAAAGTTGACATGTCAAAACACATTAATTTGTAACATTGTCCCTCTTAATGTATTGTTTTTGAACTCCTAGTCCTTCTTTGAATTGTTGGAATTTTTCATTTGGCAGTGCTTTGGTGAAAATGTCTGCTACTTGCTCCTTTGACTTGCAAAATTTTAGCTCCACTTCACATTCTTCAATAGTTTCTCCAATAAAATGATGCTTAATTGTAATATGTCTGGTCCTACTATGATAAACTGGATTCTTTGTCATTGCTATGACTGATTTGTTATCACAATACAAGTGTATAGCCTTTTCTTGAACCTCGCCAATATCTTCAAGTATTCTTCTCAACCAAATTGCTTAAGATGTGGCTAATGCTATTGAAACATATTTAGCTTTTGTTCGAAAATTGAGCAATTGATTGTTGCTTCTTTGAGGACCAAATAGACACACCTGATCCAAGTGAAAATGAATAACCTAAGGTGCTTTTCATATCATTAACACAGCTACCCCAATCACTATGACAAAAGTCAAGCAACTTCACCATGAAATTTTTGCAATACCTTATTCCATAACTTATGGTACCTTGAATGTATCTAAGCACTCTTTTTGCTTCTGCAAAATAAAAATAGCTTGGAAAATGCATGAACCTTGATAGCAAACTTGTTGCAAACATAACATCAGGCATTGTAGTAGTGAGATATAGCAAGTTTCCAACCAAACTTCTATAAAGAGTAGCATCCACATTTTTTCCTTCATCTTTCTTCTTTAATTTTTCATTTACAACAAGTGGTGTAGCCATTGGTTCTGAGTCATAGAGGTCTCCCTTTCCTATCGTACACATCTTTGTATTTACATTTTAAAATTCATTAGAGATTATGATGCATTTCTCACAAGTTTGCTAGGATGGCAAAATTGACCTCCATATATCACCAAATTTTGCCTAGGCCACAACCTGCCAGAGTTCAACCTCCAATTAGTGATTATTGTAACACCAATGTGAGTGAACAATAACTCACACTGGTGTTAAAAAAATATAAAATATTATTTTTAAAAATGAATAATAATTTTTTAAAAAAATAATATTTTTTTAACATCGACGTGAGTTATTGTTCACTCATACCGGTGTTACAATAATCGCTACTCTCAACCTCCTCATCATCTAATTTATATTCCATATCTGGCACAATGTGAATAAAATACCCACCCCGTGCAACTCTTTTGTATTTCCTCCTACACATGTCATGCATCTCTTGCCTTGCCGCGGGACAACTCCACAAAATATGTTCTTTATTCTGTCTCTAACTCACATTTTTGGTATAATGAGTCCGTGACTATCTTTCTTTTGACCAAATTATCCTTTGGAACCTTAAATTTCTAAATAATGAGCCTAAAAACCCTTAATAATAGAGATCAGGATAAAAGTCCTCAATGATGGATATTAGAACCACTACAGTAACATTAACCAAATAGAAATTCCGCAATAATATAAATAAATAGCTTATGACATAATATTCTTCAAATACAAATTAAGTCAATGGTAGGAATCAAAGCGTCCCTTTGGGACCAGCCGCTCTGGAGCGACAGTAAAACAATTTCGGAGAAGCATCTTCCATTTTGGAAGGATCTCGAAAGAGATGATCTAATGCTAAGACTTGAATTAAGTGGACGATAATATATCTGAACCTCATCATACTTGGCTCATTGCAAAAAATTTCCCACTGCCTCCCGTAGGAGTCTGAGTATATCAATTAGCTTGTAATTGATTAATTTTTTTTTTTAATAAAAAAAAAGAAGACTAATTGATTAAAGGATAAAGGGAGGAATTTCCTTCAAGATTTTTTAATAAATGACAAAGTTGGAATAAATTTTATTAAATATAGATATCTCACATTATTAAAAAAAAGAGATATATACGTCACTTTTCTGTACAAATTGTAATTGAAATTTCTCCAACCTAGTTTAAAAACTGTTGATTAAAATTCATCAT
The DNA here is from genome assembly GCA_013348765.1 of Carpinus viminea. NCBI lineage: Eukaryota > Viridiplantae > Streptophyta > Magnoliopsida > Fagales > Betulaceae > Carpinus > Carpinus viminea. Next base: position 35,688,934 of record CP054671.1, on the reverse strand, counting down.
CAATGCATCATTTAAAATTAATTAAGAGGTATACTTTTAATTGCAAACCTTTTTTTTAGGGGGTGGGGGGTTATTTAGAAAGAGAAGAAGAAATGAATTCGAAATGGTTACAAAAATCTTTAAAGCATAGTGAAAAGATGGACTTCTGACTGTGGTTAACAACTTTTCACCAAAAAATTCCTCGGAAAGGAGCTCAATTTTACCAATATAATAATTTCATCTTAATAGTCTTTACAACGTCATTTACAAATGATTGCAAAATACCTGCCTAATTAATTGAAACAATCATTTTTCGCAAGGAAAAAAGACGAAGGCAACTCAAATCTATAAATATTGAAAAGCTTTTGAACAATGGAGCTTTTTAATCGTTTTTCGCGAGAGTTGTGGTATTCACAAGGCCTAAAAAAAATTTGTTAGTTTAGGAGTTCTCTCCCAATTACTCGTCAGGGACAGGAAGGAATAAGTTAGTAAAGGTGGCCAAGTCATTAATAAGAATGATCCATATTTTCATCAATAATAAATTCTAAAGGTGAAACCAGAAACCAGGCATCTTTAACCGCCATTCAAAATGTAATGAATTTTAAAAATGTAAATACAAAGAGGCGTACTCCTGTTTTTGTTTGTTTATTATCTTTTTGGGCGTGACGAAAAAACTATTCATGTAGAATATTCAAAGTGCTTCGGATGCCCCTCTCCTAGGCGTCGAGTTTAGCCGAACTCGCCGAGCCTATCTGATAACGAGTCAAGCCGATGAGTTTTGCGATGTAGAGCCGAGCTCGAGCGAGCTCACGAGCCGCTCGGCTAATTTGCAAGCCTAATTTTTCCTACAATTTAAATAAATTTATATTAACTATAAACTTAAAAGATAATTTATATACTTGTTAATTTTATAATTTATATAGTATAATTATTATATACTATTATATATATAATATAACATTTAAGTTTGTATTATTGAATATAATGTCAATTGTCATTTGTCACATCCTAAAGAGTAACGTACATTGATTAAGTGCACATTGTTGACTAACTTTCTAATTGTCACCTATGTTTTTTAATTGCTTAGATTCTTAGAGCCTAGTTACTAAATTTGAGATTATTTTAATATTCATATCAAGTAATGATATAATTTATCTCTATATTTTACTTGATACTTGTTAGTTGTTAGTTGTTATTTGTTAATGTTAAGTTAGTATATGATGTATATCATATATTGTAGATAATAAACATATCATATATAAATATATATATATTATAATTTATTAATTTATAAGTATAAAACTAAGTTAAACTAATTTAATTTTATACAATTAATTAATATAACATTTAAGTTTGTATTATTGTATATAATGTCAATTGTTATTTGTCACACTCTAAAAAGATACATTAAGGTCATTTAAGTTTGTATACATTAATGTGATTATAATTTTATAAATAGTAAGATAATCGTTATAATCGCTAGTGGTTGTTAAGGTTATTGGGTTTAATAACCGTAACCGCTAACCGCTTTTTATATAATATATTTTGATAATTATAATTATAATAATATTTATAGATATAACTTAATCAATTGATTATTAATGATTAAATCACATTTTTGTTTTCAATAATTAAATCACAAATTGAGTATTAATATATTATTACTATAATTTATATGATTATATCACATGATCAATTGATCATTAAATCATTCGATTATATAATAACAAATTATATATATATAATATGACATAATTCATAAGTCATAAGTTTACAAGTTAATCATATGATTCATATTATTCATGTATAATGATAGTATGGTACTTACAATTAAATTAAATAATGTGTTACCTATAACCACAATTGAATCAAGGCATTATTAGATACTTTATACTTAGAAAACATATATCACATTATCTTAGATTTTTAGATCTAAGATAATTTTATTATATTAATATAAATTGTGATTTGTGAGATAATATGATTATATAATTTAAGTATGAGTGTATGACCATTAAATCATTAGGAATTTAGGACTTAGGAGTTTGAGCATTATCATTAGATAATAAGTTCAATTAAAAAAAAAAGACTATAAGTAAATATGATAATAATTTAAATCATTAATCATATGATATAATTTAATGAGATCATATGATTATATAATATCAAAGACATAAGTTTGTAATTGAATAAAATATTTTTGAAATTGTATATATTTATATCTTCTAACATTTATTTATTTAATTTTCCATATATATATTGTCTATTTTATATTAATAATAATAAGAATGAATTTCACATCAAAACGACATCAATTTTGAGAGAAAAACGCATTAAGGGTTAGGGTAGGGATTTTTATCTTATTCTCTTCCCCTTCCCTATCTCACTCACTCAGTTGGCCGTCCCTCTCTACAGACTCTACCTCTGGACCGTCTCTCTATCGTCACCTCTTTCTCTCTGACTCTCTCTATCTACTTGATTTTAATGTTTTATTTGTATCATTTAATGTTTTATTTGAACTTTTTTTTTATTTTATTGAACTTTTTTTTATATTTTTTTATATGTTGTGTTGAACTTTGTTTTATATATTTGTGTGTGTGTGTGTTTTTTTTTTTTTTTAAGTTAAGTTAACGGTTATGAACTTATGATTTAATATTTAAGGATTTTTAAAAAATTTTAAAAGGTCAAATATTTTTATTTTTAATATGAGATCTTTTTATAGCAATTTGGCCCAAGAAGACACTAAAAATACAAAAAAAAAAAAAAAACAAATGAGAGTGAAAAATGCTATAGTGTTTAAAAAAATCCCAAAAAGGCCCAAAAGCCCAATTTTAAAAAGCGGTTATAGCGCGGTTAACTGCTTTTACTAACTAACCGCTAATAATCGAATAATCGCTATTCGCTAAATGCTAACTAGCGGATGCTTCATTTAAATTTGTATATATTAATGTGATTATAATTCATAAATAGTAAGAAATACATTAGTTACTTAATTAATAATCATTTAATCTACTTATTTATGAATAAAATTGAGCTCATGAGTCAAGTTCACAAGCCCTTGTCGAGTTTAGTCGGGCGAGCCGAGCTAGACTCATTTGCTAATCAAGCGAACTTGTATAGTAACGAGCTGAGCTAAATAGTATCGAACTCGATTTCGACCCGAGCTTAATCGAACTGAACTCAAACGAGCTATCGAGTGTATCGGCTCATTTGCATACCTGGGCCTCTCCTCATCACTCATTGCCCATGGGTCCGTGGCCACGACTTTTCCGACGAACGCGTCAACCTTTGAATCTATATATCCTCTCTTCCTTTCTTTCTCTCCGCAACAATGTGGAACCGAAGCAAAACACGTCTATGGACCACCCGCTTGCCACGTGTTACACCACTCTACCTAACCTTCTTTCTGTACCACCTGACCAGGATCGTCGCCGGTGGCTCGCCGTCTCCTTATTCCGCGGTTGATAATATTCTCCTCAACTGTGGGTCTTCTGGAAATTCAACTGCTTTAGATGGTCGGACCTGGATTGGAGACCTGAATTCAAAGTTCTCCCCCCTTGAACAGTCACAAAACCAGGCATCTTTAACCGCCATCGCAGTTCAACAATCCCCCTCTGCCGTCCAAGTACCCTATGCCACTGCCCGGATCTCTCTCTCCGCATTCTCCTACGTGTTCCATGTCACCGCCGGCCAAAAATTCATTCGACTATACTTCTACCCGGCTTCGTACCCCAACTTTGACCGTTCTAAAGCCCTCTTCTCTGTCAAAGTTGGTCGTTTTACTCTTCTCAATAACTTTAACGCCTCACTCACAGCAGATGCCGATGATGATCCCGGGGATACCATATTCAGAGAATACTGTGTCAACATCGAGGAGAATCAGAGGTTGAACATAACCTTCACGCCGAGCGTTTCTAATTCATATGCTTTCATCAGCGGAATTGAAATCCTGTCGATGCCTTCCAATCTCTATTATCCTCCGTCTGACAATGAAGGGCTTTTTTTTATCGGCCAGCAAAACCTGTACCACATCGATAACGACTCTGCTCTCGAGATGGTCTACAGAGTAAATATTGGAGGGCGCTCCATCTCACCCGCTGAAGACACTGGCATGTTCCGGGGCTGGAATCAGGACGACAAGTACTTGACACAATATGAAGAACTTGTTCTACCTTTTAACGATACTATTGAACTGAAGTTTACCAAGGTACCTGCGTACGCGGCACCAGAAGAAGTCTATCAGACTGCCCGGACTATGGGGACGAACAAAACTATCAACAAGAGCTACAATCTCACCTGGGAATTCCCCGTAGATTCTGGCTTTTATTATCTCATTAGGCTACACTTCTGCGAGTTTCAACCTGAAATCATTCAGCAACACGACAGAGAGTTCCTTATTTTCATAGCAAATCAAACCGCGGAAAAAGCAGCCGACGTGATAAAATGGAGCGGTGGAAATGGTGTTCCGGTATATAGAGAATACGTCGTTGCGATGTTTGGCAAAGAAGGCGTGAAGAAAATGAAAGTCTCTATCGCACTGCAAGCAAACCCGCAAGACTGGAGGACTCGTTACAGTGATGCGATCTTGAACGGAGTGGAAATCTTTAAAGTAAGCGCCTTTAATGGCAATCTCGCCGGACCCAATCCAGACCCACTTCCGTTGACCCCTCGAACAGTCGTGCCACCAACACCGCCAATGAAGTCGAAGAATAACAGAACAACAATGGCTGTCGTCGTTGGTGGAGTTTCCGGCGTTGTTGTGCTGTCGATTGTCGGGTTCTTGATTTTACGGCGGCGCCAGAGAGCTAGGGATGGTACAACATGGTGGGCTCCAAGTTCTTTCTCTATGACCAAGTCAATGAAGACCCACACGTCATCTCTACCGTCCGCTCTTTCTGTCGTCACGTCCCATTACCTTAGATTAGAGCAAGTCACCGACAACTTTGATGAATGAATCCTGAAGTTTTTTTTTTTAGTGCAATTATCGTTTGGCAGACTGAGATACTCGTGGGCAGTATTGTATGAGTAATCGTAAAATTCTAGCATAGCGTAGCCTTTTAGTATTATTATTATTTTTTATCTCTTTAGTTTATGCAAAATCCTCTTTCACGTCATTACATAGGGCTTATATGTGTTTGTGTGTCTTCTACCAAACATTTGATAAAAACAAAGATATTCGTACTTTATACTTTTTTCTTCTTCTAATTATTCATGTGTCACTAATTATTCATACTTTATACTTAATTAATTCGCTAAGTGATGAGATTAAACGAATTACCAGCACTAATGAAACTAAACATTTAACAATAAAAAATGAGTGGAGAGTAACCCAACACAAGAGGTGACCCCCAACAGTGATGAGACAAAACGTAGCTTGTGGGTTAACATATATATATATATTTGAGTTCTCAAAATGGAAATAGTAAGAAACAATTCAAAATATAAAATATTAAAATATTTATCTCCCATTGAAGAAGGCTTTACCTTGGGTTACCAAAAATCAGCTATATTTCTTAAAGTATAAGAAATCAAAACCCTTCCAAGAAACATGGTTCGAATTGACTTTTTGATTAAATACATTGGGTCCAAAAAAAAAAAAATTGAGTATTTGTTGCATTAAATTTATGTAGAGTAAAAAATGAGGGATCCGGCTAATTTACTGTAATACTGCTGTAAAAAAAGATCAAGCGCCCAGATTGAACCAAATTTTTTTAAAAACCAAACGCACGTTGTCATGTTTTAATCAAATACAGTTTGCTGCAGACAGTGCTTTTGACACCGTTTAAGGGGTAGGGGAAGAGCGGCTTGCTTTGAATATGTGGAGAAACACAAAAGCTTTCATTACTGCTTCAGCAATTCCCTACAATGGACCTTGTGGACTCAGAGGAAGGGGTCCGAGGTACACGGCACTAGAAGGGGAGGCTTCTTTTCCTTACTTTGGACATATTCCAGTTACAAAGAGCGCCTATAAATTACTTTTATAGTTCACTGAATGAAGTTAGAACCATATCCCACTGAGTTATGTCCACTTGCTAGCTCCAACTAACATGGCTACCACGGGGCGTGTTGAATTTCAGATTTTGTCTGCATTAAATTTCATTTGTAAACATTGCAACAATTCCCTCATTATTAATATTGTAATTGTCATTGCTACTCATTAATGTTGTCTTGCAAGTATTGTTACTTCTATAGCTATAATTGATATTACCGTTGGGGGGCTAACTATTACGATTGTTAATTGCGTTTATGTGGGCTTTCTTGTCTTGTGGGATGAACGATATACAGGTTTCCAACAAACCTAACACTAACCCCAAGGAGAAAATCTTAGAACAAAGAAAAACTTCTCAAGAGCATCCAAACCCAGTAATCACTTTATTATAGAAGAAGTAACTACAAGGTACTGTAAACTTACAGCCCTAGTAACCTTACTACACCGTTCGTAGGACGACCTATCATTCCTGATCGAAGTCTTAAACTCCAACAAGTCCCGTGTTGGCCAATATTCTTGAAGTGACTCCTAGCTGATCCTCATTGGTAGACATTAGTTGTGCAGTCCCAACATGTTCATATGTGTGCAGTCACTACATGTTGATCCGTTGGCTTGAATCTTCTACACCAAGAGTTATAGCATGTTAAACCTCACTAGTAGACTTTAGTTGTACAGTCCCAACATGTTCATATGTGTGCAGTCATAACACGTTGATCCGTTGGCTTGAATCTTCTATGCCTAGAGTTATCAAAGATTCATGAGGAGATGCATGAGGTATGCAAAAAAAAAAAAAACAGCATAACTACTGATCAGAGTAGATAGCAGCTACTGAATGTCCGAAGTGATTACATATTTGAACTCAAATTTAATGCTAACAAAATTAAGCCTGAATTAAAGTATTATTATCATTAGAAGCCAATTATAATCATCTATGAAACGTTTTTGCTCCTATAATACTAATTTTCTATTGCCATACTCCGTTGTTCGTATATTCTTTTATTTTTGTTCTTTGTTTGCTTTCATCGTCTTTTTCAATTTAAGTCGTTTTCTTATCTAGAAAGGAATGAGAATGCCTTTGGACAAGCCTCAAAGCATCCCTAAGAGACTTTTATTCATTTCAATCTACATTTCTTTCCCAAAGAATATTTAGGCGGCTTGAAATTAACATAAAACAGATGGTAGGCATTACTACTTTTCATACTCAAATTAGCTGACCATAAAATTGTGCTTTACTTCTTGTTTTGTTGTTTTCAATAAAATAGAAATAAAAATTAAAAAAAATTGTGAAAGATGATTTGATTTTTTTTTTTGAGCAATTTAATTTTAACCATTATGTTTTTAGAATATATTGGGGGATTTGATTGTAATTAATTATTTTTTCTAGTAATTAGATTTACCACGCAATTTGACAAGCTCTTAAACTTTAAAATTTCTCAATTTGAACCTTTCAATCAGATTTTAAATATTAAAATTAAGACAATGACGTTTATACTCCTAACTTTTTTTTTTTAATAAAATTTTTAAATTTACCCTTAATTCCAAATAAAAAAAATAAAGAATATTTTGATCTTTTTAGATATTAAAATGGCTAAATCTAACGAACGGGTTCAAATTAGCTACAATTGAACTCTCATAAATTACCATGAAAATGATCCCATATATGAATGGTCCACATGATTTTGACTTTTTGGGCGCGACTTATATACCTGCAACATGCTTTAAACAATCAATTACTAGAGGGCCTCATGAGATATACGTAAGGGAAAAGTGAGTATATCTCATAATTATGAGTTTGCACAATTTAAAAATGTGATTTTTAAACATTTTTAAAGCATGCAGTTAAACGTTTACTAAAATCGTGTAAACTTATAATTTCGCATGAACTTAAAGTTAATATGTTGTCAATTAAAATAATTTTTAGAATAAAAGAAATTTCATTTTGTGCAAATTTTTTTGCGTGCAATGAATTATTTGTGGCTTAACAGAAAATAGGCCAATTGTTGAAATTAAATGTCTTGTAGCAAAAATGACTTCTACTTATCATTATAAAAAAAAAAATAAGAGTAAGAAGCGAGAAGAAAGATTTTTAGATAAATAAAATAGAAAAATTAAAAATTTAATTAGTTATTATTTAAATATAAAAAAGGCCCATCTAAATTTGTGGGCTTAGGCCTCAAATTCTATTCAGCCAGCCTTAGTATGCTTAACACCGCTCCATTTTCAATTTGGGCCCAAAAATACCACTGCTTTTATTGGAAGGTACCAGTACGTAGTTTACAGGTTAAAAAAGACTCTGATTGCAAATTATTGAATAAGATTTTTATTGTTCACGTGCAATCCCTTGAAATGTTGGGCACACAGCCACTTCAATTTAAAAACTATGCACAGTATCTTATTCTTCTTCTAATTTTTAATTTATATATATTTTTTAATTTTTATGAATAAGTAAGCACGATGCATATGCAAATAAATCAATTAAATTAAGATTTGGAATGAGATTTTTCTTTCTTTTTACATTCTTTGTTTTCTGTCATTTAAACACACACACACATATATATCACGTACATATACAAGAAATTAAATTTTTATCAATTTATTTGTGTGGCATTCAATGATAAATGTTTATGCATAAAAAGTGAAATTATTTTATTAAAACTAATGATGATTTTATGATCTCTATATCAATTCTAGAATTAGCGTATGAAATATAGAGGATGCAAAGATATACTATTATGTTAAAGCATATACAATTATTAGCCAATTAACTCAATTATTGAATTTTTATGTTGTCAAACAGAGGATCAATGATTTAATTAGGGGCCCATTTAATATGAAAATGACTATTAATCCACTAAAAAAAGAAAATATAAACTGGTAGCCAAGAATGCAAGTGAGATATCCCTCTTAGCACTAACGAAGAGTGGTGGCTGCGCAGGCTAGGGGTATAATTATAAAAGCCGTGGGATTCTTCGTGGGGTAATAAACTCGAATCATTCCAATTAATGTACGTAGCACTATATAAAGTCACCATCTTATGATGAGTGCATATACCAGCAGCCGGCCATCATGCAAGTTTTCCGCTCTCCATACTCTTGTAAGTGCTCCCCTCACACCCGATCGCATTAAGTCGCCAAAAGAGAGGAATCAGATAAGAAGAGAAAGAAGAAAAAGAAAGCATCCCTACTCATGTTGATGGCTCTTCCCACGCCCAGGTCTTTTTGAAATCGATGTCGATCAACACTGCCATTACACCATATGCTAATGGATATTTACAGTCGTTGTAGATTTAAGAATTTAATTTTTAACAAATGTAGTTAAATATTTAATGAAATAGTGTACCTTAATTTGAAAACCCGCCGCTTTGTTTGTGATTTGAACTAGTATTTTTGGCATGCAACTCTTCTTAAAACCTTTGGCTTCGTTTTAGTAATGAAATTAATATTTATATCTTATTTAATTCTTGTTTTGAATTTAAACTATGTAGTTAATTTGTTTAGCCCTAAAATATATATTTCCTAAATTATCTTAAAATTTGAGAATGTTACAAATATTTTTAGCATAATACTTCCTTAAAATTATTATTACTTTATTTACACACAAGAGTAGTGGTTGGTGATTTTAAAGGATGAAAGAGGAATACGCCTCCACTAATTATAAGCAGCTTCTCCGATCCTCTTGATTCACTTTGTCAAATCTCGATCTCTCTCCGCATAATGGTAATCCCAAGCAACAATTTGTTCTACTGCGCGCGGATCAGGATCTCCTCCAGTTAGAGATCAATTGGAGAATCTTATGTTGAAGGATCCTGGCCATTAATGAAATCCAATGGTGAAAAAGTGTAAGCAGATTTTGGAAAACAGTGCAAAATCTAATTTACTGCGCATCGATTACACAAAGGTTTAAAATCAAATTTATTGCGCCTCGATTACACAAAATCTGCTTACACTTTTTTCACCGTTGGATTTCATTAACGGTTAGGACCTCACAACATGAGATTCTCCAATTGATCTCCAACTGGAGGAGATCCTGATCCACTATGCGCCTCATCATCATCTCTATCGCTAGTCTATCATAATTATTATTTTGTTGACGGATCCTTCCTCAAAATGTCTATCATAATTAATAAGCGCACGCTCTCTATTATGGTCTAGATTTTTTTATTATTTATTTTTTATCATAAGGAGTACTACAATTTTGGGTTTCATTGTGCAGCTGTGGTATACGGCTCACCATGTCTCCCACACACAGCTTTGTTCGGAAGTGATTCTGGTGCCATCAGTGTAATATTTTGTAGGGATTAGATCGTTGAGAGCATCTTCAACGGGGCTTTCAAACTAAATTTTAAGTTAAATTTAGTAATTTTGATATTTCACATCAAACCTTTTAGAATAACAATTTTTCTAAAATTTACTACAGTAAACTTTCATATTTACAGTTTACTATATATAGCACCTTCTAAATATATTTTATTATTTTACGTTCCTCTTTCCTCTCTCTCTCTCTCCTTCATTGAACCTCAGTCCTCCACCATCTCTTGAAGCCACCAAGCCATCCATTGCCCACCCACCACCACTGAGGGTTGAGGCACTAGCACCTCTACTACCACCAAGCCGTCCATTATCCCTCTCACCCATCATTGAACCTCCACCCTCTCTTGAAGCCACCAAACCTCAGCCAGTCAGCCCTAAACCTCAACCCCTTCGAAACCCACACAGAGACTTTTTACAAAATCTTTCCCCATGAAGGTGAAGACTAGACCATGGGTGAAGACACTTTAGCCTTCACCCCTTCCGGGAAATCCACCATGCCACCAAAGGGATCAACCCCCATGAAGGCGAAGACCAGACCATGGGTGCCTCCGTGAGAGAGAATGTGAGAAAATAAAATTAAAAATATTAAAAAATATTATTTAAATGGAATAACTTGTTAACTCTGGAGCAAATGAGTAGCTAAAATAAAAGAGATGAGTTTTTGAGTAGCTAAACTAACTTTATTGCTGGAGATGCTCTGATAAGTAGAACAAGGTTGGTATTTTTTGGTAGGATTCTCGGGCTTGTGCTAACATCTGCTGCCTCGACGCTCACACTTCACGGCTGGTTTGGATGGATTTCACTGTACCTATCTTTATGGAAATCAATGGGAGTCTAGACGTTCTTATAATCGACCAAGAGCGGTGGCCGGGGTATAATAATGGTAAGATAGACTCCAAAACTGACGTGGCAATATTGGAATATGAACACTCCGAGATTCAAGTGAACTAATAGAAGGGTTAATTTTTATTTTATATTTTTTCAAAGAGAAAAATTAATCGATCATCTCAGATTCCAAAGGTTCATGCGATGAGTTTGTCATCCATTGCATAGCGTCTTCATCACTTAATTAGTGGGGGGGTAATAAACTTTAACCATTCAAACTGTAGTCACCATCTTATGATGACTACACCACCAGCCGGCCACCATGCATATTTTCCGCTCTTGGCGCCTAAGTCTCATCCGCTAATAGTGCTCAACTCCCCCACCCACTCAAGTAAGTTCTTCCTCCTCACCCTCGATCGATCCCACAATGAGTTGACAAAAACAGGGAATCATAGAAGAAGAAAAAGAATGCATCCCCACTCATACTCATGGCTTTCAATTCTCATGCCCAACACCAAATCCTTTTCTAGTTTTTTTCCTAATCTACTAAGAATTTTATAAACAGCAAAATTTATAAGAACGTTGATTCTCTTCTATTATAAGCAGCTTATCTTCTTGATTCGCTTTCCGAACCCTTTATCTCCCTGCACAATGGGCAACCCTAGTAACAATTATCTTTGTAACATGCCCCAATCGAAGTTCTCATCTCTCTTTCTCTCATTCTTGCTCCACTGCCTCATCATCTCTATGACTAGTGACTCAGCGCCACCTTATACTCCATCTGAAAATATAACCCTCTCTTGTGGCTTCTCCGGCAACTCTACTGCATCATTAGATGGTCAAATCTGGATTGGAGACATCAAACAATTACAAAACAACTCATCAATAACCTCCGCAACCGCTCAACCAACACCCTTATATGTGATCTCCCTTTATTGGAACTCTTTTAACAATCAACAACTAAAAACAAACGATCACTCTAAAAGAGAGAATATATGCTCTATATTACATACTCTTTTAACACACGATGACAAATTCTAGATACAGAAATTTGTAGTCATATAAATCTGTAGAGATCTATATATATAATACCTAAAGACTCCAAATCTAATTAGAACTCAATTACAATGTAAAATAGACCTAGCAAACTATAGGCCATCTGGACGGTAAGTGGGCTTGTCTGGACAGGGCTATTAAAACACAGGAAATATTATTCTCGTAAGTGGTTGTTCGGACGCTGTTATAGACGGGCTTGCAAACAAGATTGTCGGGATTCTTGGATTTCTCTCTCGTCTAGATGCCCATAGTGAATTGGCACATTTTGAATCCATTTTGCTTACCGAATATTTAGCCAACACTTAAAACTTACAGTTATCATTAAGTATTATATATACATACACGCCAAAGCATCTGGAGGAAGAAGCTTGCGTGGAAGACAAAGGATAAGAGAGGTTCACCTAATTAAGGTGTCAATGAAATCATTTCCGATGTTTAAGTCGAGTCAATAAAGAAAGAATGAAAGAAGAGAATGACAAAGTATATGTAAAGGAAAAGTGAGAGTATATGAAGAAACTACTCCTTTTGTTGGCTTGTTGTTCTCGTTGATCTCTTTCAGGTCAATCATAATCTGAATAGAGTGTTATAGATTATTAGTTAATCATAATTTGAATAGATTGTGAGTGTTATTTAAATATAGTATTGTGTTTAAAACATTGTTGAAGGTTGTTTTTTTTAGCTTGCTAGGAAGACAAAGGGTAAGAGAGGTTCACCAAAGGTGTCAATGAAATCATTTCGGATATTTAAGTGAATAAAGAAAGAAGGAAAAAAGAGAATGACAAAGTATATGTATATGTAAGGGAAAATTGAGTGTATCTCATAATTATGAGTTTGCACAATTTGAAAACGTGATTTTTAAAATATGCAGTTAAACGTTTATTAAAATTGTCTTGTTAGTTTTAATTATTGGCTAAATGTTCGGAAAGCAAAATAGATTCAAAGTTCACTTACCGTCCGGACGGCCCGTAGCTTCTAAGTTTAATTTACAATGTTTTTGAGTTCTAACAAGACTAGGAGTCTTTTAGGTGTTATATATAAATCTCTTTATATCTGTATTAGGTACGAATTTTGAATATAGAATTTGCCATTGTGTGCTAAGAGAGTCTGTGATATAGAGCTTTTGTTCTTTCTTAGAGTGATTGTTTGTTATTATTCGTCGATTGTTGAAGTGAAGTCAATCGGAGTTCTGGTGAAGGAAAATCGCGTAAAAGGATTGTACTAGCTGTCTCTGGAAATGGTTACTATGATAGAAGGCAAGTTGGTCGCTTGTCTTATACAAAAGTGTGTCAATAGCAATAGTTTTGTAAGTATGAATATCTTGTAATCCTTTATTCTTTTACTAAGTTAATTGATTTCCTGAGTTTGAATGCCTGGAAGAGGTTTTACAATTAGAGAGTTTTTTAATTGGTTTCCTCTTCATAATCAAAATCTTTGTGTTATTTATTGTTTATTGAATATCTGTTTTTGGTTAATTATTTTTTGTTAAAGTCAGATCTATTTCCGCATAATACAATGCGAAACACCTATACATTCAGAATAGATGTGGTTTAGAGTTGTATATAAAATTTTCACGTTTAAACTTAAATTTCGCTTGAACTTAAAGTCAACATGTTGTCCATTAAAATAATTTTTAGAATAAAGTAAATTTCATTTTCTACAAAAATTTTTTGCATGCAATGAATTATTTGTAGCTTAACACAAAATATGCCAATTGTTGAAATTAAATGTCATGCAGCAATTAAAATGACTACTACTTATCATTTGAAAAAAAAAAACCTGAGAAGAAAGATCTTTAAATAAAAAAATAAATTTTAGTTAGTTAGTATTTAAATATAAAGACGCCTCCAAAAAATATGGAAAAGAAAAAAGAGTCCCATCTAAATTTGTGGCCTTACGCCACAAATTCTATTTAACCACTCAGTGCCTTTAACACCGCTCCATTTTCATTTAGGGCCCAAAATACAACCCGCTTATTGGAAGGTACCAATAGTTTACAGGTTAAAAAAGCCTTCAACTACAAAATGTAATTAAAAAAGACTTTGCTTGAACAAGATTTTTATTGTTCACGTGCAATCCCTTGCAATGTGGGGCACACAGTGATGCAACGTAGGCTCGTGATAGGTTAGAAATGCAACAAATAGAATGGATAAATATTTCTAAAATCGTGAGACTATCAATAAATCAAAAAAAAAAATCTCTAAACGCTATATGTTATCTTGGTTTTGAAGAAAAATAATAAAAAAACTTAACTTTGAGTATTCTTATTGAAGAAAACAAAATAATAATCAAAAGTTGTGTTCTAGGATCTATAAAACATGTATTTGTAGGCCCTCAAATCCTAAACCTAGTAAAAATACGATATATAATCGTAATTGCAATCCTCTGAGCGTGTCCAAAGCGTGACATACCCTTGCCCGGACAGTACTACAAATGTAAACATAACATAGATGTGTCCGGACAGATAAAGATCCCGTCCGGATGTGCTTTCCTAAGACTCCCTTGTTGCTACAATGTTTGGACATGCGGGACGTCCTGTGCAGACTCAAATTTCAGGAACTCCAAACGCTAGATGCACACTCATATCTGCCTTAGTCTTCCCCATAAAGTCTCAAGCCGATCTACATCACACAACCACTTGGCCCCCTTCAATTTAAAAACTAAATATGGACAGTTTCTTCTTCTTCTTTTAATGTTAACCAAATAGAAATTCCGCAATAATAGAGATAAAAGCTTATGACATAATATTCTTCGAATAAAAATAACTCATGGTAGGAACCAAAGCATCCCTTTGGGACCAGCCGCCCTGGAGTGACAATAAAACAATTTCAGAGAAGCATTTTCCATTTTGGAAGGATCGGAAAGAGATAATGATCTAATGCAAGACTTGAAGTGGACCATATATAATATATCTGAACCACTATATAATATATATGGTCGACTAAAGGAAGTCTTGAATATGATAATTACATTTATGTCATATAGATGGTCATCATACTTAATTGATCTCAATTAGCTCCATCGTAATTGATTAATTTTTTTTTATTATGAATAATTGATTAAAATTCATCATCAATTAATACATCGTTTAAAACTAATTAAGAGGCATACTTCTAATTCAAAACTTTATTTTTGGGTTATTTAGAAAGAGAAAAAGATATGAAATGGAAATCGTTACAAAAATCGTAGAAAGATCTAGCAATTAAGGGTCCTATCTGTCCACTTGCATGAGAATGATATCAATACACATGTAGAAAGATAGCTACAGAACAAATTAATCGATTTTCTATAAACATTTTTTTTTTTTAAACCGCTATTCTATCAGCTTGCAGAAAAATCATGCGGTGCAATTTGCTTGGGTTGGGTGCACTGTGCACGGTCTACGTATGAACATGACAGGTTAAGAGTGAAAATTTTCTTATCTAAACTTTTCCGCCCGAAGAAAAGTCCTTCATTCTTTTCTTTATCTTTTAGGGTGTGGAAATTGTCTTCCTTCCCTCAAAAACGGACTTCGAAAAGAATACACACAGACACTAAACATGCATCACCTGACTTGACAATAAAGGAGATTTTTTTCTTAAAATCCATTAACTTCGACGTAAAATAGTTTGAAAATATAATTTTATATTTTACGATATTTAATTACTTCGATCTAAAATAGTAATCAACAATTTTTTTTTTTTTTTTTTTTTTTTAACTTGCTAAGAAGACAAAGGGTGAGAGAGGTTCACTCAAGGTGTCATTGAAATCATCTTGGATATTTAAGTCAATAAAGAAAGAGAAAAAAGTAAATGAAAAAGTATATGTAAGGAAAAGTGAGTGTATCTCATAATTATGAGTTTGCACAATTTGAAAATGTGTAGTTAAACGTTTATTTAAAATCGTGTAAACTTATAATTTTGCATGAACTTAAAGTTAATATGTTGTCAAATAAAATAATTTTTAGAATAAAGTAAATTTCATTTTGTGCAAATTTTTTTGCATGCAATGAATTATTTGTGGCTTAACAAAAAATATGCCAATTGTTGAAATTAAATGTCTTGTAGCAAAAATGACTTCTACTTATCATTTGAAAAAAAAAAAAAAAAAAAATTAAGAGTAAGAAGCGAGAAGAAAGATTTTTAAATAAAAAAAATAAAAAATAAAAATTTAATTAGTTATTATTTAAATATAAAAAAGGCCATCTTAATTTGAGGGCTTAGGCCTCAAATTCTATTCAGCCAGCCTTAATTAGTACGCTTAACACCGCTCCATTTTCAATTAGGGCCAAAAAATACAACCGCTTTTATTGGAAGGTACCAGTAGTTTACAGGTTAAAAAAGACTCTGATTGCAAATTATTGAACAAGATTTTTATTGTTCACGCGCAATCCCTTGAAATGTTAGGCACACAGCCACTCCAATTTAAAAACTATGCACAGTATCTTCTTCTTCTTCTTCTAATTTTTAATATATATATTTTTTAATTTTTATGAATAAGTAAGCACGTAAAGTTTTGTGCACACTTGCATTAATCAAGCGGTGTTTTATAAGCATGATGCATATGCAAATAAATCAATTAAATTAAGATTTGGAATGAGATTTCTCTTTCTTTTTTCATTCTTTGTTTTATGTGATTTAAAAACACTTTTTTTTTTTTTTATGAAATATCAAATTTAATATGTTCTATATATATATATATATATATATATATATATATATATATATATCACGTACATATACAAGATGCTAAATTTTATCAATGTATTTGTGTCGCATTCAATGATAAATGTTTGTGCATAAAAAGTGAAATTATTTTATTAAAACTAATTACTAGGATTTTAAGATCTCTGTATCAATTCTAGAATTAGCGTATATATGAAATATAGAGGATGCAGAGATATACTATTATGTTAAAGCATATACAATTATTAGCCAATTAACTCAATTATTGAATTTTTAGTTTGTCAATTAACCAGGTAAAAATTAATCGATCATCTCACATTCCAAAGTTTCATGCGATGAGTTTGTCATCCACTGCATAGCGTTTTCATCACTTAATTAGTGGGGGGTTAATAAACTTTAACCGTACAAATTGTAGTCACCATCTTATGATGACTACACCACCAGCCGGCCACCATGCATATTTTCCGCTCTTGGCGCCAAAGTCTCATCCGCTAATAGTGCTCAACTCCCCCAACCCACTCAAGTAAGTGCTTCCTCCTCACCCTCGATCCCACTATGAGTTGACAAAAACAGAGGAATCGGAGAAGAAGAAAAAGAATGCATCCCCACTCATACCCATGGCTCTCAATTCTCATGCCCAACACCGAATCCTTTTCGAGTTTTTTTCCTAATCTATTAAGAATTTTATAAACAGCAAAATTTACAAGAACGTTGATTCTCTTCTATTATAAGCAGCTTATCTTCTTGATTCGCTTTCCCAACTCTCTATCTCCCTGCACAATGGGCAACCCTAGTAACAATTATCTTTGTAACATGTCCCAATCGAAGTTCTCATCTCTCTTTCTCTCATTCTTGCTCCACTGCCTCATCATCTCTATCGCTAGTGACTCAACGCCACCTTATACTCCAACTGAAAATATAACCCTCTCCTGCGGCTTCTCCGGCAACTCTATTGCATCATTAGATGGTCGAATTTGGATTGGAGACATCAAACAATTACAAAACAACGCATCAGTAACCTCAGCAACCGCTCAACCAACACCCTCCATCACTGTACCTTACCTTACAGCACGCCTCTCTCGCTCGGAGTTCACCTACGTATTCCCGGGTCACTGCTGGTCAAAAATTCATCCGACTATACTTCTACCCGGCTACGTACCAAAACTTTCAGCGCTCTAAAGCCCTCTTCTCTGTCAAAGTTGGTCCCTATACTCTCCTTCACGAATTTAATGCATCGGTTACAGCTGATGCCGATGCTAATCCCTGGAATAATACTATACAAAGGGAATTCTGCATCAACATCGAAGATGATGGAGGGTTAAACATAACGTTTGTTCCAAGCCCTGCTAACTTGGAGGCATACGCATTCATCAACGGAATAGAAATCGTATCAATGCCACCATACCTTTATTACAGTGCTGAGAAAGACCAGGGGTTTGAGTTTATCGGCCAAGAAAACCATTTGGAGCGCATCGAAAACGGCCGTGCTCTCCAGATGCTATACCGAATAAACGTGGGTGGGAGCGACATCTCGCCTACTCAAGACACAGGTATGTTCCGGATGTGGTCATCTGATGGCGACTATTTGACGGTGCCAGGGTCAAGTGTTTTACCCGTTAACTTGACTATTCGCCTCCATTTTAACACAATTGCTCCTTACACCGCGCCAGAAGTAGTCTATCGAACCGCCCGGACCATGGGGACGAATAAGGAGATAAACAAAAACTATAGTCTCACCTGGGAGTTTCCTGTGGATTATGGGTTCTCGTACCTGGTTAGGTTGCATTTTTGCGAGTTTCAGCCGGAGATTAATAAAGAGGGTGATAGAGTGTTCCTTATTTTCATAAATAACCAAATTGCGGAGACAAGATTTGACGTGATCGCATATGGTGGTGGAAAAGGCTTTCCGGTATATAAGGACTACGCAGTCTTGATGCCAACTGCCCAAGGAAAGGAGAAGAAACTAAACCTCTCTGTGGCGTTGCGAGCAAACCCAGCTGATTGGCAGACCGTTTTCAGTGATGCGATCTTGAATGGTATTGAAATTTTCAAATTAAGCGACTTCAACCGCAATCTCGCTGGACCCAATCCGGACCCACCACCGATGATCCCAACAACGATTGCGCCGCCGAGTCAATTATTCGGAAAGCCAACAAGGGTTGCAATCTCGAAAGCAACAAAAGGTATACTTGGAGGTGTGGTTCCCGGAGTGGTTGTGCTATCTATTATCGGCTTCTTGCTTTTCAGGCGAGCCAAGATAGTCAAGCGCGAGGGCTCGAGTAACGGGACATCGTGGTGGCATCCATTTTCGTTTTCTAAGACCAAGTCCAACCAGACTAGCGGCTCATATCTACCGTCTGATTTGTGTCGCTACTTCTCATTGGCCGAGATCAGAGCAGCCACCAACAACTTCGACGATGTTTTTATCATTGGGGTTGGGGGTTTCGGCAATGTCTACAAAGGGTATATTGATGATGGGGCCACCCCAGTTGCGATCAAGCGACTGAAACCAGGGTCAGAACAGGGGGCCCACGAGTTCAAAACCGAGATCGAGATGCTCTCCCAGCTTCGCCACCTCAATCTTGTCTCTCTGATTGGCTATTGCAATGATGGCAGCGAGATGATCCTCATCTACGATTACATGGCTCAGGGGACATTTCGTGACCATCTCTACAACACCGATAATCCACCTCTTTCATGGGAACAACGACTCGAGATCTGTATTGGTGCGGCACGTGGGCTACACTACCTTCACAGGGGCGCAAAGCAGACGATCATACACCGTGACGTGAAAACAACGAATATATTATTAGATGAGAAATGGGTGGCAAAGGTGTCGGATTTTGGTTTGTCAAGAATGGGTCCCACTGGTGTGTCCATGTCCCATGTAAGCACAATGGTGAAGGGCAGTATCGGTTACTTGGACCCAGAATATTACCGACGTCAACAACTTACTGAAAAATCCGACGTGTACTCATTCGGTGTAGTTTTGTGCGAAGTGTTGTGCGGAAGACCACCGTTGATTCGCAACGCTGATAAAGAGCGAGTGAGCCTTGCAGAGTGGACCCGGCAATGGTATCGCAGGGGAAAGCTTGATCATATAGTAGATCCATTTTTGAAGGGAAAGATTGCGCGGGAGTGTTTGGAGAAATTTGGTGAGATTGCAATAAATTGTATGCTTGATAATGGAATGGAGCGGCCATCGATGAGTGATGTGGTGTGGGGCCTTGAATTCGCATTGCAACTACAAGAGAGCAAAAATGATAAGAAGGCCCCAATTAGTGATAATTGTGATGAAGGATTTAACAGTAGCAGTGGATGCGAGGCTAATGGAAAGAGTAGCATGGTGACCGAAAGTATAGTTTCAAATAGCTTCATATCAGCATTCTCTGAGCTTATGGATCCAAAAGAACGATAAAGAATATGGTACCCAACTTGTAAACTATCTAGTTATCTGAGAGAGTTTTTTTTTTTTTGAGAGAGAGAGATGATTTGCTAGTTCCATAACATTCTGGACACAGTATGAAAAACCTTTCCTCTAAACTCTTTTTTTTTTTTTAAATTGGAATTACCAGATTTCATTTCTAAAAATATCTTGTTTAGCAAGTACAATCTCACGAATAAAAATAGGAATATTACCTCTCTGTGATAGATCCATACCGTGACATAAAGTCACTTTTGCTAATCTACGTGCAGTTTCGTTGCGGGATCTTTTAACATGACACACCCTCCAAGAATGGAAACTATTAAGTAGTTGTTTCGCGCCATTCATCAAAGCTCATAACTACTACAACAGCTCTCATCTTTATGCAATGCTTGAACTATCTCCAGTGAGTCGCCCCCTAAGATGATATTATTAAGGCCCAAATTGCTGCTTAATTCAACTGCCTTCCACTCAGCAAAGGCTTTGCTATAGCAGGATCTGAGATGTAGGGTCTAGATGTGCACACCACCATTTTTCCTTCGTGATCATGCACAATTATACCAACTCCTATCAATTGCAGCGTCCCAGTTGAGTTTAGCATATCCATGCGGTGGTTTCTTCCGGACCGTCTCCACGTTTGCGCAAGGGTTCGTAGATCTACTTCTCATACCTTGTTCCGCTTTGAGGAAAGCCTCCATTTGATCTGTCACATATTGAACTACATTTGAAGGTGGGATAAAATCACTTCCGAATACAAGTACCATGTTCCTTTGAAGCCAGATCTGCCTTGCAACAAAAGCCAGCATTTGCATATCATCTTCTTCGAGCTTCTCAAATATGTTCAAGAATGCATCTTCGTTGCTGGAGCACTTCTGGATCTTCTTATTACATCCAGATCAAAACACAATTTGTTTTTTTTTCTCTTAATAAACATTGGGAACAAGGAAGGGGTTCAACTGTTTAAGGAGAATAGAATTAAATAGTTATTCATATTCTTTAGTTTGGTAACAACGTACATGCAAAAACAGAAATTAATCAAAATTACTAAAAACCAATGCTATTTATATTTTTGTGTTCAACTCATATAAAAAAATAATAAAAAAAATAGTCCAGGGTTGGCGGCGGCCACCCTTGAAGCAAATCTAGGTTGGCCACCACCCTTGGCACCACCCTCGAGATGTCTAGGGGTGGTGCGGCCACCCCCGGCCTCTTCTATGGGTGGTTGGCCATTCCAATGGGTGGTGGGCTGCGCCATCCACCTTATTTTTCATGTTTTTTTATTTTTTGTTTTCTTTTAAGTTTAAAATAAAATAAACAATAATATGAGTGTTTTTGAGAAGTGTATTTTATTTCTTAAGAAATAACTATTCTTCTAATTTTTTAAAGTAATAGCTATTCCTCTATGTAAGGGATTAATCATTCCCAAGAGAATAATTATTCCTAGCTAGGAATAAATCTATAAGAAACATTAGTGAGACTATTCCATAGAAATAACTATTCCATTCCAAAGTAAGGTTCTATTAAGCAAACCAAATAAAGCCTCAGTTTTCCGGGTAAATTAAAATGGAATAACTTAAGAGTGCTTACGTAATTAATTTGGTGATGTTCCTTTGTTGGTGGACCGGTGGTGTTGACATGGGTGGTTCTTGTGCCCTTTTTGGTTGTGCGGTGGACGCCTGAGAAATGAACAACAGACGACTTGTACAAATCTTCGGCTGAACTCAAATTTCTTAAGGAATAGTCTAAGATTGTAAAGTTCTTGGCAGAACGTGCCCACTGTCGCTTTATTTTGTAGCATACATCTTTTTTCTTACAATCTCTATTAATCTATTACGAATTATCTTTTTGAGGGTACTACTAGTACATGCACAGATTACTTTTTTGTACGTATATAACATTTTTCAATGTAGTATCGCTTTCCGCTTTAAAAAAAAAAAAAAAAAAACAATAATAGGATGTATTAAGATTTAGGAAATCAGATTTTAGATAATTAATTAGCTGTTTATGGACGCAAGTCCAGAGGGTACTTTAGAGTACTATTATTTATTATGTCCATGTATGAAAAAGAAGTGCTATATCGATCAGACCACATTTATACCAATCTTTGCCGCTTTTGTTTCTCCCTTGTTTGATATTAATATAATAAATCCTATAACATTTGTCGTCAATAAACCCGAATCAGGTGTAATTGACTATATATGTGAGAGAATCATTTGAACAGTTCGGACAAGTAGGATTTAAGTTGTCCGAACACTTACCCGTAGTAATAAAATTTGCCTAAACTCTCATTTTGATAGAGATGAAAACAACAAAAAGAGTGAAAATGACTAATATTATAGTATGACATTTTTCCTTGAATATACAAGAAAAAAGAAAGGAAAAACAAAAGAAGAAATAAAATGGACACGCTGTATGCAGAAAGGAAAGGCAAGGGTAGCCCTTCATTCATTATCTCTTAAATTTAGGTTTTAGCGAACCTAGCTGACGTGCTTAGTTATAAAATGCCCCTGATCAAGACGTAGAACTTGAATTAGAGAAAGAAAGAGATGGGAACTCAATTAAAGGTGTGCTTCGCGGTCTCTTTTGCCGTCTTACTGATTTCACTCGCCACAAATTATGTGTCTGCAACAGCCGCTACTCTTGATGGTAACACAAACTTCTCTGAATTCATAGGAGAAGGAGAGCCCCTGATGGAGTCCGAAGTGAGTAGAAGCCTCCTCGGAACCAACCCTGGCCATATTTCTTATTCGGGTATACAGAGTAGATCACCAATTTGTCACGCAACGCGTTATGGAGATTGTATAAAAGCCATCGGTAAGGATCATCGGCCTTGCACTGTATATACTCGTTGCGACCGCGGACTGCCGGCCTGATCGTGAGGGTCCGACAAGGCAAGTTTCGCAGCACTTAATATTTTCTTTTTACCAGAAAGATGTATGCATTTGAATTACGCATATGTATGAATAAAGCTTCGTTAAATAGATTATTAGTTCCTTAAGCTACAATACCAGAGCGGCAAAGTTACGTAAGCAAGACTTGCTCACAGAAAGGCATGGCCTGGAGAGCTTAATTTCCAAAAACAATTTCTCTTGATTATATGAATTTTGAACGCAACCTGAATTTCAAAGATAATGAAAATAACCGGTGGGTAAATTGACGGTAGACAGAAATTGAGCGGTGCTTCAAATAAGAGAAAAGGTTTCTTTATCATATTATTGACAAATGAGAAATCTTCGCTTTTGCACCGTAACCTTCCTATCAAAATTTAGCTTAAATAAAAAAAGATTGCTGAGTGAAATTCTTAAGATGTTTATAAAATTACCCAAAAAAAAAAAAAATCTTGAATTTGGACAGAATCATTGAGATTGCAAACTTTTAAAAGATGGTAACCTAAAATTGACATTTTAAAAAAAAAAATTAATGATATAATTACAAAAGTATCAAAAGATTAAAAGTGATCATTTTAAAGTTTTTCCTAACAGTATACTTGAGCCCTATTGTGAGATAATAACTATAAATAATTGCATTGTTGATTTATGATGATGTTTTATTACTAGATGCATCAATATGCATATGTGACATAATCTGAACTGTTGGATAAAAATCAACATTCCAGAGAATTTGAAGATCCGGATCCATTTGAAGATCCGGATAGCAGTATTTGAGTGAAAGTGTGAAATATAGTGCATTAAAAACAACTTTTGATTTTTTTAACTTAAGGGACACATGTCACAATTTCATAATGCCATTTGTCATAATATTATGCCCTTTATTTTAAAACTCCTAATATATATATATATATATATATATATATATTTTGACATGTCTACATAAGAGGGGGAGGGGAGATTTGTATTAGTAATCTCCACTTTATGAAACATGATCCCAACTGATTGAACTATCTCTTATGGACACACACACACACATATATATAGGAGATATGTAAAAATATGAATAAATTATTGACATAAATAACTTCTCCGGTTTTTATGCACATACTATGCACAATAATCTTGCAAGCTCGCCAAATAAACATAAGTTGCTGGTTTTAGAGGAAAAAAAAAAAAAAGTTGCCGGAAACATTTATTAGGTTGACGCGAGGTTGCGGGGTGGTGAATGAACCAGTGGCGGAGCCACGTTAGGGGTTGGCACCCCCAACAATTTTTTTAATTTTTTTTCTTTTTTTTTTGGCCAATTTTTCTGGCTATTAAAAAAGAAATGTTTTTTTTATCATTCCCTTTCTCACGTTTTTTATGAATTCTTTCCCTTTCTCTTCTCTCTCTCCCTCAGTCCCTTTCAAACTCTCTCTTTAACGCTCCAAAGTTAATTTTATGCATTTAACCTTAACTTTTGTGTAAATTATCAAATTTTTAGGGTGAAGCAAGTTTTAAGATGTTAACAAAAAATTTGACGGCACCCCTAATATATATATCCTGGCTCTGCCACTGGAATGAACCCTCTTCATCTAGATCTAGGGTCTAGTTGCACTCAAAGGAAATCACCTTAAACTGATTAAGCTTCTTCGTGAACTACACGAAAATTAACTAAGTTACGTTGGCCGAGTTATAAAAGACCTCATTTTTGCTCTAGATTCTATATACATTTGGGACCAAGGCACCATCTTTCAACAGAGGGAGGGATAATTTGCCTCGATCTTCAACCATGCACGCGCTTGTGCTCTGCCTGTTTTTGTTCCACCTCCATCCCTACATAGCCACTTCCCACCAAAAACCAATAGCCTTACACTCCAACTGACTATTTTTTACTCAACTATGGTCCAACCTCCAACTCAGCCTGAATCGATGGACGAATTTGGGAAGATGATGATTCCAAATTCTCTTCCCCTAACACGCAAAACGCGTTCATAGCAGGCCCGGCTCAAGGGCTAGGCAACTGAGATAGTTGCCTAGAGCCTCCAAGTGATAAGGCCTAAATTTTTTTTTAATAAGGCCCCAATTTTTTTTTTTGATAAGGCCCAAAATAATTTTAAATTTTATTTTAACTTATGGTCTAATTTTTTTTAAATAAGGCCCAAATCTTTTCCCATAAAAACTTAAGGCCTCTAAAATAAGACCCTAATATAATAAGCTCATAGTAAAATAAGACCAATTTATCCAAAAAAAAAAAAACAAATAATAAGCCCTTTTTTTTGTCTTTTTCCCTCACACTAATCTAAAAAAAGTAAAAAGACATTCTCTCTCTCTCCTCTGTCTGAGTGTCGGCAAAGTCAATTTCTCCATTTGAGCTCTCTCTCTCTCTCCTACCTCTTCTTCCTTTTTTTCTCTTCTTTTTTCCTCTCCAATACAAAATGCTTAGAAGTCAAAATCCAATCTCCACCGTTGACAATGAAGATTCATTTATCATTAACATTCATGTTAATTTTTAGCTCAATCAGATAAAAAACGCTCATCGATTGGATGTGTTTGTTTGGTGAGTTTTGACAATTTTCAGCTCAATTCTTGCCGATTTCTGACAATTTTTTTGGTGAGTTTGTTTGAAACTAAGAACCCTAAACATACACCTGCAAGATACATTAATATAGATTTATTATTGTAAGAATTTGAAGTTATAGTAAAATACATTGAGAACTCTAAATATAATAATATTAAAAAATATATTATTTTATTAATTTTTTTTAATTAATATTTAAATATTAAAAAAATAAGGCATCGCTTAGAAGTTTCGCCTAAGGCCCCGAAAAGCATTGAGCCGGCTCTGGTTCATAGCCTCCATGGATGACCCATATACGACCCGAGTTCTGTACATGACTGCTCGCATTTTTCACTCCAAATCCACCTACTCCTTCACCGTCTCAACTGGCCCAAAGTTTATCCGCCTCTACTTCCATCCAACCACATGCCGGGCTCGATAAAAACCACTTCCTACTTCTCTGTCACGTCCAATGGTTTCACACTCTTAAGCAATTTCAGTGCCTTTCTCACTGTTTGCGCAATGAGAACCTCCGTAGTCCGAAAGGAATTCATCATCAACGTGCAAAACAATCAAAGGCTCAGCATAACTTTTATTCCCTTGCCAAACTCTTATGCCTTCATCAACGGTATTGAAGTCGTTTCTATGCCAAACAATCTCTACCAAGACCGTACCGTCAACTTCATAGATTGCAACGCTATCTATGATTACACCACTGCTCTTGAGACAGGTAAACGTCGGAGGCAAATACATATTTGATGAATTTGATACAGGAATGCTTCGAATATGGGAAGAAGACGCGGCATACATCTTTGGTGCGGCTACCAGGCAAACACCTTATCTCTCCAACATTACCAAACAGTACACTGAGGAAACGGCCCCTTACACGGCGCTGGAGATAGTATACACTACTTACCGTACAATGGGTACAAATCCTCATATCAACCTAAATTACAATCTCACGTGGCTCTTCCTAGTTGATCTTGGATTTCTTTATCTTGTTAGGCTCCATTTTTGTGAGACTATGCTGGAGGTTGAGCGTGAGAACCAGTGCGTGTTTACGATATTCATCAATAATCAGACGGCGGAAGAACAATCAGACATGATTTACTGGGCTAGTGGTAGCAATATTCCATTGTATAAAGACTACATTGTGGGGGTGCCAAATGAAAGACCCGGCATGCAGAACGTGTGGCTTGAACTGCACCCTAACATGAGATCAACGTCAACGTACGCTGACGCAATTTTGAACGGCCTAGAAATATTCAAGTTGATCAACTCTTATGTTAGTCTTGCCGGGCCAAACCCAGACCCGGTTCCGATGATCTTTTCAGTTGAAACCCGAGGTCGACCATTGACGAAGTCAAAAAGTAATCTAACAACGACAATTGCAATAATTGGTGGTGCAATTTCTGGTGTTGCTCTACTCTTTATTATTGGTTTAGTGACTTTCCGTCTGGGTAGAGTCACGATCGTGGGCTCCACCGGTGCAGCTTCATGGTGGGGTCAATTTTCTTACACCAAGACCAAAACTAAGCAGATGGCTCATCTCTACCGTCCGAATTATGTCGTAACTTTTCGCTTGTTGAAATCAAAACCGCCACATACGATTTTGACGAGGTTTTAATCATAGGAGTTGGAGGGTTTGGCAACGTGTATAAAGGGTACATTGATGATGGGATGACCCTAGTTGCAATCAAACGGCTGAAATCCAGTTCACAGCAAGGGGCTCGCGAGTTCCACACCGAGATTGCGATGCTCTCCCAGCTACGCCACCGCCATCTTGTGTCTTTGATTGGCTATTGCAACGATGAAAGCGAGATGATACTTGTCTATGATTATATGGCCCGTGGGAGCCTACGTGATCATTTATATGACACCGATAATTCTCTATCGTGGAAGCTACGGCTCGAGATCTGCATCGGTGCGGCTCGTGGGTTGCAATACCTCCACACCGATGTGAAGCACATGATCATTCACCGTGATGTGAAGGCGACAAATATATTCTGTTGGATGAAAAATGGGAGGCTAAAGGTTTCAGATTTTGGTGTGTCCAAAATTGGGCCAAACACCATGTCCAAGACGCACGTAAGCACAGTGGTCAAAGGTAGTATGGGGTATATGGATCCGGAATACTATTGACTTCAGCGGCTGACTGAAAAGTCCAATGTGTACTCTTTTGGTGTAATGTTGTGTGAAGTATTGTGTGCAAGACCACCATTGCTTCGTACAGTTGAGAAGAACCGAGTGAGCCTAGCAATTTCAACATTCTTTCATCGCCCTCTCGCACCCATGAGTTCAGAGAACACAGTTCCGAACAACAAACAATCAGAATCCTTATAAGAAAAAATTTCCTCCCCACTGCTTGTCATGCTCATACTGTTGCCGTTTGCACTCGACACTTCTTCACTACTACTGTTGCCTTTTGCCAACTCTTGAAACAAGGGTCCATTCATTTCCCGACAAAGATTGATATCATTGGTGCTCCCCTGCATTTGTAATGCCAACTCAAGGACACTACCTCGTTCATGGATGGCTGTTTGTGCCGTCATCAAGCAAACAATTCACCACAACATCGCCAAATTTCTCCAGACACTTTGGCTTGATCGCATCCTTCAAAAACTGATCGACACTCTTATCAAGCATTTTGTTGTGATAGCACTCTTGGCCTACTGTGCTAAGCTCACTTGATTCTTCTCAACGGTACGAAACAACGGTGGCCTTGCGCACAATACTTCTAACAGCACTACACCGAAAGAGTACACATTAGACTTTTCGCACATCATTTGTAATTGATATTATTTACAACATCAAAATAAGTTATTATCATTCATCATTTTTTTACTAAAATGATTTTTATTGTCAATATTTTTTATGCCTCTTGCAATTGTAACGAAGAGGTACAAATTTGTTTAAGGTGCTGAAGTCACTCGTATAATTAAAATTTATGAGGTTGAATGTGGAAGAGAACTTAATTATTAGATTTGTGAGGTTTATCATTGACTTAAGTAGAGTTTACATAAGTCTAAAAATTTAATGGTTGATTTGTAAAATAATATATATAAGCCAAATATGAAGAAAATAGATAAATATTAGGGGTTAATATGGATAAAATATACTCCTTTATTGGATGAATTATGGTATTTAAAAAAGAAGAAAGAAGACATTAACAAAGCAAGCAATCAGCTCCAAGCAAAAGAAGACGAGACTACAAGAGAGCCAAAAGAGACCAAAAGCCACACACAGACATGAGTTGAGTAAGTTGACAAACATTATATCCGTAGCTCAAAAGCAAATACGACTTTTCAAAATAATATTATAAGTTTTTAGAAAATAATTAATGTGTATTTATTTCCGGGCCATGAGCCAAACTAAAATCTTTTGGAAAAATAAAATGTATATAGAACATTTCAACATCTAATATCATAATTTTAGAAAAATTTCCTACAAAATCTCAAAAAGTAATTAACATCAATAAAATTGATATTAGTTAATTGGAGTGTACGTGATATTAGATTGTCCCTAAATATGAAGTTATGTTGTAAGTAAAACGCGAGTTAGGTGGAATGGATTGTAAACTTTTGTTTCAATGGATTGTCTATATGATTATTATATTCATTGTTTCGCATATTGTTTACAATTAGCATTATTTATAGCGTCAAAATAAGTTATTATCATTCATCATTTTTTTACTAAAGTGATTTTTATTGTCAATATTTTTTGTGCCTCATGCAATTGTAACGAAGAACTAAAAAGTTGTTTAAGCTGTTGAAATTACTTGTATGATTAAAATTTATGAGGTTGAATGTAGAAGAGAACTTAATTATCAAATTGCCACTTTAAAACGTGTTAGAGATACTTGTTTGAAATAAGATCATCTCCCGTCCAAAATAGATAGAAGAATATTAGTTCATAATTGGGTCACAAATGAGACGTCTATCCAATTAACAGAAAATAATAATAAAATAATATTTGACATTAAAAAAATAATTAAAAAAAAAAAAAGAGTAGTTGGCAACCCATTTTATTGTCGGCAGGTGACTTGAGACAACAACTATTGAATTGTATACAGCACCGTCGGCACATAAAGTAAGACAGAGTCAATACCAATATGAGAATAAACAAAATATTATTTAGTAATCTCTTTTTTTTTTCTTTCTTAAATTAATCATTAAATTTGTTTAATGATTAATTTTCAAAAAAAATAAGAATGGACAATGATAGAAGAATATACACCAAATGCGATTAATAAAAACATTAAATATATGGTTAGCTAGCTAAGCCCTCAAATTCTCAATAATTATGATGCAGTAGGTTATGTGTTGCTTTAACGTATGGAACGTTTATCTAAAATAAAAAAATAAAAAAAAAACGTATGGAAAGGGGTTAAACTGGGACGGGACCCACGGGACCCACGGGACCCACGTGACGTTGCCGCCAGGTAGTCCATCTCCGTGCAATTGGACTTAGATAGTATAGTCCTTTTTTTGGATTATTAAATACATAGTCCTAAACACCACTTTTAAGGTGTGACCGCATAGTAGAAGCACTCTTACTTTAAATATAGTCGTTTTCCCTCTTTCTCTTTCTCCAATGGGGAACCAAAGCAGAATACGTCTTCGGAGCACCCTCTTACCATGTCTTGCACCTCTCTACTTAGCCTTCTTGCTGTACCACCTGACCAACACCATCGCCGGTGGCTCGCCGTCTCCTTACACACCGGTTGATAATATTACCCTCCGCTGTGGCTCTTCTAGCAATTCAATTGCATTAGACGGTCGGACTTGGATTGGAGACGAGCATTCAAAATTCTTCCCTGTTGAACAATCACAAAACCAGGCATCTCTAATAGCCATAGCAGTTCAACAATCCTCCTCCAATGACAAAGTACCTTATTCCAATGCCCGACTTTCTCTCTCTGCATTCACCTACACGTTTCCAGTCACTGCTGGCCAAAAATTCATTCGACTATACTTCTATCCGACTTCGTACCTTAACTTTGATCGCTCTAACTCCCTATTCTCTGTCAAAGCCGGTAATTTTACTCTTCTTAGCAACTTCAACGCTTCACTTACAGCAGATGCCGATGGTGATCCCGGGGATACCTTATTTAGAGAATACTGTGTCAACATCGACGAGGATCAGATGTTGAACATAACTTTCACGCCGAACGGCTCTAATACATATGCTTTCATCAACGGAATTGAAATCTTGTCGATGCCTCCCAATCTCTATTACCCTCCGTCTGGCGACGATGGGTTTTCTTTTATCGGCCAGCAGTACTTGTACCACATAGATAACAGCACTGCTCTTGAGATGGTATACAGAGTAAATGTTGGAGGCCGCTTCATCTCACCCGCGCAAGACACTGGCATGTTCCGAGCCTGGAGTCAGGACCACAACTACTTGACACAATATAAACCATCTGTTCTACCAGTTAACACAACTATTGAACTGAAGTTTACCATGGTACCAACGTACACTGCGCCAGAAGACGTCTATCGGACTGCCAGGACTATGGGGCTGGACAAAACTATCAACAAGAGCTACAATCTCACCTGGGACTTTCCTGTAGACTCTGGGTTCGATTACCTTGTTAGGCTACACTTTTGCGAGTTTCAACCTGAGATCATTGAGCAACACGACAGAGTGTTCCTTATTTTCATAGCAGATCAAACCGCTGAGGAAGCAGCCAACGTGATGTTATGGAGTGGTGGAAAAGGCATTCCGGTTTATAAAGAGTACGCAGTTTCGACGTTTGGCAAAGGCGAGAAGAAAATGAATCTCTCCATCGCACTAGAAGCGAACCCACAAGATTGGAAGACTGGTTACAACGACGCAATCTTAAACGGTGTCGAAATTTTTAAAGTAAGTGCCTCTGGTACTGGCAATCTCGCCGGATCCAATCCAGACCCACTTCCGCCGGCCCCTCCAACTGTTGTGCCACCAACACCGCCGAAGAAGTCGAAGAATAACAGAACAATAGTTGCAGTCGTTGGTGGTGGAGCTTCCGGATTTGTTGTGGTGTCGATTCTTGGGTTCTTGATTTTCCGGCAGCGGAAGAAAGGTAAGGACTCCGGCTTTAGTGATGGGACCACTTGGTGGGGTCCATTTTCTTTCTCTACGACCAAGTCAACAAAGACCCACAGGTCATCTCTGCCGTCTGCTCTGTGTCGTAACTTCTCATTGGCTGAGATTAGAGCAGCCACCAACAACTTCGATAACGTTTTCATCATCGGGGTTGGGGGGTTTGGTGACGTGTTCAAAGGATACATTGATGGTGGGGCCAGTCCAGTTGCGATCAAGCGGTTGAAACCCGGTTCCCAACAAGGGGTCCATGAGTTCGAGACTGAGATCGAGATGCTTTCCCAGCTTCGCCACCTCCATCTCGTTTCCCTGATTGGATATTGCAACGATGGGGATGAGATGATTCTTGTTTATGATTATATGGCTAATGGAACCCTTCGTGATCATTTGTACAACACCCACAATCCTCCTCTTTCGTGGAAGCAAAGGCTCGAAATTTGTATCGGTGCAGCATGTGGTTTAAACTATCTTCATACCGGCGCAAAGCACACAATCATTCATCGGGATGTGAAGACAACAAATATTCTTTTAGATGAGAAATGGGAGGCCAAAGTGTCTGACTTTGGATTGTCTAAAATGGGCCCAACTGGCGTGTCCAAGGCACACGTTAGCACAGTGGTGAAGGGCAGTTTTGGGTATCTAGACCCAGAGTATTACAGACGTCAACAATTGACTGAGAAATCTGATGTATATTCATTCGGTGTGGTTTTGTGTGAAGTACTATGTGCAAGGGCACCTATAATGCGCACCGGAGACAAGAAGCAAGTGAGCCTGGCGGAATGGGCCCGACAGAGCTATTGCAATGGCAAGATGGATCAGATCATTGATCCAACCTTAAAAGGTAAAATAGCGCCAGAGTGTTTGAAAAAATATTGTGAGATTGCGGTGAATTGTTTGCTTGACAACGGAATTGAAAGGCCGTCGATGAATGATGTTGTGTGGGGCCTCGAGTTTGCCTTACAACTGCAAGAGAGTGACCAAAAAGATTTCGGGCTTGATGAGAAGAAAGATGATGAGAAAATTCTGTTGCCCAAACCAAAGATTGATGATAGTGATGACAGTATTGACAGGTTTAGCAGCAGCGGTGTACAAGTGTCAAGTACAAATAGCAATAGCAGCAGAGAGCAAAGTTCTGGTAGCAGCAGTCGGGATTCGAGCAGACTGATGTCCTCCAGGGCAGTGTTCTCGGAAATTATGAATCCCGTAGCTCGGTAAAAGAAGAGTTTAGGTGAACTTTTGTTTATGCTCTTTTATGGTGGTCTTTGTTGAGCTCAATATCTAAAATTTTTAAATTATAGAGTCATTGCGGAAACAATTCACTTTATTTCACAAGCCGTGCAACGGTGCAAGATGAAATTGGTAAATGCATGTATTATGTATGTGATGTAGTGGCTTTAGGAGTTGGTAGAATATATTTTGAATATTTATATTGTCTCATTAGAATATAATTGTCTGAGAGCTTTTGAAGGCATGCAAGGGCTCCAAAGCTGAAAGCCTGAAAAGCTCTCATGCCTTGGTCTCGGATAAGGACTCGTGAACTCTTATAATCGAGAGTTGCAGAGACAAGCGTTTGAAAGTTTGCATGCCTAGACATCTTAATCGCCATCTTAATCGCGGACATCTTAACTGCTAAGTTAATGCAAGTCACACTCTAATCAGGTTTTCCTGCATGCTCATAGCCATAGGGCTAAGATGACTAAAATTCTATATGCTTCCTTACTGGTTCGAACATCCGGTAAGAAACTTTCAACGTTTGAGAGAGAGCTTAAACATTCAGGTAACTCCTATTTAAATAAAGGGTTAAATACCTTTCAGCTCCCTCTGGTTTAATGACTTTATTGTTTGCTCTATTGGTTTTAATTCGTATCACAAATGGTACTTGAGTAATTGATAAAAACTAAAATCGAACCTCCGTCAATCTGTCATATAAATATTTGATGGAAAGCCACCTCAGCACCATTAAAAAATTGACATGTATCCATATACTAATTAAAAATAAAATTAAAATTAGAAGAAAAAAATAAGGGAAGAGGGGTTGGGCCACCCCCATTTTGCAAATTGGGGGTGGTCGAACCACCCCAAGGGCCACCGGCAAGGGGTGGCTCCAGTCACCCTTAAGGGCAAAATAGGGGTGGCCAGCCACCCCATGTTGTCGAGCCACCCCTTTCCCCATTTTTTTTTTTAATTTTCTAATTTTATAATTTTTAAAATTTTAAAATTTTATTTTGTATTTTTAGTTAATATATGGACACATGTCAATTTTTTAATGGTGCTTACGTGGCTTTCAATAAATTTTGGATGAAATTTAGACGGAGATACCATCTCTATTTTTTGCTATTACCCAATTACCATTTGTGATATGAATTAAAACCGAGAAGGCAAAAAATAAAGTTGTTAAACAATAGGGTGAAAGGCATTAGCCCATAAATAATTTTTTTTTTCTTTTAAAACATTATATTATTATTATTATTTAAAATACGACGAACACTTAATTGTAATAAAAAAATACTTTTATTTTAAAGGTTTTACATTTTTTGTCAATGCATCACATGGTCATTCCTTGAGGGAGTAGTTAGCCACCATGTCTCCCACGTTTCCCTATCTAAAAAAGCATTAGAGGTGGTCGCACTGTCCTTGAACCCTCAGGGATAGTGCAACCATTTCCAATAGTACAAGTGGTGGCCGATTATCCCTTCACCCATAGGGGCAAGATTGGCCACCCCCTTATATGTGGTGGGATCCCTCGAAGGGGTAGTGCAACCATTTCAATGCACAAGGGGTGGCCGATCATCATTTCATCCAAACGGGAGTGGTTGGTCATTCCCTTGTTGAGCATTTACAGCAATTTGCCTCTCATTTTTTTTAAATTTAGGGAACAAAACTATTTTTGTTTTTCAATTCAAATATACTACACATGCAATAACTTCCCTAGCTTTATATTTCCCTACAACATTAAAATATTATTTTTTTACTCTTTTTTTAAAACAAAAAAACAAAATTTTATGTTCATTTATTTTGCATAGGAAGGTGTGAGAGGATAGAGAATGTCCTTTTATAATTATAATAAACCATGTTGGTTCAACTGTAGCAATCCTTGTAACACCTCAGTCCCATATTAGAAAGATGAAAAATAGTTAACATAGAGTGAGTGGTTTATAAAGATAGTCACGAGTACTTAAATCCAATATTGCCTAATTACTAGGTGAAACTGAGCTTTATAATGAATTATAGGAAAACTTCAAATTGACTAGTTGTTTTGAGGTAATAACACAAATGTAGATAACGCTTTTTCCTAGATTGTTACAAGTGGTATCAGAGATACCTAATCTTGTGGTATTAGAGCATTGCATGACATAACCCTGAAGATTATGTCAAGAATTTAAGAGGGAGAATTTGTAACACCCAAATTGCATATTGGAAAGATAAGAAATAGCCCACATAGAGTAGGTAGTTTATAAAGATAGTCATAAGTGTTTAAGTCCCGCATTACATAGTTACCATGTGAAATTGAACTTTATAATAAATTATAGGAAAGCTTCAAATTGACTAGTCATTTTAGGGTAATAACGCATATGTAGCTAACGTCTTTTCCTAGATCATTACAATCCTAATGTATAGGAAAGATATAGGAAAGCTGTTGTTGGTGAGTTTTGAGATTTTTTCTATGTGTAGGGAAGGGAAGCAACTTTAGAGTAGCTGCTAAGAATACTTTGGTGGGATCATTGGCCACACAACCATTGGTTGATGACTCGTTCATAATTGTAAAATGGTAGTTCATTGACCAATTCAAGCGTGGGTCTGCCACCCCTTTTATTGCGTACTTTTTTAAAAGATTTTTTTATTTTTTTTATTTTTTTATTTTTTTATTTTTTTATTTTAATGAAGGCTTTGAGAATTTACATTCGGTTCAACAAAGTTTTAGCTAAAAACTACCCATTTTATTTTAACTACTTACTTTTTCAAAGCATCTTAGCAATTTAGTTATCTACTTTAGTTTTTTCTTTTAAAACATTATTTATTTATTACTTTTTTGTGTCTCCATGGAAGAGAAAGAACAATATTGTTTTTATTATTAGGGAAAAATACATTTTACCCTCTTGAATTATTCACTTATTTGCACTTTTAACCCAAATGTTTAAAAAGTGACACTTTACCCTCCCCAAACTTTCAAATTGTTGCAATATTGTTTTTTTTTTTTTTCAAAATGCTCCAATCCCAAGTTAAAAAATAAAATAAAATGTTTTAAAAAAATTAAAAATTAAGGGGTGGCCAGCCACCCCAATTGGGCCTAGGGTGGCCCCCCTTAATTTTAATTTTAATTTTTAAAAAAAAAAAAATTATGGGGGCATTTTGAAAAAAAAAAAAAAAAATCAAAATGGTTGAATTACAACAATTTGGAAGTTCAGGGGGAGTAAAGTGTATTATTATTATTATTATTATTATTATTATTATCACTTGGGATTTGTTGAACATTGTAGTAGCTTAACAAATCTTTAACTATTTTATTGAGTCGAATGTGAAGCATTTTTAATTACAAGACTAGCCAAAGTAACTTTTTAGCTATTTTATAGACCCCTCTTGAGCACTATTAGAGCATTCATTATGGCCTCACCAAAACCATTTTTTGATTATTTTGGTGAGGTAATTTAGTAAAAGTGATTAAAATCCTCCTTTTAACCTAAAATAAATGGTGAGTGAACAATCCTCACTATCTTTAAGTATTATTCACTTACCAAATGAATAAGAAATAATATAAATTTTATTTCCTTCCATATTCTTGAAAAAGCGGACTCCCCAAAATTAATTTTTTGGTTTTTTTAGTGATGCAATTTGATGAAAATGCTTAAAATTCTCATTTTCAGCTCCACCAATTTGATGGAAAAAAAAAATGGTGAGAAATGAATATAAAATGGTTTATCTCTTTTTTTTTTGTTATTTTGATGAGTAATATTTGTTGATGCTTCTAAATGCTCTTAATTGATTAGATCCAAACTCGGTGGTTTATAACCTAGAAAAAAAAAAGCCTCTCGCAACCATATATATGTACGAAAAATATAAGTGAAAAACAAATAAATACTATAAAATAAATCATTTATCATTTATGCTAACTCAGTATATATATTATTTAATTTAAAACATTGGTTATAATTAAGTAAAAAATTCTTCATGGTTGAATATCATAAGAATTTAGAAGATACGATATAGGTTTGAAGGTTTCACTGCCAATCTCACAATAACAAAAATTAAAACAAATTATTGAAGATTTTTTATTTTATTTGGTGGATACAACTTGCACGGGCTTTTCTTTCTTTCTTTCTTTTTTCTTTTCTTTTTTTTTTTGAAATTGGCTTTTCTTTTTTCACACAGATGCAAGTCCCGAGTCATTTGAATCTTATTCTAAAAAAAAAAAGCATCCACAATAAGCAAACGCATGTACTTAATACATTTGAACTAGTAATACGCTTAGAAAAATAAAAAACTAGTAATGCAAAACAAAGGAAATAGAAAAGAAAAGAGAGAGAGATAGAGAAAAGAAAAGTGGAAATACGAAAATCTTAAATATTATATATATATATATATAAACGTTTGGGTTGTCAGTGTTGTCAGTGGCGTGCGGCTTGTCAGCGAGCATTCTGGTTATTTCGGAATCAAACATCCAGTAGTCTGCAGCTTCGTCGATGCGGGCATGGTAAGGGGAGCTGGCGTTGCCCTTCATTATTGAACTTGTCGCCTCACAATCGCTTGTGTGCAGCAAAATCATCGCCATCTCCAAGAGTGCCAGAAAGGGAGACCTCTTTCTCTTTGCTGTTTCCCCCACCATTTCTCACCGCCTCTGTGCGTGGGGGGGAGTCTTTGGGAGCAACTTCTTGTGGGTGGTGAATGACGAGTGGGTAACAGATGATCGAAGGACAGTTTTAAAGACTTCCTACTAATAAAATATTGAATAAGACAAAGACTTAATTGTAATATTCATATAATATTCCTAATCTACTCTCTATTATTCAAATCACTAGAAAAGTCGTACTATAAATATAAACATGGGTCATGTTTGGCTAACCCCTCAACTGCATGGCTGCCGCTGTCCTCTATAGTTGTGTATGCATTTGAATTCTCATAGCCACCCAACCTTTTTTTTTAAACAAAAAATTTAAGGGATCGAACTAATTTTTACTTCTCTGTTATTATTATTATTATTATTTCTCTCTCTTGTCTCCGTCTTTTTTCTCTGTCACTTTTGTTTGTCTTTTTCTTTCGGTGTTCTCTCCAGAAGCTATTTTCTTTTTCTTTAATGGGGTTTGTTTCTCTCATGTCTTCCATGTTGCTTTTCTTTGTGGTTGGATCCTCGACACCCAATGGCAGTGTACCTTGAGGTGTATTATGTAGTATTTCGTAACTCTTGAGATGCAGTTTTGGTGGCGGGTGGATTTCGGATTGAGAAGAGGAGAAAAGGAGTGTGTAATCCACTTAAAGTGGCAGAAAATTCACGAAAAAAGAGAAGAAGGGTTGTAGGAAATTCTGCAGCAGCATGAAAAAAAATTTCAAGAACCAAGGACACTTCCTCCGCCTAGGTCAAGAATCATCGAATTTAGTTGAAGTCGGGTGCAAATTGAAAAACAGGTACAAGAAAATTGGTTTATGATAAAATTTCTCAAGTTTGTGTCTACAATTTCATCATTTTCTTTTTCTACACTAATTTCATCCTTTGCAAGCATGGGTGAAGCATCCATGGAAACTTCAGCAAAGAAAAAGGGAAGAAAGGGGCTACATGCATAGAGACGCTTGAGAGGAGGGAGTATTTTATGTTTATAATAATGGGTGGGAACTTTTTTTAGGAAGGAGTTGTTGTAGCTAGGTGGCCTTTTGTAACTTTTTTTACATTTTTCTTTAACTACATACATATATATATATATATATATATATATAATAACACAAGCAACTTATGCTCTACAGTCCATTCATTTTTTATTTTTTATTTTTTATTTTTTTAGGTTTAGAGAAAATTTAAAGTAAAACATAAAAATATACTTACATGAAGATCTCTGTATTTAACCTACACCAAATGATAGCTACAGTATTTTTCAATACATTGAAAAATATTGTAGCTACCCAATGCTTTATTAAATTATAAATAAATCATTCTTTCTTCTCTCTCCTTCACGCGTCCCATAAAAACAATAAATAGAAGAAAAAAAAATAAAGATAAAAGTAAAAAGGAATATTTAATTGATATAGGAAAAAATAAGAAAATTTATTATGAAATATTTTTTTTATAGTGAATTAAAAAATAGTTTTATTTCTTAAATATAAAGAAAATAGTTAAGATGCAAGTGTTAGTGCTCTAAAGGGACGTGGTCACAAGGGTTCAATCCCTGATTTATATTTTAGGCCTTGTTTGGTTTGCGGATTGTCTAGTCCATTGAAAAATGATTAACTACTACTGGGATTAGCTACTACTAGGAATAGATCAGTTATTCCTATTCCTTTGTTTGGTTATAACGTTGGAATAGATTATTTAATCATATTCTTTTGTTTGGTATAATGTAATATGTTGGTGAATGGAATCGTATTTTGATCTTATTTCCTAAAATACCCTTATAATATGAATACAATTTATATTATTAAGGACCTTTTTGTTCTTCAAAACATAAACAATTATATTATATATATATATTTAATTATGTCATGACATTGGATTTTTTTTTTTTTTGTGCAATTATGCTAGAAAATTAAAATTATTTATATAAAAAAAACATAATCACCATATTTCATATTTTATATCGGTGATTTCCATCGAATGAGGAAAAAAAGCGAGAGAAGAAAAGCAAAATTGTGTGATTTGAAAAAAAAAAAAAAACCCTCGAGAAGAGAATGAAAAAAGATTGAGAAAGAATAAAGAAAAAAAAACTTTGAGGAAGAAGAAAAAAATTGAGAAAGAATGAAGAAATATGAGAGAAGCGAAGAAGGAAAAAAAAAAACTAAGAAGAAAAAAATTCAAGAAACACAATGAGAATGAAATAACCAAGAAAATAGAGATCGAAAAGAAGAGAGAGAGAGATATCTTGCTTTGAGAGATGAAGAACATTGCTTTGAGATATGGATATTGTGAGAGATGTGAGAAGCGTAGGATTTTTTTGAGTAATTTTACACGATATTTTTAATTCCACAGAAAAGGATTAGCTAAGTCACTCCTGTGTGTATGAGATTAGTAGTCCCATGGGAATAAACTACTCCCAAGAATAACATGTTACCAATCAAAGGACTGGCTAACACTAGTGTTAGCTAGTCTAATCCAAGGGCCTAATCCGTGAACCAAATGGGGCCTTATATTGCATTATTTCTTTTGTTTCTTGGGCTACCTGGAGACTATCTTGAGTATCTTCGACTATGGATGGGCTATGGCCTATTTCTATCACTAGACCTTAGTATGGGCCAGGTTCAATATAAACAATTAATCACAAAAAGCCCAAAGGCCAGGCCTATAGATAAAATGGGGGCATGATTCAACTTCCTATCTTGGGGGTGAATCTATCTTCCTCCGTGGGTCTGTGAGGGCGAGAGTTCTTCTTTTTTTTAGTTTGGGCCCTTTTGGGTTGTCTGTCCTTTAACCATTAAGAAAATATTCCCCTTTCAGAAGCCTTGTTAAACCCATAATGTTGGCCCAAAAGTCTCAGAAGAGCCTGTTCAAGTTAAGGTTTCTTATGACGTTAAACATTTGAACCCTTGAGAAAAATATTCCCATTTGAAATGGGGGCCCAATACTCTTAGAAGCCTGTTCATGTTTAGGATTCTTATGATGTTAAACATTTGAACCTGTTGATTGATGAAGGCATGGACGACTCAGAGAATTAAACTCGTTGTTGTTCTTGTGAATCTTCTGCAGATGTTTAGCTAGTTAGAAGAGACAAGAGACAAGACAAAGCTGAGTCTTTCAACACGACTATAAGGTCACGGGTGGGGTGGTTGTTTTGGACACCTAACAAGACTTTAAGTATTAATGGGCCTAAGTGTTTGGATTATTAAGCTACAGACACATTATCCAATTATTGCACCGTTTATTCGCGGCCCTCTGGCATCAACATTCGGTATAACAATGAACAAAGTTTTTTTTTTTTTTTTTACATGTCTACACAAGGTATAGGAAAAGGGGATTCCAACCAGTAATATCCACTTTATAAAGCATGGTGCATATGTAACACCCTAATCCCATATTAGGAAGATAAGAGAAAAAGCCCATATAAAGTAAGTGATTTATAAAGAGATTCATGAATACTAAGTCCCACATTGCCTAGTTACTAGGTGAAACTGAGCTTTATAATGAATTATGGAGAAGCTCCAAATTGACTAGTCCTTTTAGGGTGATAGCGCAGATGTGGCTAGCGTTTTTCCTTAGGTCATTACAAGTTGTATCAGAGCCACCTAGTAATGCCAACTCATGTGGTACTGGAGCAGCACTGCATGATGTAACCTTGACGAAGACGTCATGGTCTTTACAAGCATAGTTGATTGAGCTAAACAATAAGATATTGAGCATGTTTATAAGAAATAGGCAATCATCTTTTATTAAACCAGTTTTATAAGATGAGTTATGTTTATAAATTTTTTCATATCATACATTCTAGGTGAACCTATATCTACTAAATTTTGATGAACGCTAAGATGGTGGGAACTAAATGCTTTCTAGTTCACATGAACTAGAAAGCATTTTATTAGTTATATTTGATGAGTATTTTTATTTTTTTTTATCTTTTTATAGTACAAAACTATCTCTTAAATATAACTAACTGAATCTTCAAGATAGCAAGCTTTATTAGTGCTTCCATTAGTATAGTGTAAATTATTACCTAGATTCATTAAGTTCCAATTAAACCAAACCAAGTTCCCACTGGCTAATAGAGTTATGTTTTTTTTTTTCTCATCTTTTGGATTTTGAAGGAGTGTCTCATAGGAGTCATCAAACATCGCTGTGTGTATATGTACTTCTAATTAACATCAGTGTATATAGTGTTGTGTAGTTTTGATTTGTGAAATAAAAAAGTTACCTTATCCCGAAGTATTTGTAGCTCGTTGTGAACTCAGAATCTATTATCAATTGATCACGTTTTGGGTCATCTTTTAGCCCTTGGAGACAGACTATAGAAAGCAGGGTTGGCCTGGGCTGAGAGTGAGGCTCTTGTTGGGCGATCTATTGCACTATTACAATGCTAATCCATCTTTTGAAGTTAATATAATAATAATAATAATAACACGGACGACAACAACAATAATAATTAAACATTAAAAAAAAATGTTAAACTTGAAGCGAGGTAGGAATTCAACTTTGAGGAGCGCAACTAAAATAATAAAATGCAGTGGTTGTGGGATAGGGTTTTTATTATTATTATTATTATTATTATTATTATTATTATTATTATAAGTTAAACATCTATTTGGTCCGCTTATTAAATAAAGGACATAGTTTTCCTCTAAATTGGGTTGAAATTTTACCAAAATCTATAAAGTGTATTAACATGTGAGATTTACTTTTTTTAATAACAGACAAGTTGGAATAAATAATATTAAAAGCTTTTGATACCATTATTAAAAAGGAGATATATATCCTTTTACAAATTAGGTTCACTTTTACAAATTAGATTGTAGAAAAGAATGAGTTTTAATTGGGTTGGAGGAACCTCCTCCAACCTAATCTATAAAATGACATGATGTTTTTTTAATAACGTGTGAGATGTCATGAGTTATTAATATTATTTATTACAATTTGTTTATTATTAAAAAAGCATAATATATATTAAAGGAGTATAAACTTTCAGATTAAGTTGGAAGAATTTCCTTCAACCCAATTTGGAGGAAAACTCTGTCCTGTAGAAAATTTCTCCAACCTAATTTTGAGAAAAACTCAATTCTTAAATAAAAATCTCAATTTTCAAAAGGGATAAGATATCTGAAGTGCAGGTTTTTCATTGACTTGGCCTTTTTTAAGTCAATTACTTGTAGTCTTCAATAAAGCCATCTCAATCCGTGCAAGAAGGGGAAAGAAAGAAAAAGACAAATGACCGAAAAATTGGGAAGAGAGAAAAATTTGAATTTTTTTTTAATATATTTTTTACTATTTGGGGATACGGAGGAGTAAAAATTATGCATTTTTATCATTTTGACTCTTCAGAATTGGAATTTCT
The DNA here is from genome assembly GCA_013348765.1 of Carpinus viminea. NCBI lineage: Eukaryota > Viridiplantae > Streptophyta > Magnoliopsida > Fagales > Betulaceae > Carpinus > Carpinus viminea. The sequence continues at coordinate 35,645,999 of CP054671.1, read as the reverse complement.
CTACAATTCCAAATTTTAGTATTAGTATGATTATTATTTTTATTATTTTGATGAATTATCATGGTTAGTTTTACCACAAATTAAGGGGTGTAGCATACCTACTTGATTTACCAATCCATGATCACGAGAAAAAAACCATGTTGCTTTTGGACAGATTTAGATTATCTCTATTTCACTTGAAATGGAAGGAATTCATTTAATTAAAATAAAATAGTATTTTTACCTAAAATATGTTCGAAATATTTGTTTTAAACAAAAATACTTTCTTATTTTAATTGAGAATCCCTTCATATCATTTAAAATAGAAAGAATCCACCTCCCTTTCGGACATGGCATTGGCAAACTGTCTTTATTTTCATGACTGATGGAACAGCTACGGACTATAGGATTCCCTACCTCAACGGGAATCTACATGGAACTACAAGGTGCATATCCATTCCAAGCATAGGAAGAAGTCAAGATTCAATGCTACTGAAACGAAAAAAAATGAAAATAAAAAAAGCGACAAGAAACTTCAACCTAAAAAACAAAACTGGAAAATGTGGCTTTGGAACATCAGTAAGGGATTGTTGAAAAATAAGGATGCAGCTGTCAAGAGTGCCTCAGGTTCACGTTAAGGCAACCAAGAATTTTACACGGTTGATTTTAATTTTTAAGAAGTTATTTTTCACATAAGGAGTTGTTGTCTCAACTGATTTTTCATGAGGTATCCTAAAATTAATCTTCGTTACAAACCACAGAAGGGATAGCAAACTTTACCACTTTCTTTTTCTTTTTCTTCAGTCATTTTCCTTCAATTTCTCAATGTCATAATCTTTTCCCCACCACCAACTGACCACGGGTTGCCTTCACTTGCCTGGAAATTATGGTTGTCATGATATCTCTCTATCTCTGCTGCATTATTGGTCTGTGTACGTACGTCTCGCGGGAGAGATCGAGATGGGAGACAAAATGGCCCAGCATTCTGACTAATATTAACAAGTGGGTCAGTCGTAATAACATTTTTCGTGTCCGTTGGTGTATTTTGATTGCAATGGCCCATGGTTGTTGCAGTAACGTTATTGACGATCAGCTTTCAAGGACAATCTCACAATAAATTTTTCTTACGAATGACAATCTTCAAATAAATCAAAATTAAAATAATAATAATAATAATTGAAGAAGTTTTCCTTTATTTAGTTGATACATTACAACCACAGGTACAATCTCTCTCTTTATGAAAATCATATACACTTTTTATAATAAAAATAAAAATCTAAGGGACAAAAAATAAAGAGTTCAAACCCTAAAGAATTTTTAGTATTTAACTTTTTTTTTTTAAAATGATATGTTATCCAAAAATTCCAGCCATAACACGTAGCTTAAAACTAAATATCACGCCACGTATAAAGGTGATGTGACATTCCATTGAAAAACCTAACAAAATATTGACGGAGGTACTAAGTAGATTTATTTACTTATCACGGGTACCATTTGTGATATTTTTAAAAACGCAAATAACTATTTAATTTTGGTGCAAACTACAGATACTAGAAACGTATTTAACCCAAAAAAGTAAGGGTATGTGAGGAATTTTGTAAATAAAATAATATTTTAATAGTATAAGGAAATGTAAGGAAAACTATTATAAAATATATTTTCATTAGTGAAACAAAAAGTAATTTTGTCCTATAAACTTATGAAAAATCAAAGAAAAACTACTGTTAGTACTCTAATAAACATTTGATTCAATATGATTGTCCTTTATTTTGAGTAAATGACAATAAAGCCCTCCAACATGCCCTGTGGGGGCCGACAATAGAAGAATGATATAAATTCAACTTTTTGATACAATTTGGTCTAACTTTTTTTTGATGTGATCACTTTTTTATTTAGTATTTTTTTTATATATAAAAATAAGGTAAGTTTCTTTTTTGTTTTTGTTTTTTGTTTTAAAATAATATCCATAGAGGACGAGAACAATACTTAAAAAACACCAAAAGAGTATCTAGCATTTTTCTTAAAAAATTAATCATTAAATTGTGGTTTTTTTAAGGAATCATTAAATTGGTTTAATGATTAATTTTCAAAAAAAAAAGAAAAAAAAAGAAGAAGAAAAGAATGAACAATGATAGAAGAATATACACCAAACGCGATTAATAAAAACATTAAATATATGGTTTTTTTTTTTTTTAACATTAAATATTGGCCTTTTTTAAGTCAATTACCTGTGGTCTCCAATAAAGCCATCTCAATCCGTACAAGAAAGAGAAAGAAAGAAAAAGACAAATGACCGAAAAATTGGGAAGCGAGAGAAAATTTGAAATTTTTTATATCTTTTTTATTATTTGGGGATACAAAGGAGTAAAGATTATGCATTTTATCATTTTGACTCTTCAAAATTGGAATTTCTTTACAATTTCAATTTTTTTTTTTTTTGACATATCTACACAAGAAGGGAGAAAAAAATTCAAATTAGTGACATCTACTTTATTAAGCATAATTTTAACCAATTGAACTACATCTCAGAAACAATTTTAATTATTATTATTTTTTGGATGAATTCTCATGGTTAGTTTTACCACAAATTAAGGGGTGTAGCATACCCACTTGATTTACCAAAATCCATGATTACGAGAAAAAAACCATGTTGCTTTTAGACATGGCATTGGAAAACTGTCTTTATTTTCATGACGAGAATAACTTCCCTTCGGTCGGTGCGTAAAGAGAGGGTTTTTTGCCCCCTAATCACAAGCTAATACCTCACATAAAGAAAAAGAAAAAGAAAAAGAAAAAAACCCCACAAAATTATCACACATCCTAAAACACTAAATTTTTTCTTATTTCTTCTTCTCTCTCATTCTTCTTCTTCCTTCTTCCTTCTTCCTTCTTCTTGTCATTTGACAGAGAAAAAAAGATGGTTTGGGAGAAAGAAAGAAGACCCACGACACTAAGATCCACGGTGCAGAACAAACCTACAACCTGCCACCAAGACCCACGGTTGGGTTTGGTTTTTTCTGGTGGGTTTGATTTTTTATTTGGTTTTTAGGATGATAAAATTCCAAAAAGGGTTAACCTTCATCTCTAGGTTTTAGTTTTGAGGCATTAGAAACGAATTGTATGGCATTATAATCAATTTTTGAGGCATTAGAATTGATTTTTGATGTTGGGTTTGAGTTTTTCTGTGTTTTCTGATTGGGTTTGGCCGGAAATGAAGAAAGTCGCCAGAGATGGCTTGGCCGGAAATGGTGGGTCACGGTTGGGTCAGTTGTCACTGGTGAGTGCCGTCGCTGGAAAGGTGAGGGAGAAGAAGAAGAAAAAAGAAAGAAAAAAAAAAAGGTACGTGGGTGTTTTGTTCTCATTTTAGTGTGTATATTTTTTCTTGAAATACTGAGGTGTTAGCTTGTGAGTGAATGGCAAACCCCCTTTTGCACAGACCGTATAGCAGCTGCTGCACTCATGGAACAGCTACGGCCTACAGTATTCCCTACCTCAACAGGAATCTACATGGAACTACAATGTGCATATCCATTCCAAGCATAGGAAGAAGCCCAGATTCAATGCTACTGAAACGAAAAAAAAAAAAAAAAATGGTGACAGGAAACTTCAACCTAACAAATAAAATTGGAAAATGTGGCTTTGGATTTGGATTTTATTTGAAACAGAAAACAAAATTATTATTATTTTGAATTTGGCCCTAACCACCCTTAGGGTCATGGAGGTGGCGTTGGCCACCCTCAACCGGCCCATGGGGGTGGCCAAAGTCACCCACATGATTGAGTTGAGGTGGCCGGTGCCTTTTCCATTTTCCATAGCAAACTTCTCCACTTTCTTTTTCTTTTTCTTCTGTCATTTTCCATCAATTTCTCAATGTCATAATATTTTCCCCACCACCAATTGACCACGGGTTGCCTTCACTTGCCTGGAAATTATGGTTGTCATGATCTCTCTCTCTCTCCTGTATTATTGGTCGGTGTACGTCTTGTGGGAGAGATCGAGATGGGAGTAGGGGTGAAAAGGCGGTTACGGTTAGCGGTTATTGGCAAAAACCGCTAACCGTAACCGCCTTAGCGGTTATTAAATTTTATTAACCGCTATCCGCCTAGGCGGTATTATTAAATTTTACTAACCGCATCCGCAGGCGGATAGCGGTTAGATTAGATTAGCGGTTAGCGGTTAGTAAACAGTTAACCAGCTATAACCGCTTTTTTAAAATTGGGTTTTTTGGGCCTTTTTTGGGCATTTTTGGGCTTTTTTTTAGCACTATAGCATTTTTCACTCTCTCTCTTTTTCTTCTTCTTCTTCTTCTTCTTCTTCTTTTTAGGTGTCTTCTTGGGCCAAATTACTATAAAAGAGCTCATATTGAAAAATAAAAAATATTTGACCTACTTTAATTTTTTATAAAAAATCCTTAAATATTAAATCATAAGTTCATAATTGGTTAACTTAATATATATATATATATATATATATATATATATATAAAACAAAGTTCAACACAACATATAAAAAAATATGAAAAAAGTTCGATAAAACATATAAAAAAAGGTCAACACAGCATATAAAAAAAAAAAAGTTCAAATAAAACATTAAATGATACAAATAAAACATTAAAACTGTAAGATAGAGAGAGTCAGAGAGAAAGAGGTGACGAGAGAGAGACGGTTCAGAGGTAGAGTCTGTAGAGAGAGACGGTCAACGGCATGAGTGAGATAGGGAAGGAGAAGAGAATAAGATAAAAATTCCTACCCTAACCCTTAATGCGTTTTTTTCTCAAAACTGACGTCGTTTTGATGTGAAATTCATTCTTATTATTAATATAAAATAGACAATATATATATGGAAAAATTAAATAAATAAATGCTAGAAGATATAAATATATACAGTTTCAAAAATATTTTATTCAATTACAAACTTATGTCTTTGATATTATATAATCATATGATCTCATTAAATTAGATCATATGATTAATGATTTAAATTATTATCATATTTACTAGTTTTTTTTTTTTTGGGAATTGAACTTATTATCTAATGATAATGCTCAAACTCCTAAATCGTAAATTCCTAATGAACTAATGGTCATACACTCATACTTAAATTAAATGATCATATTATCTCACAAATCACAAATCATATTAATATAATAAAATTATCTTAAATCTAAGAATCTAAGATAATGTGATATATGTTTTCTAAGTATAAAGTATTTAATAATACTTTGATTCAATTGTGGTTATAGGTAACACATTGTTTAATTTAATTGTAAGTATCATACTATCATTATACATGAATAATATGAATCATATGATTAACTTGTAGACTTATGACTTATGAGTCATATTATATATATATAATTTGTTATTATATAATCAAATGATTTAATAATCAATTGATCATGTGATTTAATCATTAATGATCAATTGATTAAGTTATAATATAAATATTATTATAATTATAATTACCAAAATATATTATATAAAAAGCGGTTAGCGGTTACGGTTATTAAACCTAATAACCATTAATTGCTAACCGTTAGACGATTATAACGGTTAAGACGATTAACGATTAAGCGGTTAAACGGTTAGCGGTTGGCGGGCAGCGGGCGGTTATTTAACCGCCCGCCTTTACACCCCTAGATGGGAGACAAAGTGGCCCAGCATTCTGACTGGATATTAACAAGTGGGTCAGTCGTAATAACATTTTTCGTGTCCATTGGTGTATTTTGATCGCACTGGCTGTTCCTGTAACGTTATTGACGATCAGCTTTCAAGGACAATCTCACAATAAATGCTCTTTACGAATGACAATCTCCAAATAAATCAAAATTAAAATAATAATAATTGAAGAAGTTTTCCTTTATTTAGTGGATACATTGCCAAACAATATTTAAGCGGAGCTGCACATAGATCATATAGTTAGTAGATATAAATATATTTGTGTCTAGCAATTGCGATTGTAAGTATCGCAGTTTTCTCCTTTGGGTATACTGTTTTTCTGGGGAAGGCAGCTGTCATACCGTGGACTTCTCGAACAATCAACCACAGGTTTACTCGGGTTTTTACTGCCGGTAGTGACGTAGTTGTTGTAGTCGACGAGCATTCTGGTTATTTCGGAATCAAACATCCAGTACGCAGGTTCTTCCATGCGGGCGTGGTAATGGGAGGTGGTGTTGTCCTTCATTATTGCCATTGTCGCTCCACAATGGCTTGTGTGCAGCAAAATCATCAGCATCACTAGGAGTGCCATAAAGAGACCTCTCTTTACTGTTTCTTCCGCCATCTCAGCGACTCTGTGTGATCTCTGGGAAGAACTTGTTGGTTAACGGTGGTTAATGAGTGGTAGACGGATTAGCCTAGAGGGTAAAGATGATTAACAAGTCATGGTAATATACAATGGATTCAATATGATTGTCCTTTATTTCAAGTAAATGACAAGAAAGCCCTCCAACACGCCCTGTGGGGGCCATTTTATTGTCGGCAGGTCCAGACATGAGACAACAATTACAATATAAATATAAGAATAAACAAAATATTATTCCTCTTTTTTTTTTTTCAAAATTAATCATTAAATCGTTTTAATGATTAATTTTCAAAATTAAGAATGATAGAAGAATATACACCAAACAGGATTAATAAAACCATTAAATATATGGCTAGCTAAGCCTCAAATTCTCAATAATTATGATGTAGGTTTTTTTTTTTTTTCTTTTCTTTTCTTTTCTTTTCTTTTCTTTCTTTCTTATATTCAATTATGATGTAGTAGGTTATGTGTTGCTTTAACATAGGACTGGGTATCGGTCATATCGGTCCGGTTAATAGAGTTATCAGTTATTGACCGATAAGATATCGGTTAACGATTCTTGATCGATTACCAGATAAGCTATAGGTTAATCGGTCATATCGGTAATCGGTTAAACTAGCCGGTTAATCGTTAACCGGTTTTTGTTAACTTTTTATTGAGTTTTTTACTAGTTGCTAATTGAGATAAAAATTAATTATTTTGAGAGTTTAAATACTTTTTATTTGGCTAAAGCCTAAAATAACTTATTCAAAATTAGTTGTTTTGCCCCTTTTGGGGGCCTAAATATATATATGGCTAAAAATGTTTATTGAATCTTTTTTTTTATTGATCCATTACATCTTTTTTATATTATAAAATAAAAATTAAAGAGTAAAAAGTATAAAATTAAAAATATATATAAAAATTAAAAATATTTATCGGTCATATCGGTTAACCGATAAGAAAATTTTAACCGACCGATTACCAACTAATAAGGTTACCGGTATAAATTTTTTAACCGATTACCGGTCGGTTAATTATCGGTAACGGTTATATCGGCTCGGTTAATGTCGGTAATCGGTCGATTAATCGGTAACGGTTAATTTGCCCACCCCTACTTTAACGTATGGAAGGGGTTAAACTGGGACGGGACCCTCGTGAGTCTCATGACATGGCTGCCAGCCTGGCTTTAACAAAGAAGGTTGCCCATCCCCGTGCAATTGGACTTAAATAATATGAGAGTGTTTGGTAAATCTCATCACTCCCTTACATTACTTTTTTATTGTATTGTTCATAAATTAAAAAAATAATAATAATAAATAATTGATATAAAAAATATATATATATTAAAAAATGAAAAAATTTGTTTTGTAATAATTTTTTTATTTGAATAATAAATGATATGATATAAAAAGTGAATTATTTGATATATTTTTTTGAAAAAAAAATGAAGTAAATAATGTAGTGAAATGTGAGAAAATGTGTTGTAATGGGGTGTAAATTAACAAACAAGGCCTATGGATCTTTTTTTCTGGATTATTAAACGCATAGTCCTAAATGGTGTCAAAGTTCTGCAGTGAAGTTTGTGATGAATAAATAGGTAGTCCCATTTCCGTCCAATTAATCACAGCAGATAGTTGTTATTTTTTATGATATTTATGTACAATTTTTAGCGTGTGAATTACTTTAAATATAGTCGTTTTCTTCCAGCATAAATTCTTGAATTTTATGGTATAATATTCGTATACAACACTTGAATAGTTGTTCAATTTTGACTGTTTTTTAGTGCATAAACAGAAATTTCTTACTAGTTGCGAGGGAAGAGTCCGCAGCAAATGCTGTTATTATATATAAAGATTACAACCATATATACAAGCTAACCAGATTTTCTAAAGACAGATGTTTGAAAGATTGACAGTTAACACTATAAAGTCTTTAGTCTTTACTCCTACATATAATTAAAGCTCATGAAAAATTAACCCTTTTGTTGATGAGTTTTAATCAAATATTACAATGAGAATATGTTTTTTTTTTTTTTTTTTAAAAAAAATTACTAGGAGAATAAGATCAACTGTAATACATCTGTGAACCAATATCACTCACTAAGAAATGATCATTTGTATTCTTCCACCATCCTCTCAACATTCTTTGCTATGTAGCATGCTTAATTATTTTTTAATTTTTGTTAACTTTTTAATTAAGGGGTGAATTGGACATGCTACGTGGCAGAGAATGCTGGAAGAATCCTAAGTAGTACCTCATTTATAAATATGTTTATTTATCCTATGATGCCAAATGCAATTAGCAATTTTATTGTCTTACAATTAACCAAGCTATCTATGTCAAAATGATCACTTTAAACTATTGAGTGATGAAAAATTCATTATTTATACCTCATTTAAAAATTAAAATTATGAGGATATTCTTGCAATTGAAAATAATTGATACTAAGAGTGAACTTTAAAAAGCTAAAACGTTTTTTCCTTTAAAAAGGAGAAAACAATGTAAAATTAGTTCCTCTTAAAATGTAAAACCAAATTTGCAATAAACTTCGCTTGCACGATGATAACAAAAGAGTAGCAAAAAGATCATACACAGTAAAATTTAGATCTGTTTGACAATTGACATGGTAAGTATTTTTTGTTTGAAATTGATTGATGCAATATAAAGTTGATAGAAGTTTTGAATTTTTGGTATACAAAAGTAAAAAAATATGTATATATATGGTAGTGGGTTTTTTATTTAAATAATAATAAAATGTTATTGATATGATATAAAAAGTAAGAATGTTGAAAATTTTTTTAAAAAAAAATGACAGTTTGGCAAGTCCATTGCCTTGTTCCAATCATTAGAGCATCTCCAACAGTGTAACTAAAATGAAAAAAATAGCTATATTTAGTTATATTGGTAATTTTTTTTGCTTCAACAGAATAGCTTAGGATTAGTTATTCACTGTAGCACATTAGATTGAATTTTAATATAATATAATATTATTTTTAATATTACATTTTCCCTTTAATTAAGTATTGGCAATAATATAATAAAAAAATAAAAAATAATATTTTAAAGTAAGTAACTAATAGAATAGAGAATCTGTTAAAGTTGACATTAAAAAATAAGTGATTAAAATAAAGAATTGTACTTTTTAACTAGTTATAATAGCTATTACTTCATAGATGCTCTTATAGGCCAAATTGTTTTGTTCTGAGAACCACTCATGCATGCAATTTGTTTGAATGCATTGTACATTGTCCCATCAGCACATTGCCAAATAGACGTTTCTTCCCAAAGACTAGAAGACTTTTCTAGTCCTCGATACGCAAATTCTCATAGGTTAGGTCAGTAACTACAACTTGTTTTTGAGTAATGCTATACATACTCTCATTTCATCACCCACTTCTCCACACTTATAGTTGATTTTTAAAATTACCATTGAAATTGAGATAAATTGTTATTAGATTTAAATTCAATGGTGATTTTAAAACTTACATATAGAATAAGTAGATGTAAGGAAGTATGAGAATATGTAGCATTACTAAGTCTTCTTTTACCAACAAGTTGAATCAACTAGTCATTACTTTTATTTATCTCCTCCAACCCCTCGTTAGTCCTTAGTGGTTATCAACAAAGGAAACTTACTTTAACTCAACTTTTAAACATCTTTTGAGGGAGCTAGAGACTAAAATATAGTTGTACAACATGAGAATAAATCATCTGAGATGATGGAGAAAAAAATCTTCAAGATTGGATATTCTTAAGATCATATTTTAATATGAAATTTATAGTTGATAAAAAGAGCTTTGCAAAGAAGAATCATAAGTGTTGTGATATGTTGCAGGAGATCAAAAGACGCAGCGGGCGTATAACCCACACATGCCAAAACAAAGCTTGGGGTACATGCGCGAGGGAGGGGGCCGATGGATGCAGAGGCAGACCCCCGGCGGCTTGGGGAGCCCCCGGTCCCAAAAAAAATAAAAATAATAAATATACCTTTAAATATTTTTTTTTGCCCCCCTAAATAATATATATATATTTTTTTTTTAATTTTGCCTCCTAAACCAAATATTATAGTTCTGCCCATGGATGAATGGTTGAGCGGCGGCCGCCAATGGAGGTGGACGAGTGGAGGTTGTGGGCTTTTAAATAAATCTAATTAATTTATAATAACCAAAAAAGAGGTTAGAAATGAATAAAGAAAAAAAAAATTGAAGTCAAAAAAAGGAGATGGTGAAGAGGAAAACATGAAGGCTGCAATGGAGAGATTTTCCCCACCCTGATTGAGATTTGAGATTGGGGAGGAAGGGGAATTTTTCGACCAGTGCTTGATTAACGGTTAGACTTTGCTCTTTTAAACTATACTCCTAGATATAATTATTAAAGCTAAAAAAAATTCCTTTTTTTTTGACATGTCTACACAAAAGGGGGAGAGAAATTCGATCTAATGAACTTCGTTTCATTAAGTGTGGTCCCAACTGATTAAGTTACTTTCTTGAGAACAAAAAAAAAAAAAAAAAATCTTCCTTTACTGGTGAGTCTTAATCAATTACTAGAAGAGTAAGATCATTGTAATAGATATGGGAACCAATATCCCTTATCACATCATTGCTTCATAAAAATGTCGGGAGAAACTTTACAGAGGACTCCTAAACTATTATGTGATTTGACAAAATTTTCAAAATTTCAAAACCTCTCACCTTTATTTCTTAAACTTTTAATTTGATGCAATCTACCAATTTCGTCAATTTTTACTTTTTGATGTTAAACCCTAACGGAAACGAAGAAAAATACGAAAATACCCATATAATTTAAAAAATAATAATAATTGGATCACCTTGTGACCCATACTAGGTCACGCCCAGACCTGCATGAGTTTGCTGACCCACGTTGGGTCACAGCAGATCCGTGTAGGTCTGGCTGAGACCAGTCGTGTCTAGTGACCCACTTGGATCACAAGGTGACCCAATGTGGGTCACTTTTGTTTTTTAATAACTTTATTTTTTAAAATTTAAAATTAAAAGTAAACTTAAAATTTATAAAAGTTTAAGGGCCGGTCTATATAAGAATGAGATGCGCAAAATTAAAAACCATAAATCATTTTACAAAAATTAAAGAATTTTTCGTCATTTTTTTTTTATTGATGCAAAAATACAAATCATTTTAGTTGAAGTAATCGGAGTCGGAGGGAACACAAGCAAAATTCGTTTGGACCGAAGCACTGTCCGCAGTCACATCAGCGCGTTGGCCGATAGACTTTTCTGCCCAAAAACCGGAAGACTTTTCCAAGTCCTCGATACCCCACTTCTCGTAGGTAGGTTCTCGGCCAAAACCTTTTTTTTTTTTTTTGTTCGCGCTACAACTTAACATTAAAAAGCAGGTACTCTTTTCTAATTTATCTCCACCTCCACTCTCTCTTTCTTTCTTTCTTTCTTTAATGGGGAACCAGAGCAGAATACGTCTTTGGACCACCCTCTCACCATGGCATACACTTCTCTACCTAGCCTTCTTACTGTACCACTTGACCAGCACCGCCGCCGGTGGTTCGCCGTCTCCTTACACACCGGTCGATGATATTCCCTTCAATTGTGGCTCTTCTGGCAATTCAACTACAACTACATCAGACGGTCGGACCTGGATTGGAGACGTGGATTCAAAATTCTTCCCCGTTGAATATTTACAAAACCAGAAATCTCTAACCGCCAGCGCAGTTCAGCAATCCTCCTCTGCCGTCCAAGTACCCTATGCCACTGCACGGATCTCTTTCTCAGAATTCACATACATATTTCCGGTCACTGCCGGCCAAAAATTCATTCGACTACACTTCTATCCGGCTTTGTACCCCAACTTTGATCGTTCTAAAGCTCTCTTTTCTGTTAGAGCTGGTCGTTTTACTCTTCTCAGTAACTTTAACGCTTCACTCACAGCGGATGCCGATGATGACCCCCGGGGATACCATATTCAGAGAATACTGTGTCAGCATCGAGGAGGATCAGAGGTTGAACATAACCTTCACCCCAAGCGTCGCTAATGGAAATAGCTATGCTTTTATCAACGGAATTGAAATCTTGTCGATGCCTCCTTATCTCTATTACAGTAATCCATCTGGCGATGCAGGGATTTCTTTAATCGGGCAGCGGGCACCGTACAGCATCGATAACAGCAATGCTCTCGAGATGGTATACAGACTTAATGTTGGAGGCCGCACCATCTCACCCCCTGATGACACTGGCATGTTCCGGCTCTGGAGTCAGGACGACAACTACCTTATAAAAGATAGACGTCTTTTTCTTCCTTATAACGAGACTATTGAGCTAAAGTTTACCAAGGTACCTAATTACACTGCACCACAAGAAATCTATCGGACTGCTCGGACTTTGGGGAGGAACGAAACTATCAACAAGAGCAACAATCTCACCTGGAAATTCTCTGTAGACTCTGGATTTGTGTACTTTGTTAGGCTACACTTCTGCGAATTTCAACCAGAGATTACTCAAATAAGCGACAGAATGTTCCTTGTTTTCATAGCAAATCAAACCGCTGAGGACAAAGCTGATGTGATTTTATGGAGTGGTGGTAATGGTGTTCCGGTACATAGAGACTACGCCGTTTCGATGTTTGGCAAAGAAGGCAAAAATGAATCTCTACGCACTAGCAGCGTCCAAGACGCAATCTTGAACGGTGTCGAAATCTTTAAAATAAGCACCCCTAGTAATGACAGTCTCGTCGGACCCAATCCAGACCCACTTCCACTGGCCCCTCCGACTATTGTGCCGTCAACACCACGAGCGAAGTCGAAGAATAACGGCACAACAATAGTTGCCGTCGTTTGTGGTGGAGTTTCCGGCTTGGTTGTGCTGTCAATTCTCGGGTTCTTGATTTTCCGGCGGTGCAAGATAGTCAAGGACTCTACAGAGACCCTTAACTCATCTCTACCATCCGATCTGTGTCGTTACTTGTCATTGGCTGAGATCAGAGCAGCCACTAACGACTTTGATGATGATCTCATTGTTAGCAATGAGGGGTTCGGCAACGTGTACAAAGGGTACATTGATGACGGAACCACCCCAGTGGCGATCAAGCGTTTGACATCCGGTTCTAAACAAGGGGCCCACGAGTTCCGAACCGAGATCGAAATGCTCTCCCAGCTTCGCTACCTCCATCTCGTTTCTCTGATTGGATATTGTGACGATGGCGATGAGATGATCCTTGTCTATGATTACATGGCCCGTGGGACCCTTCGTGATCATTTGTACAACACCGATAATCCTCCTCTTCCGTGGAAGCAACGATTTGAAATCTGTATTGGTGCTGCGCGTGCATTGAAGTACCTTCATACATGCGTAAAGCAAATGATCATTCATCGTGACATCAAGACAACAAAAATCTTATTAGATGAGAAATGGGTGGCCAAAGTGTCTGATTTTGGATTGTCCAAAATAGGCCCCACTGGACTTTCCAAAACCCATGTCAGCACTGTGGTTAAGGGTAGTTTTGGGTATTTGGACCCAGAATATTACAAACGTCAACAATTGATTGAAAAGTCTGATGTGTACTCATTTGGTGTGGTTTTGTGTGAAGTATTATGTGCAAAGCCGCCCATAATATGTACTACAGAAATAGCAATGGGCCTAGTGAGGTGGGTGCGGGAAAGTTACAACAATGGAAAGGTTGAGGAGATGATTGATCCATTAATAAAGGGTGAAATAGGGATTCGGTGCTTGAAGAAATTTGTTGAGGTAGCGATGACTTGTTTACTTGACAACGGAATCGAACGGCCATCAATGGATGATGTGTTGTGGGGACTTAAGTTCGCATTGCAATTGCAAGAGAATGCAGATGAAGATGTAGGGCTTAATGTGGTTGAAATTGAGGCTCTAGATGATGAGAAAGGTCTCTTCCCCATGTCCACACTTGATGATTGTGATGACATGTCTAGTAGCAGCAGTGAACAAGTGCCAAGTACAAATAGCAACAGCAAGGTGACAATAATGACCAGTGGAGAGCAAAGTTCTGCTAGTACCAATAGGATAGTATTATCTGAGGTTATGAATCTTGTGCAGTCTGTAAAAGAAGATAGTAACTGAATCTTTAGTATGACTTATTTGGAGTCATATTGCGAACGAGGAACAAAAACAAAAACAAAGAAGTAAAAACAAAAACAAAGCCAAGCAACAACTAAACTATATTTTTCTAATTGTTAAGTTTCTTTATTTGGTGTTGAAGGAAGATTTGACTCTAGTGGTCTTATTCTCTTTAAAAAAGAGAAATTGAAAATTGTCCTACGTGGTTAAGTTTTCCAAATTGGGCTTGAATATTTGTAAATTAGTCTTTTTTTTGACTCTCGTGCGGGTGTCCTTTTTAGTTTTACTAGTTTATTGAGCAGACCGCGAGTCTCCTGCCCCTTGGGTTTCAGTGAAGCTAAAGCCGAAGCCACCGAGAGACCCTACACTTCAATTAACAAAGCTCTGTTAGTAACCATGTGAAATAAATTGGAGGCTTCCGGTGGTCCTCCATGGGACCCCTTTCTTAGTCTCCCAACCCCCACTACTTACGCAGTTACGCGTCGACTACTCGGATTCCCCATACGTTTTTATACTTTTTCGCAGATAGAATTTGTAATGAGGAAATATAAATGCGGAATAATAAATAAACAAGAAAAAAATAGACACAAAATTAAGGTGGTTCGATAACATTCATACATCTGCACACTAAAGCCCTAAAGCTCTTTATATAAGATTCATGTTTTTTCAATGTGGGATAAAATAGGTAAGGCTTATTTATGTGGGTTTTCTCAACACTTGAGCAATGTGGAACAAGTCTACATTACATTATCTAACATTCTCCCTCAAACTCAAGGTGGAAACTTGTGAATTCGTGAGTTTGCTTCTTTAACGGCGATGGAGGCCTAGATGGTGGCTGGTTGGAGGCGATAACGCCAGAATTGTAAGCATCGGCAGCTTTTAAACATCTGCAACTTTTGCCAAAATGAGGCAACTACAAACTTTACATGAAAACCAACTATGAGCTAAAATAAACATGAACAATACCACAAATGTCAAATTACAGATAATGAGCCAATAACCAAATATTAAAGTCAACAATGGGCCATCTCTGTCCAACTAAGCACATCAGATGATTATTATTATTTTTTTATGATATTTACGTACAATTTTTAGTGTGTGAATTACTTTAAATATTGTCGTTTTCTTCCGGTATAAATTTTTGAATTTTATGGTATAATATTCGTATACAACACTTGAATAGTTATTCAATTTTGACTGTATTTTAGTGCATAAACAGAAATTTCCTACTAGTTGCGAGGGAAGAGTCCGTAGCAAATGCTGATATTAGAGCATTTTTAGTAATTTCATCAAATTTTACTCATCAAAATATTTTAAAAACTTATTTTTTTAGAGCACCTCAACAGCCTCTGTTGGAACAAGTGGCTCATATTCTATTAAAGACCCATTGGGTGTAATTAGTTTATGTGGGCCTGGGGAACAAATAAGTTGTGGGGGGGTATTTTGGGGTTTTCCAAAATACTTATAATTAGGATTTGCCTATAAATATGTTATGTTGTAACCCTAAATCATTATTATCAGAATAATAGCCTCACTCTCCTGTGGACGTAGGCAAATTGCCGAACCACGTTAAATCTGTCTCTCTCTCTTGATCTCTCTCTTTTGATTCCATATTATTCATCATTGTTGTTGCAGTAACAACAATTGGTATCAAAGCCTAATCATACGATGGTTGGGATTGGCACATCTTCGCAAAGTTCGACGTGATGAAGTTCGATGGATCCGAGAATTTGGGTTATGGCGGCAAGAGGATTTGTTGGTGCAACAAGGGATGGTGAAGGCGTTATATGGGGCAAAACCGAAGGATGGTGACATAGATTGGAAGGAACTTGAGGCCAAGCGGTGGCTACTATTTGGCTTTATAGGAGATGACGTGATGTATCATGTCATGGACGAAGAATCTCCGACGATTTGGTTGAAAGCGGAAAGTCGGTATATGTCAAAGTCGTTGACGAACAAGCTCTATCTAAAGCGGCGGTTATGCGGCTTGAAGAGATAGAGGGGTTGATCGAGCCAACACATCAATGTATTCAATCGGATAATCGGTGATTTGAAGAGGGTTGATGTGAAGTTCAAGACGAAGACAAGGCGTTGATCTGTTGAATTCACTCCCAAGTTCTTCTACATATGAGAATTTGGTTACGACTCGACATGGGGAAAGAAACCTTGGAGTTGGAGGATGTTACAGAGCCCTATTGGCTTTTCATCAAAGGAAGAAAAATATTGATGAAAATTCTCAAGGAGAAGGGCTAGTTGTAAAGGGTAATCATGAGCATGGAAGAAGCAATAATAGGGGTGATTCGAAGGCAAGAATTCTTGGTCAAAGTCCAGGAGGAGGAAGGACATCAATTGCTACCAGTGCGGAAAGAAAGGGCACATGAAGCGGGACTGTCCAGACCGGAAAAATAGCAAGGACAACGAGAATGAAGGTTCCTCAAAGTCTGCGAACGTGGTGGAAGACAATTCAGCGATCTGATGGTGATATGCTTTGTTGCATCTAATTGAGAGCTATCCTGTGGATTCTTGGATTCTGGATTCAGCATGTTCATTTCATGTGACGCCCAATAGAGATTGGTTTGACACCTATATGTCAGTTAATTTTGGTATATTTACTATGAGTAATGGTGCACATTGCAAAATTACTGGCATAGAAAATATTAGAATTAAAATGTTTGATGGTGTGGTTAGAAGCGTTATGTGATGTTAGACATGTACGAAGTGGAAAAGAATTTAATTTCATTAGGCACCTTAGACTCAAGCGGTTATGGTTATAAGTCTATAGGTGGAGTAATGAAGGTAACTAAGGGTGCAATGGTAGTGATGAAGGGAGATAAATTCAAAGAATATCTATAAACTGTTAGGAAAGTACGATTGTAGGTGGAATTGCCTCTGAGAGTCCGAATCGATTGTCTTGTTTTATGGCATATGCGGTTAGGTCATATGAGTGAGCGGGCATGTTAGAGCTTCATAAGAAAAATCTATTGAAGGGTGTCAAAACATGTAAACTTGATTTTTGTAAGTTATGTGTTCGGAAAAGTAGAATAGGGTACAATTCAAGACACCACACACAAGAGACTATGTTCATTCGATGTATGGGGACCAAGAGAACAACATCACGGGAGGACATATGTATTTTGTCATCTTTATTGATGATTTTCCGAAAAGGTTTGGGTGTACTTCATGCGGCACAAATCGAATGTTTGCCAAGTTCAAGTTGTGGAAAGTCAAGTGGAGAACCACTGGAAGAAGGTTAAGTGCCTCGGATGAGATAATGGCCGAGTACACAAACAATGAGTTCAAGATTTTGTGAGCAGCATGGTATAAAAGACATTTCACAGTACGCAAGACACCACAGCAAAATGGTGTGGCGGAAAGGATGAATAGATCAATTGCAGAGAGAGCACGATGTCTCAGGTTGAATGCTAGATTTGCAAAAGATTTTGGTAGCAGCGATGGTATAGCATGCTACTTGATAAACAGGTCACCAAGGGCAGCACTAGATGGGAAAGTTGCGAGAGGAGGTGTGGACAGTAATGAGGTAGATTACTCGGTTTGAGAGTATTTGGTTGTCCGGCCTATGTGCACATACTAAGTGAAGAACGGTCAAAACTTGATCCAAAGTCTAGACAGTGTGTCTTTCTCGGATATAGGAAATGGGTTAAAGGTTACAAGTTTTGGGATCCGACAACAAACAAGGCGGTGATCAGTAGAGATGTGGTATTTGACGAAAATTCCATGTTGAAGAGTACTGTGGTAAAGAGCAAAGAAAGCGAAGCAAAGCGTGATAAGCGATGTGGTAGGTGGAGTTAGAGACTCTGTGCAGAGAACACTTCTCGTATAGAAACTTCTACTTCAGGAATTGAGCAAGATCACAAAGATAGCCACAGATGCACCTAGACGCACTATAAGGCCACCAATCAGGTAAGGTTTTGAAGATATGGTTTCTTATGCACTTGTTATTAGCGATCCTACTACTTTTCAAGAGGCATCAATAGCCAAGAGAAGAGTAAATGGATGGGTGCTATGGCGAGAAAAAAATGGAGTCTTTGCATAAAAACCAGACATGGGATTTGGTGGAGCTCCCAGAGGAAGAGGAAGATAGGGTGCAAATGGGTGTTCAAGAAAAGGAAGCGATGTCGAGAAAAAGGGGAGAAAAGTTCAAGGCTCGCTAGTAGCAAAAGGTTATTCACAAAGAAAATGAGTTGATTATGAAGAAATATTTTCCCGGTGGTCGACATACTTCCATCAAAGCAATATTGGCGTTGGTAGCCCATTATGACATGGCTTTGGAGCAAATGGATGTGAAGACGCTTTTCTTCATGGTGATTTGGAGGAGCAGATTTACATGGAGCAGCCGGAAGGGTTCATCAACAGACAGGAGCACTTGTCTATAAATTGAAGAAGTCACTTTATGGGCTGAAGCGATCTCAAGGCAATGGTATAAGCGATTTGACTCTACATGATCAAGATTAGCTCTGAGAGATGTGAATATGACTGTTGTGTGTATGTGAGAGCCTTGATGATGGCTCATTTATTTTTTTACTATATGTGGATGATATGCTTATTGCAGCAAAGAGTATAGTTAGTCAACAATGAAGGTTTTGTTGAGTAAAGAATTTGACATGAAGGATTTAGGTGCAACCAAGAAGATTCTTGGGATGGAGATTTGCGAGGGACAGAGATGCCAAGAGATTGTGGCTATCTCAAGCGGTTATGTAAAGAAGGTGTTGGAGAGGTTTAGCATGGAGAATGCAAAACCGGTAAGTACACATTTGGCGAATCACTTCCGCTTGTCTACCTCACAGTGTCCAAAGACAGTTGAAAAGCGAAGACATGTCAAAGGTCCCATATGCCGGTCTGATGGGGTGTCGATGTATGCTATGGTATGTACCACGATTTGGCTCATGCAGTGAGCGTGGTGAGTACATGGCAAATCCGGAAACGACATTGGAATGCGATTAAGTGGATTTTCATATACTTGAAAAGGTACTGATTCGGCATCACTTTTGTCGGACAAAAGAGTGATTTGTCGTTGTGGGATATGTGGATGCAGATTATGCGAGGGACTTGGATGACGAAGATCGACCACGGGTTATGTGTTACTCTTGCAGGAGGACCCATATGTTGAAGTCTATGATCCGATCCACGTTGCAATGTCCACGATTGAGGCAGTACATGGCGGTGAAGGCGCAAAGGAAGCTTTGTGGCTTCGGGGTTAGCAGAGCTGGGTATTGACAAGTTGGAGTTCGTTGTATTGTGTCAGTGCCATTTACTTGGCAAATAACCAGTGTATCATCGAGAACCAAATACATTGATGTGAGGTTTCACAAGATTAGGGAATTGGTTGCTGGTGAATTGTTACTTGAGAAGATTCACACTTACGAATCACGGATATGTTGGAAGCCTATTAGAGACAAGTTCAAGCATTGCTTGGACTTGACAAATGTCTCCAGTGCTAGAAAGAGAGGAGAGGCGGCAGCTAAACTTATCAGTTCGGTGGAGGCCCAATACTTGATTATCTTCAAAGAGGTGAATACTGCCAAGGTGGAGATTGTTGAAACAAGTGGCTCATATTCTATTAAAGGCCCATTGGGTGTAATTAGTTTATGTGGGCCTAGGGAACAAATAAGTTGTGGGGGTATTTTGGGTTTTCAAAATACTTATAATTAGGGTTTGCCTATAAATATGTTATGTTGTAACCTAAATCATTATTATGAAATATATAACCGCACTCTCCTGTGGACGTAGGCAAATTGCCGAACCATGTTAAATCTGTGTCTCAACTCTCTTTTGATCTCTTTCTCTTTTTGATTCCATGTTATTCATCATTGTTGTGCACAGTAACAACAGCCTCACTATTTTAACAATCTACTTTCACTACTCCATTTAATAATTCTTTTTCAAAGATGCATTCATTCATTTTTTAACTATTAAAGGAAGAGAGAGAAATTAGTTGTTTAATGAATATGTGAGTGAATAGTGATAAGTGTTTAAATATTCATATTTTAACAATTCACTTTCACTATTCCATTTAAATATTCTTTTTCAAAGATGTATTCATTCATTTTTTAACTATTAAAGGAAGAGAGAGAAATTAGTTGTCTAATGAATAGGTGAGTGAATAGTGATAAGTACTTAAGTATTCATATTTAAGCCCTTTAATTTATATTTGTTAATCTCTTAATTTTGTTAGTTTGTGCAATTTTACTTTATTTTTGTGATCTCTTTGTTTTATAGGTTTTTTGAAGAAAATGAAGCATTTTTGGAAGTATCGGGCTTCAAGAGAAAATTTGTAAAAAAAAAATGAAAATTCTGTTAGTGTGATCGATCGCACCAAACCTGAGATCGAGTGCCCAAGCCAAAGAACGAGGGCATATGCACTCACATGCGCAAGAAGGAGGATCAATCGTAGATGTACGATCAAGTGCATACGGGCTGTGATCGAGCGCACCCGTGCGCTATAGAATTCAAGAAGCTGCGGCCAGACTTCTTTTGCTTTCCATATTAGGGTTTTTCTAATCCTAGTTGCACTAGGACTAAATCCTACGAGTTTATTAGGGTTTCTAGGTGTTCTAGAGTATTCTTATGCTTATAAATAGAGATCTAAGCCTCTTAGAAAGGGATCCTTCATCACACATTCTTTGGGGAGAGGAATTGGAGGCTATTTCAAAGAGTTCTTTCGGTTCTTTCTTTCCCTTTTCATTTTAGGTTTGTTTGAATTATGTGTAAGTAAATACTTTTGTAGGGTTAGATTGAAGCCCTAATTATGTTATTTTATACTTCAATTTTGACACCTTTGTAATAATCATATTGTAAAGCTTAACTTGCTTAATGCATGTTTTATTGAATTTCTCATATGTATGTGATTGGCCATTATATGTATGTGGTATGGATTGGTTAATTAAATCAATTTGGATGATCGAGTCCTGGGTTTAATAAGAGTAATAAAAGAAAACCACATTGGGTTCTTGGGTTAATCAACATGAGGAACCGGGAGTATATACTCATGCTCTAGGCATCGTGTATTTGTTGATTTCCATAGATTTATAATTTCTTAAAGAACAACTTAATATACAATTATGCTAAATTCTTTAAGAAAGAAAAGAGTTAGAGTATACACACATGTCTAATTTGTTGCTTAGGAAAATAATAGTTTAAGGAGTATACATCCATGTCCTTAGGTTAGCAAATATTAGGTATTCATAATATGATTAGAGTATTGTCATATTGTTATATTAATTGAGCACAATTAATGGTGGATATAAAAAATCTACACTTTTATTTATCTTTATGGGAAAAATATAAAAAAACCCCCCAAATTACCAAAATGTAACAAAACGGTCACTTATTTTTTTATATTCTTATAATACCCTTATTCTTTTAACAAATAAAATAATAATATAATTGTAAAAAAAAACTAAACAATTTTTTAAAAATACAAAAAAACAATGGGCTAATAAATACAAAAAAAAAAAAGGTTTTTTGGAATAAATAAATATTCGCCTACTATTTTTTTTGTTGGTTTTTTTACAATTAGTTTAATATTTTATTTGTTAAAATAATATAGTATTATAGGAATATAAAAAAAATAAATACTTTTACATGTTATTGGTTAAATACTTTTATTACTTTTTAAATATCGTGCTAAATTGTAAGCATTTAATAGTTTTATATTTTTCCCTATCTTTATTTATTATTTCTCTCTCTTGTCTCCGTCTCCTTTCTTTCACTTTTATTTGTCTTTTTCTTTCGGTGTTCTCTCCAGAAGCTATTTTCTTTTTCTTTAATGGGATTTTTTTAAAATTAATTAAATTTTTTTTTTATGGTTGGATCATCGACACCCAATGGCGGTGTACCTTGAGGTGTATTGTGTAGTATTTCGTTACTCTTGAGATGGAGTTTTGGTGGCGAGTGGATTTCGGATTGAGAAGAGGAGAAAAGGAGTGTGTAATCCACTTATAGTGGCTGAAAATTCACGAGAAAAGAGAAGAAGGGTGGTAGGAATAGGAAATTCTGCAGCAGCATGAAAAAATATTTCAAGAACCAAAGGCACTTCCTCCGCCTAGGTCAAGGATCATCGAATTCCGTTGATGTCGGGTACAGAGCAAATTGATAAAAAGGTACAAGGAAATTGGTTTATGATGAAATTTCTCAAGTTTGTGTCTACAATTTCATCATTTTTTACATCAATTTTATCCTCTGCAGGTATGGGTGAAACATCCACGGAAGCTTGAGCAAATAAAAAGGGTAGAAGGGGCTACGTGCATAGAGACGCGTGAGAGGAGGAGAGTATTTTATCTTTATAATAATGGGTGGTAACTTTTTTAGGGCTCATTTAAGGAGTTGTCATAGGTTGCTTTTTGTAATTGTTTTGACATTTTTCTTTGACTACATATAAGAACATATAACAACATTAGCAATATATGAGTAATGATATAAGAATGATTAATATTATTTTAAAGTTATTCTAAATATGATGTGATATTTAAAATTATTAATATATTAAAATTTAATAATAATTATTTTAAATTCAATAGTAATTTTAAATAACACATTATATTTAGAATGACTGTAGGAGGATTTTAGTTCTTCCTATATCATTACTTGTAAGTTTGCAACAAATACTTTATAGTCCATTCATTTTCTTATGTTTAGGGAAAATTTAAAGAAAAACATAAAAATATACTTATATCAAAATCTCCATATTTAACCTACACCAAGAGGAAACTGTAACAACTCAATGCTTTATTAAATTATAAACAAAGCATACTCTCTCCTCTCCTCTTCACATGTCCCCGTAAAAATAGTGTAATGATAAAAGGAGAAAGAGAAAAAAAAAATAAAGATAAGAGTAAAAAAAAGAGTATTTAATTGATATAAGAAAAAATAAGGAAATTTATTATGAAGTATTTTTTTGTAGTGAATAAAAAAGTAGTTTTATTTCTTAAATGTAAAGAAAATGGTCTTAAGGGAGCTATTGTGACCACTTCCTTAATTATGATATAGCTTATGCATTGCTCCTACTAAATAATTTTGACTTAGTTTTTATGAAGTGGTGGTTCAAATGGTTAAAGAAAATTTTCAAGTGGCCACATATGTATTAAGACATGAGTTTAAATTTGTATAATAAAAAATTATTATATATGCCTAATTACTATTTACTGCTTTTTAATTTCATTGATAATCTTCATTGAACGGTATTCAGCGCTGTCAGCACACAATGTAAGGCACAGTCAATATCATTTAGTATGTTTTTTTTTAAGGTAATCATTACAACAAATTTAATGATTAATTTTTTTAAAAATAAGAATAAAGAATGAAAGAAGAATAAACCTTTTATTATACGAAAAAGTCCAAACAATTTCATTCTCAATATAATTATGATGGCATAGTAGGTTATGTGTTGCTTTAACGTATGGAAGGGGTTAAATTGGGACGGGACCCACGTGACATGGCTGCCAACCTGCCAGAAATTTGAGTCAGCTTGCACAAAGAAGGTTGTCCATCTCCGTGCAATTGGACTTAAAATAGTATACTCTTTAGGATTGTGTTTTTTTCTGAATTATTAAATACATAAATGGTTCCAAAGTTCTGGAAACTGATCTTAGAGTTTATTTATGATTGTGTTTGACAAATAGATTTTTTAAGTAAAAAATTTTTTTTTTTTTGACAAAAGCTTCATTTGTAAAATTTTGTCAAAAGTATATTTTGACAAATTTTTTAGCTTTTTAAACTCTAAAAATGCTTTTAATTTTTTTACTAAATGAATTTTTTTTTTTTTCACTCAAACAGACTTTTTTGAGTGTTTTTTTGAAAACAACACTCAATAATATTTCATAAATGAATTAGTGACAAAGCAATTGTTCTACCAAAACGATATCTCCAATATATAGTGGACATTTCCTCAATCAAATTGTATCTAAGACCTGTTTTAATGTCAACTTAGCTAAACCATGAGCTGCTCTAATCGTCTCATGATTTACATGTCTAATTTGCCATTTCGGAAAAACATTAAAACACTGCAAAACATCATCTACCAGTTGACCGAACCTACTGGCATCCCTCCCATTAGCTTGAATGGCATCAGTGATCTGCTTTGCATCCCCCTCAAGGATTGGTTGTGTAACCCCTCTTTCTTGTCAGAAAATAGCACCATAATAAGCAGCTAATGCCTCTGCTGCAGAAGATTCCCATAAACCATTTCTTGAAACACATTTCGCTACACTGACTTTACCTTCATCATCTCGTATAATAACACCGAACCCCATCCTTCCAGACTTTCTATCCAAAGCTTCATCAACATTCACCTTTGTCCATCCTTCTTCTGGTTTGGCCCATTTCATTTGTCTATCCACATGTTCTACATTAGTCCAACCCATTGCTCTGTTTGCAATATGAAATTCCTCCAATGTGCCTCCAGCCAACCTCACTACGACATCTGGATGACGAAAAGAGCCCTCACGTACCCATGCATTCCTTCTCCACCATACCTTCCTGCCGGTTTCCAAGAATAAACAGAAATCCTCCCCTCCACATTTCTCATAAAATGCTTCAGCTATCTTAAAAATTCTGGCCCGTCTAGATTACTTTTTTGAAAAATTCTCAAACTTGTTCCCCAAACGTCCTTAGCTGAAGGACAACCCCATATTATATGGTAGCTAGTCTCAGCCTCCAAACTATAAATTGGACATAAAAAATCTTCAATCACTCTTTGTTTCAATAATTAGATTATCCTTCGTCGGAAGAATATTCTTACATACCCTCCACATAAAGTTTTTAACTGCATTAGAGGTCTGCATTTTCCATAATCCCTCCATAGATCAGTTCTCTCCCTTCTAGTTGAACTCCCAGGTTGAAAATTATCATTCCGTTCTTTCACAACATGATACGCACTACTAACAGTAAATAATCCATTTCGGGTCCCCCTCCATAGCTGAGTATCCAGCTGTTTAGTAAAACTAATAGGAACATATTGGATAACCTGTACCTCCTCAGTATTAAAGATTTGTGTTAGTAACCTCAAATTCCAGCCATGCACATCTTGATCAAAAAGCTCCCCTACCTTGGCCAACC
The DNA here is from genome assembly GCA_013348765.1 of Carpinus viminea. Lineage (NCBI taxonomy): Eukaryota > Viridiplantae > Streptophyta > Magnoliopsida > Fagales > Betulaceae > Carpinus > Carpinus viminea. The sequence goes on along the minus strand of CP054671.1, from coordinate 35,620,587 downwards.
CATCAAGGATTTTTTTCCTGAGAATGGACCACATAAGTAGAGGGACTTGGGAGCCATTTATCTCACCATATTCTAGTACTTTCTCCATCCCTAATCCTCCAAATCAACTCCTCACTAACAATATTACACGCCCCTTGGATACTTCTCCATGCAAAAGACGGTTTTAACCCCAACTGTGCTTCTAGAATGGTACAATTTAAGTGATATTTGGCTTTCATAATATGTGCCGTCAAGCTATCCAAAGATCACTATAGTCACGAACACTGTTTCGCCAAGAGTGCTTGGTTAAAAAAAGTAAGATCTTGAAACCCCATTTCTCCACTAGATTTTGCAACCCCAAACTTCGCCCAACTCATTCAATAAATACACTTATCATTTGTCTGATGTCCTCAACAGAACTTTTGTATCATCGAATTGAGCTCGATACAAAGAGCTTTAGGGAGAAGAAGGACACTCATGCAATATGTAAGTATAGCTTGTAGCATTGCCTTTATCAATATTTCTTTTCCCGCCTGAGAGAAAATTCAGCTTCCAGTCTTTGAGCTTCTTCCACACCCTAGTCTTGATACTTTGAAAAGCTGCCAATCTTGACTTTTCAACCAACGCTAGCAGTCCCAAATACGTATCAAATTGCTACGTATCTCGGATGTCCGCTACCTCTAGTATTTTTTGTTTCATTTGTAGCTTAGTATTCCTACTGAAAAAGATAGATGTCTTCTCTTCATTCAATTTTTGTCCAAATACTCTCCCATAAGTTAGCAAATTTTTTTTGATCTGATTCCAATGTTTCAAATTAGTCTTGTAAAACAATAAACTATCATTTGCAAAGAAGAGATGATTGATACGAGGACCCTTCCTTGACGTTTGTACTCCCCCAATATAACCATTTTTGTCAGCTTTTCAAGAAGAGAGCCGAGAGCTTCTGCACATAGTAAAAATAAGTAAGGGGAAATCACCTGGTCTCAATCTCCATGTGGGATGGATGTGACCCACCAGATTACCGTTCACTAGAATGGCATAGTTTGTTGACTGGACACACATCATTATTAGCCTAATCCATCTCTTAGTAAGACCCAATTTCTCATAATTGCCTCCAAAAAATTTCACTCCACCTTATCGTACTCTTCGCTCATATCTAACTTGATAACCATATTTCCCTCCTTACCCCACTTTCTAGTATGCATAGAATGCAGTGTTTCATAAACAACTAGGATATTATCTGTTTCATAGGAAGCTCCAGAGGTTAATAATAGATAATATTGGATAAACATCACCACGCGTAAAAAGACCCACAAGACCTTTCTTTGTTTCTCTAGTCTATATAACAAGAATAAAGGTAATTTAGGAAATTAAACTATATTTTACTTATCAATTCAAATAAATTATATAATCATTTTTTTAAAAGTAAATATATATATTATAAGTTTAGGAGTACGTCAATCCACCAAAACTAAAATCTCCTTAAGTTTTTTTTTTTTTTTTTTTTCAAAAATTTAATCCCTAAATCAATCAAAATGTCAATAAAATTCCTATCACCAAAATTCTCTGACCACCATTAGTCCAATCAAAAAGTGTCCAAGTGCAAATGCTTGATTTAAGTTGCTGCAAACCATATACGACACTGAAGAAGATATTAATTGAGATTACGAACATTCAGTGGCGGAGCTAAAGGGGGTCAAAGGGGGGCAAAAATTCCCCTTACCTTAAGTGAAAATGCCCTCCAAATGTTCTTATGCCCCTCATTATGCCCCTCAACAATGGGTATGCCCTCTTTGGGCAACTCTTGAGGGCAAATACCCCTTGACTAAAAGTTGTATGATCAGTGGAGCAAAGATGGCGACAGAGAAATGGGCGTAAGGCAGAGCAGAGTGAGATGCGTGCAGGGAGAGAGTGGGATTTGAGAGAAAACAGAGGTGGCGTGAGGATAGGAAGAGAGAGAGCTGGGCTGAGAGTTTCATGGAGGAAGAAAATGAGCAGAGACAGAGGGACAGAGCTGGAGAGAGAAGTTTCAGAAAAATGGGTTCTTCAAGGGTATAAATTGTTCCCTTTTTTAGTTTTTAATTCTTGGTTATAGTTGAGTTTTCTTGTGTTGATTTTGGTAGCCATGGATTCTTGTGAGCATTTGATTGGATTTTTGTGTCAATTTTCTTAATCCTAACCAAATCTCTCTGTCACTCTCTCTGCAAATGGACAAAGGCAAATGGGAGCAGGTGAGAGAAAAGAGAGAGAGAGAGAAGGAAGAAAGAAAACAAAAGAATGAGAAAAGAAAGAATAAAAAAAAAAACAAACCAACGTGGCTAAGTCAGCTTGTGCAATTCTGTTTGTGAAAATGGTTCTAACTCTAGCTTTTCTCAACAACCAAAATAATATTAAAAAAATAAATAGGTTTTGCTTTTTGGTGTTTATATATTTGGAAAGGAATTAAATTAACTTTGAATAAAGAATTTGATATATAATATTTTTTTTGTGAATTTATTAAAATTTTAGAAAAATATTAAATATGAAGAGTTCCATGAAAATGCTCTTAATCACGCAACCAATTGAGGAAGAGAAGTGCTAGAAAGTCAAATAAATGAATTCAGAAAAATTTTTAAACTGACGTAATAAGAGTTTTTTTTTTTTAAAAAAAATGCAATTCTCTTTATTTTGTCCATCTCGATTACCTCTGGCCTCCATGCTGTAGTGAACTTTGGGCAATATGCATATGCTAGCTACCCGCTAAATCGTCCTAGACTATGTCGAAAGTTCATTCCAGAGGAAGGAACATTCGAATTTGCTAAGTTCCTAAAGGATCGAGACCAATACGATCTTAAGATGTTGCTTGAAAAATTCGAGAGGACCATTGGGGTAGCATTAGCGAAGGTCCTATCACGGCACACATCAAATGAATTGTACTTGAGTCAGAGGCCATCAGAGTAGACAGACAATGAAGAGGTTCAGCAGAAATTTGAGAAGTTCAATGAAGAACTTCAAAAGATAGAGAAAAAAAATCAGGGCAAGGAATAAGAATCCTGATCTCAAGAAAAGACAAGGTGAAAGAGAGAGAAAAAAAAATTGCAATGTGCAAAAAGAGAGCAATAAATTATTTTTTAATATTTTAATTTTATATTTAATTATTTTTTAATATTTTAATTAATTTTAATTTTTTATTCATTAAAAAAAAATGTCCCCCATCAACCCATGTCCTAGCTACGCCACTGCGAACATTGAATGACAATAATTGTACATTAAAAAATGCTACTTGCTGGCTAGGCATAGGGGAAAAGGGTCCTCTCCAGACCGTTTGGAATAGTACAAGGATTGAATTCCATCCGATCTAAACGGACCGGAGAGGATCCCAGTCCAGGCATAAGACCTTCTTAAATGCCTTGTTTGTGCAATAATGTGAGCACTTTTGTCTTACCATTTTGGCTGACGTTAACATTCCATGGAAATGGAAATACTTTAGATAGAAAAAGGTATTTTAATTAATATTTTAACACTTATTATATATATATATATATATGAGTTTAAAATTGCTCTCAATAAATATGACCTAATATATTAAATATTTTAATTAAAATAAAAAATTACTTGTGGAGTTGGAATTCAAATGTTAAGAAAGATTTGGTACAAGAAATAACTTTTCTATTAAAAAAAATGAATAGCTATTAGCCTATTACCATGAATATAAATATTCATATATAAATATTAGTTTGAATATGTATTCAACTGTTTAGTACAGTGAAATATGCTCGTGAATGAAATCAGATTATAATCAAATTTTCTAAAACACTCATATAATATAATTCAAAAACAAGGGTTCAATCCCTGATTTACATTTTATATTGCATTATTTCTTTTGTTTCTTGGGCTATCAGGAGACTATCTTCGACTTTGGATGGGCTATGGCCTTTTTTATCACTAGACCTTAGTATGGGCCAGATTCAATATAAACAATTATCACAAAAAGCCCAAAGGCCAGGCTGACAGATAAAATGGGGGCATGATTCAACTTCCTATCTTGGGGATGAATCTATCTTCCTCGGTGGGTCTGTGAGGGCGAGAGTTCTTCTTTTTTGTAGTTTTGGCCCTTTTGGGTTGTCTGTCCTTCAACCATTGAGAAAATATTCCCCTTTCAGAAGCCTTGTTAAACCCATAATGTTGGCCTAAAACTCTCAGAAGAGCCTGTTCAAGTTAAGGTTTCTTATGACGTTAAACATTTGAACCATTGAGAAAAATATTCCCATTTGAAATGGGGGCCCATACTCTTAGAAGCCTGTTCATGTTTAGGATTCTTATGATGTTAAACATTTGAACCTGTTGATTGATGAAGGCATGGACGACTCAGAGAATTAAACTCGTTGTTGTTCTTGTGAATCTTCTGCAGATGTTTAGCTAGTTAGAAGAGACAAGAGACAAGACAAAGCTGAGTCTTTCAACACGACTATAAGGTCAAGGGTGGGGTGGTTGTTTTGGACACCTAACAAGGACTTTAAGCATTAATGGGCCTAAGTGTTTGGATTATTAAGCTACTAGGTAGATAGCTACACATTGTTTTGCTCATCTGTCTCGTGAAGAGTAAGGACACACATTATCCAATTATTGCACCGTTTATTCGCGGCCCTCTGGCATCAACTTTCGGTATAAACAATGAATACACCTTCTTTTTTTTTTTTTCTTTTTTAGAGGAGATTTTAACTAATAATCCACTTACATGACACAGTTGATTGAGTTACCACTTCGATATACTCTAATTTACTTTCTTCAATTGTTATTCTTTTTATCCTCCCATCATTAATAAGTTAAGAATACGATCTACCATATATGTGAAATTAGCAAGATATTATAAAAAATATATGAGATTAAAAAAAAAAAACTTCTATGTTTAACCAAAAAAGAAAACTCACCAAGTTACATGTATATCATATTGAAGAATAATCTCATATGTCCTGTGGACAAGATATTGAGTATGTTTATAAAGAATAATCAACCATCTTTTATTGAACCGATTTTATGAGATAAGTTAAGCTCATAAATTTCTTCATGATATCAAAGCCTATCACAGGACTAATGTGGTCTTCATGATATCAAAGCCTACCACAGGACTAATGTGGTCACACTACTTACCTCGTGACAAAGATTAATAAAAATACTGGTCGGCCTGCATGTGAGAGGGAGGGTATTGAAGAATAATATCACATGTCCTGTGAACAAGATATTGAACATGTTTATAAGAAATAAGTAACTATCTTTTATTGAACCAGTTTTATGAGATGAGTTTGGCTCATAAATTTTTTCATATCATACATTCTAGGTGAACCTATATCTACTATATTTTGATGAACGCTGGGAACTGAATGCTTTCTAGTTCATATGAACTAAAAGTCATTTTATTAGTTATATTTGATGAGTACTTTTATTTTTTTATCTTTTTATAATACAAAACTATCTCTTAAATATAACTAACCGAATCTTCAAGATAGCAAGCTTTATTAGTGCTTCCATTAGTATGGTGTAAATTATTACCTAGATTCATTAAGTTCCAATTAAACCAAACCAAGTACCCACTGGCTAATAGAGTTTGGGTTTTTTTTTTTTTTTTTCTTCGTCTATTGGATTTTGAATGTAGTGTCTCATAGGAGTCATCAAACATTGGTGTTTGTATATATACTTCTAATTAACATCAGCGTATATAGTGTTGTGTAGTTTTGATTTGTGAAATAAAAAGCTACCTTATCCCAAAGTATTTGTAGCTCGTTGTGAACTCAGAATCTATTATCAATTGATCACGTTTTGGGTCATCTTTTAGCTCTTGGAGACAAACTATAGAAAGCAGGGTTGGCCTGGGCTGAGAGCCTGAGAGTGCGGCTCTTGTTGGGCGATCTATTAGACTATTACAATCCTAGTCCATCTCATACAGTTAATATAATAATAATAATAACACCACGACAACAACAATAACAGTAATAATTAAATATATATAAAAAAAAAAAAATTGTAGAGCAAGCTAGGAATTCAATATTGAGGGGCGCTACTAAGAGCCTGTTTGGGACTGTATTTGAGAAATAAAGCTTTTAAGTAAAAAAGAACTTTTGGGCAAAAACTTTATTTTTAAGCTTTTGTCAAAAATGTTTTTTTTATTACTATTTTTAGATTTTTTGGATCCTTAAAAGTGCTTTTAAATTTTTTACCGAACGACAACTTTTTTTTTAAAACGAACTTTTTGAATTTTATAAACACTTTTAACCCTCTCAAAATCAATCTCAAACATGCCCTAAATTAATAAATATAATGCAGTGGTTGTGAGATAGGTTTTTTTTTTTTTAAAAAAAAGTTAAACATCTATTTGGTCCCCTTATTAAATAAATATCTCAATTTCCAAAAGGAGTAAGGTATCTGAAGTGCAGGTTTTCCATTGACTCGGCCTTTTTTAGGTCAATTACCTGTAGTATTCAATAAAGCCATCTCAATCCGTGCAAGAAAGGGAAAGAAAGTAAAAGACAAATGACCGAAAAATTGGGAAGAGAGAGAAGATTTGAATTTTTTTAATATATTTTTTATTAGTTGGGGATACGGAGGAGTAAAAATTATGCATTTTTATCATTTGACTCTTCAAAATTGGAATTTCGCTACAATTCCAATTTTTAGTATTATTATTATTTTGATGAATTATCATGGTTAGTTTTACCACAAATTAAGGGGTGTAGCATACCCACTTGATTTACCAATCCATGATCACGAGAAAAAAATCATGTTGCGTTTGGACAGATTTAGATTATTTCTTCTTCATTTAAAATTGAAGGAATTTATATAGTTAAAATAAAAAGGTATTTTTATCTAAAATTTGTTTAAAATATTTGTTTTAAACAAAAATACCTTCTTATTTTAATTGAGAATCCCTTCCTATAATTTAAAATGGAAAGAATCCACCTCCCTTTCGGACATGGCATTGGCAAACTGTCTTTATTTTCATGACTGATGGAACAGCTACGGCCTACGGGATTCCCTACCTCAACGGGAATCTACATGGAACTTCAAGGTGCATATCCATTCCAAGCATAGGAAGAAGCCCAGATTCAATGCTACTGAAACGAAAAAAATAAAAATAAAAAAAGCGACAGGAAACTTCAACCTAAAAAACAAAACTGGAAAATGTGGGTTTGGAACAGTCCATAAGGGATTGTTGAAAAATAAGGATGCAGCTATCAAGAGTGCGTTCACGTTAAGGCAGCCAAGAATTTTACACCGCTGATTTTTTTTTTTTTTTCTAAGAAGAAGTTATTTTTCACGGAAGAGATTATTGTCTCAGCTGATTTTTTCATGAGGTATCCTAAAATTAATCTTTGTTACAAACCACATAAGGGATATCAAACTTTTCCACTTTCTTTTTCTTTTTCTTCTGTCATTTTCCACCAATTTCTCAATGTCATAATCTTTTCCCCACCAGCAATTGACCACGGGCTGCCTTCACTTGCCTGGAAATTATGGTTGTCATGATCTCTCTCTCTCCTGCATTATTGGTCTGTGAACGTCTCGTGGGAGAGATCGAGATGGGAGACGAAATGGCCCGGCATTCTGACTGGATATTAACAAGTGGGTCAGTCGTAATAACATTTTTCCTGTCCGTTGCTGTATTTTGATGGGTGTTGCAGTCCGTTATTGACGATCAGCTCTCAAGGACAATCTTTTTTTTTTTTTTTTTTTTTTTTTTTTTTCTTTTTTGACATGTCCAACACAAAAGGGGGAGGGGGATTCAAACTAGTGACTTCTGCTTTATTAAGTATGGTCACAGCCGATTGAACTACTTCTTAGAGACATCTATCAAGGACAATCTTACAATAAATGTTTTTTAAGAATGACAATCTTCAAATAAATCAAAATTAATAATAATAATAATAATAATAATAATAATTGAAGAAGTTTTCCTTTATTGAGTGGGATACATTACAACTACAAGTACAATTTCCATATTTATGAAAATCACATATACCTGCTATAATAAAAATAAAAATATAAGGGATAAAAAATAAAGAGTTCAAACCCTAATGAGTTTTTAGTATTTAAACTTTTTTTTTTCTTTTTTTAAATGACATACGATCCAAAAACTCAAGTACCATGACACGTGGCGCCTTGAAATTAAAGGTATCACGCCACGTGTAAAGATGATGTGACGTTCCGTTGAAAAACCTAACAAAATATTGACAAAGGTACTAAGTAAGTTTATTTACTTACCACGGGTACCATTTGTGATATTTTTAAAAATGCATGTAGCTATTTGATTTTGGTGCAAACCATCGGTACTAGAAATGTATTTAACCCAAAAAAGTAAGGGTATGTGAGGAATTTTGTAAAAAAATAATATTTAATAGTGTAAAGAAAGGTAAGAAAAACTATTGTGAAATATATTTTCATAATGAAGCAAAAAGTAATTTTGTCCCATAAACTTATGGAAAATCAAAGGGAAACTACTGCTAGTACTCTAATAAACATTTGATTCAATATGATTGTCCTTTATTTTGAGTAAATGGCAATAAACCCCTCCAACACACCCTGTGGAGGCCAACAATAGAGGAATGATAGAAATACAACTTTTTGACACAATTTGATCTAACTTTTCTCTTATGTGGTTGCTTTTTTATAAAAATAAGGGAAGTTTCTTTTTATGTTTTAAATAATATCCATAGAGGATGAGAAAAAGACTAGGAAAATACCAAAAGAGCATCTTAGCATTTTTTTCATTTTTGAAAATTAATCATTAAATTGGTTTTTTTTTTTGGGTTGAAAGGAATCATTAAATTGGTTAAATGATTAATTTTCAAAAAAAAAAAATATATATATATATATATATATATATATATATATTTGAATGAACAATGATAGAAGAATATACACCAAACGCGATTAATAAAAACATTAAATATATGGTTAGCTAAGTCCTCAAATTCTCAATAATTATGATGCAGTAGTTTTTTTTTTCTTTTTTATATTCAAGGGAAAAATATAAAAAAAAAAAATCCCTCAAATTACCAATCGTTTGCAATATAACTCCCAAATGTTCAAAAAGTAATAAAATAGTTCTTCAACTATCAAAATGTATAAAAATGACTTATTTTTTATATTCTTATAATACTCATATTCTTTTAACAAATAAAATAATAAAATAATTGTAAAAAAAAACTAAACAATTTTTTAAAAATACAAAAAAAAAAAAAAAAATCAACGGGCTAATAAATAAAAAAAAAAGTTTTTTGGAATAAATAAATAATTAGTCATTGTAGTTGGTCTAAATTACAAATTGCTTCATGTTGTATTAAAGTAAAATCAATGAGTGACTAAAAAAAAAATCTGACATAATTTGACTTTGAGACTATTTTTTTTTTAATATTTTAAGGACCGTAGCATTGATTTTACTTGAATACGACATAAATAGTCAATGTAGTTGGCCTATATTATTTATTTATTCCAAAAAATATATATATATTTTTTGTATTTATTTGCCTATTGGTTTTTTTGTATTTTAAAAAAAGGATTAAATACTAAAAACCCCTTAAGGTTTCACTTTTTTATTTTTTCCCTCCTAAGATTTGATTTTTATAACAGGAGGTCATTGTGATTTTAATAAAGACCAAATTGGTCATTACGTCCGTTGACTTAACAAAAATGACATATGAACTAATTAAATCTCGTCATGTGTTATGTAATTTTTTTTATTTAAGAAAAAAAAATTGGGGGTAGCTAAGGGGGTGGACTGGTCACCCCCATTGAGCCAAGGGGGTGGCTGAAACCACCTCTAGTAGGAGGTGGTTTCAGCCACTCTCAATTAGCTAGCCACTGAATAAAAATAAAAAATGAATTACATGACACGTGGTGAGATTTTATTGATTCATGTGTCATTTTCTTTAAGTCAACTAATAGTTAACAGACGGAATGACTAATTTGGTTTTTATCAAATTACAGTGACCTCCTATGATAAAAATCAAAAACTAAGGAGGAAATAATAAAAAAGTACGATCTTAGAGAGGTTTTTAGTATTTAACCCTTAACAAAATTGTTTGGTTTTTTTTACAATTATTTTATTTTTTTTAAAGAATATAGATATTATAAGAATATAAAAAAAAAGGTGACTTTTTGATACATTTTAATAATTTGAAAGCTATTTTATTACTTTTTAATTATTAAAAGACTATATGGTAAACAACCATAATTTAAGGGCTTTTTAACATTCCTTCCTATATTCAATTATGATGTAGTAGGTTATGCGTTGCTTTAACGTATGGAAGGGGTTAAACTGGGACGGGACCCTCGTGACATGGCTTGCCTGCCTTCTAGTAATTTGAGTCAGCTTTCACAAAGAAGGTTGTCCATCTCCGTGCAGTTGGATTTAAATACTGTGTCTCTTTTTTTATTTTTTCTGGATTATTAATAAATGCATAGTTCTGCAGTGAAGTGATGATGAATAAATACGTAGTCCCATCTCCGTCCAAGTTTCAACTAAGCATAGCACATAGTTATTATTTTTTTATGATATTTATGTACAATTTTTAGCGTGTGAATTACTTTAAATATGGTCGTTTTCTTCCAGTATAAATTCTTGAATTTTATGGTATAATATTCGTATACAACACTTGAATAGTTGTTCAATTTTGACCCTTTTTTAGTGCATAAACAGAAATTTCCTACTAGTTGCGAGGGAAGAGTCCGCAGCAAATGTCAAGCTATTTATAAGAGACAGGAGACAAGACAAAGACGAGCTAGTCTTTCAACACGACTATAAGGTCACGGGTGGTTGTTTTGGACACCTAGACAAGGACTTAAGTATAGCATATTGGATGTAATTAATGGGCCTAAGTGTTTGGATAATTAAGCTACTAGATAGCTACACATTGTTTTGCTCATCTGTTTCGTGAATACGAAGGACACATATTATCCAATTATTGCACCATTTATTTGGATTAAGATTTCTTATAATTTTTAAAAATTTAAGATTCTCAAATTCATAAATTTTTTTTATTTCATGTAATTAGGAGTGTAGCGAGCTTTCTTTGTTAGGTTTGACTTCATTTAAATTTTACTTGAGCGAATCGAGCTAAGGACGAATAAAAATCGGCTCGAACTCGAGCTCATATATCGTCGAAATGAAAGCCATTAACTCATGAGCTACTTATATTTAATTTAATTTATTTATTTATTAATTTAATTTATTTATTATAAATTTAAACTTTAAGTACTCTTAAACGGCTCAAGAAGTCATCTTGTCTATGAACATTTGCTTAGTCTGGCTAGCCGAGTATGGAGCCTTTGTCAATACAGCAAGACATTTGGTTTTGAAGGGAGATGATATGCATCCTTTTATAGGAAGAAAAAAAATCATTAATTTTTAATATTAATTTAATCAACTTTACGAGCTTAGCATTTGAGTCAATTGCTTCATTTAATATTCAAGCCAGGATTCATGTTCACAAAATGCTTCATTTAATATTCGAGTCGAACTCGAACCGAGCTTATACGAGCCGAGCCCGAGCTTGCTCGCGAGACGCTTCGCTCACTTAACACCCTTACATGTAATCATCTTAAATAGGTCATATTTTAATATTTAATAAGGAAACATGACTTATTAAATTCCTAGAGGGTAAGTCATGTTTCCTTATTAAATATTAAAATATGACTTATTTTAGACATATTTTAGACGATTAGATGAAATAAAAAAATTTATAAATTCCTAGAGGGTAAGTCATGTTTCCTTATTAAATGATAAAACATGACTTATTTTAAACGTTTTGATGAGATGAATGACTGACATTTATAAATTTAAGAATCTCAAATTTAAAGGGAATTTTAGTGGATAATAATGAATATGCTCATCTTTTGATATAATAATGGATGTGCTCTCATTTGCTCTTCTTCAATTATTATTCTTTTTATCCTCCCATCATCAAGAAGAAGTTAAGAATACGTAGATCCCATATATGTGAAATTAGCAAGATATTACAAAAATTATATGAGATAAAAAAAAAAACAAAACAAAAATACTTATATGTTTAACAAAAAATTAAAAAAATAAAAAATTGGCCAAGTTGCATGTATATCATACATTCTAGGTGCACCTATATCTACTGGATTTTGATGAACTCTAAGATGATGGGAACTAAATCTTCTCTAGTTCATTTGAATTAGAATACATTTTGTTAGTTATATTTTAGAGAGATTTTTGTCTTTTCATATTTTTAGAGGACAAAACTACCTCTTAAATATAACTAAATAGATCTTTTCCGGTTCAAATGAATTGAAGAGAATCCTAATTCAAGATAACAAGTTTAATTAGTGCTTTAAATTATTACCTAGATTCATTAAGTTCCAATTAAACCACACCAAGTACCCACTGGCTACTAGAGTTTTGTTTTTCTTTCTCATCCTTTGGATTTTGAAGTACTGCCTCCTAGGAGTCATCAGACATCGGTGTGTGCATATATATATATATATAATTAACATCAGTGTATATAGTGTTGTGTAGTTTTGATTTGTGAAGTAAAAAGTTACCTTATAAGGCTTATCCCAGAGCATTTGTAGGCTTGTAGCTCGTTGTGAACTCAGAATCTATATCAATTGATCACGTTCTGGGTCATCTTTGAGCCCTGGGAGACAAATTATAGAAAGCATGGTTGGCCTGGGCTGAGAGCCTGAGAGTGCGGCTCTTGTTGGGTGATCTATTACAATGCTACCCCATCGTATGCGGTTAATAATAATAGTAATAACAATAATGTGCATAGCTTATTAAAACTTGTGAGGGCAGAGGGGAGAATCATCATTTGCTATGAAACATGGACCCAAATATGTGATAGATTTATAAATATAAAAAATGTTAAACTTACAGCGAGCTAGGAATTCGACTTTGAGGGGCTTAACTAAAATAATAAAATGCAGTAGTTTTGACGTAGGTTTTTTTTTTAAGTTAAACATCTTTTTGGTCCACATATTAAATAACTATCTTAATTTTTGTAAGGGATAAGGTATCTGAAGGGCAGGTTTTCCATTGACTTGGTCTTTTCTAAGTCAATTACATGTGGCCTTCAATATCATTACAGAAAAAAGAAAAAAAAAGACATTTGGCCTTCAATAAAGCCAGAAAGTGTGCAAGAAAGAGAAAGAAAGAAAAAGAAAGAGGAGGAAAAGACAAATGACCAAAAAATGGGGAAGAGAGAGAAATTTAGATTTGATTATATATATATATATTTTATTATTTGGGGATAAGGAGGGAGGAGTAAAAAGTATGCATTTTTATCATTTTGACTATTAAAAATTGAAATTTCTCCGCAATAACAAGTCAGGTGACTAGATGAGCACTCATTGAAATTTCTTTTTCTTCTGTCATTTTCCATCAATTTCTTTTCCCCGCTACTAATTGACCACGGGCTGCGCGCCTTCACTTGCTTGGAAATGGTTGTAATGATCTCTCTCTCCTGCATTATTGGTCTGTGTACGTCTCGCGGGACAGATCGAGATGGGATCGAAATTGGCGAGACAAAATGGCCAACTTTCTGACGGATATGAACAAGAAGTTGAGACTAAGTTGAGTGGGTCAATCATAATAACATTTTTCGTGTCTGGTTGGTGTATTTTTTTGATCGGGCTAGATGTTACAGTAACGTAACTAATTGACAATATAGCTTTCAATGACAATCTCGCAATAAAACATAATAAATAAAAAAATTAAGCAAAATTAACTGAAGAAGTTATCCTTTATTTATTATGTTTTTAGTGGATACAACTTCCACGGGCTTTACATTTTCACACAGATGCAAATGCAATACCCGCGTGTGACCGCGTCATTCTAATTTCACAATAAGCAAAAGCGTTCATACTAATTCACACACAAACATACATTTGAACAAATAACCCAATAATAGGAAAAAAGAGAGAACAAACAGTAACAATGCAAAAAAAAAAAAAAAAACCACATATACCAGACGTTATTTAAGAAGAGCTGGACATAAGCAGCTATAAATTTTTAATTTTTGGGGCAGATGCGGTCGTAGATGCCACAAAGTGGAGGTGGTTTCTTTCCGTTTGCCTGGTCAAGGCAGCTTGCATACTTGGGAGGACGGCCACAAGGGGAAACTGCAGGTTTTTTTGGGTTGAGAGCGCGTTGACCGAGGTGCCTAGCGTCAATGAGCATTCTGCTTATTTCCGAATCGAACATCCAATCTGCAGGTTCGTCCATGCGGGCGTGGTAAGGAGAGGTGGCGTTGTCCTTCATTATTGAACTTGTCGCTCCACAATCGCTTGTGCGCAGCAAAATCGTGAGCATCACTAGAAGTGCAAGAAAGGGACCCCTCTTTACTGTTTCTCCCGCCATCTCAGCGCCTCTGTGCGAGCTCTGGGAGGAACTTGTTGGTGAACGGTGGTGAATGAGTGGTAGACAGACCGGTAGTAGAGGGTAAGGACGATAAAGAAGTCGAAGGTAATCAATATCGTATTTAATATGAATCATATGATTGTCTGTTTTTTTTCAGGTAAGTGACAAGAAAGACTCTTCACCCGTGTGTGGGGCCAGTTGGGGCAACTATTATCGGCAGGCCCCAGACTACAATTATTGAAAATTTGAATGGTACAGCACCCGAAGTAAGACCTTTCTTATTATTATTTTTTTAAAAAAACTATTTTTTTGTTATTTTAAAAAATTCTTAAATAGAGCCTCTCTTGGAACCTCATGATTTTTATTTTAATTTTTTAATTTTTTAATTTTGGTGAGCCAATTTAATAAAAGTGACTAAAATTTTTCATTTTCAATCTCATTATTTTAACCTAAAATAAATTGTGAGTGAATAGTATTCACCACCTTAACACCTTTAAAGTATTTTTAGTAGTTTCACCAAATTTTACTTATCAAAATAATCAAAAATATATTTTTTTATATTTTAATTACCTACTTTTTTAAAGCATTTCTAACCGTCTTACTGTTTTAACCATTAACTTTTATTATTCTAGTTAAATATTCTTTTTCAAATACTTCTTTTTTATTTGAACTTTTTTTTTTTTCAAA
This sequence comes from Carpinus viminea, assembly GCA_013348765.1. Lineage (NCBI taxonomy): Eukaryota > Viridiplantae > Streptophyta > Magnoliopsida > Fagales > Betulaceae > Carpinus > Carpinus viminea. The sequence continues at coordinate 35,605,565 of CP054671.1, read as the reverse complement.
GAATATGGAATGAGAGAGAAAAAATTATATATATATTTTATTCATCCGTAAAAGCGTGATTCATTGATTGAGCTACACTCGGAGAAAAAATATTATATTATTTCTTATTCATTTGATGATTGAATAGTACCCATTAAAGATGATGAGTATTGTTCATTTATTTTGGGTTAAAATTGTGATGTAGAAAAGAAAGGATTCCTGTAACTTTTGTTAAATTGCCTTACTAAAATAACAAAAAAATAGTTTTGAAGTGAGTTCTATTCACCCACTAAATGAATAAGAAATAATATAAATTTTCTTTATTCTTTAATATTTTTTGAAAAAGTAAAAAGTAAAATAAATTTGTAAAGAAATATTTGAAAAAAAAAAGTATTTAAATAGAATAGTGAAAGTTGATAGTTAAAATAGTGAGATTGCTAATTAGTGAGCTTTAAAAAAAAAATAGAGAAAAGTGTAATGCTCTAGAGGATTTTTATCAGTCTCACCAAAATAAACAAAGGTACATTTTTTTATTTTTTATTTTAACAACTCACTTTTTTAGAGTACCACACAGCCTCACTATTTTTTTTTTTTTTTGACATATCCACACAAGGACTTCATTAGTGGTTATTAGGCTACTTGACTACAGTCTCACTATTTTAACAATTCACTTTCATTATTCCATTTAAATATATATTTTTTAAAGATTTGTTTATTTATTTTTATCTATTAAAAGAAAAAATAGAAACAAAAAGCAAAAAGGAAGAGAGAACTGAGTTGTTTAATCAATAGTGAGTGAATAGTAAAATGCTCTAGAGGATTTTTATCGTCTCACTAAATTTTACTCACCAAAATAAATAAAAGTACATTTTTTTAAAAAAAATTTAAAAACTCACTTTTTTAGATCACCACACAGTTTCACTATTTTAACAATTCACTTTCATTATTCCATTTAAGTATATTTTTTTAAAGATTTGTTTATTCTTTTTTTATCTATTAAAAGAAATAAAATATAAACGATAAGCAAAAAAGAAGAGAGAGAAGTGAGTTGTTTAATCAATAGTGATTGAATATTACTTTTTATATTTGGTGAGTACATACACTTCACTATTTTTTAATTTTTTTTTAAGTAGCAAGTCTAAAAAGTAAAAATATAAGCTATTTTTATTAAATTAACTCATCAAAATAATAAAAAATAAAAAATAAAAAATTTTGGCAAGGTTGCAATGAGTACCCTACGAACATTTTTAATACCAAATTGAATTTGGCTTTTATGTTGTAGTTCACTGCACCGTTTGGTACAGTTTTGAACTAGAGAAGTAAGGGAATAATGGGAGGGACCCACCCACCCATTAGGTTTTTTTTTTTTATTTTTATTTATTTTTATTTTTTTTATTTTAATAATAATAAACAAATCCCACTCATTAGGTTTTTTATAAAATATAATAAACAAATAATTAACAAATAAAAATTATAAACAAATCAATAATTAAAAAACAAAAAAGTATTAAAAAATTAAAACAAAGGAAAAAAGAAAACCAAAGGGGTAGCTAGTGTGATCTCGCATGGCCGGTTTGGATAGAGGTGTCAATGCGGTTACGGTTAGCGGTTATTGCAATTACGGTTAGCGGTTAGTGACAATAACCACTAGCCGTAACCGCCCTAACGGTTAGTAAATTTCACTAACTGCAACCGCTAACCGCCTAATAGTTAGCGGTTAATGGTTAACCGGCCGATTAGCGGTTAGTGAAATAGGTAACCGCATACTAACCGCTTTTTAAAAATTTGGCTTTTTTAGTATTTTTCTGGTCCCAATTACTATGAAAAGAGTCCATATTGAAAAATCAAAAATATTTGACCCCAAAAATCAAAAGTAATTGAATCTAATATTAATTACTTAATTTGATATCATATAGTTATATGATCTTAATAATTAAATTAAATACTACGATTAATGATTTACATTATGATCATATTTACTTAATCAAGTTTGAGATACTTTAATCTTAATGTTTCACTTATTGTTATAAATATCAGATTATTGAATCTAATATCAATTACTTAATTTGATATTATATAGTCATTTGATCTTAATAATTAAATTAGATATTACGATTAATGATTTACATTATGATCATATTTACTTAATCAAGTTTAATATCCTTTAATCTTAAATTCTTAATGCTTCAATTATTATTATAAGTATCACATTGTTGAATCTAATATCAATTACTTAATTTGATATTATATAGTCATATGTTCTTAATAATTAAATTAGATATTACGATTAATGATTTACATTATGATCATATTTACTTAATCAAGTTTGAGATCCTTTAATCTTAATACTTCAATTATTGTTATAAGTATCACATTGTTGAATCTAATATCAATTACTTAATTTGATATTATATAGTCATATGATCTTAATAATTAAATTAGATATCATGATTAACGATTTACATTATGATAATATTTACTTAATCAAGTTTGATATCCTTTAATCTTAAATTCTTAATGTTTCAATTATTGTTATAAGTATCACATTGTTGAATTTAATATCAATTACTTAATTTGATATTATATAGTCATATGATCTTAATAATTAAATTAGATATTACTATTAATGATTTACATTATGATTATATTTACTTAATTAAGTTTGAGATCCTTTAATCTTAATACTTCAATTATTGTTATAAGTATCACATTGTTGAATTTAATATCAATTACTTAATTTGATATTATATAATCATATGATATTATGATCTTAATAATTAAATTAGATAGATTTTGTTTACCTCTCTCTTTGATTGAGAATTGAGATCGATTTTGCTACCTTTTTAACTTATATTAGTAAAAAACTTGCATACTTATAACTTATGACCTATGAATATGTATGTATAATTTGTTATTATATAATCAAATGATTTTATAATTAATTGATTATGTAATATAATCATATAAATTATAGTGATAATATATTAATACTCAAATTGTGATTTAATTATCTAAAACAAAAATATGATTTAATCATTAATAATTAATTGATTATGTAATATGTATAAATATTATTATAATTATAAAAATATAGTATATAAAAAGTGGTTAGCGGTTAGTAGACCCTATAACCGCTAACTGCTAACCGTTAAATGGTTATAGCAGTTAACGGTTAGGCGGTTCGGTTAGCGGTTGATAGGCGGTTATTAACCGCCCACATTGACACCCCTAGGTTTGGGGGTGGACAAACCACCCCATAGCCATTGGGTGTAGTCTAGCCACCCTCAAGAGAACAAAAGAAAAATAAAATAAAAAATAAAAATCACCCCATCCCAATGACACACAATATTGTAAGCCTTTGACTTTTCCAAATCAAAATTTACAAGGAATCACCCATCCAAGTACTACTCTTACAGAAGTACATTTAACTGTGAAGTTCTGATAGGATCAAGACTATTACGACTTTAAAGCACGTTATTGTGATTAAGGGTGTAAGTATACATATAAACACATCTCCATCTCTATCTCCATACCCAGGCGATGTGGGGTGCTACAATTACACCCTCTTTAGGACCCAGCGTCCTCGCTGGTGACCCTCATGAGATTAGTTTATTCTTGGTGTTTGTCCCATTGTGCATGCCCCCCAATCTCAAGTTAGACAATCACTCTGACACCATTTGTAATACATCACCACAATAACACACAATATCATCCGTTTTTTGCTCTTTCGAACCAGACTTCCTAGGAGGTCGGTCACCCATCCTTGTACTATTATCGTAAAAGCACGCTTAATTGCGAAGTTCTGATAGAATCATGATCATTACAGCTTTAAAACATGTTGTCATTAAGAGTGTAAGTATATATATAAACACATCTCCATCTCTATAACATGGCGAAGTGGGGCGCTACATTAGTTTTTGGGGGTGACTGAACTACCCCCCTTATCTGTTGTGGGGGCGACTGAACCACCCCATGGCACTTGGGGGTGGTCTGGCCACCACTAATCGGTGTCAAACATTGATGTTTGAACCCCTTTTACTTATATTTGTTATGCCTTTAGCATTGTTAATATCTAACGATTTTTAGTGTTTTGTGTTGTGCAGATCATTGCAACAACCACGGCTAGCAAAGGGCATAAAAGTGGACTTAAAGTGAAGATCCTGCCAAAGTGCGTTCGACCACACTTGGTGCGTTAGAACGCACCCACGGTTGCACGCACGCCCAGTTAGCCCTAACCGCCTTAGCGATTATTTGATCGAGCGTGCACCCGTGACCATAAATAAGGTGTGCATTGAATGAAAGCTCGAACGCAGCGCCGTAGATCTGCTTTCCTATAAATAGGACCCTAGGTCCATTTGGTCGAGAGTTTTTACTTTGGCCACGTTTTTTAGAGCAGTTTGCCACTGTTGTCCCTGCTCTGCCCTTTTCTTTGTAGTTAATTACTTTTGATTAATTATAATGTTTTCTTTTTGTTTATTTACGCTTCCCTTACTTATGGGAGGCTAAATCCTCAACTAAGGTTGAGGATGTAGCCTCACCATGAATGCTATGTTTATTGCTTATGTTTAAGTTATTTCATTCCGTTATTTATTTGCTTCTTAAATCGTTTCTCACTTGATTTGGTGACAAAACCATGTGAGATTGCACCGTAGTCGTTTATTTTTGGTTTTTCGTCTGATGAATACATTCCATCATTTGGTTTATGCCCATTTTTGTTTTGCTAAGGGACTAGCAAAATGTAAGTTTGGGGGTATTTAATCAGTGTCAAATATTGTATATTTAACCCCCCTTAACTTATGTTTGTTAAGCTCTTAACTTTGTTAATTTCTAATGTTTTAGTGTTTTTTTGGTTGTTAAGTTGCATTTAGGGCTAACGCCATTAACTTTGGGGCTTAAGACAGTTCGAGGAGCTTTGGCGGCAAAATTGAGTCGAGCTATGATTTGCACCCGACGACTCCCACCAAAATGGCCATATCTAGAGTTGTAGAACTCCGATTGGGGTGATCTTGGTGTCTTTGGAAAGCTAACTCAAAGATCTACAACTTTGTATTTTATATGTGAGGGTTAATTCTGAAGGCAATGCGCTCGAATGCACGTTTTTATATTCAAACGCACTTATGCCCATCTGATGCAGAAATTCTTGCACGAGTGTGCTCGAACGCACCTAGTGCATTTGAACGCACTTAACTGACCTGACAGTGCTGAAACCCTAAAAATTAGCCTATAAATACTCTCCTTTCTTTTGTAAATGAACCAAGACGCTTGGGAGACAATTTGAGGCGCCCTTAGTGGCCCAAAACCTCATTGTTCTTCATTGTAAACACTCCTAACGTCATTTCTTTAATTTAATGTTTTATTTTCCTTTTATTTAGTCTCTTATTCCATTCACTATGGATTTGTTTATATATATTCATATTTAGTTCGTATTATTCTGTCATTTAATTTATGTATTTTCGTCTCAATACATTTTAGTGACAAAAGTGTGTTGATTGTTGTTTACAAATCATTAAATGTCAACATCCGTTGCAACCGGAGATACATCAGATGATTCGTCTTCGGACCAATATCCGTTGTGACCTCTTAAAACAGTATTTGCATTGATTAGTTCGACAAGATTTTGTAATAACAATATGATATACATATGTGCTTTATTGACAGACGAAAATATGAACATTGTGTTAGCATTCAGAATATGCCTTGTAGCATAGTTGTTATTGAGTATAAGCTAAGCATGTTTATATGTTAATTAATTTGTGGTGAGGTGGATTAGGGACCTTAGCGTTTTTATTTATTTATTTTATTGCATTTTAATTTAGTTTATATTTTATGCACACCACATGTTTGATATTGGGACTAGGTTAAGATATGATTAGTTTAGGCACTTTAAAATTAGTTTTTAACAAACATGATTCTCGTCGTGCACTGTGACGCCTTCGTGACTGCGTGCGAGCTCAAAGCCCCTGACAAGAACACGGTCTGCGACTCTGCGTTGAGCGTGCGAGTTGAAGTTGCTCAACATATGCTGTAACACCGCCACATTTCGCATCTGCGAGCGGCGTACTAACTCGCTCGAGCACACCTCTGCTTCGACATTAACATACGAGGCGGTATGTTAGCTTTTTTATTTTCTTTATGTTTTGATTAATTGTTAGACTTATTTTAATTATTTTGACTGCCTGTTTTGAGTATTTTGCATGCTGTGTTTAGCTGTGTTTAGCTTATTTTTATTTTTAGTTGTTTATATATTTTGCATGTGTTTAGTTAGTAATTTTGATAGTTTAAATTTTTAGTTGTTTAAATTATTTTGTTTATGCTGCTGTTTTTGGTTATTTTAGTTAATTTTGTTCTCTGTTTTTTATATTGATTTTGCTATGTTTTTTTTACTGCATCCTTTTATATTTGTTTTTATTTGTTTTCGCTCAAATGTTGCTTTTAGTTTATTGTTGAGTAGTTTTAGTTCATAGCTGTTTTTTAGCCATCTTGTTGTTTGCTATTTTGTTCCATTGTTTTCTTTATTTTTCCCTGCATTTTTGCTTATCTAGCTTGCTGTTTTTCCTTAGTGTATAGTTAAATTTTTGTTAGTTTATGCATGGTTAGTGATCGTTGAACCTAGAGTTAACACCATTAGATCCTGACTTAGAAAAAAACATTAGGAGAGCACGTCGAGCTCAAGCCGAGATGAGGGATAATCAAAGGGAACCAAGGGTGGAGCAGCACGAAGAAGATCAAAGGGATGAGCAAGAGGAGAACGAGGAGTTCCAAGATGCGAGAGCTGGGAATGGGGAGCATAGAAGAATGTATGAGTTGGATTTCACTACGTCACTCCACAAATTGTTCGCACTCATCGTGGTCAAGACTCCATTCGTGCATAGTGTTACCACCAACTAATGCCACTCATTATGATCTAAAGCCACATGTAATTCAGATGTTACCATCTTTCTATGGCTTAGATCATGAAAACCCTTATTCCCATGTTAAGAAGTTTAGGAGTATAACTGCCACAACCAAATTTCAAAACTTCAGAGGAATCATTAATCTTCGACTTTTTCCTTTCTCCCTTCATGACAGAGCCACCGAGTGGTCGATTCCTTAGCTCCCGGTTCTATTACGCCCAGGAAAGAAGCTGTTGAAGGAGTTCTACCAGATTCTTTCCAATGTCGAGTAAATGATGCAAGAAAGGAAATCGGTTCCTTTACTCGGGATGAGGGCGAGAAATTCTGGAATGTTGGACAAGATTTAAGGATATGTTGATGAAGTGTCCACCCCGCGGATATGAGAAATGGCGTCTAGTTCAATTTTTCTACCAAGGGTTGTCTCATTAACGTAGTATGATTGAGCGATGAATGGAGGACATTCAATTTGACGGAGATCGCTTACAAAGCTTTGGAGAAAATTCATGCCACCAATCTGGGATTTCACCAACAATCGAGACAAATGCCCGAAGAAAGGAGGCGTCCCGAACTAAATCTTTGAGCAGAGTTGACTCAAAGAATGGATGCCATTGTCAAGAGGCTGGATGCTTTGAGTATGGAAAAGCCCGTTAAAGCTGTGAACACATTTCCAGTTGAAAGTTGTTCTGTCTGTGCTAGTCCTTTGCATCAAGCACAAAATTGTCCATCTATGGCAGTTCTCTCTAAGATGGAACAAGTGAACGCTTTCAACAATTTCCAAAAGCAGTCAACTGGCCCATACTCTGAAACTTACAACCTTGGGTGGAGGAACCACCTAAATTTTTCATGGAAGCAAAACCAGCCCACAAATCAAGGAGGTTTCCCTCCTACTTACCAAAATCCTGGACGCTTGGCCCAATCAACATCATCTTCCTATCAAGCCCCCACTCAACCCCTAACCTTATTAACTCAGTCATTAGAAGAGTCAATGAAAGAATTCATGAAGATGACTGGTCAGTCCATCAGTGACATTAGACACTCCACCATGGTGAACACCCAGGCAATCTCCAAATTGGAGACCCAAGTGGGACAGTTGGCAAGTCACATGGGTGAGAAGGACAAGGGAAAGCTCCCCAGCCAACCAGTGAACAATCCTAAGGCATGCATTATCGGAAGTGCTCCAAATCAAGAACATGCCCACGCGATTGTCACACTGAGGTCAAGGAAACGAGTGGACAATCAAGTGAATGAGCCAGAAGCAGTTGATGAAACAGAACCAGCAGTAGACCTTCCTGGGCAAGAGGAGACAAAGAGTGACAACAATGAGAAGAAAGATGCTAAGCCATCTACAGTCACTCCCACTGAGAAGGACCTTACTAGGTCATTTGTCCCAAAAGCCCCTTATCCGGAGAGATTGAGAGCGCAAAAGAAGAGTGCGCACTTTGCTGAAATCTTAGAAGTGTTTAAGCAAGTCCAGATAAACATCCCGTTCTTGGAAGCAATTCAGCAAGTGCCAGCATATGCGAAATTCTTGAAGGATCTGGTCAAAATTAAGAAAAAGACCAATGTCCCGAAAAAGGCTTTTTTGACTGAACAAGTGAGCTCCATCCTCCAATGCAAGTTGCCCATCAAGTATAAGGACCCTGGGTGTCCGACCATTGCTTGCATGATTGGAGAAAGTCAGATCAACAGGGCATTGTTAGACTTAGGGGCAAGTGTGAATAGGGGTGGGCAGAACCCGCCCAATCCGACCAACCCGAGCTGCCCCGCCCCGAGCCGAGTCGATCCGGGCGGATTTTAGGCATCTTTTCGCGGGTTCGGGTTTGAAATCACAAAACCCGATCGGGTCGGGTCGGGTCGGGCCTCGGGTTTAATAAAAATTTTCGGGCGGGTACCCGACCCGCCCTGAATATACCCGTGCTGATATACCCTTAATAAAAAACCCCTAGAACTAACCTTCGTTACATTTCAAGCCGTAGCCTCCATCACTCCCTCAGACCTCTCAACTCCGACTCTCCCTCACCCACTGCCTAGACCCTCAGTACCTCACCCACTGCCCACCGGCCACCGTAGAGCAGAGTCTCGATCTCTCACTCTTAGTCATGGTCACGGAGGCTCTGGCTCTCATCTCTATACTCTCAGTCACGGTTTCGATCTCTCTCTCTCGATCTCTCACTCTCATTCGTGACTCATGGAGGCTCTCATCTCTTTCTCGATCTCTGAAAGGTAGACTTTTCTCTCGCTCTCTCCCTTGCTTTAGCTGGTTTGGGGTGGAGAAAAGTTTAGGCTTTTCGATCTGGGTTTTTGAAGACAGAGGACGTTGGCTTATTCTGAATATTGGCTTTTGTTTTGTCAACATAGGTTTTTGAAGACACAGGACGTTAGCCCAGTCTCGATCTAAGACAGAGTAGATTTTTGAAGACATTTTTTAAGACGATTTGCTCTAATCTCGATCTCAAAGGTATGTTAGCCCAGTCTTCTCACTTCTTTTTGGCTTCTTCATATTTGCTTAGGTTGCTCTGTGTGTCCTTAAAACATATTGTTTGCTTCACAAAACATATCTGCTTAGATTGCCGTGTGGTCTTGAAAAAAGGATATGCTTTTTTGCTTTTGGATTTATTTGAGAACCCCAATGCCTGAGAAACTTTCTTTTTTGGATGAATGAGTAATTTTTTTCATATGATATATTTTATCATTTTTAGATTAGTATTGAGTTGAATAGCAATTTGATCCATCTCTTCTTTGAAAAAGAGTTTGTTTTAGGAAGGAGAGCCAAAGCTTCTCACTTCTTTTTGGCTTTTCATATCTACTTAGATTGCTTTTCATGAGTTTATGATTTATGACATGATTGTCGTTATTAATGTATGGAATGTTTTATTTAAATTTTCATGGCTTGTTTGGTTACTATATTTGAACTTAGGTTTGCTTGTTTTGATATTTTTTTTCTTCCATTTATTGTAGACTCATGGCTGGTCGTCCAATTAGTGGTATTGGTTCTAGTTCTACTTCATCTACTCCTACTCTTAGTGATAGTACTATGCCTTCCTTGATAGTTCACTCAAAACCCTAGTTCAGTCTCCCACCAAAACCTAAAAAATCTGAACAAACATCAATGGTTTGGGAACATTTTACCAAAGTGGAGGGGGGTGATCCCGAGGATCCTAAAGCATAGTGCAATTATTGCAAGAAATTGTTTAGCTGTCATAGTAAAAGGCTAGGTACTTCATCTATGCTAACTCATTTGAGGAGTACTTGCAAAAAATATCCTGGTAGGTTTGATAAGTCACAATCAAAGTTAAGTTTTGAGGCTAAGAAGGAGGGGGAAATGTCAGTGGGAGATGAATGTGTTGGTAATTTGGTGATTGCAAAGTACAATGCTGCGAAAATAAGGTTGGCAATTGCTAAGATAATAATTAAGGCTGAGTTGCCATTTAGGTTTGTAGAAACTGAAGCATTTCATGAGTTCATGAATACAATTGAGCCTAGGTTTCAAGTTCCTTCTCGTTATACTGTGATGAAGGATTGTGTTAAGCTATTCATGTCAGAGAAAGAAAAGTTGAGGGCAATGTTTATGACTAGTGATGCTTGGGTTTGTCTTACCACTGATACTTGGACTTCGGTACAAAAACTTAATTACATGGTAATCACCTCTCATTTTATTGACAGTGATTGGAACTTGCACAAAAGAATTTTAAACTTTTGTTTAATTCCTAATCACAAAGGTGAAACCATTGGGGAGAAGATTTTGGAGTGTATGCTTGGGTGGGGTATTTGTAACATTTTCATTATCACAGTTGACAATGCTACTTCCAATGATGCTGCTTTAGAATATGTGAAGATGAGAACTTGTAATAAGCCGGGTGCCATATTAGAGAGTCAATATATGCATATGAGGTGTTGTGCACACATACTAAATCTTATTGTGACCGATGGTTTGAAAGAAGTTGAAGATTCTATTGTGAGGGTTAGAAGTGCGGTGAAGTATGTGAAGTCTTCACCTGCAAGATTTGAGAAGTTTAAGACTTGTGTTGAAAGAGAACAACTTACTTTCAAGGGTTTGTTGTGCCTTGATGTTCCAACTAGATGGAACTCTACATTTTTTATGTTGGAAGGTGCTGAAAAATGTCAATCGGCTTTCCAACTTATGGAGTCGGTTGATAAAGACTTTAACATTGCATTGAATGAGGAAAAGAATGAGAAAGAGGGTTTGGGACCTCCTAGATTTGTTGATTGGAATCGTATTAGGATTTTTCTCAAGTTTCTCAAACTTTTTTATGATGCAACAATGCGACTTTCGGGGTCTTTGTATTGTACATCTAATATGTACTTCCAAGAAATTTGTGGCATTCAAATGCACTTACAAGAATATATTGATAGTGGTGATTCGGTATTGAGTGCTATGGCGGAGAGGATGATGTTGAAGTACAATAAATATTGGGGTGATCTTGGTAACAATGATAAGGTTAACTTGATGATGTTTGTTGCGGTTGTACTTGATCCACGAACCAAATTGGAGTCATTGGAATATTGGTTCAAAGATGTGCTTGGTGCCAATGAATGTAAGGAGATGGTGAAAAAATTGAGGTCATGCATTGACAAATTATATGATTACTACAATGTTGGACAAAGTTCTTCTCAAGCTCCACATAGTAGTGAATTGTCTCAAGGTTCCTCAATACAAATAGAACAAAATGAGAGTGCCAACCTTTACTTCATGAATAGGTTTCACAAATACCTATCTTCTAAAAGTAATAATGAAAGCAAATCGGAGTTAGATCGATATTTGATGGAGGATGTTGAAAAGGCTAGTGCAAATTTTGATATTTTAAATTGGTGGAAGGTGAACTCAACAAAATTCCCAATTCTTGCCAAAATAGCACAAGATGTGTTGGCCATTCCTATTACAACAGTTGCTTCAGAGTCGGCTTTTAGCACTGGAGGACGTGTGTTAGATCCTTTTCGAAGTTCATTAGCCCCAGTAACGGTTGAAGCATTGATATGTTCACAAAATTGGTTAAGGGCAAAACCTCTCAGTTCTGACTCAGATATAGTTGATGATGCTGAAAGTTATAAACTCGAATCAGGTAAGCTTTTTGATCATTTTAGTTTACTTATTAATTTATTTTGCTATTTACAAATTTTATTTAACGGTTTCAATTGAGAATGTAATTTTTTTGATTCATTCTTTGTAGAAATATCTTTGAAGAACATCAGCATTCTCCTTGAGGATGATTAGTGACTTGAAGTTGTATTCCGCTCAGCTGCTGGATTTTGTTGCTAGGCATCTACTCCTGGTGGTCTAGTGATTTGTTAGCTAATAGCTTGTATTTTGTAACTTTTATTTTTGATGTAACAATGTTTTATGTAACAATCTTTGTAGTTATATTCTGTTTTTTTCCTTTTTTTTTTTTTTCCTTTTTTCTTTTTGTAGTTGTAGTTTAGTGTGTTAAATTTTTTCGACTGTGACAGAGTCTTTGTAGTTATATTATGTGTTAAATTTGATTAGTATATGGAATTTAATGGATTAGATTGTTGATAAAAATTTGTTCTTAATGTGGGCAAATTGCTTTGTGAATTTGTTTTATGTTGTTCATACTATGGTGATTAATAATCACTGATTATTGAGAGATCAAAATGAGAAATGTAATGAAAAAAGATTGCAATGTGTTTAATAAAAGGGATAAGATGCTCAATATTCATGAAAAAGAGAATGCCATTAGATTTATAAACCGTTGATCATTTTCTAACAGGTCTTTTCTTTCTTTCTTCTGTTTTTTTTTTTTTTTTTTTTAAGACTTGAAAAATACCCGACCCCGACCCGAGAACCCGACCAAAATAACCCGAGCCAACCCGCCTGATACCCGTCGATTTTTCAAAATTTCAGTGTTGTCACGGGTTGAAAATGTCCATACCCGACAGGCACGAGTCGGGTAGCCGAACGGGCCAAAACCCGCCCGATCCGACCCGTGCCCAGCCCTAAGTGTGAATCTCCTTCCCTATTCAGTGTATTTGAAGTTGGGACTAAGAGAGTTGAAGCCAACTATTGTGACGCTCCAATTGGCAGATAGGTCACTTAAGAGACCACGGGGAATACTTGAGGATGTATTAATCAAGGTTGACAGTTTTATTTCCCTGTGGACTTTATAGTGATAGATACGGAGCCAGTGCACGATGTGGTAAATCAAATTCCAGTGATTCTAGGGCGACCTTTCTTAGCTATAGCTAACGCCCTAATCAACTGTAGGACGGGAGTGATGAAGATCTCATTTGGAAACATGACGATGGAGCTCAATATTTTCAACATCAATAGCCAGCCGCTGAAGTACGATGAGACCCATCATATGTGTTTCATTGAAGAAATCACTGATGACTTTGATTTGAAGGACCCGGAGATCGAGTGTTTTACTTAGGATTCTGATGACCTAGATTTAGACAGGCTGATTAGGCCAGATTTGCATGAGCCTAACCCGAAGGACCTTGACATGGAGTGCTTTGCACTATCTAGAGGTCATTGTGATTTGAGTGAGCCACTATAGCTTGACGAGCCGAGGTATGAGCTCAGTCTAGAGGACTCGGAGTTGGAATGTTTCACTCAGGTTGGAGGAAACATAGATTTTGGTAGGACACTTGAGCCAACTAGGGAAGTAGTTGAGCCAAGTTTAGAGGACATTGAGCTAGAGATATTTGCTTAGCTGGGAGATGATCAGTACTTTGACGAGGTAATTGAGCTGCTTCCTTTCATTATCGATCCCATGTCTGAGTTATAGTCAGAGTGTGGGGAAACCATGGATTTCCCCACTACTTATTCCTCCACATTTGAGTCATCTGATTTTATTACTGAGAGCAAACATTTTGCCCCCATCCAGATGCGGCCAAGGAAGCCGAGATTGACCATGGGAAGGAATGATTATTTTCTTCCCCATTTGTTCATTGGCTGGATATTTGTTTTTGCATATTGATTATCCCAGCTGTGACCATCACCCGTTTGACCTGGGCAAGATAGTGCCCACCATTCTCGGTACAGCAGTGTTATGTCTACCTAGTATCATAGGTAGTTTGTTCCTTATAACGAGTCTGGCTGAAGACGTTAAACTTAGCGCTTGCGGGAGACACCCCTCATTATGTTTTTTGTTTTTATGTCTACCAGTCAAATTTGGGGAAGTATTTTTATGCTATACTTAAATTGAACCGCCCCTTAGGTTTTGTATTTTCAGTCACATTGTGGACATTGTGACATTTTGAGTTTGGGGGTGGAGTAGACATTTTCTGTTAATACTTTGCTTGGTGTTTGTAAATAGGTGTGTTATGTGTTTGTTATGTTTGTTATTTTATTTTTGTAAATAGTAAAAAAAAAAATTGGGGAGTTCCATCATCACACGCACGATCAAGATCGACGCATGCGCTCAACTTGCTTATGTATGTTCGAACGCATGTTTCACTTCACACCCATGCTCCTGCACGAGTACGGTCGAACATATCTATGTACGTTCAAACGTACTCGATTTTAGGCCAGCGTGAACAGTTTTAGGTCACATTTTCCTTCCTCTCCTATTTTCTCACCTAGTCACAGCCCCTTTCCTCCCATCTCCAATTTCTCCTCCCTAAAATCCAAATCCACGCTAACCCACCTCCGCATCCAGATCCACCTCCCCACCACCGAGACACCATCACTGGCCCTTCTCCATCGTACTCCCCCACCGCCGGCCACCCAAACACCCTAATTTCCTGTTTTTTCCCAAAATACCCCGAAAACCCATAAACCCCAAATACCTCAATTTTTTTTCTTCAATTTTTTACTGTTTTTGGGCACAATTCCACTCTTGGATTGTGCCCTTTGCTGTTGTGTTGAGTTTTATTTGATTTACAGGGGGGTTGGTGTGATTTTAAGCGGGGTTCTCCAACCCTTTTGATTTCGGGCTGCACACCAGGTGTTCGATAAATTGCCCCATTGAACCTCCAGCATGCCTAGAGGGCGAGGTTCATCGTCCCAGTCATCAGGGTTCCACGTTATTGCAGCCAGGCCGTCCATGGAAAGCCGAAAGCTTTTGTTGGAGAATACCTTTGCCATCAAAGAGGTGTTCTCCAACAACAAAGCCACAAGTTGGGCTGTAGAGGAATTAAAGCGGCGGGGTTTGAAGAGGCTTTTCAAACCCATCGCCTCCACTGCATACGAGCGGCTGTACAGAGAATTTTACACTCATTTGAGGATTGATGGTGACCAGCCGGACATACTTTTCTCTTCCATTGACGGAAGAGAAGTGGAGGTTGAAGTGCATGAGCCGCTCGACATGGACATCCTCGCTTGAGTGCCCTCCATGCTCACACGAGGACAACATTTCGATATGTGTGAGGGTGATGCGATGATCGTTGGAATGCACATAAAACGAAGATTCCTCGAATCTTTTCTTTATTGACATGGTCAGACAAATGTGTGTCCTTTGGGACACAAGACACGAGGGACTGCTCCTCGGCCTCTACTGCTCCACAGAGGATTTTGGTGTTCCATTCTTGAGATTATTTAAGGCCGATCCAGAAATTTGCGTGAAAGAATGCACCATCGGGGGCCGAAAGCACACTAAGACGGGGATTGCCTTTCCCTTTTCTCATCACGCACATTCTGAGAAAGATAGGGATCAAAGGCACACCAGCGAACGGGTTGATCACTGAGAGCCCATACTTTGGCCCCATCCAGTGGCGCCAGAGTCTATCCCACATGCCTAGAGCCGCACTGAGAGCCAAAGACCACATACAGCCAGAGCGAGCTCGGTCAAGGCAGAGCCCATGGACATTCCAGAGATGGCAGCTGAGCATGAGATGGCATTTGAGCCACAAAGAGAGGCAGAGCAGGAGAAGCAGCCAGAGGAAGATGAGGAGCATATCACGCTCAGACACTCAGACTTTTTACACTTCCAGGACACCCTCGTTGACATACGTTCTCAGATTAGAGACGTACGATCTCAGTTCGTAGATTTTCAGAGGGATGTTCGTTAGGACAGACTCGAGGTCCGTGGAGATGTTCAGCCATCATGGATGACGCTTCCAAAGATCGTGGACCTTCGCAAGACCACCCTGACGCCTTTTGTGACGTCTTGGTTTATTTTTACACCCCTTGCACTACATTTTTATTTTCTATATCAACACACTGTGGACAGTGCAGATTTTGAGTTTGGGGGTATTTTTATCATGTGTGCACATTTGATTTTTTATTATGCATTTTATTTCGCTTATGGTTTATTTTCATTGGTGTGCTTAATTTGACGAATATATGATCACATTGATTAAGGATTTTCAGTTATGTTACCTTCTTGGCATAATGAGATATTATAGTTCAATTTGAGTTTCACAAGCACAATTGGCATGTAATTTGTGGGATAAAATCTGATTTAGTCATATTAGTTTGTAAGCTTGAATGCAGTTGGAAAACCGCTTTGGAAAGATAACCGTGGTTCATTTAAAAAAAATGATGATCATTTTGAGCTTTCCACGAGTAACGGATCTCTTGCCTCATTAAGCAATGAGTATTCAAAAAAAGTGAGAAGTTAGATATGGTTAGCAAAGTTTTGTAGCCTTTTTGACTCAAGTTAGTAGGTCCTTAGGGTGTTTTTACGCTAATGCCCTAAAACCATTTGGTTTGGGAGTCATTGACTTAACACTTGATACATGGGTCAATTAGAAAGAATGAAGCTATGCAATAAAAAAAATTGATGAACCTTGGTTGTTATTTTTTTGATGTGTTGTGTAATGAATTTTGAGTGTCGAAGCATACATGACTAATGATTAGTTTTGAAATCCCATATTTTTGTGCTAATCTCACTTTCACTAGAATTAATTTTTGTATCTCATAATGTCATGTTTGTATCTTGATTGTTAATTCCCTGAAATTTGTGAAGATGGTGTTTGTTTGATTAAGCTGGCTTTTGAATTTAAACCATGATTGAGATATTTTTGCATGATTGATAATGAAATGTTTACACAAATGTTTGTGGGTATCATTCTTGAAAAACCCCCACGAGACTTCACTCATCCTTTAGGGAACTCCTAGAGGTTTAAAATGCTTGTTGCATACGCTCAATGCAATTGTTCTCCCACGAAAGCGGACTTACATTTTTATTGTGTTTTCTATTTTTGTTTTGTTAAGAAACTAGCAAAATGTAAGTTTGGGGGTATTTGATCAGTGTCAAACATTAATGTTTGAACCCATTTTACTTATATTTGTTATGCCTTTAGCATTGTTAATATCTAACGATTTTTAGTGTTTTTAGTGTTTTGTGTTGTGCAGGTCATTGCAACAACCATGGCTAACAAAGGGCATAAAGGTGGACTTAATACGCATGCCCAGTCGACCCTAGTTGCCTTAGCATTATTTGCGGTCGAGCGTGCACCATGTGTTGACCACAAATAAGTGCGTTCGAATCTGTAGTGGCGTTGAACGCAGCAAAATCTGCTTGCCTATAAATAGGACCCTAAGTCCATTTGGTGAGAGTTTTTTACTTTGGCGTTTTTAGGTTTGCCCTTTATTGGCCTGCTCGCCTTTTCTTTGTAGTTAATTACTTTTGATTAATTATAATACTTTCTTTTTGTTTATTTACGCTTCCTTACTTATGGGAGGCTAAATCCTCAACTAAGGTTGAGGATGTAGCCTCACCATGAATGCTATGTTTATTGCTTACGTTTAAATTATTTCATTTCGTTATATATTTGCTTCTTAAATCGTTTCTCACTTGGTTTGGTGACAAAACCAAGTGAGATTGCACCGTAGTCGTTTATTTTTGGTTTTTCGTCCGATGGATACATTCCATTATTTGGTTTACACCCATTTATCCATAGTAGTTTCTATCGTATCTTAACACATTTACTTTGGATCCTTCGGGTCTTAAACCGTTTATGGTTTGTCTTTTGTTAAATGAACGGATTCCTTGAATCCTTTGATAGGTGCAAAAGATTTAGTTTTAATTCTAACCGATAGATGGATGTATTAGCTTAGCGTTTTCAATTAATGTAGTTGAAATGGTGAGATGAAAACCTCAACCTTGGTTTCTTTATTTTGTTTACATTTCTACAATAATTTACTTTAAAGTTGTCACAATCACCAACTGCGGAATTAGGTTGAAATAGCACTAACCTAGAGTCAAAGTTTTTTTCGTACAAAGCAATACACGGTTCCTTGTGGGTTCGACTCGGTACTTGCGCAAACGCTATACAAGCTGCGGTTCGTTCAATTGCGAGTACCTAAATTTGGTACGACCAACCACTATCAATAATAATATTATTGAACTCTTTAAAATTTTGAAGTCTTCTAATTATTTTAAAAAGGTCCAAAACTATCTAAAATAGGCCCTAAAAGAAAGTTCAAGGAAGTCTCAAATCACTAAAATTAGCTCGTAATGCTCATTTTTTAAAAATTGGTTATGCAATTTGATTATGAGTTTCAAAAACTACTAACCGGCAGTAATTTTAAAACCGCCAATTGCATAAGATAGAACCACTAACCGCAACCACTTATACAACCCAAAGCAAAAATGTTATCTTATATTTACAAATGAACTTTTGGTTTTCTTAATATTATTTTAATATAAAATGTTTTTTTAGTGCTTTTTTTTTTGCATTTATTTTAAAAAAATATTTAAATAATTTTTTTTTCTCTCTTTCTCTTGTAATTTAATTTTAAAAATTTATTGTGGAGTTTATTTGGGTAAAAAAAAAAGGAAAAAGAAAAAAAGTGAACAAGTAATTTTAAAAAGTTCTTGACTTTTTTTTGAAAAATTATCAGCTCTTTTGAGGAAAGATTTTACCCTCTTCCTCTTCTTATTTTGACTTCTCCTTAAAATAAATAAATAAAACGAAACCTAAACCTTTATTACTATAAAAGAAATTATAACAAAAATATTAATCATGCACACCCAAGATCCTATTCCCAATGGACGGAGAGGGAAAGGAAAGGCACATGCACATGTTTGGTAAATGATTTTGGCAAAGGCAAGGCAAAGGCACGTGTTCTACTTTTTTATTTTTTTAAGATTGTTCCACTTTTTTTTAATGTTTTTTAATATTATTCTACTTTTTACATTATATTAATTATTTTTTATTATTATTTAAATAAAAAATCATTATAATTTTTTTTTTTAATTTTCTCATACCAAATATATAGGATAAATATATAATAGCACATTGGGTTTACACGTCAGAACGATAAAATGCATAGGGCTTTTTTTTTCGAAAATTTACTCCCTATATGATTGGAAACTACAATAAAATCTCTGTCGTAAGTGTTTCGTTAACTATCGTTAACAGACCCAAAACGCACCGTTTTGTTTGATTAAAATATTAATTTTTTAAATTTAAATTTAAATTTTTTAAATCTAAAAGTTAAAAAAAAAATTAAAAAAAGAAGAGAGATGGACCACCCCCAAGGCCATGACTACCCCAAATTGCCAAAAAAAAATGAAAATGGGTTTTGGGCTTTTAGGGGAGGCCGGACCGCCCCCAAGGGCTTGGAGGTGGCCCATACGGCTGGTATGGGGTGGCCGAAGCCACCCCCAGGCCTTTGGGGGTGGTCCAGCCATCCCCAAAAGCCTCCAACCCATTTTTCGTTTCTTTTTTTCTTTTTTCTTTTTTTTGCCTTTTGGGGTGACCGGACCACCCCTTGCCCTTGGGGGTGGTCCGGCCACCCCATATCAGCTGTATAGGCCACCCCCAAGCCCTTGGGGGCAGTCCAGGCACCCCATATCGGTCGTATAGGCCACCCCCAGGCCCTTGGGGGCGGTCCGGCCACCCCCAAAACCCATTTTTCGTGTTTTTTTTTTTTTTTGCAATTTGGGGGTGGTCCGGTCACCCCCTAAGGCCATACAGCCACCCTTGTTCCCTCTCTTATTTTTTTATTTAAATTTTTTAAATTTTTAGATTTAAAAATTAAAAATTAAATCTTAAAAAATTAATATTTTAATCAAACAAAACGGTGCGTTTTGGGTCCGTTAACGGCAGTTAATGAAACACTGACGGCAAAGATTTTATTATAGTTTCCAATCACTCAAGGAGTAAAATTTCAAAGAAAAAAAACTTTTGCATTTTATCATTTTGACGTGTAAACCCAAGGTGTTATTATATATTTATCCTATATATATTTTTTCTTTCAAAAAAACTCATTTTTTTTCTTTCACTTCATTCAATTTTTATTATAGTATTAAATCATTTAACAAACCAACCCCAAATGCAATGGGACCATCGGGGCATGGTTAGCTAAGCACTAATAATTTGGACGTAGGTTATGGAGAAATGCTCTTTTGCATTCTACAAACTATCCCCTCACCATCTTCTCTCTCTTGTGGGGAAGATGGGTCTCACGTGAGTCCATGCTGGGAAGGAAATGGTAAGGATAAAGATGTGTGGGAGATGGTTTGTAGAATGCATTGTAGCATTCCTCTAAGTTATGTGTTGCTTTAACGTATGCGAAGGGGTTAAACAACTTAAACTGGGATGGGACCATCGTGACATGGCTGCTAGCAATTAGTGTCGGCAATTAGAATTAAATAGTAACTACCAACTATGCAGTCTAAGTAATGATATAAGAAAGATTAGAATTTTTTTAAAGTCATCATAAATGTGATATGGTATTTAAAATTATTAAGAGATTAAAATTTAATAATGATCATGTCAAATTAAATGATAATTTTAAACATTACATCACATTTAGAATGATTATAAGAAGAGTATAGTTATCCTTATATGATTAGCTCATTACCTATGCAGTCTGGTCGTACCAAAAATAGTACTCGCCAATTGCACGAGTCGATTGTAATATAGTGGATGTGCAAGTGCGAGTGTCGAACCCACAGAGAATCGGTATTGCTAAAAATCAACTTTTAAATGCCTAAACTAAAAATACCTTAACC
This sequence comes from Carpinus viminea, assembly GCA_013348765.1. Classification (NCBI taxonomy): domain Eukaryota; kingdom Viridiplantae; phylum Streptophyta; class Magnoliopsida; order Fagales; family Betulaceae; genus Carpinus; species Carpinus viminea. Next base: position 35,584,807 of record CP054671.1, on the reverse strand, counting down.
TAGTCCCAACATCAAACAGGTAATGTGCAGAAAATAAACTAAGTTAAAAATGTAATAAAATAAAGAAATAAAAATAACTAAGTCCCAAATCAACCTCACAATAAATTCATTAATATATAAACATGCTAATTCAAACATCCATCATTCAATTAGGCTAAAATGCATGTCCTATTCTCACAATAGTGCACACACCCTTCGTACGGCCTAGCTCTACGCATGTTCTTTTGCCCTTTACGAAATCTAGTCTAATCATTTGATGTATTAACCCATAAACGGTCACAGCGGATGTTGAGCCGAGATCGAATCATCCGATGTGTCGTTGACGACAATGGATATTGGACTCGGTTGAACCATCCGATGTAACCCGGATAAATCACAACAAATATTGGATGGAAAACGATCCATAAACAACAACCAATCACAATCTTGTCACGAGATTGTGATTGAACCGAACAAACGTTAAATTAAAAGACAGAAAATATAAACTAAACATGAAAATATATAAACAAATCTATAGTGAGGAAATAAGAGATAAAAGTGAAACAAATGAAAACATTTAAATAAAATTGACGTTTAGGAGAGTTTACAATGAAGAGCAGTGAGGTTTTGAGCCACTGAGGGCGCCTCAACCCGTCTCCCAAGCGTGAAAATAAAATCCTATACAAAATGTTCTATTTATATGAAAAGATTAGGGTTGCTGCTAGGTCAGGTGCGCTCGATCACATAGGATGCGCTCGATCGCACTGCGCTCGATCATGAGGTGTGCGATCGAGCGCACATAACCGCTCTGAATTCCACACGGTGCAGGTATGAAGCGATGGCAGCTAGGGCGACGCGTGAAACACGGTCTACGTGGAGTGCGCTTGATCGCTGATGATGCGCTCGATCGCACAAGCTGCTTCCCGTGAGCACAGGCGAGCGCTGCTACAGTTGCGCTCGATCGCAGATGTAGTGCGATCGAGCGCACCAACAGGGGCTTCACTCATTTGAGTCCAAATCTTCCCTTTAAGCCACGTCTTCACAAGGACCTACAGCATAACAAAATACTAAAATAAACTAAAACATTAGATATTAACAAAACTAAGAGCCTAACTAATATAAATGAAGGGATCCAAATAGGCATTTTTAGGCACTCATCACAGTCCTTACTGTCTGTTACAGGGAGGTAGCTGGTAGATGAGCACACACGAAGAGGAGCTAATGCGGCGGCACACTTATTGGCAAAGATGGGACTGCAACTCTCTGAAGCTCAGACCTGGAATAGTGATTTACCTGAATGGATGGTTGATATTGTTAGAACAGAACAGATCTTTTGATTCTTTGACAATGGAAACCAACTTTAAAAAAAAAAAAAAAACCATGCTGTCCTTTTTTGGGCTATTAAATACAGATCCGAATTCCTCCTATTATAAGATAGAGAATAACTTCTATAAGGAGCTGATATAAACCAATTTCTTTGTGCTCACCACTTAGGAATGGACAGCTAAGATTATTACACCACCTTAAATGAGATGAAAACACCCAATTAAAACTCTTTCTCCCATTAAAAAAAAATCTTATTTCTCCTCAAACCCATATTTTTCTCCTCACTTTCTTCGGTGCTCTCTCACTCCCTCTCCTCCCTCTCTCTCTCTCTCTGGCGGCAGCCTAGAATTCATCCTTTAGATGCCAGAGCCCAGCCTAGAGTTCACTGGAGAAGATGCTAGAGCCTAGCCCAACGCCGGAGACTAGACCGCTCCGATGTTCCATCTCTCTCTCCGGTGCCCCATCTCTCTCTTCGGCGAAGCTGAGAATTTGGTTCCTCTCTACGGTGCTCCTCTCTCTCTCTCTGATGCTCCAGTTCTCCTTCTCATCGACGAAGAAATTTTTTTTGTTTGTGTCAAATTATTTAGTGTCAAATAATTGCTTAAATGTATGGTTTTTTCTTAAATTATAAATTGCTTCATTGAACTAAGATCATTAGTGTCGGTGGCAAGATCTCTATTGCCGCCGAAGAGAGAGAGGAGGAGAGAGAGAGAAAGAGAGAGCACCAGAGAAAGTGAGAAAAATATGGGTTTAAGGAGAAAAATGAATTTTTTTAAAATTTTTTTTTTTTATAATGGGAGAAAGAGTTTTAATTGGGTGTTTTCCATCTCATTTGAGTTGGAGTAATAATTCTAGCTGTCCATTTCTAAGTGGTGGGCACAAAAGAGCCGGTTTACACCGGCACCCTATACAAGTTATCCTTTATAAGATAATATGAATTTCTCATATTTTTTATCCTAGCTGTCAATTTCATCCAAGGGTTTCAGCTATGCCATGTTCACTTAGAGCATTCACAACAGCTACCCAACCATTTTTCCTAAGTTTAAGGATTCAAACTACTTTTTACTTCCCTATACAAACAAACACCACAATAGATTCCCTTAACAATTCCCTATATCATTAAAATAATATTTTTTACTTTTAAAAATTTTTTTTCTCTCCTCCCTCCCCCAACCCTCTTCGATCCCAAACCCTCACATAAGACCCTCACCCACCCCATTTGGTCTCTTTGAACCTTTGATCCTCGTCCTCGTCTTTGTTGTTCCCACCTGCGTTTATCAAACCCCAAATGTTCCACGCCTTGCTCCACCACTTTGGACTTCTTGGAAGACCCCTTCGCTCCCCATTTCCCACCAGATCTTGTGTCTCGAACCCCATTTGAAGGTCTCAGCAATCGTCCATAGAATTGAGTTCGAGTCCCTCGTCTGCAGACCCACCCAGACCGACGTTCCCTCGTTGATCGCATTTTCTTCCACGGAATCCAGTCGACCTCAAAGCGTGAGCCGGGCGTCCTCTACCAGAGACCATTGTGGGCATTACGGGAAGGAATAGTTATGCTTTATGCGGTAGAAAATCTTATAGAAGGGGTAGGAGAAGATTGAGACTGAAGGTGGGGGAAGGGAGAAGAAGCGTGTGTGAAGAGGATGGTTTGGTTGTAAAAGCCTTGAGGCGGAATGAGAGGAAACACTTTTCTCCAAGTGGTAGCTGGGGCGTGTTTGAGGGCGACAGCGACAAGAGGCGAAGTGAGCTTGAGAGTGTTGTGATCTGTGAAGAAGAGTAGAGGGAGCGGCGGAGAAGGAGGCGTGGATGGGTCTTGTTGCGAGAAAGAAGAATGGGCGGAAGAGGAGAGAGGAGAGAGGTGTTTTAGTATTAAAATAATGCATTGGGTTTATACAGTGTTTCCCTATGCATTGGGAAACACTGTTGAAATCCAATGGAATAAGTTAAATGTAGGGTTTCTGCTGTGGGATGTTTTTGTGGTTTTTTCTCTTTTTTTCCCTAAATGAAGGGAAACAGACTCCTTTAAGGAGTCTCTTGCTAGTGCTCTTATATGAAAATTAAAAAACAAACACAAACACACTTAATTATATCAAATATGATTAAAAAATTAATTAATTATCTTTTAAAAATAAAACTAAAAGACTAAAACAATTTTGCCAAGGGGTGGCCTGGCTTTTGGGTGGCGTTGAATTCTAGAGCTCTCAAGCCGTAACTCGTCCAGTTCAGCTCGGTGAGAGTCAGAGCCTTGAGCTATTGGTCCTCAAAAAGGTCAAATTCTCACCCCCCGCATAGTGTCTGTTATGGATTTGGTGCATGCTTTAGTTAAAATTATACTATACATTCTGGTTATAAATAAAATGGTTTAAATTTATCATAATAAATACAAATAAATAAATAAAATAATAAATAAAAAACAATAATATTTATTATAACAGATTTAAATTATTTAATTATTTTTATTAAATCTTCACCATTTAATTTTGAGAGATGATAAAAATCTAATTTTTTTGTTGAACTTTTGCCTTTTTTATTAAAAAAAAAAAAAAGTTTCTAAAGCAATAATGTTTTTTTTGTGTCCTTCTTTTAATTGGTTTTTTTTTTAAAAAAAAATTGTATTTTTCTTCATAAAAATGGTCATTTTTCATAAAATGCATTTTTTTTCACTAAAAAAAATACCAACTAAAAGAATGACAAAAAAAAATTATTATTACTTCAAACACTTTTTTATTTATTTTTTATTTTGTTTTTTTCTTAAAAAAAAAAAAGAAGACAAAAGTTGGGCAAAAAAGTTGGGTCTTTAGCATTTTCCTTTAATTTTTTAACAATACATCATATAATCCGAACCCAGCTATTCTCTTGCGTAACTGAAAACTAAGTGGACACGTGGCATAGCTAAAATCTTTGAGTGGAATTGACGATTTAGGATCAAGAATAGGAGAAGGATCCTTTCCATTTCAAATGAAATGGAAGGGATTCATTTAGTTGATTTTAGGGAGTATTTTTGTCTAAATGAAAAATATGGAGCTCAAAAATGACAAAATTACCCCATAAAAGCAATTAAATAAATTCCCTCCATTTTGTTCAAATACATAGTCTTAAATGATGTCAGAGTTCTACAGTAAAGTCGTGATGAATAAATACGTAGTCCATATCTGTGCAACTAAGTACAGTGTAAATATGTCTCTAAGAGGTAGCTCAATTGGCTGGAACCACGCCTAATGAAGCGGAGGTTATTAGTTCGAATCCCCCTCCCCCCCTCTTGTGTGAACATGTAAAAAAAAAAAAAGTACAAAGCAAATGTTTATATTATATTGGGGAAACTTCAAAAAGCCTCCAACTTCCAACCTTTTACACAAGACACCTATGAACGAAAAAAACTCACTTACCCCCTGATCTTTCGTTTTCTCTTAATTAGAACTCTTTTATGACGTGATTTGCCCATTATACCCTCATAACCCTTTATGACGTGATTTGCCCATTATATCCTCATTCCAAAACTACGCCGTTTTATCCCTTAAAATTATTATTATTTTTTTTAAAAGAAAATATTAAAAACAAAAAGAAGGAAATCGCCCCATGGCCAACAATGGGGTGGCTGGACCCCCACGACCAAGGCGGTGGTGCAGCCACCTAAAAGCCCCCACCCCCAAAAAGAAGAAGAAGAAGAAAGAAAGAAAGAAAGAAAGAGTTTTGGGTTTTTGGGGGTGGCCGGACCACCTCTAAAGGCCTGAGCCACCCCCACATCGGCCGTAGGGGCTGGCTTCCCTAGGCCCTTAGGGGTGGTCGAGCCATCCCAAAAGGCCACAAAAAAGGGTTTTGGGTTTTTAGGTGTGGCCGAACTACCTCCAAAGGCCTGGAATGGCTTCGGCCACCCCCAAAACCCATTCTTTCTTTTCTTTTTTGTTTTTTTTGGCCTTTTGGGGGTGGCCAAACCATCCCCTTGGCCATGGGGGGTGGTTCGACCACCCCCAAATCGATCGTGTTCCTTCTTTTCTTTTTTTTTTAATATTTTCCTTTTTTAAAAAAATAATAATGTTAATGGTGAAACGTACACTGTTTTTGGTAAAACGACGTCGTTTTGTAGCCCAAAACAACATAGTTTTGGAGTGAGGGTATAATGGACAAACCACTAACAAAATGGTTCTAAGTGAGAGGAAACGAAAAATCGGGGGGTAAATGAGAGTTTTTTAGTTCAATGATGTTTTGTGTAAAGGCTAGAAGTTCAAGAGGTTTTCTGAAATTTTCCCTATTATTTTCTATGATATTTTCTTTTTATAAAAAGTTCTTGAATTTTATTTTTTAACCTATCCGAAATATTCGTATACAACACTTGAATAGTAGTTCTATTTGGACCGCTTTACAGCAAAAACAGAAATTTCCTACTAGTTGCGAGAGAGGAGTCCGCAGCAAATGTTGAAGTTTTTTTTTTTTTATATGTCCACACAAGAAGGGGGAGGGGGGATTCGAACTAATAACCTCCGCTAGAAGCGTGCCGGTAGATTGACTATCTCTGGACGACAAATCTGAAGTTATGTAAAGACTATAAGTTAATAACCATATATATCAGCGATTCAGCTAATCAATTTTTTCTACAGAGATGTTGAAAGATTAACAGTCAGACTTTAAAATTATATAGAATGTAAAATGCAAAAGCCAAAAAGTAAATTCAATTTTAACATCAACTCAACCACCGTTGTAGAGGATTTTTTATTTATTTTTTATTATTATTTATTTTTAGAGATTTCGAAATGCGAAGAAAATAATCTGAAATGTTGTCGGGGAAAGCTGATTGTAGTTGCCTTTAGTGGAGCATGTGAGTATTAATAAAGAAAACTCTATCTTAAGTTAACTTCTAATTAACTTAAAGAGAAAGCTAAAAAGACTAAAATATAATTGTACAATAAAAAAATAAAATTAAAAAAAGACATCATCTAAGCTAGGGGTGGGCAAATTCAGCGTAAGCCAGTAAACCGTAACAAGTATCACCGACTATTCAGACGGAGGCGAAATGAAATTTTTATTTCCGAAAATTTTCGGTTGGAAGGCGGAAGGGATTTTGGAAAAGTCGGTTTTCGACCGACACTGACCGACTTCTACTGACTTTCAAAACGACGCTGTTTTGTATATTTGTTAATATTCATTATATTTTTCTTGACTAAAAGGATGTTGCCACTTGTGTAGCTTAGTTGGTTGCTCTCTATCGTGTGGACCCGTGGTCGTGGGTTCAAGCCCCAAACTTGACACTTACCTCCCTTTTTTACCCTGATCCTAGCCAGCACCACTCTCATCTTCTCCTCTCCTCTCTGCCTCTCTCACTCTCCTCTCTTGATCTCATCACATCTTCGCCTCTCTCACTCATGACGCCACCTCTGTGTTTTTTTAATCTGATTTTGACGTTATTTTTTTGCTGTTTGGTTGTCGAGAAAGTGGAGGAAAACGGGTATTTTCTTGTTATAAGCATATTTTAGGTAGTGATTTGCTTCGAGTGGTGTTTAGTTGTTCAGTTAGATAGGTATTTTATGATTTTGAAAATTTTTTTTTCTTCTTGTTTGGTTGCTGAAAAAGTGGAGGAAAAATATTTTTATTGCTGTGGGGGGTGATTTTCCTGCCTGGCCCTAACGAGATATACTGACCGACACCGAACCGACTTGTCGGTGTCGGTCGGAGTCGGAAATGCATGTTAGTCGGTAAATTTGGTGAAATTACCGACTTTAGTGTGGTTAACATTTTTTTGTTCCGACTTTTGTTGACACCAACTGATGCCCACCCCTAATCTAAGCATCCGCATCAAGCTATGCAAAATTTAGTTAAATTTAACTTTCAAAATGTACTTTTTTAGATATAGCTAGTCACTTTTAAAGACTACCAAATATCAAACTTTTTAAATATTTTTCTATTTAATCCAAATATTATTATTTTTATTATGAAACTAAATTATTTTAACTACCATGAAACTCACTTTCATGTTCACATATATGAAATTATTTTTTGTGCACAATTGCATCTTTAATTCAGTAAATTTCATTGATGAATGCATTTAATTTATTAGAAAGAAAAAAAAAACAATGGACGTCAATTAATGCAGTTGTGTATTTGAGAAAAGATGAGTGACGAAAAAAAATAGAAAGGGAAAAAAAGTAAAAAATGAGGGGATGAAACTTTGGAGGGAAAGAAATAGAAAGAAAGAGGAAGACAAATGAAAAGTGGTGCTAGAATGCAATAAAATAATATTATAATATTTTAACATTTGCTTTTGGCCTCTTTAAATTTGAAGAGGAGGTTTAACAAATGTTATATTTAACATTTAATAGAGAATTTGATGTGGAGGACTTTTTGTAGATTTTGTTAAAATTTTAAAGAAATGTTAAATTTAGAGAGTTTGATGTGAATGCTAACTAATCACTTTTAAAGACTACCAAATATCAAACTCTTTAAATATTTTGCTATTTTTACCAAATATTATTATTTTTATTGTGAAACCAAATTACTTTAATTACCATGAAACTCACTTTCATGCTCACATACATGGAACTATTTTTTGTGCACAATTGCATCTTAATTCAATATATTTCATTGATAAATGCATTTAATTTTTTAGAAAAAAAAAAAACAATAGATGTCAATTAATGTAGTTGTGTATTTGAAAAAAATGGGAGTGACAAAAAAAAAAAGGTAGGTAAAAAAAGTAAAAAATGAGGAGGATGAAACTTTGGAGGGAAAGAAATAGAAAAAGAGTGGAAGAAAAATGAAAAGTAATGTTAGAATGTAATAAAATAATATGATAATATTTTAACATTTGTTTTTGGTCTCTTTAAATTTGAAGAGGAGATTTGACAAATGTTATAGAAAGTTTGATGTGAAGAATTTTTTATAGATTTTGTTAAAATTTTAAAGAAATAGTAAATATAAAAAGTTTGATGCGGATGCTTTAAGGCGGCTATGAAGAAAAAAAATATTTATTAGGTTCATATCTGAATTTAAAATTTTTGGTAAATCAAAAAAGACTACAAAAAGAGTTATGAGTATTGTAATGAAAAGAACAAAAAATGAGTATTGTAATGAAATGACACCGCGTGACCCACCACATGCCATATTGCCATATTGCCATAACGGCGCATGAGTTGCACGCGCAAGGGAGGAGGCAGGTGAATCATGAATGGTTGAGCGGTGGCCAGCCATTATCTATATGTCTTAAAAATTAAAATTATGGGGATATTCTTCTAATTAAAAATAGTTAAAAAAAGGCTAAAATGTTAAAAAAAGAAAAAAAAGAAAAAGAAAGAAAGAAAGAAAGAAGGATCCAGACAAATGAATAATGTCGTCCACTTGCACGAGGATAACGACAAAAGAGATTAAAAAAAAAATCGTACACACTAAAAATTCATTCCAACCATTCCGGGCCAAGTTGCTTCGTTTCAAGGATCATTTCAGAGTATTCATAGCATATTCTTTAAATTTTTTTCTTTAAAATAATAAAAAATATATTTTTTGTTATTTTAATAACACACCTTTTTATGGTACACTTTTCAGTCTCTCTACTTTAACAATTCACTTTCATTATTTTATTAAAATATTATTTTTCAAAGATTTGTTTATTATATATCTAACTTTTATTATTTTTCAAAAAAAAGAGAAATGAAAATACAAAAAGGAAGAGAGAAAATATAGTTGTTTAATAAATGAAGAGAATAATAATTGTTAAGTTTGAAGTTTTATTATTTATAATGTAACTTTTTTGTTAAAATAAATTTATTGAATTCTTCCCGTGTAGTATTACAGCGTTCTAGGTTTATATACAAGCGTGATTTAAAAAAATAAAAAATTGTAGTAGTTTTTTTTGCAACGGATTAATTTTTATAAGTTAATAATTGGGTCACCAATCTATTTAAAACTTGTTTTTTATTTAAAACTAAAACAAGGGTGAAGGTTAATGAATTTAGGGATGATATCGCTTAAAATTAATTTAATCATCATAAATTTGATCTTTAATCGCCGATTTTGATATCTTCTCACTAATTTATTTATTGCATAACCAATTTGGTCTTCATCTATAAAAAATCGAATTGGTGGAAACCAGGTCTGATTTTATTTTAACTTAAATCGTGTTTTCACCAAGATTAGGAGAGCGTCGGAGAATCTGAGGAGAACTTCTTGGCATTTTTTCTTAAAATAAAGAGGCTGAAAAGTGAGATTTTTAGCTCTTTTTATTAAATTGACTTTTTAAATTAATAAAAAAATGAGTTTGAGGAGTTTGTAGTGAGTACTCTCATGCAGTTAAAGAAAAAAAAAAAGAGAAGAAAAAAAAGGACCACCCATGGTGCAATTTTCGCTCGAAACGCTGTACGCGGTCACGTCAGCGCGTTGGCAGATAGACTTTTCTGCCCAAAAACTGTAAGACTTTTCCAAGTCTGCGATGCCCCACAACTTCTTCTGCCCTTTTTTTTGTTTTTTTTTTTTTTTCACTACAACTTAAAACGTTAAAAAGCACTTTACTCTTTTCTAGTCTATCACCTCCTCCTCTGTCTCTCTTTCTCTCTTTAATGGGGAACCGGAGCAGAATACGCCTTTGGACCACCCCCTCACCATGGCATACACTACTCTACCTAGCCTTCCTACTGTACCACCTTAACCGCACCGTTGCCGATGGCTCGTCGTCTCCCTACACACCGGTCGATCATACTGCCCTCAATTGTGGCTCCTCTGGCAATTCAACTACATTAGACGGTCGGATCTGGATTGGAGATGTGGATTCAAAATTCTTCTCCGTCGAACATTCACAAAACAAGGCATCTCTAACCGCCAGCGCACTTCAACAATCCTCCTCCGCCGCTACAGTACCCTTTGTCAATGCCCGGATTTCTCTATCAGAATTCACATACATATTTCCTGTCACTGCCGGCCAAAAATTCATTCGGCTATACTTCTATCCGGCTTCGTACCTCTACTTTAATCGCTCTAACGCCCTATTCTCTGTCAAAGCCGGCCCTTTTACTCTTCTTAACAACTTCAACGCTTCACTCACAGCGGATGCCGATGATGACCCCGGGGATACCATATTCAGAGAATACTGTGTCAACGTCGAGGAGGATCAGAGGCTGAACATAACCTTCACGCCGAGCGTTGCTAATAAATATAGCTACGCTTTTATCAACGGAATTGAAATCTTATCGATGCCTACCAATCTCTATTACACTCGTGGCGATGATGAAGGGTTTTCTTTTATCGGCCAGGGCCAGGGGATGCTGTACCGCATCGAGAACAGCACTGCTCTCGAGATGTTATACAGACTAAATGTTGGAGGCCGCACCATGTCAATCTCTGAAGACACTGGTATGTTCCGGCTCTGGAGTCAGGAGTCCAACTACTTCACATCATATGACGAACGTGATCTACCTTTTAACAATACTATTAAACTGAAGTTTACCAACAAGGTACCAGCGTACACTGCACCAGAAGAAGTCTATCGGACAGCGCGGACTATGGGGGCGAACAAAATTCTCAACAAGAGCTACAACCTCACCTGGGAATTCCCTGTAGACTCTGGGTTTAAATACCTTGTTAGGCTGCACTTCTGTGAATTTCAACCAGAGATTACTCAGATAAAGGATAGAGAGTTCTATATTTTCATAGCAAATCAAACTGCTGAGGAAAAAGCCGATGTGATTAAATGGAGTGGTGGAAATGGTGTTCCGGTTTATAGAGATTACTCCGTTTCGATACCAGCTGGCGTGAAGAAAATGAATCTCTCCATTGAGCTAGGAGCAAGCCCGAAAAACTCGGACACTAGTTACAACAATGCAATCTTGAACGGTATCGAAATCTTTAAACAAAGCGAGTTTGATGGCAATCTCGCCGGACCCAATCCAGACCCACTTCCGTTGCCCCCTTCAACTGTTGTGCCACCAACACCACCTACGAATTCGAAGAATAGCGGAAAGACAATAGTTGCTGTCGTTGGTGGTGGATTTTCCGCAGTTGTTGTGCTGTCGATTGTTGGGTTCTTGATTTTCCGGCAGCTCAAGAGAGTCAAGGGCTCAGGCTTCGGTGATGGGACGACTAGGTGGGGTCCATTCTCTTTCTCTACGACGAAGTCAACAAAGACCAACAGGTCATCTCTACCGTCCGCTCTGTGTCGTTACTTTTCATTGGCTGAGATTAGAGCAGCCACCAACAACTTCGATGATGTTTTCATTATTGGTGTTGGGGGATTCGGTGATGTGTACAAAGGGTACATTGACGGTGGGGTCAATCCAGTTGCAATCAAGCGGTTGAAGCCCGGTTCCCAACAAGGAGCCCACGAGTTCGAGACCGAGATTGAGATGCTCTCCCAGCTTCGCCACATCCATCTCGTCTCTCTGATTGGATATTGTAATGATGGAGTTGAGATGATCCTAGTTTATGATTATATGGCCAATGGAACCCTTCGTGATCATCTATACAATACAAGTAATCATCCTCTTTCGTGGAAGCAACGGCTCAAGATTTGTATCGGTGCAGCACGGGGGTTGAATTATCTTCATACCGGTGCCAAACACACAATTATTCATCGTGACGTGAAGACAACGAATATCCTTTTGGATGAGAAATGGGAGGCCAAGGTTTCGGACTTTGGATTGTCCAAAATGGGTCCCACTAGCGTGTCCAAGGCACACGTCAGCACAGTAGTGAAAGGAAGTTTTGGGTATTTAGATCCAGAGTATTATCGACGTCAACAATTAACTGAAAAATCTGACGTATACTCATTTGGTGTGGTTTTGTGTGAAGTACTATGTGCAGAGCGCCTATAATGCGTACTGCAGACAAAAAGCAAGTAAGCCTGGTGGAGTGGACCCGACAGAGCTATAGCAGTGGAAAGATAGATCAAATTGTTGATCCAACCTTAAAGGGTGAAATAGTGAGTGTTTGAAGAAATATTGTGAGATAGCGGTGAGTTGTTTGCTTGACAACGGAATTGAAAGGCCATCAATGAATGATGTGGTGGGGCCTTGAGTTCGCCTTGCAACTGCAAGAGCGACCACAAGATGTGAAGGTTGATGGGGTACTTGAAATTGAGACGAAGGATGTTGGAGAAAGCTCTGTTGCCCAAATCCAAGATCGATGATAGTGATAACAGCATTGACAGGTTTAGTAGCAGCGGTGCAAGTGTCAACTATAAATAGCAACAGCGGTGGGAGCAAAGTTCTGGAAGTGGCAGTCGGATTCGAGCAGACTGATGTCCTCCGGGGCAGTGTTCTGAGATTAATCATCCTCTAGCTCAGTAAAGGAAGAGTCTAGCTGAACATTTGGTATGCTCTTTTCTGGTGATCTTTGTTGAGTCCAACTATTTTCTAGTATGTTTTATTTAGGGTCATTGTTACTTTATTTGATATCGGTAATGCATGTATATGATATAATGGCTTTTAGAGATGGTAGAATATATTTTTTATAATTATATTATTATTATTATTATTGTTTAAATGAGCGTGGTTAAGTCTTGTTGATTGAGTTATTCATTGTGGACAATTATATTATCTTATTTACTATTTAGAATATAATAATTGTGTGAGATTACTTATCATTCATACATTGCATTAGATAACGGTTTATTTAGTGTTAAATTGTTAATTTTAAACCACCTCATCCTAATATAAATGAGTAATTCTATTCATCACCTTGTCTTCATCTCATTCCCACAAAGCCGATGTGACTTGGTCTCCTAATTAACAAAAAAATCAATCTAAATGCACTAAATGACATGAAGGACCACAAGACATTAGTTTTGGAGATTAGAAGAAGATAATAAGGTGATTTATAACATTATTCCATATACCAAGTGCTGTAGAAGATTAAACCACATAAATTTGGGAGGATGGAGGTTGTTGATACACAGTTTCCGATTGGTGACGTGGCACGCTTGTTGAATCCTTGGTTCGAGTGTTCCAAGTGTGAATGACCTACACAATGGAGAAGACACTAACATGTGGTAGAGACTTGTGTTATAGTGATAGTTCCCTAATTGATGACTAATTCTTCATTTGCTGCGAGGCAATCATATCTAGGATTTGAGTAGTTATCAGTCCCTTGATCTTGGAGATCAAGATAGGATTTGGTACATTGGCGTTGAATTTCAATTCTTGTAGATAGAGTGTCGATTACGTGTTTCTGTTCGACATTTGAATTGGATGGATAAGATCACATTACATGTTATTCAAATGGATTCAAATTCCAATTCTCAAATTCTAGGGCTTCGGATACAAGGGCCTCAGATTCGGAGGTCTCGGACTTGACGGTCTTGGAAGCCTCAGACGCGAAGGGTCTCGAAGGTCTTGGACATGGGTCTCGGACATCTTGAATCTGAGTCCTCCGCCTCGAATGCTTGAGGCTTGAGAAGGGGTCTCGGATTCTCGAGGCTTGATACATTCTCGGGCTCTAACATGAGTAGGCTTTGATTTGGCCCAGTGAGCTATTGGGCCTATTCTGTGAGGTTGATTCATGACCCAACAAAGGTGATGTAGGTATAGCAATGCTCAATATAAATACGCCTATTTTGCGTATTGATGTTAGAGAGCAATCCACGTCAGACAACACAAACTTTTGATAAGATCAAGTAAAACCCTGCAAATCAAGATAACAGCCATAATAAGAAGGAGAACTCAAATTCTTAAGTTTCTTGAGAAAATGTGTACAGCTTTCTTCATTAGCGTTTGTCACAAATACAACTTGTATTCGTGTAGATCTCTTGCAATAAATTACTTTATAAATACAAATGCCTTCACCATTGATAAAGGTAAGGCAGAAGGGCATAACTTTAATTGAGTTTTGGCACGAACCAAGGTTTTTATGTTTATCATTCAGAATATCTGATACTTCAGCTTACAAAAAAAAAAAAAAAAAAAAAGAGAAAAAAAAGCACATGCTAACAAACACACAGGATTCAACGCCCGTAGAACCCGCCACCTAGATCTCTCTCCCTCAGTATCCCCCACCACAAAACCAAAAGATGCAGTCAAGCCCCATGTCGAGATCTCTGATTCAATTCACTCAAAGCTAACAAGAGAGAGAGAGATCTACCACCCCTACCCCCCACGCTGCCGTCCAACTCATTTAGTTTTATATATTTATATTTTTTTTATTAAGAGTGTCACATGCCATCATATTATTGGTGTTGGCATGGCACATTAACAGAATTCATCATGTATGTGTGTTGAATTTAAGTGTAGGAACTAAATTGTTATTTTAGCCTATCTCAAACACCTTTTAGCTCACTTTGATATCACATGGAATGATTTATAATTTAGGCCAACCATATAGAATGATTTTACATTTATCACCTTTTTTTTTGTTTTATTTTTCACTAGGCTGATGTATCGACCTCCAAATGGTTGGCACAAAACCCTTAATTTCTACCAAGACCACACAGAAGATGCTCTCAAGGCATAAACGTTATCAATGACTTGAATCGTTTTTTTCCATGGCTTCTCAATCCACCCACTGCCTCCTCAACCTCAACACCAAATTTCAGTCCACCTCTCATTACCTTCAGTTACTTCATCCTCGTCAAACTCATACGAGATAGTTATCTTTTGAAAGAAGAGGCACAAACTGTTCCTCGTCTCAAAAGGCCACCTTTTTTTTTTTTTTTTAGCCTCCCCAATCCCTTGTCTCAATGCCCTAACCTCTTCTCTTTCGATTCGGAGAATATACTTTCTCTTCTTGTCAAATGTACAACATTTAGAGATGTTAAAAAAAAAAAAGCAATTGTCGATCATACAACAATAATTATTTTCAAATGGCATTAACTATCAATAAAAACTTAGCCTCCAAATAAAAATAAGGGTTTAATACCTAATACCCTCTTGAAGTTTCACAACTTTATATTTTTTTTTCTTTAGGGTTTGATTTTATCATAGGAGGTTCCGTGGTTTTGATAAAGGATCGAGTGGTCTTTCATTAGTTGATTTAGCGTCTTACGACGATGGCGAATGAAAATTTAACACTTGGCACAAGTGGCAACGTCATCAATGATAACATGGCCACCTAATTAAATTTTTTATTTTTTTAAAAAAAATTCAAAAAAAAATATTTTTTAGAAAAAAATAAGAATAAAATTTGGGGTGTTGGAAAAGTGGCTTGACCATTTCATGGAGCCAAGGGGTGACCGAAACCACTCAATGGAGTGGAATGGCTAAATCTCAAACCACCATATTGGGGTTTTGGAAAAATTATTCCCAAGAATATATCTCTACCAAACAATGGATTTTTTTATAAAAATATATATATTTTTGAAAAAATAAAAATTTAATGTTTGGCACGTCATCATTGATGATATTAAATGCCAAGTGTCAAATTTTATTTGTCTCTCGTGTTATAGTTAAGTCTAACTCATATTGATTAGAATGAATTTGATCTTTTATCATTAAACTATACAAAAGCGAAAAGGAATTGTCTGATCATAAACAATCAAACTCTATTTTCAAAGTTGGCATTAACTATCAATTATTAGGCATTAACCTAAAAATAATACAAAATTAACAAAATCTATCTATCTGCGCAAAGTTGACAAAATGAGTCATTCACTCGGCATCTTCATTCATTCCAACGAAACACTCAAATCCACAATCTGACAAACTTGCTAATCTACAAATTTGCAAAACATTGGGGTGTTTCACATGTGAAAAAGTAATAAGTACGTAAATTCACGATTTAATAGATAAATTATTATGAAACTTGGTATGCAATGAGCCTTCGGTAACAATTCAAAATTATCAACTTGGTAACTAAGATGTCATGGGTTTTTGCGAAGTTAATAAGTATTACCTTCGTAATTATGTCAAAAAAAAAAAAAAAAAACTAATTTGTTTTTATGGTAAAGTAGGCATAACTCGGTAAAAATTCATTTTAAATTTTAATGCAAGAAATCATGCATAATAAGTAAATAATATATTTATATATGAGTTAACGGAAAAAGGTAATTAATCCGAATAAAAAATAAAAAGTTACCTTATCCCAAAGCATTTGTAGATTGTTGTAAAATCTACTGTAAGTTATTGTTCACATTACAGTTATGGGTATGGGTGTTCAAACAATTATAACCGACGATTATTGACAATAACATAACACGCAACTTCGCTTATCTGATTATTAATTTTTAATAACCGTATCCGCAACCGCTTAAGCGGTTAGCGGTTATTTTATAACCGGCGGTTACCGGTTATTTAATCTAATAATCGGCAGTTTTATAACCGCTTTTTTTATATGGACTTTTGAGTTTTTTAAAGTATTTTGGGTCTTTAATTGCCTATTTTTTGTACTTATTTTATGGGATTGGCCTATTTTTTGAGCTTATTTTTAGGTTTAAGGCCAAAATGTTCTAAAAAAGATAGAGGAAAAAAAAATGCTTTGAATAAGGTTTAGCCCAAAACATCACATACCACATTATATATTTCATATACATAATCATAAATAGCCCAAATCCATTAATCCAAATATAAATGAAGAAATTAATATATATTTTATTAATATAAATTATTTATTATGTATTTATATTGGTTAATGGTTTATAACATATATCCTACCCCTAAAACATTACATAAATCGCCTAGTGATTACAATTTTAATAATCCCCTACCAAAGTAGTTAGCGGTTAGCGGTTTGCGAGGCGGTTATAACCGCCCCGTTTGAGCAGCCCTAGTTATGGGTCCTCTTTTAGCCCTTGGAAACAAATATAGAAGGATGTTTGGCCTGAATTTATTCTTTTGTTTGTGAAAATATAATTTTATGTAGGGTTAAAAATACCTTTGTCCATGTGATTTAATAACTTTATTTTTTGCCTCTTAGTGTTTAGTTTATCGTAGAAGGCAAGGACGGAACTAGGAATTTATATTGAACGGTCCAAAATATGAAGGAGAAATATACAAAACATGAACCAAAAAATAAATGAAAAATATATTAAGATTAAAAATTAAATCAACATATACAATATAAAATTAGTATTTATTGAGTGTTTAAAAAATATAAGCAAAATAAAAGACATATAATAATTGTTTTTCTTAAAAAATTAGTATTTTTTTGCAGTATACTTAATACAAATAATAGCCAAGATAAGAAGGAGAACTCAAATTCTAAAGTTTGTTGAGAAAATGTGTACAACTTTCTTTCTTAGCGTTTGTCATAAATATAATGGTAAGGCAGAAATGTTGGATAATATTGCGGGATTTGATTTCATTGTAATTGATCCTATGATTAGAAATCAAATTTGATTGTAATTAGATCAAATTATTTTGATTTAATTATCAAACTTATCTAGCTAAATTCTCCTATAAGAGTATCATGTATCATAAAAGATATAAAGCAAAAAGAGTATAATGTAGCCCTTTGGCCTTTATCGTAGGTCATAGACCCAACCGAACCACTTAAAATATCATATGCTATTTATTATTTCCACATTTGATTTTCATAGTATTATGAATTTTTTCATGTTATCAAAGCCTTTCGAGTAACATTAAAGTGCTCCTTTGAGGTTTTTCTTCTTCTATTTTGTTTTCTTTTTCTTTACTGTCAATATTTTTGCAGATCACTTCACATAGATCTTGCTAGGGGTGTCAATGCAGGCGGTTACAAACTGTCCATCAACCGCTAACCATTATAACCGCCAATTGTTAACCGCCAACCGTCTAACCGTCTAATCGCTATAACTGCCTAACCAATATAACCATCTAGCGGTTAGCGGTTAGTGGTTATAGGGTCTACTAACCGCTTTTTATATACTATATTTTTATAATTATAATTAGGGAAAATATATAATAACACCTTGGGTCATCGTTCCAGAATTTTAAAATGTTTAGGTTTTTTTTTTCAAAAATTTACTCCCTGGGTGTAAGGAAACTACAATAAAATCCCTACCATCAGTGTTTCGTTAACTGCCGTTAATAGACCCAAAACGCACCGTTTTGTTCGATTAAAATATTAATTTTTTAAATTTAAATTTTAAATTTTTAAATCTTAAAAATAATAAAAATATTAAAAAAAAAAAAAAAACGAACAGCAATAGGGGTGGCTGTTTGGCTCTAAATTGTAAACCACCCCAAAGGCGTCAGGTGGTAGAACCACCCCCCATGGCCTTATCTTGAATTAATTCGGCCACCCCCTAGGGCCAAACGGCCACCCATGGTATCACCCTCTGTTCACCTCTGTTTTTTTTTTTGTTCTTCTTCTTACAGAGATCAAATACAGAGATCTCTGTTTTTGGTATTCTTTGCTTCCTTTTCTCATCCTTTCATTAAATTCAAAGACAAAAATAAGTTTTTCACAACAAGAAACAAGTTTGTCACAGCAAAAAAAAAAAAATGTAAACCCAGATAAGTTGAACAAAATAACCAGCATGGTCACCCTGTAAATAAAAATTCGATGAAAGAGTGGGAAACCTAGATGATAGCTTAAATGGTTTTCAAGAACTGACAAGCACTGGAGCTAACACAAGAAAGAACTCATTTGGTGGAAAACAAATAGAGAGACAGAGAAGGGAAGGGAATTAATATGAAATAAATATGGAATTGAGAGAAAACAGAGAGACAGCTCATCTCTTCTCTTTCTGCTCGCAAGTTTCAGAGATGGCTGGCTGTGTGTTGAGATAGAAAATAACAATCAAACCCAAGCTCACAAACATAAACTAATCTATTAATTCTCTAAGAGCTGCTGCCCTCTCACTTTTTTTCTCTCCTGAAGCCACTGCGTTCAGGAAAACGTCCATGCATCTCGGGGAGGTGAGTTTGTATATATAAACAGAGCATGCTCCTCTGTTTCAACAAGAGTGTGCAAACCCAGGTGAAGAAGATTCAAGTTGAGAATGAAAACAAAATGACAAACTTTAAACTGAACTAACTTCCATCCACTTGTATCAACGGACTGCCCATCTGTCTATTCAGGTTGAGAATGAAAACAAATGGATTGTATATATATATGTGTGTAAATACATGTTTAAATAATTGGTGAGGAGAAAAATAATCACTCTGTTCACCTCTGTTTCAATGTTCTAAAACAGAGGATTGAAACAGATCCAACTGTTAAGCAAAGAAAACCCATCAACAATCGCCAAGGAATTTTTTCACCTCTGTTTCTTGTTTCTTGTTTGTTTTTTGCTCTGTTTTATTTTTTCGTTTCTTATTTTTTTTCATTTCTTGAAGCATATAAGTTAAGAGTTGGTAGTATTTGAATACCACAAGTAGAACTTGTAAGAGGATTTTTTTTTGCAGTCAGACAATTTACAGGCAATTCTGTCTGCGAATTTCTTGTTATATTTGAGCTTTTTGAATTTTGTAGCTATACAACCAAATTCGAAGTTTTTTATATTCCCTTTTCAGACTAAATTTTCCCAAGCACTTGAAACTTTTAGATTTTGTTCACTTGTTTAGCCAAGCTCAATCAATTGATTCAGTTATAGAGAATTATGGGTTTGTTCCAAATTAGATCCTTTTTTGTTTGTTTCCTACTGTTTGAGACATGTGTTGCTAGTACTCAAAGTCTTGGCCGCATATATCCTGGTTTCCAAGCGTCTCAGACGGTATATATTGACAACAAACTTGTTTCTTGCTGTGAAAAACTTGTTTTTGTCTTTGAATTTAATGAGAGGATGAGAAAAGGAAGCAAAGGATACCAAAAACAGATATCTCTGTATTTGATCTCGGTAAGAAGAAGAACCAAAAAAAAAAAAAAAACAGAGGTGAACAGAGGGTGATACCAGGGGTGGCCGTTTGGCCCTAGGGGGTGGCCGAACCACCCCCAAGGCCATGGGGGTGGTTTGGCCACCCCCTAGAGCCAAACTGCCAACCCTATTGTCGTTAGTGTTTTTTTTTTATATATATATATTTTAATTTTTTAGATTTAAAAATTTAAAAATTTAAAATTTTAATCAAACAAAACGGTGCATTTTGGGTCCATTAACGGCAGTTAACGAAACACTGACGGCAGGGATTTTATTGTAGTTTCCTTATACTCAGGGAGTAAATTTTTGAAAAAAAAAACCTAAGCATTTTAAAATTCTGGAATGACGACCCAAGGTATTATTATATATTTTCCCTTATAATTATAATAATAGTTATACATATTACATAATCAATTAATCATTAATGATTAAATCACATTTTTGTTTTAGATAATTAAATCACAATTTGAGTATTAATATACTATCACTATAATTTATATAATTATATTACATTATCAATTAATTATAAAATCATTTGATTATATAATAACAAATTATACATACATATTCATAGGTCATAAGTTATAAGTATGCAAGTTTTTTACTAATATAAGTTAAAAGGGTAGCAAAATCTATTTCAATTCTCAATCAAAGAGAGGTAAACAAAATCTATCTAATTTAATTATTAAGTTCATAATATCATATGACTATATAATATTAAATTAAGTAATTGATATTAAATTCAACAATATGATACTTATAACAATAATTGAAGTATTAAGATTAAAGAATCTCAAACTTGATTAAGTAAATATGATCATAATGTAAATCATTAATCATAATATCTAATTTAATTATTAAGATCATATGACAATATAATATCAAATTAAGTAATTGATATTAGATTCAACAATGTGATACTTATTTCTCAAAAAAAAAAAAAAAAAAAACAATGTGATACTTATAACAATAATTGAAACATTAAGAATTTAAGATTAAAGGATATCAAACTTGATTAAATAAATATTATCATAATGATATCAAATTAAGTAATTAATATTAGATTCAATTACTTTTGATTTTTGGGATCAAATATTTTTGATTTTTCAATATGGACTCTTTTCATAGTAATTGGGACCAAAGAGACACTAAAAAAGCCCAAAAAAGTTCAATTTTTAAAAAACGGCTAGCATGCGGTTACCTATTTCATTAACCATTAACGGCGGTTAACGCTAAATGATTAGTGAAATTCTTCTGATTAAGGTGGTTACGATTAGTATTATCATATCACGACTGATTTTAAAAGAAATATATAAAAAATAAAAATGCGTTCACCACCACATAGCACCAGCACATATCTTCTCCGGCCAATAGCGACCCCTTGCAAAACGGCGACCATTCCTTAGTGTCTTCTTCTCTTTGACGCCGCTGTTCCTGGCCTCTAATTTTTTACGACGGCAGTCCCAGCCAATAGCGACCCCTTGCAAAACGGTGACCATTCCTTAGTGTCTTCTTCTCTTTGATGCCACTGTTCCTGGTCTCCAGTTTCAGACGACGGCAGTCCACCGTCCATAATGTGCCCCTTAGCAGCACCGTTCACAATCCATGCCCCGCCTTCCTGTATATGCCAGAATCATGAAGCAATAGGAGTAAAAGATATCAAGCATTAAGAGTATATTGTGAAAATATATTTCACAAAATATTTTTCATTATTTTAAGTGTTTTTATCTAATTTTGGTGATTTTTTTTATTTGGTCAATGAGTCATATTTATGATCATTTGCTAGGTACGGCTGATCTTCTAATTTGGTCTTTAGTTGGGGAAAGCATAATTTTATGTATTATTGTAACATTGTTGCTATCATGCTATGTAAAGTGTAATGCGATTCTGATTAGCGGTTAGTGGCACTAACCGCTAAATAACATCTCGCTTTATTTAGTAAATTTCATTAACACATAAACGCTAACCACTAGAAACTGCTTAACGGGTGAAATAGATAACCACCCCTAACGCTTTTTCAAAATTGGATTTTTTTGGCTTTTCTTTGGGCTTTTTCAGTGTCTCTTTGGTCCCAATTACTATAAAAAGAGTTCATATTGAAAAATTAAAAATATTTGACCCCAAATTTATATTTACTTGTACTTTTCCAACAAGGACAAAGAAAAAAAATCAAATAAAAGAAAAATAAACCAAAAAAATAATGGATTGGGCATGCACTGCGACTCCATATTCTCTATGTTTAGAAAGCTCCACATATATCTAACAAGCTTCTAGTGACAGTACTCTTACATTATGATCATATTTACTTAATCAAGTTTGAGATCTTTTAATCTTAATACTTTAATTATTGTTATAAGTATTACATTGTTGAATCTAATATCAATTACTTAATTTGATATTATATAGTCATATAATCTTAATAATTAAATTAGATATTATGATTAACGATTTACATTATGATAATATTTACTTAATCAAGTTTGATATCCTTTAATCTTAATGCTTTAATTATTGTTATAAGTATCACATTGTTGAATCTAATATCAATTACTTAATTTGATATTATATAGTCATATGATCTTAATAATTAAATTAGATATTACTATTAATGATTTACATTATGATCATATTTACTTAATCAAGTTTGAGATCCTTTAATCTTAATACTTCAATTATTGTTATAAGTATCACATTGTTGAATCTAATATCAATTACTTAATTTGATATTATATAGTCATATGATCTTAATAATTAAATTAGATATTACGATTAATGATTTACATTATGATCATATTTACTTAATCAAGTTTGATATCCTTTAATCTTAATACTTCAATTATTGTTATAAGTATCACATTGTTGAATTTAATATCAATTACTTAATTTGATATTATATAGTCATATGATCTTAATAATTAAATTAGATATTACTATTAATGATTTACATTAGGATCATATTTGACTTAATTAAGTTTGAGATCCTTTAATCTTAATACTTCAATTATTGTTATAAGTATCAAATTGTTGAATTTAATATCAACTACTTAATTTGATATTATATAGTCATATGATATTATGATTTTAAGAATTAAATTAGATAGATTTTGTTTACCTCTCTCTTTGATTGAGAATTGAGATAGATTTTGCTACCCTTTTAACTTATATTAGTATGAACTTGCATACTTATAACTTATGACCTATGAATATGTATGTATAATTTGTTATTATATAATCAAATGATTTTATGATTAATTGATCATGTAATATAATCATATAAATTATAGTGATAATATATTAATACTCAAAGTGTGATTTAATTATCTAAAACAAAAATGTGATTTAATCATTAATGATTAATTGCTTATATAATATGTATAAATATAATTATAATTATAATTATAAAAATATAGTATATAAAAAGCGGTTAGCGGTTAGTGGTAGCGGTTAGTAGACCCTATAACCGCTAATCGCTAACCGCTAACCGCTAATCGCTAGGCGGTTATAGCGGTTAGACGATTATAGCGGTTAGACGGTTAAGCGGTTGGCGGTTATAACGGTTAGCGGTTGGCAGGCGGTTAATAACCACCCGCATTGACACCCCTAATGCTATGCTTATTTGGTGAAATTGGCTTTATAGGTAATCATCTTTGAACCTTTTTTTTTTTTTTTGAAAAGAAAAATCATTCAAGTCTCATTAAAAAAGGATCACGAGCGTAAATCCTATTTATAACAATAATATCCGCTATCCATGACTAATTTTCAATTGTAACATCAGATCTGTTTAAGACAGATTCAACTCAATGCATAAGTAGCTTATCTTTCTCGGCTCTGATAGCAGAAAATTCATGCCGAAAGTCATTCTAAGCCCGAGAGCCAGAAAAAAATGATCACATCCACAACCCAAAGGTTTGGACAATCCTTATTCAAATAAGATTACAAAAAACAAAAAATAGAGAAAACTTAGCCCCCACACAAATCTACTCATGAGAAGACTAAATCTACTCCTTATCAACCCAAAACGGTTGAGAAACTACATCATTCTCCTCGTAGATTGCTCACAAGAATATATTTAAGAAGAAAAAAACTCTTATTCAAAACAAACAAAACAAAAAATACAACCATAAAAAACAGCAATCGGAGTAGATGAGATGATGGGCACTGGCTAGCGTTGGCACGTTATGGAGATGGGTGGTATAGCACCTTGGTGGGCAGACGGAAGTGGCCGGAGTTGCTGCATATGGCCGAAAAACATATAAAAAACCATAAAAAGGGAAAAAAACAAAAAAAAGAAGGTAGAAGGGGAGGGGGAGATGAGGAAAAGGGAGAGGGGAAGGAGGGATCCCTCCTCCTCTCATAATGGTTTTTTGATGACTAGGTTTCTTTTTCCTCAATCTCCTCTTTCTGCCTAACTGAGAGGAATAAACTTTTGATGCATCCACACAAGAGAGGAGAAGAGAGATTCGAACTAGTGACATTTACTTCATTAAACTTAGTTAATGAATCATTGCTCGGAAAAAATTAAGACTGAGTTATGATTCATTAAAGAAAAAAGGGATTAGCTTATAAGTCAGGCTGAAAAAGGCTCTAAAAAGAGGCTGAAAAGCCCAATAAAAAAAAAAAAAAATCCAAGAAGGCCTAACTGCCAAGACACAAAAATAAATCCAAAAGCTGGCCCATAGTAAAAAAGTGGTCCTGCGGTGCGGTAACTGTAGTGTTAGTTTCAAATAACCCATAACGAGCAATTATTTTAAAACTGCTAACTGCCTAAGGCAAAGTGATTAAGGTTAGTAAAATAGAATAATTTTAGTAATTGTCTTAGACGGTTATGGTTAGAGAACTCACATTGGATTTGTCATATAGTACTTTTATGCAAAATGCAAAATGGCAAAGCAAATGAGTAAAAGTGCCACCACATCAGATCATTAACCATCTAAAATATAATAATATATTTTGCAATTTTTAGATACATTTGTGAACAGTGTCATACATGCTACATGCACTGTTTACATATCTATATAATTTATTTATTATTTCCCTCTCTCCCTATCTCTTTCTTATATATATGTATATATATACTTTTTTTTCTTCTTCCTCCCAATGATTTTTGCCTCTCCTACCCCTCTCTCTCCTTTCGAGCAACGAATTTTATCATCGATTATTAGCATACTTTTTGCAAATACACATCCTTGCACATTGCACTTGAATATAGTAACTTATTTATTATGGCTTCATACGTATTTATTATTATCAGTTTTTGTCATTTGTCTATGTTTTTTTTTTTTTTTTTGACATGTCACACGCAAGGGTAGGGGAGGGATTGAACTTGTGATCTCCGTTTACGTGTGATTCCATATATGCATTTGGTATTGAGAGTTTATTGCGTTAATTAGAAAAATATATAACCATTTTTAAAAAACTGAAGTTAAAAAAAAAAAAAAAGATTATTTGGAAGAAAATCGGTTGAAAAATACCGGAGAGAGAGATCGCGAGAGATACTGGGCGGTGACGTTTGGCGTGGCTGGCAACAGTGGTGTTGAAGGGTTTTTTATTTTTAAGAGTTAGAATGGTGGGTTAAATCCTGTGTTTTGTTAGCATGTATTTATTGTGTTCCAAGCTGACGTGGTGACCTCTTAATGGTTGGCATAAAAGCCTTGTTTAATTTGTACAATGACCAGACTGAAGTTATTATCCTTTTGAAACGCATTAGAGTCCGTTTGGGAGTGCATTTTTAAAAAAATAATTTGCATTTTTAAACCAAATCGTAATTTTAGAGTATTTGAGATTGCGATTTTAAAATCGTAAAAAAATCAGCGATTTTAATAAGTTAACTAGGGAGTACTTATTTGAAAAAGTATGAATTTAAACAAAAATCACGATTTCGTTTAAACAAAAATTTGGTGCAATATTTACCAATTTTTAAGTGGGAATGAAAAAAATTACAAAAATATCCACCTAAAATAAAACCCTTCTTTTCTCTTCTTTTTCTTCATCCTCTCTCCGCCTCCTTCGTCCTCTTTCCGTCCTTTGGCTGCTATTATCCTCTCTCTTGCCCTTCATCAGGTAAGGACCTCATCTTATAGAACTTTTGTTTTTTAAATCTCTCCACCGTTTGATGTTTGAACTATTTGTTTTTTGTAGTTTTTTTTTTCTGTGCAACCGTTTGATGTTTGATCTATGTATTTTTTGTGGTTTTTTTTTTCTGGGCAGTGCACAGTGATAACTTTTATTGTGCAAGATGACAACTTTTCTCGTGTAGATGTACATCTATCACTGTACACTATACATATTATATATCTATATGTGTTGTGCACTACAATGCAGTGATTTGTCGCTGTATATTGTACAGTAATAGATGTACCTACGGTTAAAAAAATATATATATATAGATGTACATGTCTTAAGTTAGTTTATGTATATGAAAAAGAATCGGGGGAGGGACTAGAGACAGTTCTTTTCGGTGGAGGTGATCATTTTCAACGTTGTCTTTTTCTCTCTTTTTTCTTCCTAAAAAGTTGTGCCTATCTATACTGTGGTTTATGGCTACAAAGCATCAACAGAACGGACTGAAGGGAAAATCAATGTTAAATAGTGGGCTCTAAGGGTGATATGACGGCATTTATGTTCAGACTTTTGCCGCATAGTGTCGAAGAATAGGTGACATATTTTAAGGCAAATGCCATTTTAAGATTTTAACGACCAAATGTTTATTGTAGTTGCCATCGCGGTTCTTCGTAATTTTATTAGTAATTTTATTAGAATACATGACAGAAAAGATAAAAGGTTTAAATGGAATGAAGATAACTTCGATAATAATGATGATACAAGGAATAACAGTCAAGAAAACATCGACAATATACACGACGAGGAGATGAAAGTGGTTCGTGACAATATAGCCCAATCTGTTTGTGGGCTGTAAACAATGCTTTATTATTTATGTTTTAGGCTAATTTTTAATGTTCTTTAAGTTTTTTTTCAGTAATTTATCAAGTACTAATTTAAATTATTGGTGAATTATGTAACAATTAAATTTGATAAACATTATTAGTTTTTTTTTCTTTTTAAACATTATTAGTTTAATTTGATGAATTGTTCTTCTATTTTTTATTATATGTCTGTTTGTAATAGTTATATTATTTGTTAATGTCAAATTATAAGTCATACTTTTGTTTGCATATGTGTTAAAAATGGAGGCTTATAGACAATGTTAGTTATTTTACTGTTATAAAGAAATGTCCTCACTACAAGAAAATTGGTCTTCAGCGACCATATTTTTAGCGACGACCCATATATGGTCGCTATTGTTCACCAATCAGCGACGACAAGAAATTGTCGTCGCTAATTTCATTAAAAAAATGGACAACGGCGACTAGATGTCGTCATTCGATATGTATTTGCGATGGGATTTCCGATCATTTGCGGCATGACAATGTCGCTAATAAGCATTTTAAATTGACGATAACATTGTCGTTGCTAATGAATCAAAGGAAAAAATTTGAAGTCTTATTAGTGACGACATTGTCATCGCTAATTTAAAATACTTATTAGACGGATAATAAATCAAATGAATTAAAAGGAAAAACAATAAAATCATTAGTAGCGCGACAATGTCGCCGCTAATTTAAAAAATGCTTATTAGCGACCACATGTATGCATAAATGAATAAAAGGAAAAACATTAAAATCCTTAATAGCGGCGACATTGTCGTTCTTAATATAAAATGCTTATTAGCGACCACATTATCGTTGCAAATGAAATAAGAAAAATATTAAAGTCCTTAATAGCGGCGACAATGTTCACAAATGAATTAAAGAAAATATTAAAATTCTTAACAAGGATTAAAAGTGTCATACGTTACTCAAATAATATTAAAAAAAAAATTATAATTAATTAATTGATTTATTATTAGTTGGTTAACAAGGAGTAAAAGTAAAGGTAGCAGTTGATCTAAACATAAAGAATTATTTAGTATATATATTATTAGAGAAGGAATTAATGTAAAAGAATTATTTAAAGACATTGCAATAACTTTTCTTAGAAATTCATGTCCAATTATTACACATAAGGTAGTAAGGTACCACCTGGGCCTCACTCTCTAATTCACCCTTAATTCGCTGCATGCACTTGTCACTCCATTCACTCAAAATTTAGAATCTTTACCTTGATCCACTTGTTTCCCCCTTTAACTTCCATTTTCCATTTTTTGAGTATCTTGAAGGGTGCTAGAACAGCGCCATTGGATTAGTTCAGATCTACTCCCCAACCTCATCCATCTCATCTCCGAGATATACTCCTCCAACCTCATCCATCTCATCTCCTCTCTATCTCTCTCTCTCTCTCTCTCTCTCTCACGAGCAATTCTACTGATTTTTTTTGGAATTTAATTTCTTCTTGTTTAATTAATTCGACTATGTATGGCAGAGGTGGCGTTCCAAGCAGCAATTCCTCACAATTTAAAATTATGAGTTTCCACGAAAGCTAGAGTGGCGTGGATGAATTGAAGGTGTTCGTTGCAGATTCGAAGAGCAAGAACCGGGGCAATTGGAGGAGCGACGAAGTTGTGGGTCTCAAGGACGATTTGGATCTGATTGGCGACTCTGGAGATGCATTCTCTCCGTCTCTAGGCACTTGATTATTGGTCATCAGAGAAGAATTCAGCTACAGGTACTTTTCCTTTATTCTGACGGGCACAATTGAGTAGCGGGTTGTTAATTTCTAAGAGTATGTAACAAGGATACAGCGTGGAGTTATGCATTGAATTTTCAATTTTCAATTTATAGCACTTGATGAGACATAAATTCCCCGATTGCTGCATTGAATTTTCAATTTCAGGTTGGTTCTCAAAAGTCTATAGCATTATGTACCTTCTAAATATGTCAAATGACCATTTTTACGGGTTTTACGATTATTTAGCTGGAGTTGTGCTAGTAGTCAGGTTAATTTACTACGTATGTTCCTTTCTTTTTTGCGGGTCACCCAAGTACAAGGGAAGTTGTTGTTGTTTCTTTTTTTTACCCAGGACCCCCCTAATTAAGTTCATACTTATGTACGAGTTCTCCTGGACTCTGATCTTTTGAAATTTTAATATCCCGAATCTTCTTGTAATTGCACATGCAACTTCTGTTGAAATATTGTAATCCACCCCCTTTCACTGGCACTTGCCATTTTTATAATAAGTATTTATAGCTTGGCCCTATTTGCCAGAGCATCTTTTCCATGTCAAGTAAGTAAGCTTCTCAAATCCCTCTTTATCTTTTCACGAAATATATATGGTATTGCTGCAAGAGTCGGCATGTGCATTTGCTTTTGCTTTGTTTGGATAATTAAAAATTTTATTCTCTTGCAATTTGTATGATCTGAGAGGATTTTATTCATAACTTTCACCATTGACTCTTGTAAGGGCTTAGGTTTGCAATGATATGGTAGAATTGGAAAGATGGCTTTATTGAAAACTAATACTAATTTGATCTTTATTTGCCCAGTCCCTTTGTAGCAATGTGAAATATTCAAATTTTTTGGATAAGTATGTATGTTCTCCATTAAAAAGATATGTATCTAGAATAACTTGGTATGGATTAAGTGGTGTACTGGTCTGAGTAGGAAAGGTGCACATGGTCCAAACTCTTTTGAGTTGCAGTCCATCCAGTTTTGGAAGTAGAAATAGTTCAGAGTTTGTATAAGTTAAAATGAGTATATTTCTGGTTTTATGATACTTAGTATATTTAATATATTATGTGTTTTTTTTCTTCTTATATTTAGAGAATAATTTAAACTAGGACTTTGCATATAATATTAAATAGAACCTGTAATTTATTCTTCAAAAGTTGAAAGTATAGATTTTGCTTATTTTGCTTTCTCGTAGGACTTTTAGAGCACCATATTAGAGAGTGTAGGATGTATCTGGTTCAACCGTTCAGAGGCAAAGGATCGTGAAATTGTAGCAAAAAGTAAGAGTAGATGAAAATGTAGAAAATCATCATATCAACATCTACTAGGTCATGATTATATGAACTTGTGTGCTTGAGTTGAGGGACCACATTCAGTGACAATAATCCTCTTCTCATATTCCCGGAGGGAACTTGTGTAAATAATCACTCTATGGTTATGTTCAAGAAGGTACAATACAAGTATATGATTTTGTATTTTAGAAATGTAAGATAAGTTTTGCATCTCTTGTTTATAAAGTAGGAAACTTCTATTTCTATCATGTGATCTTCTGTTTGTAACTCTCTCTCACATGGGAAAACAATTTTCTTCTTTTTCTTTGAGTTCTTGATGCTTGGTAATTTCTCCAACTCATATATTCAAATTTTTTAATGATGTGTAGGGTGCATTTGAGCTCGGCTGCACTGTTTGCCCAATTGCAATTAAGTATAACAAAATATTCGTAGATGCTTTTTGGAACAGCCGGAAGTAAGTAACTGCTTAGAGGCTTAGAGCCCGTATAAACTTGTGTTTATATCCTGTTATCAATCTTGAAAGCATACCCTCCATTTTAGACACGGTGGCAAAAAACATAGATTCATCTATCTGTGAACAAGGTTTTGTTTTATGTTAGAATGACCAAATGGGAGATAAATTCCTTGTTTGAGCTATAGGATCTAGGTGGATAGCATTTGGGTTCACCTTTGTCTCCTGTCTTAGATATTGACATCTGTTACTATGCTGCTAATGAAACGCAAGGGTAATTCTTAAATTATGTTCTTTCTTTGCAGGCAATCCTTCACAACGCATCTGCTGCAGCTCATGACATCACGGCTGTTGTTTGTGATGTTTGGTATTTGGAGCCTCAAATTCTAAAACCTGGAGAGACACCCATCGAGTTTGCAGAGAGGTAAATAAGCTTCTCCTCAGCTGCAATGAGTTAAGATGACACACTGTGCTTCTCTGGGATTAGAAGAACCATATCTTATTTATGGATAGCTTCAATTACATCTAAACACTCTTGTGCAGGGTTAGGGACATAATATCTGTTAGAGCAGGTCTCCGAAAGGTACCTTGGGATGGATATCTAAAGTACTCTCGTCCTAGCCCAAAGCACAAAGAGCAGAAGTAAGTCAAATCTCTTTCTCTGCTTTTTCACGATCACCCAACTATCATCTCCCAGTAGGTCAATGCGGCCACTTGTGTGATATTCTTGTTTGTAGGGATTGCCACAAGTCTTTGCTTTGTTTTCACCATCAATAGAAATCTGCTAGTTATATACCCTATGCAATAGACTGAGAATATTCAATATATTTGTTGGATCAGAAGAATGTGAGTGATAGTTTAAGAAATCACTTGACTTGATTTTTGTGTGTTTGTCATTCTTTTAAATTTCTTAAATTATGTTCTAGGAGCTGATTTTGGTTGTTTCCTTTGGCTTTGTGAGCAGCGAAAGCGGATTGCAAAACGTACGTACTTCAGCTTTGGTTGTGCCATTTACTTCGTGCTATAGTGGAATCGAAGGTTACGTCTTCTGCACTTTGTCTTCTTCATCCAAAATCATTGCGAGTTTCATGGCGTACTCATGCCAAAAGGCCCAAGAAATTGTTGTTACCCTTTTCCAATTGTTGTAAAAGTACCAATCCCTTCGATTTCTGGTGCTTCATTTGTGAGAGTGAGAGCAGGAGTTCTTCGCAATGGGATTTACTTTGTCAAGTGGCAACATGTTCGTCATTCTTTTAAATTTCATTTTTGAAAGACCCTAAACAGACTCCAACTAATTGTTTATCACAATTTATGCGGAATTGAAACAATTAAGCAATAAACAATTCAACAAAATATGTAAAGCAATAAGCAATAAAGAACACACAGAATTTGGTTACGAAGAGGAAACCATTTAGAGAAACCCAGGAAATCAACTAAATCAG
Organism: Carpinus viminea; assembly: GCA_013348765.1. Lineage (NCBI taxonomy): Eukaryota > Viridiplantae > Streptophyta > Magnoliopsida > Fagales > Betulaceae > Carpinus > Carpinus viminea. Next base: position 35,552,974 of record CP054671.1, on the reverse strand, counting down.
TAAAAAGATAAAGGATTACAAGATGTTCATACTCACAAAACCTTTGCTATGACACGATCTTGTATAAGACAAGTGACCCACTCGTCTTCTACCGCAGTAGCCCTTTCCAGAGACAGCTGGCACAATCCTTCTACGTGATTTCCTTTCACCGAACTCCGGTTGACTTCACTTCAATGATGAATAATGATGAACATTAACTAAACACTCCAAGAGAGAGAACTTAAGCGCTCACTATCAAAGACTCTCTTGGCTCACAAAGGCAAATTCTAGATGCGAATTCATCTATACGCACTGTAGAGATCTATATATAATCACACGGACTCTTAGACCTATTGAAACTCAAATACAAGGTAAATTAAACCTAGACGCAACAGGACGTTCGGACGGTAACTTGGCTCGTCCGGACGGGCTACTTAAAATACACGTGAAAAATGAGATTTAACACGGGCCGTCCGGACGGGACAATTGGCCGTCCGGACGGTCCTAGGGCAACATCGCTTACTCTAGTCTTTGGTGCGGCGCGTTCAAAAGTGTCGGACGGATGCGAATGGGAAGCGAACGGGCAGAACCGGGTACTGGATTTAGTCGCAAAGACGCCCGTCGACGGTCCATCTGTCGATTGAGACGGGCTCGGAAGCGAAGCAGCGAACGGGGCACTCGGGTTTTAGTATGGAGCTCTTGAACGCATCACGTCGACGGGTCCATGTGTTGTCCGGACGGCCTTGTTCCCATACTCCCTGAAGGCTGCACAATCCTCCGAGAGAAGCGAGAACATAAATAAAGCACGATTTACAATGTTTTGATCACCGAAAAATAGCCAACTACTTATAAAATAACTAACAAACTCCCCTTTGGCATTTCGGTGATAAAACCATAAAACCATATGCAAATGGCATAATCATCCCAACAAAACATAATAGCCCATAGTAGTCAATAGTATCAACAAACATAAAATGTAACATGTCTCCCCTGAACATTTTAAATACTCCCCGAGCAAAAACTACTCCCCTTTTTATCACAAAAGTCAAAGGGTTGGCCTTTACAAACACTCCTAATCTCCTTGGGTAAGAAAATCCTTGATGATCAGATTCTCTCCACAGTGAGGTGCGAGCTTGTCCATCTCTCCTCGGAGTGTGGTGCTTAGCTTGTCCATGTTCTCTCCTAGAGCTTGTACTTGAGAGGATAACACTGAAATTTTTTCAAGTAACATGGGCACACATCTTGAGGAATGGGTGTAGTGCTACTTGAAGAAGCTCCTGCAATGTCTGGATTGCTGCGCATTTGTCGCCTAATATGGCGATCAACTTGTCCTGATGATTTGGAAATGGTCCTCTTATCGAAAGATGCAATGGAGGTGATAACAGGTTCACCTTCTTCTGGTTCAATCCCTAGGTGTGCAAAAATGTGAGAAATAAGACCACCAAAGGGAAGAGAGAGATTACCATCTTCAAAAGTGCGCAATCATGAGCGGATGGCATGAGATGCAAAGTCAATGGGCACTTCAAAGGGCAAGTGCATATAGGAAGGCAGCCCTATCAACTCCAAAGTCCGAATAATGTCCGATAGGCCATAAGTTGCAAGACACAATGCGACTAAGGATCCTCATGGGAGCGGAGAAGTCAGCAATGCGTGTGGAAGCATTCTGAACTGGCCAGCAGGGAACACGACCTCCCACAAAAACTTCCATCATAGTATCTTTAGATGGAAAGACATCAGGCATATATGGATATTGTGATTCTTCCACCAAAGGAACACCAGTGACAGTTCGGATGAGATCACCATCCACTGTGAAAGCATGAGATCGCACATATGTAGTGAATGAGTGCTGATCAATTGGTTCAATGTTCGCATAGAACTCACGAACCATGCTCACATAAGCCCGAGAGGTTTCATTTGGGATGAGAAACATCCACCCACGGTTGGCAAATAGCTGCGGGATGAAACCAAAATCATTGACAAGTCGGTGCACACCACACTTCGCTTCCATCAATACTTGTTTGTCTTTGAACCGGTATTGTACAACTTCATCATTGCTTTAGTTTTGAACCGTCATGGTAGAAGCAGTTGTCTTCTACGCTTCCTTGAAGAATCACCATTGTACCTACACCACTCGTAACACCAAGTTAGTATGTAAATATATAAATATATAGCATGATGTAGGAAATAGCATGGTAAGGCAAACTTGTGAAAATATAGCATGGTATAATCAAGTGAGAAAACAAGCTATTATTTTCCACAACCATCACCTAAACATAAGAGGCATTAAACAAGAGCAATCTAAGAGAAAAAGAAAAGCAAATGGCTCAAGAAAGTTGGTTGAAGCATTTCATCAAACACATGGTGTGCATTGAATTTTTTTTTACATGAAGGATAAAGCCAAACAAGTTGAAACCTCATGCCTAAATACATCCAAACAATTCAAAATTACCCAACCACATGATCATCAAGCACAGTAATCAAAGAAAAAAGAAACAGAGAGAAAACAAAATGTCCAATCCAAATTTCCAAACCTAATATGTTGTCTCCTCATAAACATGAAATGAGATAGTATAAAGGGTGAGAGATCATACCTTAGGTTGAAGAGATTGAAGAAAACTTTGAAAATAGAGAGGCACGAACCAAAAGGAAGGAAAAAAAAATTTTGAGAAGAAAGAAACAAAGCACTTGCTGCCGAGAGAGAGAGAAGAGAGAGAAGCAGGAAAAAAAATGAGAGAAAAAAAAATTTTCGGGAAAATAAAAACCTGACATCTCCGTCCGGACGGGAATGCACACCGTCCGGACGGTTGTTTTTTTTTTTTTTTTTAAGTAAAATAAAAAATAAAAAAAATTTCTCCCCCTGAAAATAAAATCCTGATCAATTGTACACAGTTCATTTAGGATCAATTCAGAAATTAAGTGCATCAAAATAATAACAGGAACCATTTGTGCATGAAAAAATCATTTGAGCTCCTATGTACAATACACATGAACGAAAAGAACAAAGAATTTAGTTTAATCAATAGGACAAATGGGAGTCATTCTGAAAGGTGAAGTGTGTGACAGTCAAATTCAAAGTCAAAACACAGTGTAAAAAGAATTTTGGGCATCGCATATTAGGATGAGAAAAAGGCACAGTTAAAGGCACCTTATGATACTAGGGCCTATGATCCCTCATCCAATATACTTCCTGAACTATGCACAATTAGCCAAGAATCCTTTTGCAACCGTCTTTTTCCGCAATGATTTGGTTACTGACTGTTTCTATAGGGATTCATTCAGCACTCATGCCATTTACCAGTTGATCAAATGTGCTCTTTTCGAGCTCAACATTTTTTTTTTTTTTTTTTATTGATTTGATCAAGGAAGGCAGGAGTTTTTAGGATCTAGGTTCAACTAGCGAATTGGTCAATTTTAACTAAGCCATAAGTTATCCATCACATGCAGTGACCATGAATCCTTTTCACAGGGCTTAACTAAAAATGATTCATAATTGTGCACAACCAGCATATGAACAACCAGATCCCACATAAAAAATTAAATTCATCACACTTATTTCAGCTATGCAATAGTAAGAGCTCAAAAATGAACTGTATGCAAAATGAGATCTGTTATCATCTTACATGACCCAATTTGAAATTGAACGTTCATGACATTGAGCACAAGAAAACAGAAGAGAACATGCAAGGAAAAAATAACCAAAAAGCTTTTAGCCAAAATAAAGAAAAAACAGAAAAAACTTTTTTTTTTTTAATTTAAGAAAAAAGAAAACAGGAACCAACACAACAAAACAAAACACACACAAACAAAATTTTAAAATGACACAAGTAACTATGATGTCAGGATAGAAATAAGAGAAATTCACAATGACTATCCTAGACATGCGAGTTAGAGTTTATGGCATGAGGCAAAATACCAATTGCGTTTTGAGATACTCAAACCTAGATCCATCAAGAGGTTTGGTAAGCAGATCGCTAATTGGTTTCGATGAACACATACTCAAGAGATACCACACGGTTTTCAACCAAATCACGGATAAAGTGATGACGAATATCTATGTGTTTGGTTCGAGAATGTTGAACAGGATTCTTTGATATGTTGATGGCGCTTGTGTTGTCACAGTAGACAACCATCATCCCTTGAGGAAATCCATAGTCAGCTAGAAGTTGCTTCATCCACATCAGTTGAGTGCAACAACTCCCTGCAGCTATATATTCGGCCTCTGCAGTGGATAATGAGATAGAATTCTGTTTCTTACTCATCCATGCCACTAGATTTGTACCTACATAGAAACATCCCCCAGACGTGCTTTTGCGATCATCCGCATTTCCAGCCCAATCAGCATCAGAGTACCCTGCAAGATTAAGAGTGGTATCTCTAGAAAAATATACACCAAAGTTAGGAGTTTCATTGACATACCGGAGGATACGTTTGACTGCTGTGAGATGGGATTCCTTCGGGTTGGCCTGAAATCGAGCACACACCCCTACACTGAATGCTATATCAGGTCGACTGGCGGTGAGGTATAGTAAGCTACCAATCATACTTCTGAACATGGTTTGATCAACAGATTTCCCAGCTGTATCAGAATGAAGCTTGACAGTTGTACTCATGGGAGTATGAGCATGACTTTTGCCGTCCATTCCAAATCTTTTGACGAGAGCTTGAGCATACTTGAATTGGGAAACATAGATGCCTTTGCTGGTTTGTTGAACTTGAAATCCCAAAAAATAGGTCAACTCACCAATCAAACTCATCTCAAATTCTTGTTTCATGTCCTCGGAGAAGGCATGTGCCTGAGAATCAATGGTAGCTCCAAAAATGATGTCATCAACATAGATTTGAGCAATGAGCTTTTGCTCACCCTTGTTGCGGATGAATAGTGTCCTGTCAGCCTATCCACGGATGAAACCTTGATCCAGAAGATATGTTGTGAGCCGTTCATACCATGCTCGTGGGGCTTGTTTGAGGCCATAAAGAGCCTTCTTGAGTTTGTAAACATGGTGAGGGAATTGGTGATCCTCAAACCCTTTAGGTTGCTCAACATAGACTTCTTCTTTGAGAATTCCATTCAAGAATGCACTCTTGACATCCATTTGATACAGTTTGATCTGGAGATAGCTGGATATACTTAGCAAAATTCGAATAGATTCTAGCCTTGCTACCGGAGCAAAAGTTTCATCAAAATCCACTCCTTCAACCTGAGTGTATCCTTGAGCTTTACGCCTTACCCACGGTACCATGAGCATCGATTTATTTTTGAAAATCCATTTAGTACCAATGACATTTTGCTCTCGTGGTCTTGGTACCAAGGTCCATACATCATTACGAATAAACTGATGGAGCTCTTCATGCATAGCATGTACCCAGCTTTCATCCTTTAGAGCTTCAGTAATTTTCTTTGGTTCCAGTTGAGAGAGATAGCATGAATGTGAGACTTGATTAACTACCCTGTTTCTCAATCGTCGGCCTTCATTGATAGTCCCCAAAAGGTTATCTTGAGGATGATTCAGCTTTACCCTGGATGAGGGTTCTTTCACAACAAGATGTGAATCAGGTGACGTGGCACTTCTCTCATCAATATCCTCTTCATCCTCTTCATTTTGATCTGTATCTGCAGGAACTACTTCAGAACATGTAGTATCTTTCTTAAACAGCTCAGCTTTCTCCCCCTCAATTTTATCTGTGGTCTCCTGAACTTCGACCTGCTCATCTTCAATTTGGTCCGTGATATATTCATAAATCGATAAGATGTTCATTGATTCCATGACTACTTTTGTCCTTGTATTGTATACTCGACTTGCTCGGCTTGAGGTCGAATATCCAAGAAAGATACCCACATCACTCTTAGCATCAAACTTCCCCAAATTTTCTCTATCACGGAGAATGTAACATTTGCTTCCAAATACTTTGAAGTATTTAACAGTTGGCTTCTTTCCTCTCCAGATTTCATATGGAGTTTTATTTGTTGTAGGCCGGAGAAACACGCGATTGATGATATGACAAGCAGTGAATCGCTTCTCCCAAAAAATGTTGAGCTAACTTTTTAGCATGAAGCATAACTCTAGCCATTTCTTGAATCACCCTATTTTTCCGCTCAACTACTCTATTTTGTTATGGGGTAATTGGAGAGGAAAACTCCTGTTTGATGCCATATTGGTTACAGAAATCTTCAAAGTTTGAGTTTTCAAACTCTCTTCCATGGTCACTCTGAATTCTCTGTATAATATAGTCTTGTTCCACTTGTATCTGCTTAAATAGAACAGTAGCTTGACCAAACGCTTCTGCTTTTTCTTTGAGGAGTCTGATCCATGTATACCGTGAGTAGTCATCTACCACCACAAGAATATATTTCTTCCCTCCCAAACTGGCAGTTCTTGTTGGCCCCATAAGATCCATATGGAGAAGTTCCAAGGTTCTGGTGGTAAGTATGCCCGAAGTCTTTTTATGTAGATTTCTGGTTTGCTTACCCAACTGGCAGGGTCCACATTTTCCTTTCTCCATATAGTTGATTTTGGGTAAATCAGATACCACCTCCTTCTTAGCAATCTTGATCGATCAGATAATTGAGATGTCCACCCGTTGATGCCATAGTTTGCCAATGTCCACTGATGTTTTGTGGCATTTTTTCTGCATGGTTGGAGAGATACCATAACAGTTATCAGATGTCCAGTCTCCACCCATAAGCCATTTTCCTTGGGCATCGAAAATACTGCACTCTTCCTTCGAGAACTGAACCACAAGATCGTTATCGCAGAATTGACTTATGCTTAGAAGATTTGCTTTGAGTCCTTCCACATACAGCACTTCTTGGGGAGTAGGAACACCAGGAATATCCACAGTACCTTGACCCATGACTTTAGACTTGCTTCCATCTCCATAAGTGATGTTTCCACTTCTACCTTCTTTCAGTTCTTTGAACAATGTCTTGTCACCTGTCATATGTCTAGAGCAAGCACTATCCAAATACCACAAACAAGAATTAAGCACACTTAAGGCAGTATGAACAACAAAACATAGGTTATCTTTCTTCTTTACCCAAACTTGTTGTGTGTTGACATTTTCAGTCATTTGAACAGCTTTAGGTAAATCAGAAACAGTTGATAAGCTAGCTAATTTCTCACTGATAAGCTTAACTTGAGCAGTTAACACTTGTAATTGTTTTTCAATTCCTGGTTCATCTCTCCTTGGAACATTTTGAGTGGACGGGAGCCTTGCTCTCTAATCGAAAACAGTTTGGATGAGTATGCCCAATGATCCCACAGTGATGACAAGTGGGAATAAATTTTGAATCAAACACTCTTTTGTGAGAATTTTTGAAATTTGACTTAAGAGTTCTGTGTCTTACCAAGGATGCCTCTTTAGGCAGCAATTTAGGTTCACTTACTACTTCTTTCATCTTTGGTTTAACAAACATAATTTTTGAAGTAGAAGACCCATTTGATTTTTCAGAAACATGCTTATCAAACCCTAATCCAGCTCTATCATGTGAGGGTTTCTGATCACTTAGCATCTTATCAAGTTTAACACTTGAAAATTTGTTAAGATGACTTCTTGACTCATTCAATTCTTTCTCTAGAAACTTAATTTTTTCAACAAGTTTTTCATTCTCTGTCTCAACTTCTTTAAGTCTCTTCAAGTTTTTCTTATTCTGCTGACCCAATTTATTAAATTCTTGAAACATTTGATTGTAAGCAGTTTGTAAATCTTGCTCATCATCAGATTCATTTTCAACCCCAATTTGCTCACTAGAATTGTCATACTCATTATGAGAAGCAGTAAAAGCTAGATAATTCACATTTACTTCTTCATCATCCTCAGAGTCATCATCCTCTGATTCATCACTTTGAGTCACATTAAAGGCTTTACCTTTTGAGTTTCTCAAATTTCCACAATTTGCCCGGATGTGACCAATTCCCCCACATTCGTGACATTTACGACCACTAAGAACTTTTCTTTTGATTCTGTATTCCTATCTTGGAAGTTATCTCTACCATCATACCTATGATTCACGAGGATTTTTGAAACTCTACCCTTAAAATTTCCATTTTAGGTTTGAAGAATTTTCAAATTTCCTAACTATCATGGCAATTTCTCCTCATCTCACGAATCCTCATCTGTTTGAACCTCTAGATTTTTCCTTAACAGCAGTTTTGGTCTTAAGAGCTAAATTTTTGAGTTCTTAGGTTTAGGCAACAAAGCTCAAACGCTGAATTGACCCTACAAGTTCCTCTACTCTCATAGTATCCAAGTCATTTCTCTGGTTTATGGCAGCAATTTGGGGCAAGAACCTAGTGGGTAAGGATCTCAAAATTTTCTTGATTATTTTTGCATCAGACATTTTCTTTCCAAGATTTATAGTATTGTTTCTAATACTACTGAGCTTAGAGTAGAATTCATCAAAAGTCTCATCCTCTTGCATCCTAATCTCTTCAAACTTTGAAACCAACATCTGAAGTTTTGAGGCTCTAACAACCTCGGTTCCTTCATGAGTTATTTCTAAGGTTTCCCATGCTTCTTTAGCTATCACACATCGAGAAATTCTTGAGAATTCTTCCATGGTGACAGCCGTGAAGATGGAGTGTAATGCTTTGTCATTTGCGAGAGGCACGATTTTCAATCATTGTCCATTCAGCAGTTGTTTTATCCGGAACAGACCATCCAGATTCAACAATATGCCAAACATCAATAAATTTCAGATAAGCCCTCATACGAATTTTCCAAAGTGTATAGTTTGATCCGTCAAAGACGGGAAGAGAATTTGGTGCAACAGTATGAGACATTTTGAAAACGGAGTTAAGGATCACACTTAGGAATTAAATCCAAACAAAAAAGTGAACCCGCTCTGATACCAATTGAAAGACCCTAAGCAGACTCCAACTAATTGTTTATCACAATTTATGCGGAATTGAAACAATTAAGCAATAAACAATTCAACAGAATATGTAAAGCAATAAGCAATAAATAACACAGAATTTGGTTACGAAGAGGAAACCATTTAGAGAAACACTCTAAAATGTAAAACCTCTCCGGGGCAGCCAAACCCAGGAAATCAACTAAATCAGTAAAAAGAAAAAGGATTACAAGATGTTCATACTCACAAAACCTTTGCTATGACACGATCTTGTATAAGACAAGTGACCCACTCGTCTTCTACCGCAGTAGCCCTTTCCAGAGACAGCTGGCACAATCCTTCTACGTGATTTCCTTTCACCGGAACTCCGGTTGACTTCACTTCAACAGACGATAAACAATGATGAACATTAATCTAAACACTCCAAGAAAGAGAACTTAATCTCTCACTATCAAATACTCTCTCACAAAGGCGAAATTCTAGATGCAGAATTGTGACGTCTGATCAGAAAGATCTATTTATAATCACACAGACTCTTAGACCTATTGAAACTCAAATACGAGGTAAATTAAACCTAGACGCAACAGGCCGTTCGGACGGTCACTTGGATTGTTCGGACGGCTACTTAAAATACACTTGAAATTGGAGATTTAACACAGGCCGTCCGGACGGTACAAATGGCCATCCGAACGGTCCTAGGGCAACATCGCCACTTTCCGATCTTTTAGTGCGCGCGTTCGAGGCGTTCGACGGATTGAACGGCTTATGAACGGCCAATAACGGGTACTCGGGATTTAATCGAGTATAGGCACGTCCGACGGTCACTCGTCCGTCCGGACGTCACTCTCCGCTCGACGGTGCTCGATGAACGGTGGGCGAACGGTCTTGCGAATGGTGCCCTCGGGTTTTAGTATGGAGCCTTTTACTGCATCATGTCCGGACGGGAGAACTGGCCGTCCGGACGGTCCTTGTTCCCATACTCCTGAAGCTGCTTCACAATCCTCCGAGAGAAACAAGAACATAAATAAAAGCAATTTACAATGTTTTGATCACCGACAAATAGCCAACTATAAAAATAACTAACAATTTCCTTGTTTTCTGCCTTTTGCTTTTATAGATCTATCTTTTACTGTTATCACAATACCTTGTGTTTATCGGTTATTTTTTTGGTATTGATTTGAAGTTAATCGCAATTATAATGTTTTTGAATCTTGCAGTAGTTGAAATATTAATATCAAACAATTATGATAAAACATATTATTATGTTTATATCATTTATACCAAACAATTTAAAATATTAACTAGCCTAAAATAAAAGCATTTGATGTTGACGACGACGATCAATGTCGTCGTTGATGATTGCATAATCATTATAAATGTGCATGTCATCAGCAACCACATTTGTTGTTGCTAGATGTGTATCACTAGCGACGACAAATGTGGTCGCTAGATGTGTTTATCATTAGCAACGACAAATGTTGTCGCTGATGTGAGTCAATAGCGACGACATTTGTCGTCGTTAGTAAAATGTCATCATCGATGATGTGTCATCGGATGACGACAATGTCACTAGATGTGTGTATTATCAGCGAAGACAAATGTCATCGCTAATGTGAGTCATCAGCGACGACAAATGTCGTCACTGATATGTGTATCATTAGCGACGACATTTGTCATCGCTGATATGTGTATCATTAGCGACGACATTGAATTTAAAAGATTTTCAGCAACAAATTTTAATAATTATTAGCGACGACATGAAAGGTCGTCGCTATTTAGTCTTTAGCAACGGATTACTTGCAACCACGGGGAGCGACAGATAGGACCCTTAATTGCTAGATCTTTCTATGATTTTTGTAACGATTTCCATTTCATATCTTTTTCTCTTTCTAAATAACCCAAAAATAAAGTTTTGAATTAGAAGTATGCATCTTAATTAGTTTTAAACGATGTATTAATTGATGATGAATTTTAATCAATTATTCATAATAAAAAAAAATTAATCAATTACGATGGAGCTAATTGAGATCAATTAAGTATGATGACCATCTATATGACATAAATGTAATTATCATATTCAAGACTTCCTTTTAGTCGACCATATATATTATATAGTGGTTCGGATATATTATATATGGTCCACTTCAAGTCTTGCATTAGATCATTATCTCTTTCGATCCTTCCAAAATGGAAAATGCTTCTCAAATTTTTTTATTGTCACTCTAGGCTGGTCCCAAAGGGATGCTTTGGTTCCTACCATGAGTTATTTTTATTTGAAGAATATTATGTCATAAGCTTTTATCTCTATTATTATGAATTTCTATTTGGTTAACATTAAAAGAAGAAGAAACTGTCCATATGTAGTTTTTAAATTGAAGGGGCCAAGTGGTTGTGTGATGGATCGGCTTGAGACTTTATGGGGAAGACTAAGGAGATATGAGTGTGCATCTAGCATTTGGAGTTCCTGAAATTTGAGTCCTGACTGACGTCCGCATGTCCAAACATTGCAGCAACAAGGGAGTCTTAGGAAAGCACATCCGGACAGGGTCTCTATCTGTCTGGACACATCTATGTTATGTTTACGCAAATTTTTAGTACCTGTCCGGGCAAGGGGTATGTCACGTTTGGACACGCTTCGTAGGATTGCAATTTTGATTATAAATCATATTTTTACTAGGTTTAGGATTTGAGGGCCTACAAATGCATGTTTTATAGATCCTAGAACACAACTTTTGATTATTATTTGGTTTTCTTCAATAAGAATACTCAGAGTTGAGTTTTTTTTATTATTTTTCTTCAAACCCAAGATAACATATAGCGTTTAGAGAATTTTTTTTTTTTGATTTATTGATAGTTTCACGATTTTAGAAATATTTATCCCTTCTATTTGTTGCATTTCTAACCTATCACGAGCCTACGTTGCATCACTGTGTGCCCCACATTGCAAGGGATTGCACGTGAACAATAAAAATCTTGTTCAATAATTTGCAAGCAAAGTCTTTTTTTTAATTACATTTTGTAGTTGAAGGCTTTTTTAACCTGTAAACTATTGGTACCTTCCAATAAGCGGGTTGTATTTTTGGGCCCTAAATGAAAATGGAGCGGTGTTAAAGGCACTGAGGCTGGCTAAATAGAATTTGTGGCGTAAGGCCACAAATTTAGATGGGACTCTTTTTTTTCTTTTTCCATTTTTTTTGGAGGGCGTTTTTATATTTAAATACTAACTAACTAAAATTTATTTTTTTTATTTAAAGATCTTTCTTCTCGGGGTTTTTTTGTTTTTTTTCAAATGATAAGTAGTAGTCATTTTTAATTGCTGCATGACATTTAATTTCAACAATTGGCATATTTTGTGTTAAGCTACAAATAATTCATGCATGCAAAAATTTTTTGTAGAAAATGAAATTTACTTTATTCTAAAAATTATTTTAATGGACAACATGTTGACTTTAAGTTCAAGCGAAATTTAAGTTTAAACGTGAAAATTCTATATACGACTCTAAACCACATCTATTTTGAATGTATAGGTGTTTCGCATTGTATTATGTGGAAATAGATCTGACCTTAACAAAAAATAATTAACCAAAAACAGATATTCAATAAACAATAAATAACACAAAGATTTTGATTATGATGAGGAAACCAATTAAAAAACTCTCTAATTGTAAAACTTCTCCGAGGCAGCCAAACTCAGAAAATCAACTAACTTAATAAAAGAATAAAGTATTACAAGATGTTCATACTCACAAAACTGTTGCTATTGACACACTTTTGTATAAGACAAGCGACCAACTTGCCTTCTACCATAGTAACTCTTTCCAGAGATAGTTAGGACAATCCTTCTACGTGACTTTCCTTCACCAGAACTTCGATTGACTTTACTTCGACAATCGACGAATAAATAACGAACAATCACTCTAAGAGAGAACAAAAGCTCTATATCACACTCTCTTAGCATACAACGGCAAATTCTATATTCAAAATTCTTACCTAATACAGTTATGAAGAGATTTATATATAACATCTAAAAGATTCCTAGTCTTGTTAGAACTCAAAAATATTGTAAATTAGACTTAGAAGCTGCACGGGTCAGCCGGATTCGTATGAACTTTGAATCCATTTCTTGTTTTCCTAACATTTAGAAATAATAATTAAAACGCTTAACATATTTTAAAATGTTTTAAACACAATACTATATTTAAATAACACTCACAATCTATTCAAATCATGATTAACTAATAATCTATAACACTCTATTGATTATGATTGACTGAAAGAGATCAACGAGAACAAGCCAATAAAAGGAGTAGTTTCTTCATATACTCTCACTTTTCCTTTACATATACTTTGATCCTTTTGTTAGTTTGAAGTATTGGCTAAGGAGCAAAATGAAAAGATAAGATTGAAGAATGCGAAAGCGATGGAAACCTAGAAATTTCCACATCGAAGTGACCGTCACGGCCATCATGACCGTTTGATGACGGTTCAAAGCCCATCATCCATGTATATTCAAGTGACCGTCCGGACGACCAATCTTCCCGTCCGACGCTACCTACCACTTGATTGTATTTTTTGTTTGTGTCCTAGGTTTAGGTCTTGTGGGCTATTATAAATACACCTCTATAGAATGTTAGAGGCATTTTTTTGTTGTGAAATTATCTACCTAAATTAATAAGAAAAATAATCAGTTTTACTTGCAAGTGCACAAGGTCAAAATATAGTAAAGAGTGTAAGTGCAAGATCGATCCCACAGGATTGGTAAATTATGCTTAAAATTAAATTCGCAATATAAAGTAAAAGAGATAAAAGTGAGTTTGATTAAGCAATAAGAAGAGGTAGGGCTTTGATTTCCACCGCTAATCATGCTCATATAATAAATCAATATGCCAATGCTTTGATCACATTATGAATATTTAATGTGCCAACCTAAGGGTATGGGTGTCTACTCCTTAGGTTATTGGTTTCCCTAACGAATTAGGCATGGTGTCTACTCTAATTCTTTTCTTTCATAAAGGATTTAGTATGGTGTCTACTAAGTTGTTCTTTAAGAAAGCATAAACTGTGAAAACCGACAAACCACATGAGACCTAGGGCATGGTGTCTACTCCGGTTTCCATGTTGATTAACCCAAGAACCGTGTGGATATCTTTTGTTACTTATGTTAAACCCAGGACTCGGTCATCCAAATTGATCTAACTAAATCCATACCACATGCATATGTTGATCGGCAAATACATATGAGGAATTATTGAAAGGAATTAATCAAGTTAAATATCATAATGCAATTATCGCATAAAGGCGTAATACTAAATTAAAATATAAACATGATCAGGGCTTCAATCTAGCCCTACTAAAAGGTTTAGTTACACATAATTAAAATAAAAACTAAAAGAAAAGGAAAAGAATGAAAACCGCTCCTAGAAGTAGCCTCCAACTTCTCCTCTCTGAAATTGTGTCTATAATTGTGAGGCTTAGAGGTCTATTTATAGGCTTTAAGAGAGTCCTAGAAACACTAGTAAACCTAAGAAATTCGGAATTCCATCTCCTAGACAAATTAGGAGACAATCCTATTACAAATCGGAGAAGGATTCGTCCAGAATTGGGCTCCTATCTTGCGGGGCGATTTTAGCATTGCGGCGGTCCAAATTAGGAAAATGCTATTTCACAATGATTTGTATAATTTTGAGTTAGCTTTCCAATGCCGTTGGAATCACCTCAATCCGATATTTGAGCTGAAAGTTATGGCCAAAATACCGAGACATGTTCAGGATCCAAATTTAATCCGATTTTGACTTCAATTTGATAAATTCCGATTTAATCCTTTCCACATCTTCTAGATCTTCCCAATTTGCCCTTTAAGCTTGGAACATTTCTAGAAACGCTTCATTTTCTTCCATGACCTACAAAAAACACAGAAAACACAAAAAGGAAATAAAATAGACAAAATAACATAAACTAAAGGCGTAACAAATATAAATTAAGGGGCTTAAATATGAATATTTAAGCACTTATCAATTTTCACCCCCAGAGAGTTCGTGAGAGGCTGTAGTTAAAGAGAGAATTATTGTGAGCCTTGTCGTTCCTCTTAGAGGATCTTTGTTAGTTTGTTTGTGAGCGTAAATTGAGAAGTCTATCGAAGGGTCCGTAAAGGAGAATCACGTTGAAGAAGATTGTGAGCAAGGAGACGAAGTTGAGGTTGTCGATCTTACAGAGCCAAGGTCTTGCAAAGGGTTGTAAGTGTTCCTAGTGTCTGTAATCTCTGGATAATCTTTTGATAGTGATTTCGGTTTGGCTTTGAGAGGTTTTACTTTTAGATCTGCTTTCTAAAGGTTTCTCTTCGTCACCAAAACCTTTGTGTTTGATTGTTCATATTTTGGTGATTGCTTGCTTAGATTTAAATATCCGTTAATTCCGCATAAACCGTGATATTTATCTGCTTAGCGTTTTTCAATTGGTATCGAGCGGTTCACTTTGTTTGGATTAAATTCTGTGTGATCCTTGTTTATTTTCTAACATGTCTCAATCCCTTAATTGCGGCCTAATTTTGATGGAACTAATTATGGCTATTGAAGTCCCGTATGAGATTTTTCTTAAAATCAATAGACGCTTGTCCGTTATTGAATCTGGATTTCAAGCTCCAGATAAGCCAACAAATGAATGGTCTATTGTCGAAAACAAATCTCGTGTGGCAATGACAAAGCTATGAATGCATTGTTCTTAGCAATTTCACAAACCGAGCACTCTAGAATTTCAAATTGTGATAGTGCTAAAGATGCTTGGGAGATTCTAGAAACTACTTATGAAGGAACAAATCTTGTTAAAGCTACAAAACTTCAAATGTTAGTTTCTAAGTTTGAAAGAATTGAAATGTTAGAAGATGAGACTTTGATGATTTTCTTTGGTAAACTTAGTGAAATTAGAAACTCCATGATAAATCTAGGAAAGAAAGTTTCGACACTAAGATTGTGAGAAAGGTTATGAGATCACTCCCAGATAGATTCAAATGAAGGTAACAACCATTGAGTCATGCACCGATTTGGAGACCTTGAGGATAGAAGAGTTAGTTGGTGCCTTGCAAACTTATGAGTTTTCTTTGTCTAAACCTAGGAATAATAAGGATCTTGCCCTTAGAACTCTTAGAAAGAACTCGATGAGTCATCCGATGAGGAACTGACGATGAGAAAATAGCATTGGCAGCTAGACAAGACCATAAGTATAGGCATCGATTTCCCAAGAGACTTGAAAAGCTAGAAGAGAGTTACAAGGATAGAAATGAAAGAGACCCACGTGGTCCAAAATGTTATGAGTGCTCGTTATGGTCATTTGCAAGGATTGTGCTAACCTCATGAGTAATAAACCAAAGGATAAAAAGGCTTTCAATATTACCATGAGTGACACGATGAGGAGGTTCCCGATGATTCCCTAATTATGTAGCTTTTGGGATTTTATGATTCTCGATGATTTCTAATCAATCGATGATAAGTCCGCTCGATAATGAATCAAATAGGGTTAGTGACCTTCAAAACTCCTTTGACAATTTGAAGGAAAATTTTTCTACAATTAGAAATACTAACCTAAAACTTGTTAAGGATGTCAAGAATCTTGAACTTGAAAGGATAATTTGCTGAAAGAATTGAGTGATTCACATGTTGTTTGCAATTCTCTCAAATCTGAAAATCATGTGTTAATTGCTAAGAATAAATCCTCCAAAATGATCTCGATTGAAACTAGAAATCACTTGAGTACTTTCTCTAGTGAAAAGCTTAATCAAATGTTGCATGCTGTAAGCGCCTAGTGAGATCCGGTTTAGGATTTGATAAAACTGCATCTTGTTCTTCTAACCATGCTCTTCAAAGATTGTGTTTGTTAAACCATTGAAGTAGAAAAATCTTCGTGAAGAAAAGCCAGCAGCTTGTCTGACTCAAAGAAGGTAAGAAAGGTAAGAAAACTATCTGTATCTCATGCATCTTACCCTAAGCTTCCAGAGTTGTGCATCCTCCAAGGAAATTACCTTCTCAAAGGTTTGTCCCTACATGCCATCATTGTGGAAAAGTGGGTCACATTCGACCTCATTGTTTTAATTTGAAAACCTCATGAAGAATAAAAATTCAGATTCTAGGATAGATTGTGAGGGTTTGGTCACAATGATGAAAGGAGTGCTATCTAGGTTAGACCTGTTTGAAAAAGTTCATAAACCTAGACCTAAGATCACTCAAGTGTGGGTTAGGAAGGATGATACCATTCACCCATTGAGGGGAGTGGTAATGAACTCACCTTATTTTAGGTGAGCCAATAACATGCCTAGGTGTTTTTCCTGTTTATCCTTGAGATTCCTAGAGCATGTTATTTTTGTTTATGTTTTGTTTAATTTTTTTTGTGTGCATTTTTTGTTGTTAAAATTTTCAAAAGACAAAAATATGTTTAGTTAGTTGTTTTCCTTCTTCCTTTGTCTTATGCACCTAGATTGTCCATTAAATTCTCATGTTGCCTTTATGGATTTAATTCCTTGCGTCTTGGAATGTTCTTAGTATGCATGAGATGAACTTTTGTTCAATGGACTTGTTATTGTGGTTACCTAAAGCCTGAGTTATATGGTATGCGTTTTGCCTATGCTTAATTTCTTGTGCACATTTAAGCTTATTTTTTTGGGTAACCATATGAGGTTTTTGACTAGTATTTGTTTCAAATTGACCATTTGCTAGTTGAACCTAGGGCTTAAAAATTTCCTGCTTTCTCGGTTGTGATAAGCACTACATGTTTAAGGACACTTTCTAGAGAAAAGAAACAAAATAGTGAAACAAATGAATCAAAAGATCACATTCCAAAAGGAATTTATTTCACTGTGTCAAACTTGTGCAAATTGTTTTACAATGAGAAATGTATAGGATGAGAGTGGCTAGGCCCTAGTATGATAAGGTTTGACTTTTGATTTGAGATACTTGTCAAAACCTCATGGTGGTGAAACTCAAATTTTTTGATGGCTCACACACACTACACACAAGCATGGGTTGGATGAAACATTTTATTCGCTTGGGTTAAACAATTTCAATGTCTTGTTGTCACTTCAAATCTCATGTATATTTTGTATATTTGGAGCATGCTTGGGTTATTCATTGCTGAATTTTCATGAGATTTTGATGTGTGTATCATGTGTGTTCATTTGACTTTTGAGGGGGAGAAACATGGTTTGATTTCCAGTTTCTTGTTGATTTTTGAGTCACATATTGAGGGGGAGTTTCTTTTATTCATGATTATGCATTATCTCTTTGCATTTTTATTCATGAGTTGAGTTTATTTTTTTTGTTTTTTGTTCCACATGTGCCTTGATGTTTTTGTTGAGTGTTTCAGAAACATGTTACCTTTTGTCAATTTGTGACAAAAGGGGAGTTTATTGGGGAGATGATTTTGTTCTAAATTGCCAAAGGGGAGTTTGTTAGTTTGAAGTGGCCCGTGACGCAACGCTACGGTTAAGATTGAAGAATGCGAGAAACCTCAAAAAAGCCCTGCCGCATCATGACATCGGCTCCGGATGGCCACAAATAAAGCCCATTTCACTCATGTTATTCAAGGTCATGTCCGGACGCCCCAATCTCTTCCGTCCGACGCTACCTACTGTGTAGCTTTTATTTGGATTGTAATTGTCTCCTAGGTTTAGGTTTTGTGGGGCTATTATAAATACACCTCTATAGAATGTTAGAGGTTGATTTTCACCCCGAGAGTTCGTGGAGAGGTGTTAAAGAGAGAATTATTGTGAGCCTTGTTGTTCCTCTTAGAGGATCTTTGTTAGTTTGTTTGTGAGCGTAATTGAGAAGTCTATCGGAAGGGTCCGGTAAAGGAGAATCACGTTGAAGAAGATTGTGAGCAAGGAGACGAGTTGGAGGCTTGTCGATCTTACAGAGCCAAGGTCTTGCAAAGGGTTGTAAGTGTTCCTAGTGTCTGTAATCTCTGGATAATCTTTTGATAGTGATTTCGGTTTATTTGCCCCGGAGAGGTTTTACTTTTAGATCTGTTTCTAAAGGTTTCTCTTCGTCACCAAAATCCTTTGTGTTTGATTGTTCATATTTGGTGATTGCTTGCTTAGATTTAAATATTCATTAATTCCGCATAAACTATGATATTTTATCTCTAGCGTTTTCACCTTGTCTTCCATAAGCTTCTTCCTCGGATGCTTTGGCGTGTATGTATATATAATACTTAATGATAACTAAGTTTTAAGTGTTGGCTAAATATTCGGTAAGCAAAATGGATTCAAAATGTGCCAATTCACTATGGGCATCTGGACGAGAGAGAAATCCAGAATCTCGACAATCTTGTCTGTAAGCCCGTCTGCAACGGTGTCCGAACAACCACTTATGAGAATAATATTTCCCGTGTTTTAATAGCTCTGTCCGGACAAGCCCATTTACCGTCCAGATGGCCTATAGTCTGCTAGGTCTATTATACATTGTAATTGAGTTCTAATTAGACTTGGAGTCTTTAGGTATTATATATATAGATCTCTACAGATTTATTTGACTACAAATTTCTGCATCTAGAATTTGTCGTCGTGTGTTAAAAGAGTATGCAATATAGAGCGTATATTCTCTCTTTTAGAGTGATCGTTTGTTTTTAGTTGTTGATTGTTGAAAGAGTTCCAATAAAGGGAGATCACATAGAAGGGTGCTGGTTGAGCGGTTGCGGAGGTTATTGATGAGTTGTTTTGTAATTGTTTGATGTCTCCAATCCAGATTTGACCATCTAATGATGCAATAGAGTTGCCGGAGAAGCCACAGGAGAGGGTTATATTTTTAGTTGGAGTATAAGGTGGTGAGTCACTAGCCATAGAGATGATGAGGCGTGGAGCAAGAATGAGAGAAGAGAGATGAGAACTTGATTGGGGCATGTTACAAAGATAATTGTTACTAGGGTTGCCCATTGTGCAGGGAGATAAAGAGTTGGGAAAGCGAATCAAGAAGATAAGCTGCTTATAATAGAAGAGAATCAACGTTCTTGTAAATTTTGCTGTTTATAAAATTCTTAATAGATTAGGAAAAAAACTAGAAAAGGATTTGGTGTTGGGCATGAGAATTGAGAGCCATGAGTATGAGTGGGGTCGAATCCGGTGCAAACTTCCTTCTCTTTTGTTTCACTGGCTTCACATCAGGATCCACGTTTAAAACATGGATGATCTCCTCGGGGTTGATTCTCGGCATGTCTTCATGCGACCAAGCGAAAACTTCAATATTCCTGTGGAGAAAGTTCACGAGGCCTCCTCAAATTTCGTTGTTGAGACGAGTTCCTATCGGTAGGACCCTTCCTTCCCCAACGTAGACCTCCTCGAGTGATTCTACTGGTTCTCCTTTGGCCTCGGATGCCGAGGCCACTGTTAGTGTGGTCGAATCCGAGGCCTTCTTCATTGAGATGTTGTAACACCTCCTTACTGCTAATTGATCGCCCCGCACTACTCCGACTCCTTTTTCTGTTGGGAACTTCATCATAAGGTGATAGGTCAAAGTTACCGCTCTCAACTTGTTTAGTGCTGGTCAACCCACAATTGCGTTGTATGCGGAGGGTCGGTCAATCACCAAGAAATCCACCATCACAGTGGATAATCAGGGTGTTGTCCCCGCTGTTACCGGTAAGGAAATGATCCCTATTGGGTATACCACTTTTCTGTCAAATCCAACTAACGGAGACCCGAATGGTTTGATCCTTTCGCGATCAATCTCCATCTGTTGGAAGGCCAGCCAATAGAGGATATCGGCGAAGCTTCCATTGTCCACCAGAATTTGGTGGATCCCGTGGTTGGCGACGGTTAATGTGACCACCAGAGCGTCATCGTGGGGCATTACAACCCCGCGCATATCTTCTTCCGAGAAGGACAGCACCACCGATTCTGTCCTTGCAGCTTTCGAGGGCATGTGTAAAGAATACACCTCCTGGCCCTGCATGCTTCTAGCATATGCTTTCCTAGCCGAGTTCGACTCTCCACCACCAGCAATTCCACCTGCTATGGTATAAATCTCCCTGACTACCTCCTGGTTCTGAAGGGGTTGCTGCTCTTCCCAAATGTTCCTTCGATCTTCTCGATCATGTCGACCCTCTCTCGGAGCCTCATCTCTATTTCTTGGTTCATCACGTTCGAGACCTTCTCGGACTCTTTTCGGACGTCCTCGACAATTCGCTTCCTGATTCCTTTCCTCTGCAAGGAACCTGACTAACCTCCCATTCTATATAAAAATTTTGATCTCTCGATGGAGAGAAATGCAATCTTCTGTCAAATGCCCATGATCAGCATGGTATTCACAGAATTTGCTCCGATCTCGCTTGAATGGATCGGTCTTCATCTTCAGCGGCCATCTGAACGCTGGATCCCCTTTTATCGTCGAGAACACCTCGGTGAGGCTGGCGTTCAATGAGGTGAAGACTTCCTTCTGAAATCTTAATGGCTCCATCTTCCGAGGCTCACTTTTGAATAGTGGGCCCGGCTTTCTTTCCCCCTTTCGAGGATTCTTCTCCTCTTTCAGCTTGGGAGCAGTTGAGGCCTTCTTGCTTTCCTACTTGGTCTGTTCTTCCAACATCTGAGCCTTGAGGAGTGTCTCGACCAACTCCTCCTGGTGAATGAACTCCTCAGTTAGCTTCATGAACTGAGGAAGAGTAACTCCATTCACATTCTTCCTCCCTAATGGCCCTTCCGCCCGTACGACCTGCATCAAGGCACATAGCATCATCTTATCGTCTGGGGTATCGACCTCAAGCTTCTCTTTGTTAAAGCGAAGCATAAAGTCCTTTAAACTTTCCTCCTTCCCTTGACGCATGGTCAACAGGTAGTTGGTGTTCTTCTTCCTTTTCCTTGTTGCAGGGAACTGTGTTAGGAACAGGCGTCCCAATTCCTTGAATGTACCCACTGACGTTGAAGGGAGTAGCGAAACCATGCAAGATGAGGTGCTCTCGGAAGGCCTCCAGATGGTCCTGAGGATCCTCACTCCCATCATACTTATCAGTCCACAGCATTTTGAATTTGTCGGGCATGGGATGTGCCTTCACCTTGTCAGTGAACGGACGACTCTCATCTTCTAGCATGTCCCATGCCGTCAACCCCGGATCCTCCCCATCCATTCAACGTAGCATCCGGGCGTATTTGTCTAGCATGTCCCATGCCGTCAACCCCGGATCCTCCCTATCCATTCAACGTAGCATCCGGGCGTATTTGTCTTCAAGGTCCTTCATCTTTGCTTCATGGTGGCTGTGCCGAGACTCCTCATTATCTTGGTGTCACTTTGATCGGTGAGACCTTTCTCTTTCGCGCCTATCTCCACGAGAATTTTCACCTCCTTGCCTTTCACGACGAGATTCACCGCGAGGGGACTCCTCTCGGTGGGACCGATCCCTCCGAGATCCTCCATTTACACGATGAGACTTATCTCAGTTCTTCTCATTCTCTTCCTGGACGGTACTTTCATTGTCCTCTTGGTGAGGGTTGACGTGCCGCTTTCCACAGTAGAGCCTGTCTCGCCTATCTTTCTCGCGGCGTTCGGCGCGTTCTCTTTCCTTGTCACTGCTTCGGGCCTCGGCCGCGGTGAGCCGAGCATTTAGTTCCTCGTTTTGTTTCCTGAGGACTTCCATTGATTCCGCCATAGACTTGAGGAAATCTGCTAGTTCTGGACTGTGGGATGCTCCGGGAGCGCTAGGAGGTGGCTGCAACGGGTTAGGCTGCGGCGGATGTGAAGAGCGTGTGGTCACCATGTCGGATATTTAGAGGAATGAGAATCGATTTGAAAAATTGTTTTCCACAGACGGCGCCAAACTGTTGATACACAATTTTCGACTGGTGACGTGGCACACTTGTTGAACTCCTGGAGTGACTACTATGAGTAGAAAAACCTGCACAAAGAGGAAGACAATAGGGTCGAAAAGAGACCAGAGGTGAGCCGGCGGGGTCACTCCGATGCCTAAGTCAGTGTTTGCTATAGAAAGAAAAGGCAACAAAAGCTTGAAGTGTGCTAAAGTTGCCTTACCTCAACATGTGGTGAAGACTTGTATTATATAGGCTAGGAATGGTAGTCCCCTAACCAATTGCTGACTTTTCCCTAATTTGCTACGAGGCAGTTTGTTATCGAGGGATTTGAGTAGTTATCCGTTCCTTGATCTTCGGGGATCAAGATAGGATTTGGTTGTTGAGATTTGAATTTTGAACTCAAACTTCCGATCCCTAAGATCCTGGGTCTCGGATTCGAGGGCTTCGAATTCGATAGCCTAGGACACATGGGTCTCAGAGGTCTCGAATTCGAGTCCTTAGTCTTCATAGAAGGTCTCGGATTTGAGGCCTTAGTCTCGGAGATGCATCAAATTCGAGGTGTGGTTTCGGAGGTTTTGGGCCTGAGACGCTCTTGGGTTTCAGTTTGGGTTAGCAACTGTTGGGCTCACATAAAGTTGATCCATGGTCCAACAAAACTCTTTTTTTTTTGGGGGGGGTGTCATTTTCCTCCGATTTCTTTTCCTAACCACTAATTGATCACGGACTACCTCAACTTGCTTGGAAATGGTTATGCTAATCTGTGTCTCCTGCATTATTGGGCTGTGCGGACCTAAATCATATATCTCCAGGGTGAGATCGAGATGGGACCAAATTGGCGATATCAAATGGCCACAGATGAACAAGTGGATCGAGATTGGTGCATTTTGCAAGCAGTGGGTGTTATACTAATGTTGTAATTTATTTGAATTGCAATTAGCTCTATGTGGTATAAAAATGAATTCGAAGGTCCTTAAAGTATGCTAAAAAAATAATTTAGTTCCTACAATCAAATTAATTCCACCAATTTAACATATTCTGTTAGTATGACTCTGATTTAAATAGAAATGTGTTACAATTTTTTTAGTTTTGACGTGTTATAGCCATCAGAATCTATTAAGTTAGTTGATGAAATTTACTGTAGGGAGTAAATTGTTTTTTTGGCATAATTTTGAGACCTTTGTATTCAATTGTATACCACAATGAGATAATTGCAAATCAGATAAATTATAAGGACTAATTTTACATTTAAAAAAAAAAAAAAAAAAAAAAGAAAGAAGAAAGAAGAAAGGATAACAATTCAATTCCAATCTCACAATAATAAAAATATATTAAACAGAATTGATTGAAGAAACTTTATTTTATTTGTTGAATACAACTTGCACGGGCTCTTCATTTTCGCACAGATGCAGCACCCGCCCCACTCTAGTTTCACGATAAGAAAAACGTTCGCACTTGCCATATTTGAACTAGTAAAAGGGAAGTTTAAAAAAAAAAAAAAAAAAGGCATATTCCAGACATTATTTAAGTAGAGCTGACGTAGTAGATATCAATATTTATGTCTAGCAATTGCGTTTGTATAAGTCACAGCTTTCTGGTTTGGCTATAGGATTTTTCGGGCCAAGGCAGCCTTTATACCTACCGCGACATTTAACTGCTGGAACATTCCGATTCTTTGTGGGATCAGTGACGTGACGCTTGCCCGCGAGCATTCTGGTTATTTCCGAGTCGAACATCCAATCTGCAGGTTCGTCCATGCGGGCGTGGTAAGGGGAGGTGGCGTTGTCCTTCATTATTGAACTGGTCGCACCACAATTTGTGGTGTGCAGCAAAACCATGAGCATCAGTAGGAGTGCCGGAAAGGGAGCCCTCTTACTATTTGGTCTTTCTCCCACCATCTCAACTCCTCTCTGGGGGGTCTTTGGAAGGAACTTTGTGGGCAGTAGTGAATGAGTGGGAACGGATGGGACTACGATTTTAAAGACGTCCTACTATAAGAACAGTGGATAAGACAAGGCTAAGAATAAAACATTGGTAGTCTTGTCTTATTCAATGTTTTTAGAGTAATGTTATAAAAATGATTAGATTTTAAATTTTTTTTTTTAAATGTGATTTAGTTTTTAAAGTTATTAATATATCAAAATTTAATAATTATTATCTCAAAATTTAATAGTAATTTCAATCCAAATTCCAGCTGCATGGCCAATATATGCATTGCTGTCAACCTGCCACTAATTAATTTGAACTTAGTTTTCACAAATAACTTGGCCCATCTTGCAATTAATGCGCTGCGAAGATAGAAATATATAACGAAGTTAAGAATTTATGGTAGTTTGTAAACACTTGTTACTATTTTAATATTTTAACAATTATTTATTGTCAATCAATTAATGTAAGAATAAAAACATTAATTTTTTTTAAATCCAAAAATATTGAAGAAAGTTTCCTTCAAATTAGTTTGAAAGAAATTTGTGTCATAATAATATTGCCATCTTAAAGCTATTAAATGAATCATCTCTATTTCATGGGTTTCCAAAGTCGGTAAAAAGAGGGAACGATTTTTCTGCCATAGGCGGCAAGTAACGCTACCTCCCAGCAAAAAATAATTCATCCATTCTAATGGGTGACTTGGATGTAGCATTACTCTCATTTTTTTTTTTAGCTCAGAGCCTGAGATGCAGCATTACACATAGGCGGTAGCCATAACATTAAATCATTCCAAGGCTGTAGGGCAATTGGCATGTACGGAAGATTACGACACCATAAAGCTAAATGTCCAAAGGGTGTCGACCCCCTCACATGGTTTATGGTTGAGTGGTTTCCATCTGCTTAATGTCCAAAGGGTGTCGACCCCTCACATGGTTTATGGTTGAGTGGTTTCCATCTGCTTAATGTCCAAGGGTGTCGACCCCCTCACATGGTTTATGGTTGAGTGGTTTCCATCTGCTTAATGTCCAAAGGGTGTCGACCCCCTCACATGGTTTATGGTTGAGTGGTTTCCATCTGCTTAATGTCCAAAGGGTGTCGACCCCCCCACATGGTTTATGGTTGAGTGGTTTCCATCTGCTTAATGTCCAAAGGGTGTCGACCCCCCCACATGGTTTCTGGTTGAGTGGTTTCCTTCTGCTTTATGCAGCTGTCACATTACACAATGGAACCTTTTATTCTCGTGAAATTCCGACCACTTAAAGTTCATGTGGTTATGAGTTTTTCCGTTTTCAGCTTAAGATAATACAACAATTAAAATGGGCGATAGAGAAAAACAAAAACATGCAATAAAAAACGGCGGTTTCATATATATCTCGATATGCAATAAAGCGATGAACCTTCTTTTTTTTTTTTTTTTTTTTTTTCTGGCTTCTTATTTCTAGATTGGTGGCACCTTTGTGATGAAAATCTTAACAAATATTTGGTAAATAAAATGTAAATATTGTGGCTCAACTGAGCCCTATCTAAGATCCAACTTTTGTGGACATATATTTTGATTTTGATTTATTTATTTATTTTTATAATTTGAATTTTACATATTACTTTAACATCCTCGACCGTGTTACTTGTTGTAACTGGCTTTGTTCTCATATTGATTTTTTTTAAAGCTCGATCTATTTTTGTCTCAGTCATGGCCTTCAACGTGTCCTGTCCATTATCTCCTCCATTTAACGTCCACATGCCGTCCAATGGCTTCCTTCCGCCATTAACTATCTCTTTGAATAGGTCTTTTTGGGTCTTTTGTTGTTGTTGTAGTTGACGACTTCAATTCTTTTTCTTTTTTATATTTTTGTTTGTGTTATCTTTGGAAAAAAATAAACCAGACTGCAAACAACACCTATAATATGGTTGAATATGTGTTTATCAGAATAACATGAAAATTTACTACACAATCATTCACCAAATATATTAAAAGTAGTAAATCAATTAACACAAGTAATTTGGTGATGAAGTGAAAACCTCTTGAATAACTCTTTAAAAGTAAAACCATATGTGATCAAACAAGCGCATGAAATAAATCAACTATAAAAAAAATGAGAAATTATATAATATTCATACTTGCAAAATCTTTGCAATTAACATACTCTTGCACTCGAGAAGTGACCTGGTTGCCGTAAACGCTGCCCATAACCCCTAGACAATTTTTCTAGTTAATCTCCTTTATCTAAACTCCAATTGGCTTCAATAATTATTCATCGTTGGTGTTTAATAATAACCAAAACTTTAAGCGATAAATAATAAACGTATCTCTTTTGCACTCTGCATTGTGGAATCCTTAAAAAAATTGTGATTAGAAGTCCCCTTTAAATAGACTTGATTAGAAGTCCCCTAGTTTAGAGAAATACAAGTTGGAATAGGATTTCAGCAAAACTTAAGTCGGCATCCGGACGAGTTGATTACTCCAGCGTACGCAATTAGCATAACACAATTTCATGTCATGGTGCGTCTGTAGTCACTCTGTACGTAGTAGCCAGCGAGCTTCTCGAGCATCTTTGAAAGTCTTCAATGGTCAACCTCATTCGTATTCACCGCAGATGAGCATCTCTGAAAGTCTTCAAAGATAGGCTCGTTGCGAACGAGAGAGTGGAGGAGCTTCTCGATGGATTTGTTATAAACCACTAGTCTTTCGTACTCATTGCAGGCGAGCTTCTCGAATGGGATTTAGTAACTTTAAACTAATACTTTTGTCCACCAAACAAATTACACAATATATTTTGACAACAAATTTAGCCGACACAAAAAAATTATGAGTAATTATCTTTTGTTCTCATGAATTATAGGTCTCGGCACTTTTCTTTCATGAATTACTAATTATGACATTTGATCCCATCAAACTACCATCTTATAATAAAAAGTCTCATTTCGTCAGTCAAATTGGTTAAAATTGACGATCAATGGGTCATGTGCAAGTTATGTGCCATTTTAAATTTTTTTCTTTCACTTTTGCCATTACTTCATGTGTTGGATTAGGGTTTAGGATGGTATAAGCGTCATTTTCTCGGTCTAAAGTTAGGGCAAAAGTGAAAAAAATAATTAAAATGACACATGACTTGCATATGACCTCTTGACTATTAATTTTAACTCATTTGATTAATGGAAAGGGTCTTTTGTTATAATTAGTAATTCATGAAAATAAATACCAAGACACAATAATTTATACGGCAAAAAATAATTACCTAAAAAATTTATAGTCTTTGTTTGCGCTTTTGCTATAGTCGCCTTGGGCTTCGATTTAGTGTCCTTTGGTGCATGCTTTTTGCTTTGCTTTAATTTGTTGGCACCTTTTTGCAGCTGTTTTTGTTCTTTTATTAAGGAAAGTCATTTATTTGACTCATTCTCATTGATTACTTTATTATTTTTTTTACACCGTTTTAGGATTGTCCACTTGCTTTATGTTTTTTTTCTTCTTATATTATAATTTCCCAATTTTGGTTATCATATCGAAGAATAATAATAATGAATAAGAGTATCACAAACTTAGTCGGAAACTGATTTCAAGATTAGCAACTTAAAATTTTAAAAGAAAACCGTCGATACATGAGAAGACTAAAAGATGATTACAAAAAAAAAAAAAATCTAAAAGACTAAAATCCAAAACTACAAAATGCCCACACTTTAAGCTGCCCTGCGGGTCCATCCACTTGCACGATGGTAGGACAAATTGCTTTGCTACCCCTACCAGTACACATCACACAGTGACATTTGCTCGAGTAGTTCACGTCAACAGTGAGATTTTTCTGCCCCAAGATTTTTTGTTTGTTTGTTTATAATGTTTTTCTTTTAATATCTTTTTAGGCATAGACAAAAATCTTAAGGAGCAGCTGCCATCCGGTCATGACAAAAAGGTAAGTTTTTTTGCTCATTATTTATTAGTTGACATCTCAACAATTTCAAAAAAATACACAAATTAAAAATAAAATTAAAACACCCAATCAACAAATAAATAACCCATCTTTGGCGACGGATGCCGCCACCTACCGCCATTCGTTGCCCACCTCCGGCAAATTTTTCGGCGAAAAAAAAAAAAAGATAGATCTGGCCACTGGGTGCGACAATCCACCCAACGGCAAGGAGAGACCCAGCCGTGGTCTCATGCCAGTGGTCACCGCGAGGTGTCTCAAAGCGACAACGAGATCCTTTCGGCAAGACCCAGCGGAGACCCAGCAACGACGAGATCCTTCATTCTTCCTTCTTCTTTTCTCTTCTTTCTCTTTTCTTTCTTGCTCCATCGTGAAGTCTCTTCTTTTGCAGTGTGGGTCTCGTGTGGGAGGGTGTAGAATTTTTTTTTGTATTTTTTTCTCTTTTTGTGAGGTGTCAGCATGTGAGTGGTGGACAAAAAATACCACCTTTTTACTCCATCCGAATCGAAGTTATTCTCAAAATTTTATGTTCAGAATCCTTAGGGAATTTCTTCGGGAGAGTCTTCAGTGTCAAAGAACATTCACATCCGGCTCGTCTAATGTTTGGCTAATTTAGGCTAAAAAAATCATCTTTATCTATTTTAACTATTTGCATTTTTAAAGTATCCATATTCAGCTCAATATTTTAACTTTACACTTATTTAAATATTCTTTTCCAATCATTTAAATATTATTTCCCTTTTCTTTCTTTATATATTTTTTTTTATTCTTATCCTTCTTCTTTTGAGCCACGGTCTTGGCTTCGTTCTTTCCGGTCCACGGTCTCGGCATCGTCGGCGGAATCAATCCCAGTGTCAGAAAGTCCAGAAAACCCAACCCTTGAATCTCTCTGCCACAATCCCAATGGAGAACTACAACAGAGCAAGGCAACATGGGGATGGGACGATGCAGATGGAGCGCTATTATGAGCCACCGCCACCCAGACCAGCCACTTCCTATGACCTCAGGTCCAACAGTTCCTCCTATCCACAGACCCAGGTGGGCAGCAACAGGGACTTGAAGCTGAAGAGCGCTTCTGGGTCGTCTTCAAAGTCTTGGGCTTTTGGTGAACCTGAGTTTTAGAGGAAGAAGAGGGTTGGGTGTACTGGCAGAGCTTGAAGAAGGGTGCGAGACCACGGTGGAGAGGCTGAGGCGGGTGGAGAGAAGAGGAAGAGGAAATTGTTTTTTAATCAGATGAGAGAGAAAATGTGCTAATTTTTTTTAATATATCTCATATGCATAAAGTGCTACAGAATTTGCTCACCTACTACTGTAGCACCTCAACAATCTGTTTGGCTTATAGCCAACCGGATGGGAGACGTTTTTAACGTCTTGGATCAACAGAATGGCCGAAATGCTCTTCTGTTGAGCCGACTACGAGGGCTCTAACTTATTTCCTTATTATGATAAATGAATCGTTGTTATGTTAATTGCTTCCCCACCAGCCTTAGAGTGAGAGAAGCCATGCTACACACACTCAATTCCTTAGCATCACTTTCACATTTCACTCTAAAAAAAAGGGAGTTTGATGAAGTTTGGGAAAAATGCCACTAAAATGTGTATTTTGAAGGTTCAAACGACACTATTTACTAGCTAAAATGTGTCATTTGAACAGTAATAATGTTAAACAATACTATTCACATGCAACCCCGGCCACCTACACAATTTATTTATTTATTTTTATTATTTTTAAGTTTGAGAGAAAAAAAATTGGGAAAACTTTGTCCATTCTCTCAGCCATTTCTTTTTTTCATTTTTTTAGAGAAGTAACTATTTCTCTACATAAGAGACTAGTAATTCTACTGGGAGTAACTATTCTTAGGAATAATAGCCTAGAAAAAAAAAAAAAAAAAAAAGACTACCATAGGATCATTCAAGGAGTCTATTTTGAAGATCAAACGTAGCATTATTCCTCGTTTACAGGCTCGTTTGGAAGGGTTAACGACCGAGAGATTCTAGGATTTATATATTTTAAACAATTTATTTGACCTAGTAAATATTTTAATTAGTGAAGCCTCATGAAACATGATTTTGTAGGTATTTGAATTAGCTTTTTCAACGCCACCCAGTTTGCTCAATTTGACGTCCAAAACTCGAGATGTGACATTTTTAATAAAATTGGTCAACTGTAAATTTCACCCTACATCAACTCTCCTCTTGTGTTATTTTTAAAAGAAGAGCCTAAACAATATATTTTATTTTCTCAATAAAATTTTCAGAAATCAGTCATAAAATTAGTATTTAGTTTAATTTTTAATTTTTTACCAATGTTGGTAAAATGATTGATATACCCTTTTTTTTTTTTTATAAAAAAAAGAAGGGAAATAAAACCGAAATTGTTACTGGAATCTTACGAAGATAAATGAATGTGCTTATCCATCCATGGTCCACGCATTGCAATTTTGCTCAAGGGTATTGTACTATATGTAAGGATACTCAAACGGTTATAACTGGAGGTTATTGTCAATAATCGCAACCGCAACCATCTTGGGCGGTTATTACTTTTTAATAACCGCTTAGACAATTAGCGGTTATTCAATCAAATAACTGACGGTTTTATAACCACTTTTTTTATATGAGCTTTTAAATTTTTTGAAGTGTTTTGAGTCTTTAATGGCCTATTTTTTGGGTTTATTTTAAAGGTTTAAGGCCAAAATATTTCAAAGAAAATAGAGAAAAAAAAAAATCTTTGAATAATGCTTAACCCAAAACATTATATATTTCATATACATATTCATAAATAGCCAAAATCCATTAATCCAAATACAAATGAAAAAAATTAATATATATTCTATTAATATAAAATATTTAATATATATTTATATTATTTTATATAAATGAAGACGGTTAAGGGTTATATCCATCTTGTCCTACCCCCTAAAACTGTTAATCACAATCGCCTTAGGCAGTTAGCAATTTTTAATAATAGTCCATCATAGCGATTAACTATTAATAATTAGCAGTTATAAGCGATTACCAGTTTGCGAGATAGTTATGTTGGACCATGGATCAACCTCACGTGAGCCCAACAGTTGCTAGCCTAAGCTGAAGCCCAAGAGCATCTTAGGCCCAAGACCTCCGAGACCACGCCTCGAATATGAGGCATCTTCGAGACTAAGGCCTTGAATCCGAGACCTTCTTTGAAGACTAAGGACTCAAATTCGAGACCTCCAAGACCCACATGTCCTAGGCTCTTGAATTTGAGGCCCTCGAATCCGAGACCCGGGAACTCAGGGATCGGAGACTTGAATTCACTCGAGCATACGATGCGATCTTATCCATCCAATTCAAAGGTCAAGCACCTGGAAACACGGGATCAGATATTCTATCAACCCGAATTCAAAATTCAAATGTCAACAACCAAATCCTATCTTGATCCCCAGAGATCAAGAAATAGATAACTACTCAAATCCCTCGATAACAAACTGCCTCGCAACAAATCAGGGAAAAGTCAGTCATTGGTTAGGGGACTACCATTCCTTGCCTATATAATACAAGTCTCCACCACATGTTGAGGTAACGCAACTCTAGCACACTTCAAGCTTCTGTTGTTTTCCATTCTTTTTTGCAACAGTCATTGACTTAGGCATCGGAGTGACCCCACCAGCTCACCCCCGGTCTCTCTTTGACCCTATTGTCTTCCTCTATGTGCAGGTTTTTCGTACCCAGAGCGGTCATTCCAAGAGTTCAACAAGTGTGCCACGTCACCAATCGAAAATTATGTATCAACAGTTTGGCGCTATCTGTGGGAATGATTTTTCAAGTCAATTCTCATTCCTCTAAATATCCGACATGGTGAACACACGCTCCTCACACCCGCTGCAGCCACCTCCTAGCGCCTGGGCCCAACAGAGTCTATGGTGGAGTCAATGGAAGTCCTCGAGAAGCGAATGAGAACTAATACTCGGCTCACTCCCGAGGCAAGCGATGAGGAGAAGGAAAGAGAACGCGTGAAAGGCAGCGAGAAAGATAGGCGAGAAAGCGGCAGGTCAACCCTCATCAAGATGACAATGAAAGTACCGTCCAGGGGGAGAATGATGATCGGTGTCAAATATTATTTATTAGACCCCCCTTTACTTATGTTTGTTAGGCTCTTAGCTACGTTAATAACTAAAATTTTGTATAGTTTTTAGTATTTTGTGTTATGCAGGTCATTGCAACAAACATGGCTACCAAAGGGCAAGAAAGGGGACTTAAAGTGAAGATCCTGCCATAGTGCGTTCGACCGCACGTGGTGCGTTCGAAACGCACTCCACATGCAAAGAAGACCACGGTTGACGCAAATGCGCACCATGGACGCACGCAACACGTAGCACCATGGACGCACGTAGCACCACGGTCGCACGCAACGCAACACCATTCGCCGCAGCAGGCCCGCCCTAATTATATGCGTTCAAGCATTACCCATGTCACCCTAGCCGGCAGGATTATTTACGGTGAACTTGTACCTACATTTGACCACAAATAACTGCGTTCAATTCTGGTAGTGCATTGACGCACTCGGTGACTTGTCGACCTATAAATAGGACCCTAGGTCCATTTGTTCGAGCTTTACATTTGGTAGCGTTTTTAGAGCAATTTGCCTTTGTTGGCCCTGCTCGCCTTTTCCTTAGTTATTTACATTAGTTTAAATATAATGCCTTCGTTTTGTTTATTTACGCTTCCTTTGCTTATGGGAGGCTAAATCCCAACTAAGGTTGAGGATGTAGCCTCACCATGAATCTATATTAATTGCTTACGTTTAAGTTATTTCATTCCGTTATTTCTTTATTTACTTAAATCTCTCACTTGGTTTGGTGACAAAACCAAGTGAGATTACACCGTAGTCGTTTATTTTGGTTTTTCATCCGATGGATACATTCCATCCTTCGGTTTACGCTCATTTATCCATAGTAGTTTGTGTCTTACACATTCACTTTGGATCCTTTGAGCCTTAAACCGTTTATGGTTTGTCTTTTCGTCAAAGGGAATGATTCCTTTAATCCTTCGATAGGTGCAAGAGATTTGGTTTTATTTCAAACCGATGACGGATGTTTTAGCTTAGCGTTTTCAATTAATGTAGTTGAAATGGTGAGGTGAAAACCTCAACCTTGGTACTTTATTTCGTCTACATTTCCATTTTAATTTACTTTTAAGTTGTCACAAACACCCTTCGGAGCTAGGTTAAAATAGCACTAACCTAGACTCAAGGTTATTTTTGCACAAAGCGCTTCACGGTTCCTTGTGGGTTCGACTTCTGCTATGACTTAAGTTCAATCGAGTTTGGTCCATCAAATGAAGAGAACCGAGATAAGTCTCGTTGGATAGATGGAGAATCTCGGAGGGATCTCTCCTATCGAGAAGAGTCCCTTCGTGGCGAATCTTGTCGTGAAAGGCAGGAAGGAGAAAAGTCTCGCGGAGATAGGCGTGAAGGAGAAAGGTTTCATCGATCAAGGCGACACTGAGATAATGAGGAGTCTCGACACAGCCACCACGAAGCAAAGATGAAGGACCTTGAAGACAAGTACACCCGGATGCTCCGTCGAATGGATGGGGAGGACCCGGGATTGACGGGGTGGGACATGCTAGAAGATGAAAGTCTCCTGTTCACAGACAAGGTAAAGGCATATCCCATGCCCGACAAGTTCAAAATGCCGCGGATTGATAAGTATGATGGGAGTGAGGATCCTCAAGACCATCTGGAGGCCTTTCGAGAGCATCTCATCCTGCATGGCACTTCGGATGAGATTGCATGCAGAGCCTTCCCACTAATGTTGAAGGGAGTGGCGAAAGACTGGTTCACAAGACTTCCCCCGAAGTCAGTGGGCACTTTCAAAGAATTGGGACCCTTGTTCCTAACGCAGTTTCTTGCAACAAGGAAAAGGAAGAAGAACGTCAACTGCCTATTGACCATACGACAAGGGAAGGAGGGAAGTTTAAAGGACTTCATGCTTCGCTTTAACAAAGAAAAGCTTGAGGTTGATACCCCGGACGATAAGACGATGCTATGCGCCTTGATGCAGGGCGTACGGGCGGAAGGGCCACTAATGGCCAAAGTAGGAAGGCAAAATGTGAATAGAGTCACTCTCCCTCAGTTCATGAAGCTGACCGAGGAGTTCATCCACCAGGAGGAGTTGATCGGGACACTCCTCAAGGCTCAGACGTTGGAAGAACAGGCCAAGCAGGAGAGCAAGAAGGCCTCGATTGCTCCCAAGCCGAAAGAAGAAAAGAATCCCCGAAAAGGGGAAAGACAGCCAGGCCCACTATTCAAAAGTGAGCCTCGGAAGACGAAGCTACCGAGATTCCAGAAGGAAGTCTTCACCCCATTGAACGCCAGCCTCACCGAGGTGTTCTCGGCCATAAAGGGGGATCCAGTGTTCAGATGGCTGCTAAAAATGAAGACCAACCCATTCAAGCGGGATCGGTGCAAATTCTGTGAATACTATGCTGATCATGGGCATTTGACAGAAGATTGCATATCTCTCTGTCGAGAGATCAAAGTTTTTATACTGAGAATGGGAGGTTGGTCAGGTTCCTTGTGGAGGAAAAGAATCGGGAAGCGAATCGTCGAGGACATCAGGAAGGAGTTCGAGAAGGTCTCGGACGTGTCGAACCGAGAAATAGAGACGAGGCTCCGAGAGAGGGTCAATGTGATCGAGAAGATCGAAGGACCATTCGAATAACAAAGAACCCCTTCGTAACGTGGAGGTAGTCAGGAGATTCATACCATAGTCAAGTAAATTACGGGTGGTGGAGAGTCGAACTCGGCTAGGAAAGCATATGCTAGAAGCATGCAGGGCCAGTAGGTGTATTCTTTACACAGGCCCTCAAAGATTGCAAGGACAGAATTGGTGGTGCTGTCCTTCTCGGAAGAAGACGTGCGCAGGGTTGTAATGCCCCACGATGACGCTCTGGTGGTCACATTGACCGTTGCCAACCACGGAATCCATCGAATTCTGGTGGACAATGGAAGCTCTGTCAATATCCTCTATTGGCCAGCCTTTCAGTATATGGGAATTGATCGCGAAAGGATCAAACCGTTCGGGTCTCCGTTAGTCAGATTTGACGGAGAAGTGGTATACCCAATAGGGATCATTCCCTTATCGGTAACAGCGGGAACAACACCCTGATTATCCACTGTGATGGTGAATTTCTTGGTGATTAACCGACCCTCCGCATACAATGCAATTGTAGGTCGACCAGCACTAAACAAGTTGAGAGCAGCAACTTCGACCTATCACCTTATGATGAAGTTCCCAACAGAGGAGGGGGTCGGAGTAGTGCGGGGCGATCAATTAGCAGCAAAGAGGTGTTACAACATCTCGATGAAGAAGGTCTCGGATTCGACCACACTAACAGTAGCCTCGGTATCCGCAGCCAAAAGAGAACCAGCAGAATTGCTTGAGAAGGTCTCGGTTGGGGAAGGAAGGGTCCTACAAATAGGAACTCGCCTCAACAATGAGGTTCGAGAAGGCCTCGTGAACTTTCTCCACAGGAATATTGAAGTTTTCGCTTGGTCGCATAAAGATATGTTGGGAATCAGCCCCAAGGAGATCGTCCATGTTTTAAACGTGGATCCTGACGTTAAGCTAGTAAAACAAAAGAGAAGGAAGTTCACACCGAAAAGAGTCGAGGCGATAACGGTGGAGGTTGAAAAGCTCCTGAATGCGCAGTTTATTGAGGATGTTTACTACCCCGATTGTCTAGCCAATGTAGTTTTGGTGAAGAAGTGCAACGACAAATGGAGAATGTGCGTAGACTTCATCGACCTCAACAAAGCCTGTCCCAAAGACAGCTTTTCTCTCCCACGCATCAATGCACTGGTCGACTCTACCTCCGGGTACAAGTTGCTTAGTTTCATGGACACATTTTCTGGATATAACCAGATCCTCATGCACCCACAAGACCGAGTGAAGACCGCATTCATCACCGATCAAGGCCTTTATTGCTATAAGGTCATGCCTTCGGGTTGAAGAATGAGGGCCACTACTAAATGGGTTTAGAACAAAATGTTCCAGACCCAGATAGAGAGAAATATGGAGGTGTATGTGGATGACATGCTGGTGAAGAACGCGGTGTCAGGTGATCATATCCACGACCTTCAAAAGGCATTTGGGACACTGAAGCTATACGGGATGAAGCTGAATCCCACAAAGTGTGCCTTTGGAGTATCCTCTGAAAAGTTCCTGGGTTACATGGTCTCAAGTAGAGGAATTGAGGTCAATCCCGAGAAAATCCGGCAAGATCGGAGATGCAATCCACGAAACAACGAAACAACTTCAACAAATGACCGGAAGGTTAGCGGCCTTAAATAGATTTATCTCTCGCTCCACTGACAAATGCCTCCCTTTCTTCAAGATTTTGAGGAAAGCCTTCGAGTGGACGAGCGAATGTGAAGAAGCCTTCTCCCATTTGAAGATGTACTTAACGAGCCCTCCCCGAAGTGACTGCTCGGAGAGGTGCTATACTGATACTGGCCATTTCTCCCACGATAATCAGTGCAGCTTTGATTCAAGAAGATGAAGGGATACATAAACTGATCTACTTTGTCAGCAAGGCACTTCACGGTGCGGAGGAGAGATATCCCCAGATCGAGAAGCTGGCATTCGCTCTTATAATGGCTTCATTTTACTTTCAAGCTCACACCATCCGGTCCTCACGAATATCCGCTTCAAAGGTGATGCAGAAGCTGGATCTATCGGGTAGATTACGACCGCCATCAAATGAATTCAATTCGACTCGAGTTCATCCTCAAATGCATAAAGGGTCAAGCAATTGCGGACTTTCTGGTTGAATTCACAAATATGCCAGAAGTGGAAGAACCGGAGATGGAACGAAAGTGGGTTGTTTATGTCAATGGTTCGTCGACAAGGAAGAAAGGAGGTACCGAAATAGTGCTCGTCACTCCGGAGGGGGAAGAGTTGAATGGTTTCTTGAGGCTAGAATTCAGGACCACCAACAACGAAGCGGAGTATGAAGCCGTTATAATGGGCCTCGGACTGGCCCTTGAACTGGGAGCTGAATCCATGGAAGTTCAAAGTGATTCTTAAGTCATTGTGGGACATATCCGAGGAGAGTTCGAAGCAAAAGCTGAAAAAATGAAGAAGTACCTCGCGGAGGTATAAGACATGCAAACCTCTTTTCAAAAGTTATGCATCAAAAAGATTCCACGAGAAGACAACGAGAAGGCGGATCACTTGGCCCAAATGGCGTTTGCAAAGAAAGCTGAGTCGGAGGAAAACGAAGGGGGGATTCAGACTCTGAGGCATTCCTCGATTTCCGAAAAGGCCTCGGACGAGTCTCAAATAGCCTCGATCGAGGAGGCCTCAGACTGGAGGAAGGAAATCATCAACTACTTGCAGAATGGAGCCCTACCTTCCGAAAAGAAGTCTTCAATACAGTTGAGGATGAAGGCTGAGAGGTTCGCGATGGTAAATGGCATCCTCTACAAGAGGGGATTTACATTGCCTCTCCTAAAGTGTATCTCTCCAGAAGAAGAAAATTACGTCCTCCGGGAAATACATGAGGGAGTTTGTGGTAGCCATTCCGGGGCCAGTGTGCTAGCACATAAGGCCGTAAGAGCGGGATTCTATTGGCCTAACATGAGTAAAGATTTGACGGCAATCGTCAGGAATTGCGACAAGTGCCAACGATTCACCAATATCACCAAGCAACCCCCCGAGGAGTTGACTTCAATTTCCTTTCCTTCGCCCTTCTCACAATGGGGGGTAGACATAGTGGGACCATTGCCCCGAGAAAAAAGAGGGGTTCAATTCGCAGTGGTCGTTGTAGACTATTTCACTAAATGGGCGGAGGTTGAACCCCTAGCGAACATAACGGCTAAAACCATCTAGCGGTTCCTATGGAAGAATGTTGTCTGCCGCTATGGTGTGCCGCATGCATTTATCACTGACAATGGGAAATAGTTCGATTGCGAACCGTTCTGAAAGTGGTGTGCCGAGCTTCACATAAGAAATTACTTCTCCTTTCCCAGACATCCTCAAGCGAATGGACAAGTAGAAGTCACCAACAAGACCAATTTCAAAATTTTGAAGAAGAAGTTGGGTGACAGGAAAGGAGACTGGGCAGGTGATCTCCTGGAAGTCCTTTGGGCCTATCAAACTACGAGGAGAACTCCTACAGAAGAAACCCCTTATGCTCTAGCATTCGGAACTGAAGCTGTCATTCCAGTAGAGTTGGGGTCGGGAAGCCTAAGGGTGGAATCATACAAAGTAGAGGCAAACGCAGAAGGACTCAAGCTACACTTGGACTTGCTACAGGAAAAGCGCGATCACGCTCAGATCACACTGTCAGCCTATCAAGAGAGGATGGCGAAGTACTTCAACAGGAAGGTAAAGCTGCAAAGTTTCAAGGTTGGAGATCTGGTCCTGCGCAAAGTTACTCTCGCCACCAGAGATCCAGTGGAAGGAAAGCTAGCTCCGAGCTGGGAGGGTCCCTATAAGGTGATTAGCTGCCAAAGGCCTGGAATGTATTACCTTGAAGACTCTACGGGGAAGGTTATTCCAAGGCCATGGAATGCGGAGCACCTCAAAAAATATTTCCTTTAAGATAATGTAATTTGCATTTATTTTTGTTCTTTGATTTCAGTTTGAACTGATGCAATAAAAGTTACACTCAGAATTTCTCTTCATAAATATCCGAAATCAATTGGAGCAAATGCATTTTGGTTAAAGGATTATTTATTTATTTATTTGGTTGGGGGGTCTTTGTTGTAGTAATAGGATGAAAATGTAACAGGCTCTTATTCTAGTGTGTTGGCTTAGGAGAAGCGAAAGAAGTGAAAATGGTTTATGGGCTATAGTGATAGTGGAATAGGATGAAAATGTAGCAACTGAGGCAGAGGAGGGTGCATCTGTATCTGCCATAATGGAAGGGGGAGCTATATATGGTTGCTTGTGGATTGGCCAGTACTGACGATAGAGAATTCTACTAAGAATTTGATGCCTGCTTTCTGCTTTTACTTGTGCTTCTCACTTCTCAGTAGCCAATTTTACTGCAATATTGAGATGTCTAAAGAAGGATGCTGTCATTCTGAGGAGCAGCCACTTTGTAATCATGGCCAACATGGTCCAGTTGGCTGGAAATCAAAAGAACTCTTACTCTTGCTGTAAATGTGTTTTCTCGTACCCATCTTGGTGGGTTTTTTATTCATATTTATAATTAGATTACATGAAGGTTGGTACACTTAAAATGTATACAGATGAGGATATGGTTTCTCATCTCATCTGCTGGAATTTTTGAAATGTTGGCTGAGTTATCTTGTGCTTCAACAAATGCTCTTCTAGTGTTGGGATGATTTGGCTTTATGAGGTCAGTAGAGCATGGGATCTTCTTTGGCTTTTGTTATGCATTCTAATTCATGGCCTTAACTTGTTGAGTTTGAAGCTGGGTTTCTGGCAGCTTTGCAGCTTGTGGCCTCTTCCAAAACATGCTTAAGTTTCATCCTAAGCATATTGTGCACATATTAAATGACTTTTTTTCTTTTTTTCTTTTTTTTCTTGATTTTGTACAATTATAATTTCACTAAGGCATCTTGGTTTATTTTTTATTAGAACGAAGAATTTCGGTCTTTATAACATAGGTTAGATCAATTTTGTTGTGCTCTGTTTGGGTTCTGAGGAAGTTAACAAATATCAAAATGAGAACACAGGTCCTACTAGAGGTACATCATGCTCAAGAACTACATTCGAAAGGGTCATAGGCTAACATTTTTGGTAAATGGTAGTCTCTTAGTATCTTGCACACTCTTAAGATCTTGTAGATGTCTAAATTTTATGTCCACAAACATTTCTGCAAAATACTTTCAAACTTGTAATGCCATAATGCGGCAACTAGGGAAAGAATGATATGTTTAAGAGTTTGTGAGTGATTTTTCTTGTGATATTTTGTCTCCTTCTATGTTGTGTTATGAGAGAATGTTGTAATACCATAATCTTTGCTGTTTGTTTTTCTCAAACTTTTTGAACATATACTGATAATTTATTTTTGGGCTGATTTAAAGGTTACAAAGAAGAAGGACTTGAGCGATTTTTACTTCAACCTTGGAAAAATGTTGCTTTTGGTGCGAATAATGAGGAGTTGAGGAAACCAGAGAAGCAGGTTGAGTCAAGGAATGTGGAGAGACAACCTGAGTCAAGGGAGCTAGAGGAGCCTGAAGAAAAAGGCTCCATTAATACATCAAATAAAGGTCAGACATCGGATAACTCAAATCCACCTTCGGAGGCTTCAGATGTGGAAGAAAAACATGTAGGTGAAGCTTCCACTCTACCTAGAAGCTTCATGGCCTCAGATACAATGCCAGTTGCCAACAATACAGAAGTTCTTCTCATTGTAATCTGGAATGCCCGGTGAAAGCATTCTCTCATGATCAGAAGAAGAATGCCAAGCTTAGAAAGTTTTGGTTGGATAACTTCAAAACCCATGAAAATTAGAATTTGCTTATTATTGATATGTAGTAAGATACTAATTAACTTAGATGGTAGCTCTTTGGCCAAAATATTATAATATTTGTGGTTGAATTTTAGAATTCATGGTATTTTTTTTTTTTTTCAAGCTAGATGAATGTAACTTTCTTGCCCTTTCATATATATTAATCTTCCTAGATGTCGAATATTTACAATATTGATGTATTGAAGTTCAATTTAACCTAGATGTATGGATATTTTAGATACACTACTTTCAAAATACATTTTCTATTTCTCTATTTTCTTTTTCTTTTTCTTTTTTCTAAAAAAATGAAAAATCCAAAAATATTCTCAGATAGGAATTGTTTTTGTTGAATTTTAACAATCAAACATAAATTATTTTATATTAATATATTTTATTTTGTGAATAAATTACATTTTATAGGTTAATATAATTAAATTAAAATATGAAGAAAAAATTAAACACCGTAAAATGTTTTCGGCGGAAAACATTTTCAGGGAAAATGACTTTCCTGAAAATATTTTCCAATGAAAACCATTTTACGTTGAAGTAAACGGAGCCTTAATTTGAAAACCCGCCGCTTTGTTTGTGATTTGAACTAGTATTTTTGGCATGCAACTCTTCTTAAAACCTTTGGCTTTCGTTTTCAGTAATGAAATTAATATTTATATCTTATTTAATTCTTGTTTTGAATTTCCGCCTTGAAACTATGTAGTTAATTTGTTTAGCCCTAAAATATATATTTCCTAAATTATCTTAAAATTTGAGAAATGTTACAAATATTTTTAACTATAAGTATTTCATAATACTTCCTTAAAATTATTATTACTTTATTTGCACACAAGAGTAGTGGTTGGTGATTTTAAAGGATGAAAGAGGAATACGCCTCCACTAATTATATGATCCTCTTGATTCACTTTGTCAAATCTCGATCTCTCTCCGCATAATGGCAATCCCAAGCAACAATTTGCTCTACTGCGCGCCTCATCATCATCTCTATCGCTAGTCTATCATAATTATTATTTTGTTGACGGATCCTTCCTCAAAATGTCTATCATAATTAATAAGCGCACGCTCTCTATTACGGTTTGGATTTTTTTATTATTTATTTTTTATCATAAGGAGTACTACAATTTTGGGTTTCGTTGTGCAGCTGTGGTATACGGCTCACCACGTCTCCCACACACAGCTTTGTTCGGAAGCGATTCTGGTGCCATCAGTATAATATTTTGCAAGGATTAGATCGTTGAGAGCATCTGCAGCGGGCTTTCAAACTAAATTTTAAGTTAAATTTAGTAATTTTGATATTCTAACAAACCTTTAAGAATAACAATTTTTTTAAAATTTGCTACAGTAAACTTTCGTATTTACAGTTTGCTATAACACCTTCTAAATATATTTTTTTATTATTTTGCGTTCCTCTTTCCTCTCTCTCTCTCCCTTCACTGAACCTCCAGTCCTCCACCATCTCTTGAAGCCACCAAGCCATCCATTGCCCACCCACCACCACCGAGGGCCGAGGCACTAACACCTTTACCACCAAGCCGCCCATTATCCCTCTCACCCATCATTGAACCTCCACCTCTCTTGAAGCCACCAAACCTCAGCCACTCAACCCCAAACCTCAACCCTTCCAGAAACCCACCAGAGACTTTTTACAAAAATCTTTCCCCATGAAGGTGAAGACTAGACCATGGGTGAAGGCGCTTAGCCTTCACCTTCCGGAAATCCACCATGCCAAAAGGATCAACCCCATGAAGGCGAAGACCAGGACCATGGGTGCCTCCGTGAGAGAGAAATGTGAGAAAATAAAATTAAAAAATATTAAAAATATTATTTAAATGGAATAACTTGTTAATGGAGAAAATGAGTAGCTAAAATAAAAGAGATGAGTTTTTGAGTAGCTAAACTAACTTTATTGCTGGAGATGCTTGATAAGTAGAACAAGGTTGGTATTTTTGGTAGGATTCTCATACTAGCATACGAAGCTGCCTCGGCTCACACTTCACGGCTGGTTTGGATGGATTTCATGTACCTATCTTTAAGGAAATCAATGGGAGTCTAGACGCTCTTATAATTGACCAAGAGCGTGGCGGGTATAATAATGGTAAGATAGACTCCAAACCGACGTGGCAATATTGGAATATGAACACTGAGATTCAAGTGAACTAATAGAAGGGTTAATTTTATTTTAAATTTTTTTAAAGAGAAAAATTAATCGATCATCTCATATTCCAAAGGTTCATGCGATGAGTTTGTCATCCACTGCATAGCGTCTTCATCACTTAATTAATGGGGGGTAATAAACTTTAACCATTCAAACTGTAGTCACCATCTTATGATGACTACACCACCAGCCGGCCACCATGCATATTTTCCGCTCTTGGTGCCTAAGTCTCATCCGC
This sequence comes from Carpinus viminea, assembly GCA_013348765.1. Classification (NCBI taxonomy): domain Eukaryota; kingdom Viridiplantae; phylum Streptophyta; class Magnoliopsida; order Fagales; family Betulaceae; genus Carpinus; species Carpinus viminea. Next base: position 35,509,651 of record CP054671.1, on the reverse strand, counting down.
TAATAGTGCTCAACTCCCCGACCCACTCAAGTAAGTTCTTCCTCCTCACCCTCGATCAATCCCACAATGAGTTGACAAAAACAGAGGAATCGGAGAAGAAGAAAAAGAATGCATCCCCACTCATACTCATGGCTCTCAATTCTCATGCCCAACACCAAATCCTTTTCTAGTTTTTCCTAATCTATTAAGAATTTTATAAACAGCAAAATTTACAAGAACGTTGATTCTCTTCTATTATAAGCTTATCTTCTTGATTCGCTTTCCCAACTCTTTATCTCCGCACAATGGGCAACCCTAGTAACAATTATCTTTGTAACATGCCCCAATCGAAGTTCTCATCTCTCTTCTCTCATTCTTGCTCCGCCTCATCATCTCTATGGCTAGTGACTCAATACCTTATACTCCATCTGAAAATATAACCCTCTCTTGTGGCTTCTCCGGCAACTCTATTGCATCATTAGATGGTCAAATGGATTGGAGACATCAAACAATTACAAAACAACTCATCAATAACCTCCGCAATCAGCTCAACCAACACCCTTCTATGTGATCTCCCTTTATTGGAACTCTTCAACAATCAACAACTAAAAACAACGATCACTCTAAAAGAGAGAATATACCTCTATATTACATACTCTTTTAACACACGATGACAAATTCTAGATGCAAAAATTTGTAGTCATATAAATCAGAGAGATCTATATATATAATACCTAAAGACTCCAAATCTAATTAGAACTCAATTACAATGTAAAATAGACCTAGACTATAGGCCATCTAGACTAAGTGGGCTTGTCCGGACAGAGCTATTAAAACACGGAAATATTATTCTCGTAAGTGGTTGTTCGGACGTATTATAGACGGGCTTGCACAACAAGATTGTCGGATTCTTGGATTTCTCTCGCCTAGATGCCCATAGTGAATTGGCACATTTTGAATCCATTTTGCTTACGAATATTTAGCCAACACTTAAAACTTACGTTATCATTAAGTATTATATATACATACACGCCAAAGCATCCGGAGGAAGAAGCTTGCGTGGAAGACAAAGGATAAGAGAGGTTCGCCTAATTAAGGTGTCAATGAAATCATTTCCGATGTTTAAGTCGAGTCAATAAAGAAAGAATGAAAGAAGAGAATGACAAAGTATATGTAAAGGAAAAGTGAGAGTATATGAAGAAACTACTCCTTTTGTTGGCTTGTTGTTCTCGTTGATCTCTTTCAGTCAATCATAATCAATAGAGTGTTATAGATTATTAGTTAATCATAATTTGAATAGATTGTGAGTGTTATTTAAATATAGTATTGTGTTTAAAACATTGTTGAAGGTTGTTTTTTTTAGCTTGCTAGGAAGACAAAGGGTAAGAGAGGTTCACCAAAGGTGTCAATGAAATCATTTCGGATATTTAAGTGAATAAAGAAAGAAGGAAAAAAGAGAATGACAAAGTATATGTATATGTAAGGGAAAATTGAGTGTATCTCATAATTATGAGTTTGCATAATTTGAAAACATGATTTTTAAAATATGCAGTTAAACGTTTATTCAAATCGTTTTGTTAGTTTTAATTATTGGCTAAATGTTCGGAAAACAAAATAGATTCAAAGTTTACTTACCGTCTGGACGGCCCGTAGCTTCTAAGTCTAATTTACAATGTTTTTGAGTTCTAACAAGACTAGGAATCTTTTAGATGTTATATATAAATCTCTTCATATCTGTATTAGGTAAGAATTTTGAATATAGAATTTGCCGTTGTATGCTAAGAGAGTCTGTGATATAGAGCTTTTGTTCTTTCTTAGAGTGATTGTTTGTTATTATTCGTCGATTGTTGAAAAGTCAATCGGAGTTCGGTGAAGGAAAATCACGTAGAAGGATTGTACTAGCTGTCTCTGGAAAGGTTACTATGGTAGAAGGCAAGTTGGTCGCTTGTCTTATACAAAAGTGTGTCAATAGCAATAGTTTTGTAAGTATGAACATCTTGTAATCCTTTATTCTTTTACTAAGTTAGTTGATTTCCTGATTTGAATGCCTCGGAGAGGTTTTACAATTAGAGAGTTTTTAATTGGTTTCCTCTTCATAATCAAAATCTTTGTGTTATTTATTGTTTATTGAATATCTGTTTTTGGTTAATTATTTTTGTTAAGGTCAAATCTATTTCATAATACAATGCTAAACACCTATACATTTAGAATAGATGTGTTTAGAGTTGTATATAAAATTTTCACGTTTAAACTTAAATTTCGCTTGAACTTAAAGTCAACATGTTGTCCATTAAAATAATTTTTAGAATAAAGTAAATTTCATTTTCTACAAAAATTTTTTGCATGCAATGAATTATTTGTAGCTTAACACAAAATATGCCAATTGTTGAAATTAAATGTCATGCAGCAATTAAAAATGACTACTACTTAATACTTATCATTTGAAAAAAAAAAAAAAAACCCGAGAAGAAAGATCTTTAAATAAAAAAAATAAATTTTAGTTAGTTAGTATTTAAATATAAAAGACGCCCTCCAAAAAAATATGGAAAAAGAAAAAAAAGAGTCCCATCTAAATTTGTGGCCTTACGCCACAAATTCTATTTAGCCAGCCTCAGTGCCTTTAACACCGCTCCATTTTCATTTAGGGCCCAAAAATACAACCCGCTTATTGGAAGGTACCAATAGTTTACAGGTTAAAAAAGCCTTCAACTACAAAATGTAATTAAAAAAAAGACTTTGCTTGAAAATTATTGAACAAGATTTTTATTGTTCACGTGCAATCCCTTGCAATGTGGGGCACACAGTGATGCAACGTAGGCTCGTGATAGGTTAGAAATGCAACAAATAGAAGGGATAAATATTTCTAAAATCGTGAAACTATCAATAAATCAAAAAAAAAAAAATCTCTAAACGCTATATGTTATCTTGGGTTTGAAGAAAAATAATAAAAAAACTCAACTTTGAGTATTCTTATTGAAGAAAACCAAATAATAATCAAAAGTTGTGTTCTAGGATCTATAAAACATATATTTGTAGGCCCTCAAATCCTAAACCTAGTAAAAATACGATTTATAATCAGAATTGCAATCCTACGAAGCGTGCCCAAACGTGACATACCCCTTGCCCGACAGGTACTACAAATGTGCGTAAACATAACATAGATGTGTCAGACAGATAGAGACCCTGTCCGGATGTGCTTTCCTAAGACTCCCTTGTTGCTGCAATGTTTGGACATGCGGGACGTCCTGTGTCCGGACTCAAATTTCAGGAACTCCAAATGCTAGATGCACACTCATATCTGCCTTAGTCTTCCCCATAAAGTCTCAAGCCGATCCACATCACACAACCACTTGGCCCCCTTCAATTTAAAAACTACATATGGACAGTTTCTTCTTCTTCTTTTAATGTTAACCAAATAGAAATTCCGCAATAATAGAGATAAAAGCTTATGACATAATATTCTTCAAATAAAAATAACTCATGGTAGGAACCAAAGCATCCCTTTGGGACCAGCCGCCCTGGAGTGACAATAAAAAAATTTCAGAGAAGCATTTTCCATTTTGGAAGGATCGGAAAGAGATAATGATCTAATGCAAGACTTGAAGTGGACCATATATAATATATCTGAACCGCTATATAATATATATGGTCGACTAAAAGGAAGTCTTGAATATGATAATTACATTTATGTCATATAGATGGTCATCATACTTAATTGATCTCAATTAGCTCCATCGTAATTGATTAATTTTTTTTTATTATGAATAATTGATTAAAATTCATCATCAATTAATACATCGTTTAAAACTAATTAAGATGCATACTTCTAATTCAAAACTTTATTTTTGGGTTATTTAGAAAGAGAAAAAGATATGAAATGGAAATCGTTACAAAAATCGTAGAAAGATCTAGCAATTAAGGGTCCTATCTGTCCACTTGCATGAGAATTATATCAATACACATGTAGAAAGATAGCTACAGAACAAATTAATCGATTTTCTATAAACATTTTTTTTTTTAAATCGCTATTCTATCAGCTTGCAGAAAAATCATGCGGTGCAATTTGCTTGGGTTGGGTGCACTGTACGTGCACAGTCTACGTACGAACATGACAGGTTAAGAGTGAAAATTTTCTTATCTAAACTTTTCCGCCCGAAGAAAAGTCCTTCATTCTTTTCCTCATCTTTTAGGGTGTGGAAATTGTCTTCCTTCCCCCAAAAACGGACTTCGAAAAGAATACACACAGACACTAAACATGCATCACCTGACTCGACAATAAAGGAGATTTTTTTCTTAGAATCTATTTACTTCGACGTAAAATAGTTTGAAAATATAATTTTATATTTTACGATATTTAATTACTTCGATCTAAAATAGTAATCAACAAAATTTTTTTTTTTTTTTTTTAACTTGCTAAGAAGACAAAGGGTGAGAGAGGTTCACTCAAGGTGTCATTGAAATCATCTCGGATATTTAAGTCAATAAAGAAAGAGAAAAAAGTAAATGACAAAGTATATGTAAGGAAAAGTGAGTGTATCTCATAATTATGAGTTTGCAAAATTTGACAATGTGATTTTTAAAACGTGTAGTTAAACGTTTATTAAAATCGTGTAAACTTATAATTTTGCATGAACTTAAAGTTAATATGCTGTCAATTAAAATAATTTTTAGAATAAAGTAAATTTCATTTTGTGTAAATTTTTTTGCATGCAATGAATTATTTGTGGCTTAACAAAAAATATGCCGATTGTTGAAATTAAATGTCTTGTAGCAAAAATGACTTCTACTTATCATTTGAAAAAAAAAAAATTAAGAGTAAGAAGAGAGAAGAAAGATTTTAAATAAAAAAATAAAAATAAAAATTCAATTAGTTATTATTTAAATATAAAAAAGGCCATCTTAATTTGAGGGCTTAGGCCTCAAATTCTATTCAGCCAGCCTTAATTAGTACGCTTAACACCGCTCCATTTTCAATTAGGGCCAAAAAATACAACCGCTTTTATTGGAAGGTATCAGTAGTTTACAGGTTAAAAAAGACTCTGATTGCAAATTATTGAACAAGATTTTTATTGTTCACGTGCAATCCCTTGAAATGTTAGGCACACAGCCACTCCAATTTAAAAACTATGCACAGTATCTTATTCTTCTTTTTTTAGATGAATAAGAGACTTTATAAAACAACTAAACTAAAAACAAAGTGTTCACCATTACAAGCCTTTCCAAAAGGCTCAAAAGACCTCACAGAGTATCTTATTCTTCTTCTTCTTCTAATTTTTAATATATATATTTTTAATTTTTATGAATAAGTAAGCACGTAAAGTTTTGTGCACACTTGCATTAATCAAGCAGTGTTTTATAAGCATGATGCATCTGCAAATAAATCAATTAAATTAAGATTTGGAATGAGATTTCTCTTTCTTTTTTCATTCTTTGTTTTAGGTGATTTAAAAACACTTTTTATTTTTTATTTTTTTATGAAATATCAAATTTAATATGTTCTATATATATATCACGTACATATACAAGATGCTAAATTTTTATCAATGTATTTGTGTCGCATTCAATGATAAATGTTTGTGCATAAAAAGTGAAATTATTTTATTAAAACTAATTACTAGGATTTTAAGATCTCTGTATCAATTCTAGAATTAGCGTATATATGAGATATAGAGGATGCAAAGATATACTATTATGTTAAAGCATATACAATATTTATTAGCCAATTAACTCAATTATTGAATTTTTAGTTTGTCAATTAACCAGGTAAAAATTAATCGATCATCTCACATTCCAAAGTTTCATGCGATGAGTTTGTCATCCACTGCATAGCGTTTTCATCACTTAATTAGTGGGGGGTTAATAAACTTTAACCATACAAATTGTAGTCACCATCTTATGATGACTACACCACCAGCCGGCCACCATGCATATTTTCCGCTCTTGGCGCCTAAGTCTCATCCGCTAATAGTGCTCAACTCCCCCACTGACGGCGCCAATTATAATAAGCCCTTTATTTGTGGGTCTTTTATGTTATATTTGGGTTTTATTATTTTTATGTTTTGAATAACGGCCCAAGCCCATTTATGCGCAATTAGGGTTAGGGTTTGCATGCGCTATTTAAGTATCTCCTTGTAACGTGAGAACTTACCTTTGAATAAGAAAACAGCCTACTTCTTGAGATGCGATTTCACCCCTAAGGGTGGCCATTCTTGCTGAACTCACGTGTGTGTGTGTTATTTTGATTGCTCAAGCAGTTCTTGTTCCAGCCTGTTGTCCTACTTCACGCCTCTTGTGTTTCCACCCCGATTTTGTATCTCTTTCCTTACGCCACGCCAAATTGGTATCGAGCCTAAGTATCCTTCCAGAACTAGATGCGACCAAGCGGCAAAACGATGGTGAAACGCTACTCCCAAAGAACAACGTGATGACGCCTGTTTGACTTGGTGGACAAGTTCAACGCCATGTCCAAACGTGGAGTTTATGGGAGCACTTGTTCCTCAAATCAAGGTTTAGGCGATCGTGAGAAGAGTGAGAAGGAAGTTGATGAGGGCGTAAGGTCACCGAGGATTCTAATCTCCTAAGAAAGATGAACAACTCCGCACCCCATTCCTCACTTTATCGCTAGGCATAACCCCGACACGCATGTGTGGACTATCATCCACGCCCCGACGGGAACCATCGCCTTTATAGAGAACACCTACCTGTCCCATGGCTATCGGCACGATGATATCACCAAACGCTCGAGTAGACGTGGCTGACTTCCACGGAAAATTGGACCTCATGCTTTCCAAGACCGGCTTACGCCCTGGAAGACTACTTGATTGGTATAGTTTATCACCGATCGCAGCACGGCTAGTGAAGATGAAGCTTAAGGGCAGCCCGCATGTGGTGGGATCGTGTGGAAGAGTATCACCATCGCTTGCAATTACCCCTATCAATGATTGGGAGGAGATGAAGCTGAAGATGCAGGAGAAATTTCTACCGATGGACTATGAGGATTCGCATTTTGCTGAACTATTAGCACTTAAGCAAGGCTCGATGTCCATAGACGATTATACCCATCGATTTCATGAGTCGACCATCCGATCGCCTCATCGAGACGTAACGATCCCTAACTCGTTATAAATTTGGTCTTAGGGATGACATCGAGAGAATTGATCACCACCAGATTGACTAGCGTTGATGAAGCCTATCAATTGGCCATGAAACTAGAGCAGCAGACGATGGATGGAGGAAGGCGTGCATCACCGGATGGATTGGAGGGTCGTCAAGAATACCTACGCTTAGTGCTCCTAAGGGAACGCTCACGAGAACACCTTTTCAAAAGGGCCTCAGAATGGCCGATAGGGCACCAATAAACAAGGGAGAGGGTCGAGGAGAATAATGAATGAAGCGAGAGGAGAAAAGGTGGAGGGAGTGCTATTCATGTGGGGGCGGGTCACTATGCCTTTATGTGTCCTAGCCGAGACCAGAGGCAGACCTTATGCGAAGAGCGCCAATCGACGATGGAGACAACACAAAGATGACCACCGAGAAGAAGATGATGAAGACCAAGAAGTTCTAGAACCCTGACTGCACCCTTATGTGTCATAAGGTGGATACTCACCGGTCATAAGATGGAAGAAGTCAAGGAGATGAGTGGTTGCGGACCAACATCTTCCATACTGGGTGGAGCAATCGGTAAGGCCTTAAATATGATTATAGACAATGGGAGTGGTATGAACGCCATATCTGTTGAAGCAAATTAAAAGTTGAAGTTACCATGTAAAACATCCTGCATCAGATAAAGTAAGTGGGTGGATGATACCACTATTCCAAAGAAAGCAACGTTGCTTGGTGAATTTTTCACTAGGAAAGTCCTATAACGATGCCGTGTGGTGTGACATAATCCCTATGAGAGCGTGCCATGTTCTTTTAGGGAGGCCATGGTTATTTGATCGTAGTGCAAGATGATGGGCACCGCAACACATATGCATTTACGCCAGGCAAGCGGTTGGTGCTTAAGCCCATGAAGATCCAAGAGTTCAATCTCCTAACGGAGGACTCCACGTAGCTGAACAACGAGTCTTGACCCTGCGAAAGTTCACTACAGCCTGCAAGGAGAAGGGCCTATTTCTAGCTTTGGTAGTGCGACCCGGCGTGACCAATCTAGTGCAACCACACTTACCAACGGAAATCCAGGGTATTTTACAGAATTCCGTGACCTAATGCCCACCGAGTTACCTCATTCCTCCCCAATGAGAACTTTACAGCATGCGATTGATCTTTTCCCTGGGGCATCATTGCCAAATTTGCCTTCTTACAGAATGAGTCCCACCGAGCATCAAGAACTCCAACGCCAAGTCCAGGAATTGCTTGATCATGGATTTATACGAGAAAGCATGAGCCCTCGTGCAAGACCGCATTATTAACACCAAAGAAGGATGGAGTTGGCGACAAAGGTGGATAGCGGCGATCAATAAAATTACGGTGAAATACCGTTCCTATTCCTGGTTGGATGATATGTTAGACGCCTTACATGGAGCCACTATCTTCTCAAAATTGATCTTCAGGGTACCATCAAATACGATCCGTCCGGGCGATGAGTGGAAGACGCTTTAAAACACGAGATGGGCTTTTGAGTGGCTAGTTATGCCATTCGGCTTACCAACGCCCAAGCACTTTTATGCGGGTGATGAATCAAGTTCTCAAACCATTCATTGATAAATTTGTCGCCGCTACTTTGATGACATTCTTATCTTCGTCAAGTCTCGCCGATCATGCTAACTATGTCCGATGTATTATGTATAATTCGCTTTGAAAGTTTTTTTATTAACCAAAAAAAATGTGCCTTTGCGCAGGACCGCGTGAATTTTTTGGGATTCATTGTCTCATATATATCTACGAATCTTAAAAGGTTCGTGTTGCGCGTAATGGCCCACTCCCAACAATGTTCATGAAGTCCGTAGCTTTCATGGGCTCGCCTCATTTTACAGACGGTTTGTCCATGGGTTCAGTGCTGTGATGGCCCCTATTACCGAATGCACCAAGAAAGGTTCGTTCATATGGACTACTGCCGCCCAACAAGCATTTTGCACTATTAAGAAATTGCTCACAGAGGCACCCAGATATTTACACACCGAATTTTGAAGCACCTTTTGAAGTGTCATGTGATGCGCCCCATTCGGGTGTCGGGGGTGTTTTGAGCCAAGGAGGGCACCCAATTGCTTATTTTAGTGAGAAGTTGAATGAAGCCCGTAAGCGTACTGTGCATAATGATTTGGAACTCTACGCCTAGTGCGACTATCAAGCATTGGCGCCATTACTTAATCCATCGTGAATTCCTCCTTTTCACGATCATGATTCTTACGACACTTGAATGCCCGTAAAAGTTGAATGCACGGCATGCCCTGCTGGTGAATTATCTCCAAGAATTTACTGTGTTGAAGCATAAGGCCGGGTAGAGAATGCAGTGATGCCCTTAGCCGCAAATCTTTCCTCCTCTCCCAATTGTCAATATTACTTGTTTTGAGGAAATGAAGGGGCTTACAATGCTGACATTTTGGGAGCTACAAAGTGCTATTGGGATCTCCTAATCACCGATGGCGCTTATTCTCATCGAGGGTTACCTCTTCAAGGGCTCACGCCTCGCTTCCACATATTTCCATACGCCGAATTTGCAATTCGTGAACTCCATGCCGAGGGTTAGCAGGCATTTTGGTCGCGGATAAAACGATCGCTTGTGGAAGATCGCTTTCTATTGGCCCCATCTTAAGAGGGATGTTTTCACCGTTATCAAGCGTTGTCGCACTGCCAATTGTCTAAAGGCACTCGGACAAACGCTGGGTTGTACAACCCACTCTATAGCCGAACAACCATGGAGTGATATTAGCATGGATTTCGTTCTTGGACTTCCGCGGACTCTTCGTGGACATGATTCAATCTTTGTGGTGGTAGATCGTTTTTCAAGATGGCTCATTTCATTCCTTGTGCCAAAACATATGATGCCCAAAGTTGCTTCTCTTTCTTGCGTATGGTTCGCTTCATGGGTTGCCAAAACAATAGTCTCCACCGAGATGTCAAGTTCGTGAGTTATTTTGGAAGACCTTGTGGGCTAAGATGGGAACGAAATTGAAATTTTCTAGCCTTTCATCCTCAAACCGATGGCTAGACCAAGTCGTTAATCGGAGTTTGGGCAACCTCATGCGTTGTTTGGTAACCACCATCAAACCTCTTGGGATCTTTCTTCTTCCCAGTAATTTGCTTACAAAGCTCCGTTAACCTGAGTATGTGTCTTCTCTTGAGGTAGTCACAGGAGCTAAGCCTCGAGTTCAGCTTGATCTCGCCGCACTTCCAATTCCTACCGCCATAGTGAAGCAAATGAGATTTCTCTCAACACATCCAAGAGCTCCATAATGAAGTTCGACGAAGTCGACACTTAGTGCTAATTCATATAAAGCAACAGGGATCCCCATCATTTACATGTCGAGTTTTAGTTGCGACCTCGCCATGGTGCGGATCCGCCCAGCGTTTTCCTCGGGATCGTTTTCATAAGTTACACCATCGGTCTGCCGGTCCTTGTAAAATCTTAGCGATTGGGCCCAATGCATATCACGAGAGTTACCCCAACTCTCCACATCAGCCCTATTTTAATGTTGAAGACCTTACTTTGTATACGGGCCATTATGAAGATAATACCATACCTGACCCGATGCTAAGTGTGCCCAAGTTTGTGAAGCCTCGAGATGAAATAGAAGATATTCTTGATGATCAGATTGTGTCAACGCGGCGGGGAGGTTACCAGAAGTTTTTGGTTCGTTGGAAGAATCGACCGCCATCGGATTGTTGTTGGTTGCAGACTGAAGAAGTTCAACGTCTTCATCCTGACCTTTATGATGCTTATATTGCCCGCAACTCGTCGGAGTCGAGTTCTTTTCCGGTGGGGGGAAATTGACGGCGCCAATTATAATAAGCCCTTTATTTGTGGGTCTTTTATGTTATATTTGGGTTTTATTATTTTTATGTTTTGAATAACGGGCCCAAGCCCATTTATGCGCAATTAGGGTTAGGGTTTGCATGCGCTTATTTAAGTATCTCCTTGTAACGTGAGAACTTACCTTTGAATAAGAAAACAGCCTACTTCTTGAGATGCGACTTCTCACCCCTAAGGGTGGCCATTCTTGCTGAAACTCACGTGTGTGTGTGTTATTTTTGATTGCTCAAGCAGTTCTTGTTCCAGTTCCCTGTTGTCCTACTCTACGTCTCTTGTGTTTCCACCCTGATTTTGTATCTCTTTCCCTTACGCTGCGTCACCCACCCACTCAAGTAAGTTCTTCCTCCTCACCCTCGATAGATCCCACAATGAGTTGACAAAAACAGAGGAATCGGAGAAGAAGAAAAAGAATTCATCCCCGCTCATACTCATGACTCTCAATTCTCATGCCCAACACCGAATCCTTTTCGAGTTTTTTTCCTAATCTATTAAGAATTTTATAAACAGCAAAATTTACAAGAACGTTGATTCTCTTCTATTATAAGCAGCTTATCTTCTTGATTCGCTTTCCCAACTCTCTATCTCCCTGCACAATGGGCAACCCTAGTAACAATTATCTTTGTAACATGTCCCAATCGAAGTTCTCATCTCTCTTTCTCTCATTCTTGCTCCACTGCCTCATCATCTCTATCGCTAGTGACTCAACGCCACCTTATACTCCAACTGAAAATATAACCCTCTCCTGCGGCTTCTCCGGCAACTCTATTGCATCATTAGATGGTCGAATTTGGATTGGAGACATCAAACAATTACAAAACAACGCATCAGTAACCTCAGCAACCGCTCAACCAGCACCCTCCATCACTGTACCCTCACAGCACGCCTCTCTCGCTCGGAGTTCACCTACGTATTCCCGCGGGTCACTGCTGGTCAAGAATTCATCCGACTATACTTCTACCCGACTACGTACCAAAACTTTCAGCGCTCTAAAGCCCTCTTCTCTGTCAAAGTTGGTCCCTATACTCTCCTTCACGAATTTAATGCATCGGTTACAGCTGATGCCGATGCTGATCCCTGGAATACTATACAAAGGGAATTCTGCATCAACATCGAAGATGATGGAGGGTTAAACATAACGTTTGTTCCAAGCCCTGCTAACTTGGAGGCATACGCATTCATCAACGGAATAGAAATCGTATCGATGCCACCATACCTTTATTACAGTGCTGAGAAAGACCAGGGGTTTGAGTTTATCGGCCAAGAAAACCATTTGGAGCGCATCGAAAATGACCGTGCTCTCCAGATGCTATACCGAATAAACGTGGGTGGGAGCGACATCTCGCCTACTCAAGACACAGGTATGTTCCGGATGTGGTCATCTGATGGCGACTATTTGACGGTGCCAGGGTCAAGTGTTTTACCCGTTAACTTGACTATTCGCCTCCATTTTAACACAATTGCCTTACACCGCGCCAGAAGTAGTCTATCGAACCGCCCGGACTATGGGGACGAATAAGGAGATAAACAAAACTATAGTCTCACCTGGGAGTTTCCTGTGGATTATGGGTTCTGAATACCTGGTTAGGTTGCATTTTGCGAGTTTCAGCCGGAGATTAATAAAGAGGGTGATAGAGTGTTCTTATTTTCATAAATAACCAAATTGCGGAGACAAGATTTGACGTGATCGCATATGGTGGTGGAAAAGGCGTTCCGGTATATAAGGACTACGCAGTCTTGATGCCAACTGCCCAAGGAAAGGAGAAGAAACTAAACCTCTCTGTGGCGTTGCGAGCAAACCCAGCTGATTGGCAGACCGTTTTCAGTGATGCGATCTTGAATGGTATTGAAATTTTCAAATTAAGCGACTTCAACCGCAATCTCGCTGGACCCAATCCGGACCCACCACCGATGATCCCAACAACGATTGCGCCGCCGAGTCAATTATTCGGAAAGCCAACAAGGGTTGCAATCTCGAAAGCAACAAAAGGTATACTTGGAGGTGTGGTTCCTGGAGTTGTTATGCTATCTATTATCGGCTTCATGCTTTTCAGGCGAGCCAAGATAGTTAAGCGCGAGGGCTCGAGTAACAGGACATCATGGTGGCATCCATTTTCGTTTTCTAAGTCCAAGTCCAACCAGACTAGCGGCTCATATCTACCGTCTGATTTGTGTCGCTACTTCTCATTGGCCGAGATCAGAGCAGCCACCAACAACTTCGACGATGTTTTTATCGTTGGGGTTGGGGGATTTTGGCAATGTCTACAAAGGGTATATTGATGATGGGGCCACCCCAGTTGCGATCAAGCGACTGAAACCAGGGTCAGAACAGGGGGCCCACGAGTTCAAAACCGAGATCGAGATGCTCTCCCAGCTTCGCCACCTCAATCTTGTCTCTCTGATTGGCTATTGCAATGATGGCAGCGAGATGATCCTCATCTACGATTACATGGCTCAGGGTACATTTCGTGACCATCTCTACAACACCGATAATCCACCTCTTTCGTGGGAACAACGGCTCGAGATCTGTATTGGTGCGGCACGTGGGTTGCACTACCTTCACAGGGGCGCAAAGCAGACGATCATACACCGTGACGTGAAAACAACGAATATATTATTAGATGAGAAATGGGTGGCCAAGGTGTCGGATTTTGGTTTGTCAAGAATGGGTCCCACTGGTGTGTCCATGTCCCATGTAAGCACAATGGTGAAGGGCAGTATCGGTTACTTGGACCCAGAATATTACCGACGTCAACAACTTACTGAAAAATCCGATGTGTACTCATTCAGTGTAGTTTTGTGCGAAGTGTTGTGCGGAAGACCACCGTTGATTCGCAACGCTGATAAAGAGCGAGTGAGCCTTGCAGAGTGGACCCGGCAATGGTATCGCAGGGGAAAGCTTGATCATATAGTAGATCCATTTTTGAAGGGAAAGATTGCGCAGGAATGTTTGGAGAAATTTGGTGAGATCGCAATAAATTGTATGCTTGATAATAGAATGGAGCGGCCATCGATGAACGATGTGGTGTGGGGCCTTGAATTCGCATTGCAACTGCAGGAGAGCAAAAATGATAAGAAGGCCCCAGTTAGTGATAATTGTGATGAGGGATTTAATAGTAGCAGTGGATGTGATGAGGCTAATGGAAAGAGTAGCATGGTGACCAAAAGTATAGTTTCAAATAGCTTCATATCTGGGGCAGCATTCTCTGAGCTTATGGATCCAAAAGCACGATAAAGAACATGGTACCCAACTAGTAAACTATCAAGTTATCTGAAAGAGAGTTTTTTTTTTTTTTTTTTGAGAGATGATTTGCTAGTTCCATAACATTCTGGACACAATATGAAAAACCTTTCCCCCAACCTCTTTTTTTTTTTTTTTAATTGGAATTACCAGATTTCATTTTTAAAAAATATCTTGTTTAGCAAGTACAATCCCACGAATACAAATAGGAGTATTACCTCTCCGTGATAGATCCATACTGTGAGATAAAGTCACTTTTGCTAATCTATGTGCAGTTTCGTTGCGGGATCTTTTAACATGACACACCCTCCAAGAATGGAAACTATTAAGTAGTTGTTTCGCGCCATTCATCAAAGCTCATAACTACTACAACAGCTCTCATCTTTATGCAATGCTTGAACTATCTCCAATGAGTCGCCCCCTAAGATGATATTATTAAGGCACAAATTGCTGCTTAATTCAACTGCCTTTCACTCAGCAAAAGGCTTTGCTATAGCATTGCATAAAGATGAGAGCACGCCACCATTTTTCCTTCGTGATCATGCACAATTATACCAACTCCTATCAATTGCAGCGTCCCAGATGAGTTTAGCATATCCATGAGGTGGTTTCTTCTTGGCCGTCTCCACGTGTGCACAAGGGTTCATAGATCTACTTCTCGAGTAGTGATTTTCGGCAGCCACGAGTCATCCCTAGGTCTGCCAAAAAATCTGACATGGTTTCTTAAAAAAAAAAAAAAAACATAACTCTTTCTCCATAACTGAAATCTGTTTCTTCTTCTCCATTATCCTCTTCCCCCATTTCTTCTTCTACCATTAATTAGTAGGTGCAGCATAATTATGTGGATTTTTAATTGAAGAGAAAATAGATTACAAGAAGGAGTCTGCCAAATTTAAAACCGAGAATCATTGATAAAAAAAAAAAAATTGATCAAAATATATATCAAATTCATTGACCTTCATGAATTACTAATCAAAAATTGGTATTAGCAAAAGTATATAAAATCAATATAGCGTTTTGAGGCATTAACACTAAATTTAGGATAACTAAATCCATTTAGGGTGATATCATCCCTAAATTGTTAACTTTTCACCTCTAGGTTTTAGTTTTAAATCTAGAAACGAGTTTTAAAGTATTAACATCAAATTTAGGATGACCGAATCCCTTTAGGGTGATACCATCCCTAAATGGTTAACCTTTTACTCTTAAGTTTTAGTTTTGAATCCATAAATGAGTTTTGAGGTATTAGAACCTAAATATTAGCTCATAAAAATTTAGCTAATATCACTCAAATATCTCCAAATTCAACCCAAAACATTTTCTCTTTCTCATGAAAATTTCATCAAACATATAGAATGCAAAAACATAAAAATTCCGTTTTTTTTTTTAAATGATCGATGCTGGTCTCCAAAAATAAAAAGTCCTACGCTGGGCTGCCGAAATTTGGCAGCCGCATAGCAGGACTCCTACTTCTCATACCTTGTTCCGCGTTGAGGAAAGCCTCCATTTGATCTGTCGCATATTGAACTTCATTTGAAGTTGGGATAAAATCACTTCAGAATACAAGTACCATGTTCCTTCGAAGCCAGATCTGCCTTGCAACAAAAGCCACCATTTGCATATCATCTTCGTCGTGCTTCTCAAATATGTTCAAGAATGCATCTTCGTTG
The DNA here is from genome assembly GCA_013348765.1 of Carpinus viminea. Classification (NCBI taxonomy): domain Eukaryota; kingdom Viridiplantae; phylum Streptophyta; class Magnoliopsida; order Fagales; family Betulaceae; genus Carpinus; species Carpinus viminea. The sequence continues at coordinate 35,493,792 of CP054671.1, read as the reverse complement.
CTGGAGCACTTCTACATCCAGATCAAAACACAATTTGTTTTTTTTTTCTCTGAGCAAACATTGCGAACAAGGGAATTAGCGTTCAACCGTTCAAGGAGAGTCTTTATCCCTCATTAATTCTAAACAATGAAGATTACCACCTTAAGAAACATTACATCTAATTATCACATCATTCTTTATCCCTTATCAATTTTCTAAGTTGTCATGAAGTTTTTTTTTTTTTTACATGATCTAGCTAGGTCATCTGTACGTATATAAGGAAGGTGCTTTTAACTTTTAAGGTAGGGAGAGATTATGGTAGCTAGGTTTATGGCTTAATTTTGTTCGTGGAATGCATATTCCATTAGAAAATGAATAATTACTACTGAGAATAAAAGAAAGTGGAATAGAATAGTTATTCATATTTTTTAGTTTGATAACAACATACATGCAAAACTGGAATTTAATCAAAATTACTAAAAACAAATGCTCTTTATATTTTTTTGTTCAACTCACATAAAAAATAAAAAAACATAGTCCGGGGGTGGCCGCGGCCACCCTTGAAGCAAATCTAGGGTAGCCACCACCCTTGATACCAACCCTGAGGCGTCTAGGGGTGGTGCAGCCACCCCCGGCCTCTTCTATATATGGGTGGCTGGCCATTCCAATGGGTGGTCAGCCATCCACCTTATTTTTCTTTCTTTTTTCTTTTTGTTTTCTTTTAAGTATAAAATAAAATAAACAATAATATGAGTTTTCTTGAAAAATATATTTTATTTCTTAAGGAATAACTATTCCTATAATTTTTTAGAATAATAACTATTCTTCTATACAAGGGATTAATCATTCCCAAGAAAATAATTATTCCTAGCTAGGAATAGATCTCTAGGAAACATAAATGAGACTATTCCATAGGTTATTCCACAAACCAAATAAAGCCTTAATTTTCTATGTAAATTAAAATGGAATAACTTAAGAGTGCTTACTTAATTAATTTGGTGATGTTCCTTTGTTGGTGGACCGGTGGTGTTGACATGGGTGGTTCTTGTGCCCTTTTTGGTTGTGCGGTGGACGCCTGAGAAATGAACCGCAGACGACTTGTACAAGTCTTCGGCTGAACTCAAATTGCTTAAGGAATAGTGTAAGATTGTAAAGTTCTTGGCAGAATGTGCTCACTGTAGCAAGTCTTTTTCTTGGCTTGTTTTTCTTTGGTTGAAGAGTCTTACAATCTCTATTATGAATTATCTTTTTGAGGGTGTACTACTAGTACATGCACAAATTACTTTTTTGTACGTATGTAACTGTTTTCAATGTAATATCGCTTTCCGCTTATTAAAAAAAAAAAGTTAATAATAATAGGATGTATTAAGATTTTGGAAATCAGATTTTAGATAATTAATTAGCCGTTTATGGACGCAAGTCCAGAGGGTAATTTGGAGTACTATTCTTTAATATGTCCATGCATGAAAAAGAAAGTGCTATATCGATCAGACCATATTTATACCAATCTTTGCAGCTTTTGTTTCTCCCTTGTTTGATATTAATACAATAAATCCTTTAACATATGTCGTCAATAAACCCGAATCAGGTGTAATTGACTATATATGTGAGAGAATCATTTGAACAGTTCGGACAAGTAGGATTTAAGTTGTCCGAACACTTACCCGTAGTAATAAAATTTGCCTAAACTCTCATTTTGATAGAGATGTAAACAACAAAAGAGTGAAATGACTAATATTATGGTATGGCATTTTCCTTGAATATACAAGAAAAAGAAAGGAAAACAAAAGAAGAAATAAAATGGACACGCTGTATGCAGAAAGGAAAGGCAATGGTACGGTAGCCCTTCATTCATTATCTCTTAAATTTAGGTTTTAGCGAACCTAGCTGACGTGCTTAGTTATAAAATGCCCTGATCAAGACTTAGAACTCGAAGAAGGGAAAGAAAGAGATGGGAACTCAATTAAAGGTATGCTTCGCGGTCTCTTTGCCGTCTTACTGATTTCACTCGCCACAAATTATGTGTCTGCAACAGCCGCTTTCTTGATGGCAACACTGTTGTGAAACAAGTGGCTCATATTCTATTAAAGGCCCATTGGGTGTACTAGTTTATGTGGGCCTGGGAACAAATAAGTTGTGGGGGTATTTTGGGATTTTCCAAAATACTTATAATTAGGGTTTGCCTATAAATATGTTATGTTGTAACCCTAAATCATTGAATAGAAATATATAGCCGCTCTCTCTCCATGGGCGTAGGCAAATTGCGAACCACGTTAAATCGTGTCTCTCTCTTGATCTCTCTCTTTTAGATCTCATATATTGTTCATCATTATTGTGTGATTACAACAATTGGTATCGAGCCTAATCATACGATGGATTGGCACATCTTACGCAAAGTTCGGCGTGATGAAGTTCGATGGATCCGGAAATTTCGGGTTATGGCGAGACGTGTCAAGGATTTGTTGGTGCAACAAGGGATGGTGAAGGCGTTATATGGGTCAAAACCGGAAGGATGGCGGACATAGATTGGAAGGAACTTGAGGCCAAGCGGTGGCTACTATTCGCTTTGTCAGGAGATGACGTGATGTATCATGTCATGGGACGAAGAATCTCCGTGGCGATTTGGTTGAAACTGGAAAGTCGGTATATGTCAAAAGTCGTTGACGAACAAGCTCTATCTAAAGCGCGGTTATGCGGCTTGAAGATGGCGAGAGGTTCAGATCGAGCCAACACATCAACGTATTTAATCGGATAATCGGTGATTTGAAGAGGTTGATGTGAAGTTGAAACGAAGACAAAGGCGTTGATCTTTGTTGAATTCACTCCCAAGTTCTTCTACATATGAGAATTTGGTTACAACTCGACATGGGGAAAGAGTCCTTGGAGTTAGAGGATGTTACAGAGCCCTATTGGCTTTTCATCAAAGGAAGAAAAATATTGATGAAAATTCCCAAGGAGAAGGGCTAGTTGTAAAGGGTAACCATGACCCGTGGAAGAAGCAATAACAGGGTGAGTCGAAGGCAAGAATTCTCGGTCAAAGTCCGAGGAGGAAGGACATCAATTGTTTTAAGTCACGGAAAGAAAGGGCACATGAAGCGGGACTCCAGACTTGAAGAAGAAAAAGGATAGCGAGAATGAAGGTTCCTCAAAATCTGCGAGCGTAGTGGAAGTCAATTAGCAGATCTTGATGGTGATATGCTTTCTGTTGCATCTAATTGAAGCGACTGTGGATTCTTGGATTACGGACTCGCATGTTCTTTTCACGTGGCGTAGAGATTGGTTTGACACCTCTGGTCGATTAATTACGGTATAGTTACTATGGGTAATGGTGCACATTGCAAAATTCTTGGCATAGGTAATATTAAATTAAAATGTTTGATGGTGTGGTTAGAGCGTTATGTGATGTTAGACATGTACGAAGTGGAAAGAATTTAATTTCATTAGGCACCTTAGACTCAAGCGGTTATGGTTATAAGTCTATAGGTGGAGTAATGAAGGTAACTAAGTGCGATGGTAGTGATGAAGGACAGATAAATTCAAAGAATATCTATAAAGCTGTTAGGAAATACGTTGTAGGTGGAATTGCCTCTGTAGAGTGCGATACGATTGTCTTTGTTTTGTGGCATATGCGGTTAGGTCATATGAGTGAGCAGGGCATGTTAGAGCTTCATAAGAAAAATCTATTGAAGGGTGTCAAAACATGTAAACTTGACTTTTGTAAGTTACGTGTTAGGGAAGCGAATAGGGTACAATTCAAGACAGCCACACACAAGACGGAGGGTATTATGGACTATGTTCATTACGATGTATGGGGACCGGTGAGAACAACGTCACGAGGAGGACATATGTATTTTGTCATCTTTATTGATGATTTTTCCAGAAAGGTTTGGGTGTACTTCATGCGGCACAAATCGAAGCGTTTGCCAAGTTCAAGTTGTGGAAAGGAAGTGGAGAACACTGGGAAGAAGGTTAAGTGCCTCGGGACAGATAATGGCCTTTGAGTACACAACGATGAGTTCAGATTTTGTGAGCAGCATGGTATAAGAGACACTTCACGATTCGCAAGACACCTCAACAAAATGGTGTGGCGGAAAGGATGAATAGGTCGATTGCGGAGAGAGCAAGATGTCTCGGGTTGAATCTTTGGACTTGCAAAGATTTTTTGGGCGAGCAGATTAGTATGGCATGCTACTTGATAAAGCAGGTCACCAAGGGCAGCACTAGATGGGAAAGTTGCAGAGGAGGTGTGGACAGGTAATGAGGTAGATTACTCTGGTTTGAGAGTATTTGGTTGTCCAGCCTATGTGCACATACCTAGTGAAGAACGGTCAAAACTTGATCCAAAGTCTAGACAGTGTATCTTTCTCGGATATGGGAAAGGGGTTAAAGGTTACAAGTTTTGGGATCCGACGGCAAACAAGGCGGTGATCAGTAGAGACGTGGTATTTGACGAAAATTCCATGTTGAAAAGTACTCGAGTAAAGCGGAGTGCGAAGCGAAGCAGTGATAAGCAGGTGGTGCAGGTGGAGTTAGAGACTCCTGTGCAGGAGAACACTTCTCAGGGTACAGAGACTTCTACTTCAGGAGTTGAGCAGCATCACAGTATAGCCACAGACAGACCTAGACGCACTATCAGACCACCAATCAGGTACGGTTTTGAAGACATGATTTCTTATGCACTTGTTATTAGTAGCGGAGATCCTACCACTTTTCAAGAGGCTGTCAATAGCCAAGAGAAGAGTAAATGGATGGGTGCTATGGCAGAGGAAATGGAGTCTTTGCATAAAAATCAGACATGGGATTTGGTGGAGCTCCCAAAGAGAAAGAGGAAGATAGGGTGCAAATGGGTGTTCAAGAAAAAGGCGATGTCGGAAAAAGGGAGAAAAGTTCAAGGCTAGCCTAGTAGCAAAAGGTTATTCACAATGAAAGGGGTTGATTATGAAGAAATATTTTCCCGGTGGTGGACATACTTCCATCGAGCGATATTGGCGTTGGTAGCCCATTATGACATGGCTTTGGAGCAAATGGATGTGAAGACAGCTTTTCTTCATGGTGATTTGGAGGGCGATTTACATGGAGCAGCGGAAGGGTTGATCAACTTTGGGCAGAGCACTTATGCATAAATTGAAGAAGTCACTTTATGGGTAAGAGTCTCAAAGGCGATGGTATAAGCGATTTGACTCCTACATGATCAAGATTAGCTCTGAGAGATGTGAGTATGACTGTTGTGTGTATATGAGGAGCCTTGATGATGGCTCATTTATTTTTCTGTTACTATATGTGGATGATATGCTTATTGCAGCAAAGAGTATAGTGGAGGTCAACAAACTGAAGGTTTTGTTGAGTAGAGAATTTGACATGAAGGATTTGGGCGCAGCTAAGAAGATTCTTGGGATGGAGATTCGCAGGGACAGAGATGCCAAGAGATTGTGGCTATCTCAAGCCGGTTATGTAAAGAAGGTGTTGGAGAGGTTTAGCATGGAGAATGCAAAACCGGTAAGTACACCTTTGGCGAATCACTTCCACTTGTCTACCTCACAGTGTCCAAAGACAGTTGAAGAAACTGAAGACATGTCAAAGGTCCCATATGCCAGTGCAGTGGGGTGTCTGATGTATGCTATGGTATGTACCAGGCCAGATTTGGCTCATGCAGTGAGCGTGGTGAGTAAGTACATGGCAAATCCGGGGAAACAGCATTGGAATGCAGTTAAGTGGATTTTCAGATACTTGAAAGGTACTACAGACTACGGCATCACTTTTGTCAGACAAAAGAGTGATTTGTCAGTTGTGGGATATGTGGATGCAGATTATGCAGGGGACTTGGATGACAGAAGATCGACCACGGGTTATGTGTTTACTCTTGCAGGAGGACCCATATGTTGGAAGTCTATGATCCGATCCCACGGTTGCAATATCCACTGAGGCGAGTACATATGGCATGGTGAAGGCGCAAAGGAAGCTTTATGGCTTACGAGGGTTAGTCAAAGATGGGTATTGACAAGTTGGAGTTCCGTTGTATTGTGACGGTCAAAGTGCCATTTACTTGGCAAAGAACCCGGTGTATCATGCGAGAACCAAGCACATTGATGTGAGGTTTCACAAGATCGAGAATTGGTTGCTCTGGTGGTGTTACTTGAGAAGATTCACACTTACGAGAATGCACGGATATGTTGGAAGCCTATTACATGAGACAAGTTCAAGCATTGCTTGGACTTGATAAATGTATCAGTGCTAGAAAGGAGAGGAGAGGAGGCGGCTAAACTTATCGATTCGGTGGAGGCCCAATACTTGATTATCTTCAAAGAGGTGAATACTGCCAAGGTGGAGATTGTTGAAACAAGTGGCTCATATTCTATTAAAGGCCCATTGGTGTAATTAGTTTATATGGGCCTGGGAACAAATAAGTTGTGGGGGTATTTTGGGATTTTCCAAAATACTTATAATTAGGGTTTGCCTATAAATATGTTATGTTGTAACCCTAAATCATTGAATAGAAATATATAGCCGCTCTCTCTGTGGGCGTAGAACCACGTTAAATCTGTCTCTCTCTCTTGATCTCTCTCTTTTAGATCTCATATATTGTTCATCATTACGTTATTACAACAATACAAACTTCTCTCAATTCATAGGAGAAGAGGAGAACCCCGATGGAGTCCGGCGTGAGCCTCTCGGAACCAACCCGCCATATTTCTTATTCGAGTATCTGAGTAGATCACCAATTTGTCACTTAACGCATTATGGAGATTGTATAAGAGCCATCGGTAAGGATCATCGGCCTTGGTAATCAATATACTCTATGCATCATGGACCTGATCGTGAGGGTCCGCATGGCAAGTTTCGCAGACTTAATATTTTCTTTGTACCGAAAAGATGTATGCATTTGAATTACGATATGTATGAATAAAGCTTACGTTAAATAGATTATTAGTTCCTTGCTACAATACCAGCAAGACTTGCTAGAAAGGCATGGCTCGAGATTGAGCTTAATTTCCAAACGCAATTTCTCTTGATTATATGAATTTTGAAAACTCAATTTCAAAGATAATGAAAATAACCGTGGGTAAATTACGGTGGACAGAAATTGAGCGGTGCTTCAAATAAGGGGATTGATGACAAATGAGAAATCTTCAATTCGCTTCTGCACCGTAACCTTCCTATCAAAATTTATCTTAAATAAGGGGATAAATGCAAAATTAGTCCATGTGGTTATTTTAAATTACAAATTGCTCTATGTGATATCAAATTGAACTCAAAGTTCCCTAAGGTATGCCAAAAAAAAAAAAAAGTCATTGAAGTCAAATTCCGTTAAAATATTTGACTAATTTCGTTAAGTGTCATGTCAGTGCCAATAAAATAATGGCATATGTCACTTTTAATAATAAATAAATAAATATATTAAAAATATAAATATATAAAACCTTTATAAAAAAAATTAAAAAAAAAAAAGGAAAGGGGTGGCTGCCCAATCTATAGCCACAACATTTCTTTTTTTGAACCAAAAAATTATTATTATTAGTTTTATATATTTTATATTTTTAATATATATATATTTTTTTATTAAGAGTGACACATGTCATTATTTTATTAGCCCTTGGCGTTGCACTTAACAGAATTTGGTAAATATTTTAATGGGAATTTGACCCAAGGGAGTAAATTATTTTTTTGGCATACCCTGAGGATCTTTGAGTTCATTTTAATACTACAAGGAGCAACCATATAGACTAATTTTATATTTATCCCTTAAATAAAAAAGGATTGATGAGTGAAATTCTTAAGATGTTTATAAAATTACAAAAAAAAATAATAATAATAATAATCTTGAATTTGGACAAAATCAATGAAATTGCAAACTTTTAAAAGAGAGTAACCTTAAATTGACATTAAAAAAAATAAATAAATAATAATCTTGAATTTGGACAAAATCAATGAAATTGCAAACTTTTAAAAGAGAGTAACCTTAAATTGACATTAAAAAAAAAATTAATGATATAATTACAAAAGTAATAAAAGATTAAAAGTGATCATTAAAGTTTTTCCTAGCAGCTTACATTAGCCCTATTGTGAGATAATGACTATAAATAATTGTATTGTTGATTTTATGATGATGTTTTATTACTAGACGCATTAATATGCACATGTGACATAATCTGAACCATTGGATAAAAATCATCCAAAGAATTCGAGGATCTAGATCCGTTTAATGAAAATGATAGCAGTGTTTGAGTGAAAGTGTGAAACATGGTGCATTAAAAGCAACTTTTGATTTTTTTAACTTAAGGGACGCGTGTCACAATTTAAGAATGGCATTTGTCATAATGTTATGCCCTTTATATGTGTGTGTGTGTGTGTGTGTGTGTGAGATATGTAAAAATATGAATAAATTATTGACGGAAATAACTTCTCCAATTTTTATGCACATACTACGCACAATAATCTCGCAAGCAAGCCGCCACCCCCCCTCCCAGAACGCCGTAACTACAGGGGAGGAGGGATGGTCTTCACCAGACTCTAGTAGTTTACTTGATGTCCCTAGACTCGGTGCCCCCGTCCCTTTTCCTCATCCCCGCCTCCATCCCGGTTTTGTTTTGGTGTTTTGTCAGACATTTTTGCTTCTGTGTTTTTGAGTTTTTTGTAGTTTCGCGATCTTCTCCGCATCGATTTCACTGCCATCTATCAATTGTTGAGCTTCTTTTGCGCCCCCACCGCAACGAACTTTCACCGTGCTCTTCTTTGTACGAGGTCAACGTATACATGATCGGTTTCTTTCCCTGTATTTCTTTTTGCTTGTATTCAGTTATGTTGCTTTTCTTTTCCCTGTATTTCATTTGTTATTTGCTTGTAATAATTGTTTATACTATTTTATGTTTGTTTTTTTTTTTGACATGTCCGCACAAAAGTGATTTAATGACTCCACTTTATTATAACTCCATGAGATTAAATTTAAGATTGTGTGTGTGTGTGTGTGTGAGTGTATGTTTTTGTTTATATCTAAAATTCTTGCCCCTCCCCCCCCCTCCCCCTTTTTTTTGACATGTCCGCATAAAATGAGAGAGAGAGAATTTGAACTAATAACATTTTCTTTATTAGACTTGGTTCTATCTGATTGAGCTAAATGACAAATCCTGCCCTAGGCTTCATAGATTGTCAATTGAAAAACATCACTTATTAAGATTTTTTTTTCCCGCTCACATCACTTTTTCATTTTAAGACTTTTCTTCCCAAAATGACAAAATGGCCAGAGGTCCATTTCAGGTTAGGCCGAAGACTTGTAGTCATGCTTGCTGTGAACGTCTTTTCAGCGTTCTGTGAAAAGAAAAGTCTTTTGCGCCTACTTCATATGCGTTGAAGATTTTTTTATTTTTTGTTCAACAAAAAGAGGATAAAGAATTTGAATTAATAATCTTCGTTTTATAAGGTTTGATTTTTTAACTATCTTTGAAGACACATTCAAAATCTTAGTATCATCAGGGGCAACTCATGCCCTAGACGAGCTAGGCGGTCGCCTGGGACCAATTAAATAAGGTCACAAACTAATAATTATATAATAAATTTCTTTTAAGGCTTTAATATGTAAACTATTAGTAAATAGCATCTAATTAAGGCCCATAATTATGGTAATAGTAATTTGGATTGAAATTCATTATTAATATTTTGGAAAGTCTCAACATTCATAAATTTTTAGAAATTGATTTTTTTTTTTTGACATGTTCGCACAAGAGGGGAGAAGGAAATTCGAATTAGTGACATCCGCTTCATTAAACGTGGTTCCAACTGATTGAACTATCTCTTAGGGACAATTGAAAGTTTTCAGAGTGCATAAAACTCTAATTGTTTGCATTGTGCGTAAAGATAAAATTACAATATTGTCAGTGACTTTCCAACATCCAATATATATATATATTCACATTGTATTCCACTATAAATTTTACTTTGTAGCTTTCCGTTTGTCTCAACACTTTTTTTCCTTTTAGATATTATTATTTCATGTTCTTGAATCAAGTGATAAATCATTCTATATCTAATAATTAATATAAAAAAAGAGTTTTAAACAAAATTTTACAAATAAAAGAATGTTTTGATTGGCATATTAAATTATATAAAAATGTTTGATTTTTTTTTTTAAATGTGTCGCTATAAAATTTGATTGACAATACATGTTACAATTGCTTATACATAAATAATTTTTTTCATAATTAAATTTGATAAAATCCTACTTAAGATCAACAATGTCACAAGAAAAATTAAATGAATTATTCATATTATCAATTGAAAATAAGTTATTAGAAAACTTGATTATAAAAATTTAATTAGTAACTATGCATTATAAAAAGTAAGAATAATGATTTGTAAAAATATATATATATTTATATATATATAATATAATATAATATAATATAAATGTTTACAAAAAAATAAAAATTATTAGTATCAGCTGATGGAAAAAGAGTTTGAGGTTACGCCAAGTCTATATATATATAAATATATATAATATAATATAATATAAATGCTTACAAAAAAAAAAAAAAAAATTATTAGTATCAGCTGATGGAAAAAGAGTTTGAGGTTACGCCGAAGACTTGTAGTCATGCTTGCTACGGGGAACGTCTTTTCAGCTTTCTGCCAAAAGACTTTTACTAGTCTTTTACGCCCATTTCACACGGGCAATGTCTTTTTATAGATCACTTCACTTACCAACAAAAATATATATGTAACTTCGAAGACTTGTAGGCATGCTTGCTACTTGCTAGGAAGGTCGGATGTGCTTGCCGACTTACAACGGCAATATCCTCTGAACCTTCACTTACCAACAATATATATATTTTGCTACTAACCTTTAATATGCCAAATAGATACTTCAAATTATTAAGGTCTCACCAAAATACATGCTCATTTTTTATTGGTCTAATTTGAAGAGAATTGTACGTTACTATTTTGGATTACGATTTTAATAAGTGCGATTTTAAAAATTACGTTTTTGAAATCGCTACTCTTTAAAATTATAAAAGCGTTTGGTAGAACATGTTAAAAAGGTGGAGGTCACTAGTTCAAATTCACTATTCCCTTCTTATGTGGACATATTAAAAAAAATAATAATAATAAAGGACAAGTTCAAGCTTTGTATTGAGCACAATTGCCCCAGTGGTTGATATATAAAGCACTACTTTTGAACTTCTTTGGGGAAAATATATATATATATATATATATATCTCTCTAATTAGGATTGATTTGTCTCACAAAAATATTCTTTAAGTGCTTATTTCTTTTATTTTATTTTTTATAGCGAAAAATAAACTTTATTAAAATTTTTCCTACAGATTTGTCATGTAGCCGTAGAATAAGACAGGTAGACATAGTGGGGTGGGCTTTGATGATGAGGAGGCCTTTCTTTTTTACCCCTAAGTCCACAATTGATCCTTTAGGAGATACGAAAACAATTTTTTTTTTTTTTGGTTGTAAATGAAGATCAATTAAATGTCTCAATTTCCATGATAAATCACCTTTTTTTTTAGATGACGGGGAACTTTGACAAGGTAAGGCCCTTCGGACCCACTCTTGAAGACTAAACTTCGGACCTGTAAATCGCACTTTCGAAAGTTTTTCTACACGGATCAAAGTAAATCGTTGTTCTCATTATTATTCTTGATTTTTCACTCGGTATCTACTTTTTCATGATTAATTTTTGGAAGAATTCACCTCAATAATGAAAATAATGAATAGAAACTTCATGAGTTGGCAGTGTTGCACCAATATATAACCAACCAACTTTGAAGTAGTTATTTGGTCACTGATAAAATGGAAGATATAAAGAAGCCAATGAACGTGGACCGCCATCAAGCAATGAAGCAATAGGTTAATTAATGTAAATCAAACGGGAAGGTTCACTGACAAGAATAAAAGAAAAGTTTAAAACATGTCAATCTTCACTCTAACATCATCATAATGATCAATTCTGTGAAAGTTTTTTAGGGTAATTTTTTAAAGAGCTCCTTTACACGTGAAAGGCACTTATGTGCAAACGAGCAGGAGCCCAGATCCGTACGTGGGATAGGAAATGGATCCTTCAGATCGGAGCTCGCTTCTAAATGGCCGGAGTACGGGGTAAGCCCAAGTATTTATGGGACAAAGAAATGAAGAATGATGTGGGACTTAGGGAAAATGGGTCCGAACAACACACTTGGTGAAAATTGTCTTGGGCCGATCTATTGATGGGAGGGTCCCGATCAGTTAGTCGACGGTCAAGTTGATCTAGCGGTTAGATTGTAATTAATGAAACGAGCTTGTACCCGTGCAATGCACGGGTTGTTTTTAAAATGACAGACAAAGAATAATAATAATAATAATAATAATAATAATAATAATTAGTAGATGTATAAATAACAAAAAAAAAAAAAAAAAAAACCTTATATAGAGACCATTTACAACAACACACATGCTCAAATATTTTTCCATGCCCGTATCTTTGCATTCCCAAAATAACTCTATTTAAAATACTTTCAAAGAGAAAAGTTTGAGAAAAAAAACTCATTAAATTATGGTTAAAAATAAATTAATTATATCATTTCTCTTCTTTACTCAAAACATAAACAACAACGTAACCAATGAAATTCATAAGGTATAGGAAGAAGTCTAATCAAATAGAGCTTTTTTCTTTCAACCATTCTTTTGCATTATAAAGTTTAATTTTTTCCTTCCAACCATATTTTTTCATCTCATCCTACAAATTTTATATATCAATCATTAGATTTACAGACTCATATGGACTCTACACAAATTCAATGATGGATTCATTCATTCACTATAGAGATGGTTAAAAGATAGTTAAAAATATAATAAATTCTATCATTTCCCTTTATAAAAATTATAACAATAATTAAGGACAAAAAATGGAATATGAAGCACAAAACTACGTAAATAAATAAATAAAAAGACAAATAAATGTACTATTTAGCATTCTCTACCACATTATTTACCATTTTTCTTGAATACAACCTTGCAAACACAATTTCCAAAACCGAATCAAAATTAATACTAATATAATAAAATATAATTAACTTTTCCATATGTTTTTCGAGGGATGATAAAGACCAACTTTTGTGCCCAACTTTTACCTTCTTTATTTTTTTTTTTTTTAGAGTATAAAAAAAAGTGTCTGAAGCAATCATACTTTTTTTTTTTGTCCTAGTATTTTTTTTAAAAATGAAAATTCCATTTTTCTTCATAAAAAGGTAAAAGTTGTGTTTAATATTTTCCATGTTTTTCTCAATTCTAATGAAATTCATAGGTATAGAAAAAGTCATGTCAATTAGATATTTTTTCTTTCAACAATCTTCACATATATAAAGTTAAAAAAAAAAAACTAATTTTACAATAAAAGTAGAAAATATTATAAAAATTAAAACAAAAATAGAGACAAAAAATGGAATCAAAAGCACATAACCACAAAAATAAAATAAAATAAAATAAATAGACTATTTACTTCTTTTGCTACGTCATTTATCATCCTCCTTGACACACTTCAAATGCAAATTTCATAATCCAATTTTTTTTTAAAAAAACATTTATTTCATCAAATAAACTAATTGCAAATTAACAACGATTAAAATCGATCATTAATATCTATTGATTAGGAAAGAGATCGAGAACACATGGTGTGATACCTATTATATCTTAATACAAATAAAACTTATAAATTTTGAACATTTAGGAAAAAAATACAAAGCAAAATAAACAAAAACAAATAATTTCATTCAACATTTAAGGGAATCAAATAAATCATCTCACATCAGGTTCAATGCGTCATTATGTATTTAGTGTTTTGAAAGAGTTTATGTTCCTTTTATGTATAACAATCAAATAAATAATTTTGAACATTCAAAATAAATATGGAGGAAAATAAACAATTTTTTTTAATAAATATAAAATAAACAAAATCTTCATTAAAATGGATGAACAAAATCTAAAAAATTATAAAATTAAAAAAAAAAAAAAAAAAAGTAAAAGAAAGTTTGACATGGAATGCGTTGCAATATGGATTAGAATTTTATATACTCTTGATCAGTTGTAGAGCAATTGTAAGGATAAATCGAAACTAAATTGGCTAGATAATACATGATTCTTAAATATGATATTCTAATTTTTTTTTTCGCCTCACCCTTGCGTTAAAGTTGAGTACATTTGCTTGCTCATGGAGGCCGCCAACGATGAGAATGCAAAGAAAGTGGTGCGGAGTTTGAAGGCTTGAAGAGTTTGGTGGTGACATTGTCATGCATGCTTGTGACTACAAAATACAAATCCATGAGAGTTATAGTGGGAAGTGTGTATTAGTTGTTGGTTGTGGGAATTTAGGCATGGAGGTACTCCTGCGTCATGTAGAGCATCCCAAGCCATCTTCATCTCCATAGAAAAAGGCGTTTGGGAGAAGCAAGTGAGGAGAGATATAGAAAAGAGGTTTGATTTATCTTATTGGATACACGTTTTATTATAAATGTTGTTTTGAAAAAAAACAAGGCACAACGTTTCACCAAAGCTTTGTTTTGGTTTAAAAAAAAAACAAACTCCCGATATTAGAGATTTGATATTAAATTATATTAGATATTAGATAACGTGGGGATAAACCCCAATTAGATAAGATATTAGAGAATTATTTATTTATTTATTTATTTTAGAGATTTGATATTAGATTATATTAGATATTAGATAATGTGGAGATAAATAATGTTTGATGGCAGTTGAGATTGAGAAAAAAAAGTTTGAGAAAAACACGTATGTATTGATTTTAAATGGAATGCCACATGTCATAATATTAACCTATTCTCGCTTAAAATTTTAAAAAATTCAAACGCATAGCTTTCATTTAATATAATGATTTGTTAGATAAATAGAATTCAAACTATTAACTCTCTCATCTAAAACTCCTATTATATATATATTAGAAAAGTATATTAAGTTTATTACGACTAAATAAAATATTATAAATTAGTGTGATGGTTTTATTTTTCGTTGGGCTTGAAAATTGTAGCCCAAGAAAAGAAGATGAAAGTAACTTTGTGAGGCCCTTTATTATGTTTCTCTAATCTTTCACCGAAACTAATTAGGGTAGTTTTAGAAATTCACTCAAACCCTTATCCTCTTATAGCTTATGCCCATCACTCATTTTTTTCCCCTCAATCACGTCTAGCAGCCCACATTTCTCTCCTCTACGTGTTCCTTTCTTTCTTCTGGATCATCTTCATGCATGCGTTTTACTTTTGACAAATAAATGGCCCACGCATGGTTCAAGGAATGAAAACCCACGCTCGGCGCAAGTTAGTATAATAACAAGTACCATGGACTTTTTTTTCGTGGCTTCTACGAAAATTAACGAAGTTACGTTGGCCGTGTTATAAAAGACCTCATTTTTGCACTAGATTCTATATATATTTGGGACCAAGGCACCATCTTTCAACAGAGGGAGGGATAATTTGCCTTGATCTTCAACCATGCACGCGCTTGTGCTCGACCTGTTTTTGTTCCATCTCCTTCCCTACATAGCCACTTCCACCAAAAACCAACAACCTTACACTCCAACTGACTATTTTTTACTCAACTGTGGTTCAACCTCCAACTCAACCTCAATCGATGGACGGATTTGGGAAGATGATTCCAAATTCTCTTCCCCCAACACGCAAAACGCGTTCAAAGCCTCCATGGATGACCAATATGCGACCCGAGTTCCGTACATGACTGCTCGCATTTTTCACTCCAAATCCACCTACTCCTTCACCGTCTCAACTGGGCCAAAGTTTATCCGCCTCTACTTCCATCCAGCCACATATGCCGGGCTCAATAAAACCACTTCCTACTTCTCTGTCACGTCCAATGGTTTCACGCTCTTAAGCAACTTCAGTGCCTTTCTCACTGTTTCCGAAATGAGAACCTCCGTAGTCCGAAAGGAATACATCATCAACGTGCAAACCAATCAAAGGCTCAACATAACTTTTATTCCCTTGCCAAACTCTTATGCCTTCGTCAACGGTATTGAAGTCGTTTCTATGCCAAACAATCTCTACCAAGACCGTACCGTCAACTTCGTAGATTGCAACGCTATCTTTGATAACACCACCGCTCTTGAGACTATTTACCGGGTAAACGTCGGAGGCAAATACATATCTGATGAATTTGATACTGGAATGTTTCGAATATGGGAAGAAGACGCGGCATACATCTTTGGTGCGGCTTTCGGGCAAACACCTTATCTCTCCAATATTACCATACATTACACTGAGGAAACGGCCCCCTACACAGCGCCGGAGATAGTCTACACTACTTACCGTACAATGGGTACAGATCCTCATGTCAACCTAAATTACAAACTCACGTGGCTCTTCCCAGTTGATGTTGGATTTCTTTATCTTGTGAGGCTCCATTTTTGCGAGACTATGCTGGAGGTTAAGCGTGAGAATCAACGCGTTTTTACGATATTCATCAATAATCAGACGGCGGAAGAACAATCGGACGTGATTCACTGGGCTCGTGGTAGCAATATTCCAGTGTATAAAGACTACATTGTGCAGGTGCCAAATGAAAGACCCGGCAAGCAGGACTTGTGGCTTGAACTGCACCCTAACATGAGATCAACGCCAACGTACGCTGATGCAATTTTGAACGGCCTAGAAATATTCAAGTTGAACAACTCTTATGGTAGTCTTGCAGGGCCAAACCCAGACCCGGTTCCGATGACCTTTTCAGTTGAAACCCGAGGTCGACCATTGACGAAGGCAAAAAGTAATCTAACAACGACAATTGCAATAATTGGTGGTGCAATTTCTGCTGTTGCTCTACTCTTTATTATTGGTTTAGTGACTTTCCGTCTGGGTAAGAGAGTCACGATCGCGGGCTCCACCGGTGTAGCTTCATGGTGGGGTCAATTTTCTTACACCAAGACCAAGTCAACTAAGACAGATGGCTCATCTCTACCGTCTGAATTATGTCGTAACTTTTCGCTTGTTGAAATCAAAACCGCCACATACGATTTTGACGAGGTTTTAATCATAGGGGTTGGAGGGTTTGGCAACGTGTATAAAGGGTTCATTGATGATGGGATGACCCTAGTTGCAATCAAACGGCTGAAATCCAGTTCACAACAAGGGGCTCACGAGTTCCACACTGAGATTGCGATGCTCTCCCAGCTACGTCACCGCCATCTTGTGTCTTTGATTGGCTATTGCAACGATGAAAGCGAGATGATACTTGTCTATGATTATATGGCCCGTGGGAGCCTACGTGATCATTTATATGACACCGATAATTCTCTATCGTGGAAGCTACGGCTCGAGATCTGCATCAGTGCGGCTCATGGGTTGCAATACCTCCACACCGATGTGAAGCACATGATCATTCACCGTGATGTGAAGACAACGAATATTCTGTTGGATGAAAAATGGGAGGCTAAGGTTTCAGATTTTGGTCTATCCAAAATGGGGCCAAACACCATGTCCAAGACGCACGTAAGCACAGTGGTCAAAGGTAGTATGGGGTATATGGATCCAGAGTACTATCGACTTCAACGGCTGACTGAAAAGTCCGATGTGTACTCTTTTGGTGTAGTGTTGTGTGAAGTATTGTGTGCAAGACCACCGTTGCTTCGTACAGTTGAGAAGAACCGAGTGAGCCTAGCGCAGTGGGTTCCAGAGTGCTATCACAACAAAATGCTTGATCAGATTATTGATCCGCTTTTGAAGGGTGCGATCGCGCCAGAGTGTCTGGAGAAATTTGGTGAGATTGCAGTGAATTGCTTGCTTGATGACGGAACCGAAAGGCCATCCATGAACGAGGTAGTGTGGGGCCTTGAGTTGGCATTACAAATGCATGAGGAGAGCACCAACTATATAAGTTTTCATGGGGAAATGAAGGGACCCCTCTTTCAAGAGTTGGCAAAAGGTGACAGTGACGACGTGTTTACATTTAGTAGTGAAGGGGCATCGAATGCAAAAAGCACCAGTGCGAGCATGACAGAAAATTTTGCTAATAAGGATTCTGATTATTTGTTGCCTAAGACTGTGTATTCTCTTAACGCATGGTTGCAAGAGGACGATGAAAGAGTGTTGTAATTGCTAAAAATAGTCCCTACAAAATTTTATATTTTGGGCCATGGGCGCACCCATGTGTGGGGTTGGGAGGCAAAATGTTTAAAATTCTTCATAAATTCATCCCTCCAAAATGATATATTTGTCAATAAAAAATCAACATATTATCCGTTATTCTATTTGTATTTTTCTTTTCTTAGCCATGTTCACCAACCACCGTACGTACCTCGTGTTTTCTTACATTTATTTGTGTTTTTTTTGGAGCAAAAGTGTTGAATAGGATGAAAATATTTGTTTATTTATTTATTTTGGAGTGATTATTTTGTCGTTGTTTTAGTTTTCAATATTTTTTGGGTTAATAACTTTTTAGTTCCTAAGTTTTCACTTTATTTATTTATTATTATTTTTTTACCTAGGTTTTAATTTGTATTACAGATGATATATGACTTATGGGTAAGTACTGGTTTAGTACTTCCATCACCATCCGTCAATCAAACTAACGGATTGATGTGTTATAACAAAACATGTTACTTGTCATAACAAAAATTAAAAATGGAAAAAAATATATAAAGAAAAAAACCTAAACTATAGTTATTTTCTGATTTAATCTTTTAATGTTTAAAAGTAATAAATAACATCAACTACAAAAATGCAACAAAAAAGCACTTATTTTTATATTCCTATAATACCCTATTCTTTTCACAAATAAAATATTAAACTATTTGTAAAAAACCAAAAAAAAAAAAAATAATGGGCGAATATTTATTTATTCCAAAAACTTTTTTTTTTTTTATTTACTAGCCCATTGTTTTTCTATTTTAAAAATTGTTTAGTTTTTTTTACAATTATTTTATTATTTTTTTTTAAAGAATAGGGTATTATAGAACATAAAAATAAGTATTTTTTTTGCATTTTGGTAGTTGATATACTTTATTACTTTTTAACATTAAAGACTAAATATAAATATATAATATATATATTATATTCTTCCCTTAAAAAAATCATAAAACTAATTTTTTTTAAAAAAATAAAAACTAAAAAAAAAATGACAAATATAGGGTGGCCCCCCCCCATTTTGGTCATCAAGGGTGGATGATGCACCCCAAGGCCGAAATGGGCGGGTGAAAATTAGTTCAGTTGATGGAGTATGATGAATGTATTAAATTAGTCTTTACTTATAAGTCCGAAACTCTTTATGATACAATTTGAAACCTAAGTGGGAAAAAATAAAAAAAGTGAAAACTTAGGTACTAAAAAAGCTATTAACCCTATTTGTTTATAGTAACATTTTTCTTGAACTCTATACATCGATTTTACTAGTTGTTTATACTATTTTGTGTTTGTTATACCATAACTCCATGAGATTAAATTTTAGATATCTATAATTTTATTTTATATAAACATGTGTATATATATATATATGTGTGTGTGTGTTTATATATAAATCTGTGTTGCCAACTTATATTAAAAAATAAAAATTCATCCCCACTCTAAAAATCCTGTCACTAGGCTTTATGGACCGTGATATTTATCCCGAGGATGTGAGAGAATAGTTTCAAATATATTAAAATAATAATATAATATTATTAAAAAATGAGGGCATGAGGGATTGTTCCCTCACGCCCTTGGAACGAATATCTTCACCGAGGCTTCATAGATTGTCAATTAAAAACATCACTTATTAAGATTTTTTTTCTTTTTTTTTTCCACTTGGGACACCACTTGTTCACTTTAAGACTTTTCTTCCCAAAACGACTAAAATGGCCGGAGGTCCATTTCAGGTTAGGCCGAAGACTTGTAGTCAATAGTCATGCTTGCTGAGAACGTCTTTTCAGCGTTCTGCGAAAAGAAAAAGTCTTTGGCGCCCACTTCTTACGCGTTGAAGGGTTTTTTTTTTTTTTTTTCTTTTTTCACACAAAAAGAGGATAAAAAATTTAAATTAATAACCTCTTTTTATAAGATTTGGTCTCTGAAATATCTTTGAAGACACGTTGAAGATATTAGTATCATTGAGGTAGGCGCGCAGTCGCCTAGGACCCTCAATTAAATAAGGTTACAAACTAATAATTATATAATAAAGATTTTTTTAAAAAAAAATTAAGGCTTTAAAATGGTAAACAATTAGTAAATAGCATCTAATTAAGGCCCATAATTACAGTAATAGTAATTTGAATTGAAATTCATTATTCATATTCATAGAAAGTTTCAACATTCATAAATTTTTGGAAATTGAAAAGGTTTTCAAAGTTTATACTTTATAGAACTTCAATTGTTTGTATTGCGCATAAAGATCATAAAATTACAATATTGTTAGTAACTTTCCAACATCCAATTTTTTTTTAAAATTTTTTTTTTTCACATCGTATTCCACTATAAATTGTACTTTGTAGCTTTTCATTTGTCTCAACACTTTTTTTTCTTTCTTTTAGATCTTATTATTTCATGTTCTTGAATTATGTGATAAATCTTTCTATATCTAATAATTAATAAAAGAAAGAGTT
The DNA here is from genome assembly GCA_013348765.1 of Carpinus viminea. NCBI lineage: Eukaryota > Viridiplantae > Streptophyta > Magnoliopsida > Fagales > Betulaceae > Carpinus > Carpinus viminea. Next base: position 35,473,247 of record CP054671.1, on the reverse strand, counting down.
TTAAACAAAAATTTACAAATAAAAAAATGTGTTTTGATTGGCATATTAAATTATATAAAAACATTTGATTTTTTTTGGTTAAATGTATTGCTATAAAATTTGATTGACAATATATGTTATAGTTGCTTATGCATAAATAATTTTTTTCATAATTAAATTTGATAAAATCCTATTTAAGATCAACAATGTCACAATAAAAATTAAATGAATTATCCATATTATCTATTGAAAATAAGTTGTTGGAAAACTTGATAATAAAAATTTAGTTAGTAATTATGCATTAGAAAAAGTAAGAATAATGATTTGTAAATAAAAAAAAATATATAAAATATAAATGTTAAAAAAAAATAAAAAAAATTATTAGTATCAGCTAATGGAAAAAGAGTATGAGGTTACGCGGAAGACTTCTAGTCGTGCTTGCTACTTGCTAGGGGGAACGTCTTTTCAGTTTCTGCCAAAAGACTTTCAAAAGTCTTTTACGCCCACATCACACGGGCAATATCTTTTTATAGACCACTTCACTTACCAACAAAAATATATATAACGCCGAAGGCTTGTTGTCGTGCTTGCCACTTGCTAGGAAGGTCGGGTGTAATTGCCGACTTCACGACGGCAATATCTTCTGACCCTTCACTTACCAACAATATATACATATATATTGCTACTAACCTTTAATATGCCAAATAGATACTTCAAGTTATTAAGGTCTCACCTAAACACATGCTCATCTTTTATTGGTCTAATTTGAAGAGAATTGTTACTATTTAAGGTCTGATTAGGATTACGATTTTAATAGGTGCAATTTTAAAAATTATGTTTTTAGAATCGCAAAGGCATATGATAAAATATGTTAAAAAATATTTTTTTATTAAACATTTGTTATGAGAAATCATTGTTATTATTAGGGTCTATTTAAGATTGCGACTTCAATAAGTGCGATTTTAAAAATTATTTTTTTGAAATCGTTACTTTTTAAAATTATAAAAGCGTTTTTGTAAAAGATGTTAAAATGGCGGAGGACACTAGACACATAAAAAAAAAAAAATTAAAAAAAAAAAGAAAAGAAAAAAGGGTCAAGTTCAAGCTTTGTATTGAGCACAATTGCACCAGTGGTTGATATATAAAGCACTACTTTTGAACTTCTTTGGGGAAAGGATATCTATATCTAAGTAGGATTGATTTGTCTCACAAAAATATTCTTTAAGTACTTATTTCTTTTATTTTATTTTTTTATAGCGAAAAATAAACTTTATTAAAATTTGTCCTACAGATTTGTCATTTAGCCGTAGAATAACACAGGTAGACATAGTGGGTGGGCTTTGATGATGAGGCCTTTCTTTTTTACCCCCAACCCCAAGGCCACAATTGATCCTTTTGGAGATACGAATATATATATATATATATATATATATATATATTTGTAAATGAAGATCAAATAAATGTCTCCATTTGCATGATAAATCACTTTTTTTTTTTAGGTGACAGGAAACCTTGACATGGTAGGATCCTTCAGACCCACTCTTGGAGAGTAAACTTCAAACCCGTGACTTGTACTTTCAAAAGTTTTTCTACATAGATCAAATTAAATCGTTGTTCTCATTATTATTCTTGATTTTTCAATCGGTATCTACTTTTTCATGATTAATTCTAGGAAAACTTCACCTCAATAATGAAAATAATGAATAGAAACTTCAAGAGTTAGGTAGTGTTACACCAATATATAACCAACTTTGAAGTAGCTATTTGGTCACTGATGAAATGGAAGATCTAAAGAAGCCAACGAACGTGTGGACCACCATCAAGCAATGAAGCAATAGGTTAATTAATGCAAAAACAAATTAAACAATTTTTCTTATCTTCCCCAAAATGTAAATCAAACGGGAAAGTTCACTGACAAAAATAAAAGAAAAGTTTAAAACATGTTGATCTTCACTTTAACACCATGATAATGATCAATTCTGTGGAAGTTTTTTAGGGTAATTTTTTAAAGAGCTCCTTTACACGTGAAATGCACTTATATGCAAACGAGCCGGAGCCCAGATCCGTACGTGGGATAGAAAATGGATCCTTCAGATCGGAGCTCGCTTCTAAATGGCCAAAGTACGGGATAAGCCCAAGTATTTATGAGACAAAGAAATGAAGAATGATGTGGGACTTAGGGAAAATGGGTCCGAGCAACACACTTGGTGAAAATTATCTTGGGCCGATCTATTGATGGGAGGGCCCTGATCAGTTAGTCGACGGTCAAGCTGATCTAGCGGTTAGATTGTAATTAATGAAAAAAGTATATTAAGTTTATTACGACTAAATAAAATATTATAAATTAGTGTGATGGTTTTATTTTTCGTTGGGCTGTAAAATTATAGCCCAAGAAAAGAAGATAAAAGTAACTTTGTAAGGCCCTTTATTTTGTTTCTCTAATCTTTCACTGAAACAAATTAGGGTAGTTTTGGAAATTCACTCAAACCCTTATCCTCTTATAGTCTTATGGCTCATGCCCATCACTCATTTTTCCCCCTCAATCACGTCTAGCAGCCCACGTTTCTCTCCTCTATGTGTTTCCTTTCTTTCCTCTTGGATCATCTTCATGCACGTGTTTTACTTTTGACAAATAAATGGCCCACGCATGGTTCAAGGAATGAACGAGGTAGTGTGGGGCCTTGAGTTGGCATTACAAATGCAGGGGAGCGCCAATGATATCAATCTTTGTCGGGAAATGAATGGATCCTTGTTTCAAGAGTTGGAAAAAGGCAACAGTAGTAGTGATGATGTTGAGGAAATAAATTTGTGCAACGGTCATAAATCATTTGAGAAAGACAAATCTCTAACCAGCAACGTTAACATTCCTTCTACATAAATAATTTCATGTATGGAAGATTTTAACATTTAATTTACAACGGCTGTGTAACCCAAGTTTTATGTATAAATATCTCATCATGTAAATCGATTATCATCAAGTAAATACACAAGTACTTTCCTCTATTCAGTTTTATCATGGTATCAAAGCATTAGAGTGATTATGAGAGAATGAAAAAGCTTTGTTTCTTTAATTGAAAAACAGAGTCTTTTTTTTTTTATATATATATATATACCTGTTGCACTTCGTTGCTTTTCTGTTGCAGTGTCCTGGTAATATATTGCCCGATTACTTTGGGTGCTCCGTTTTTCGCCGATCAAAAAACGTTCGGGCTGTCATTACAGTGGCACTCGTTGGTCAGAGGCCACCATCTAGCGACCCAGTGGTCTTCGTTAGTCAGAGGCCGCAAATCCACGCCCCAAGACTCTACTTGCTAGAATCCTTGCTTAGAGGCCCTTCCCGCTCCAACCCGCACTCAACCCAGGAATTATTGGTGTTGCGGGAGCCGGTCCTCCCACTCTCGTGGCCAGGGCCGGCTCCATGGGTAGGCGACTTAGGCCTTTGCCTAAGGCCCCCAAATAATAAGGCCCCAAAAAAACATTTTATAAGGCCCAAAAAAAAATTTTGTAAGGCCCAAAAAACTTTAATAAGGCAAATAATAATAATAATTTTTTTTAATAAGGCCTATTTTTTTTTAAAAAAAAAAAAATTAAGGCCTCTAATAATAGCAAATAAGTAATAATGCCCAATTTAATAAGGACCAACATAATAATAAATAATTCAAAAAGGAAAAAAAAATTCTTTAACCAACGTCTTTGTCTCTTTAGTGCAATTTTGATAATGAAATATTATTAAAAAACAATCACCAACGTTATTGTCTCTTATAAATGGAATTGCACATTAAAAGATATGCATATTGATGTTACTATAGATCAATTAAAAGGTTTTATTTTTTATTTTAAAACCTATAGAGAAACTGAATTTGCATCGGCTATGATTTCATCTAAAGAGATTGCAACCATAATGGAAATAGAACATGTTTTTCGTGAAAAACATGTAATTCGTAGAAAGAAACATACAGTTTGATAAGAATGTTAATGACGAGACAACATAATCTGCTAAAAAATCTTTTATAATTGATTATTTCTTATATATAGTAGATCAAGTTATTTCTTCAATTCAAAGTAAGTTTGAACAATTTCGAATATACGAAAATATGTTGGTTTTTTATTTAATTTTAAAAAATTAAAATCACTAAATGATGATAGTTTGCAAAATAAATGTCTTAGTCTAGAAAGTTTCTTAAAACGTGATTTTGATGGTTTAGATTTATTTTCAGAACTAAAAGTTTTAAAAGAAATTTTATAAATAGAAGAAAGTGCTCAAATTGACATATTAAATTATATAAAAATACTTGATTCTTTTCCAAATGCATGTATCGCTTTACAGTTTCTTCTGCAGAAATAAGTTTTTCAAAATTAAAATTGATAAAATCATACCTAAGATCAACAATGTCACAAGAGAGATTAAATGGATTAACCTTATTATCAATTAAAAAAAAAAAGTTAGAAAATCTTGAATATAAAATTTAATTAGTAATTTTGTATATCAAAAAGAGAGAAAAATAATTTTTAAATAAAAATATAATATTAATTTTGATTTTTACTTTAATTTTTTTTTTTTTTTTTTTTTACTTAAAAAATTTACTTTAATTTTTTTTTTTTTTTAAAATAAAGCCCAATTTCAAAGTTTCGCCTAAAGCCCCAAAATATATTGAGCCGGCCCTACTTGTGGCATACCCACCCCCAATCTGACGCCCTTGATTGTACCCGTGTGCGAGCTCGTTGGCCTCACCTCCAAATCTATTGTAGTAAGACTTGAAGGCCTTCACCATTACCCATAACTCTGATTGCACTCTCTGGTTTTTTTTTTTTCCTCACACCAAATGAGCCGTCTCTGGTTTTTCTCTTTCCTCGCACCAAAGAGACCCAAAGAGGACGGAGATCCTCTTTTTCTTTTCTGGTCTTCAGGTAAAATCTGCACTTTATCTATTTCTTTCTTTCCTTTTAAAGTTTATTTTGGTTGGATAAGAATTTCATCCACAATTAAGTGACCTACTTTTCACTATTTACCCATATGTCTATTTTTTTAACTAAGCCCACACACCATTACCTCACTCAATTTTTTTTGATCCAAGCCCATTTATCCTTTATAGAAGCCCATAATCCAACTTGCTTCCCCATTATACTACCTATAGTTTAGGCTGGTTCAATGAATCAATATCATCCTAAGCTACAAGTAGTTTAGTGTTCCAAAAAAAAAAAATTTGTCTACACCTCCTTGCCAAGATCCCAATCACCATCTATACCTTCACCATTCCGATCATCCTGGAGTTGTATTGGCATCTCAGTCTTTTAATGGAGAAAATTATCCAACTTGGAGCCGGGCAATCATTACGGCTCTAAGTGCCAAGAGCAAGCTTGGATTCATTGACGGGACCATCTCTCAACCAGAAACCTCCTCTGAAGATTTTTCACAATGGAGTTGTTGCAACAATATGGTAAAATCTTGGCTATTAAATTCCATTTCTCATGATATTTGCACTAGTGTTATTTATTGCAACCTTGCGAGTGACATTTGGTCGAATCTTAAAGAGCGATTTTCTCAAGTAAATGAGCCCCGCATGTTTCAACTAGAGCAAGATATTAGCACCCTCGTTCAAGGCACCATGCCTATTGCCACATACTTCACAAAGCTCAAAGGGTTATGGAATGAACTATCAATACTTCAGCCTAGTTGCCCTTGCACCTGTGGCGCACAAAAAGAGGGCCTCAAACTGCAGCAATGTCAGCATACTATCAAGTTTCTCATGGGTCTCAATGAGTCATATACAGCTGTTTGGGGACATATCCTCTTAATAGAACCATTGCCTTCAGTCAATCGTGCATATACCTTGGTCCTTCAAGAGGAACGCCAACGCAACATTACCATCCCACCCACCATCAAGGGCATTGCCTTGGCTACAAAAGGCAATCTACCACCACCTGAAGGACAACCGATATGGCTTTGAAGAAGGAAGACCAAAATGCACTTATTGTGGTCGTGAGATGGTCATACTATTGGCGGTGCTACCAACAATGGATTCCCCCACTCGTGTAAGATTGACTCTATATCTAGCTCAAGCTTTGGTCCTAAGCCTCGTGCTCATCGGTTTCCACTACGGTTTCCTTTCACACGATCAATGCCAACAGCTCCTTGCAATTTTTGAATAATGTCACCCCAGTCCATGGCCCTGGCGGTGTAGTACCAATCATCTCTCTCAATATGCCTTCTATTTCATTATGGATTCTTGATAGTGGTGCTTGACCATATGGTCATTTCTCCCCTTTCTTGACCAAATCATATCCTGTTCATGGTAAATCTTTGTCCAATTGCGATGGCTCATATGCTTCCGTAACTCACATTGGATTTGTGATTTCTCCATCACTTATTCTTCATAATGTCCTTTGTGTTCCTACTTTTCATATGTTTAACATTGCATTGTCTCATTATTTTTTATTCTGATTTTTGTTTCATTCAGGACCTTCGTTTGATGAAGATGATTGGTCTGGGCACTGAGTGAGATGGCCTGTATTACTTCACCAACACGAGACCCTCACGGTGTCAAGTGGCAAAGTCAACCTCACAGCTTTGGCATCGCCGATTAGGTCACCTCTCCAATAAAGTTGTCATTTCTTTCCAATAATGTATCTGAAATTTGTAGTTCAAATTCAAAACAATGCCATGTTTGTCCTCTAGCAAAGCAAACACATATTCCATTTCCAACTAGTCATATTTCTTCTATTGCACCTTTTGCATTAATACATGTTGATATTTGGGATGGGTATCGCACATCTTCCATTAATGGGGCACATTATTTTCTGACCATTGTTGATGACTACACCCGATGTACATGGGTATATTTGATGCAACATAAATAAGAGGCTCATTCTCTTCTACAATCCTTCATTAACCTTGTTGAGAACCAATTCTCAACTACTATCAAAGTTATTCATAGTGACAATGGCCATGAATTCAATATTCCTTCCTTTTATTCTGACAAAGGAATCATCCACCAGACCAGTTGTGTCTCTACTCCTCAACAGAATGGAGTTGTTGAACGCAAGCATCATCACCTTCTCAATATGTCCCGAGCCTTACTTTTTCAAGCCCACTTACCCACAAAATTTTGGGGAGTTATGCCATCACCACTGCCTATTTGATCAATAGAACTCCTACCCCTCTCTTATCTAGAAAATCTCCATATGAAAAGTTATACAACTCGAAAACTCAATACAATCACTTGAGAGTTTTCGGTTGTTTATGCTTTGTTTCCACTCATTCACAAAATTGATCAAAATTTGACCCTCGTGCCATACAATGTGTCTTCCTTAGTTACCCCTATGGTCAGAAAGGATATCATCTATATGATCTTGATCATCACAAAACCTTCATATCTCGTGATGTCCTTTTTCATGAAGATCATTTCCCTTTTGCCAAAACTTCTCTTGAACAATCTCTACAGGTGTCTTGCCTATCCCTTTTGACATTCCTGATAATGTCACTACCCCTTTGTCACCTGTTGTTGAAGCTCAAGTTGCCCCTTCCACCATCCAGGCAACCCCTTCTCCTCGTCTGACCACTTAGCGATCCACTCGGTTGACCCAACTACCTGCATACTTACGTGATTTTCATCTTGCACAGGTTTTGCCGTCTCATACCACTCAATCATTCGAATCAACGTTGGTGCGTTCATCAGGTAACCTTTACCCCCTTGATGCTTTTTTATCTTACACATGTCTCTTTAACCACCATCGTGCTTTTACCACTGCTATTTCCCTTGCACAAGAGTCAAAGTCATTTTCGCAGGCCATGCAAGATTCCAAATGGCGTGATGCTATGCGTGCTGAGGTAGATGCTCTTGAGTCGACTCAGACATGGACTTTAACTCCTCTTCCACTTGGAAAGAAACCCATCGGCTGCAAATGGGTTTACAAAATCAAATATCATCCAGATGGTTCAGTGGAACGATATAAAGCTCGTTTAGTGGCTAAGGGTTACAATCAACAGGCAGGCATTGATTATACGGAGACCTTTGCTCATGTCGCTAAGATGGTAAATGTTCGCTTTCTCCTTGCTCTTGCTGCCTTCTGTGGATGGCACTTGCATCAACTTGATGTAAATAATGCCTTCCTTCATGGTGACCTTTACGAAGAAGTCTACATGCACCTTCTTCCTGGTTTCGGACAAAAGGGGGATACTAGAGTTTGCAAACTCAATAAATCCTTGTACGGGCTTAAACAAGCTTCAAGACAATAGTATGCAAAACTCTCTTCCACGCTCATTAATGCAGGATATAAACAATCTAAGGCCGACTACTCATTATTCGTCCAATCCCACGAAGGTAACTTCACAGCTATTCTCGTATATGTAAATGATATTGTATTGGTGTAATAACTTGGAGCATTTAAAAACTAAAGAAACACTTAGGTGACCATTTTAAACTCAAGGACTTAGGCAACCTAAGTATTTTCTAGGTATTGAAGTGGCTCGTTCAAAGAAAGGTATCTTCTTATCACAAAGAAAGTATGCTCTTGAAATACTTGAAGATACAGTTTCTTGGTGCTAAACCTAGTACTTTTCCCATGGAGCAAAATTTGGCACTCAAGAAACATGATGGAGACCTCATTCCAGATCCCTCATCATATCGACTAGTTGGTAAGTTGATTTATTTAACCATCATCAGACCAGATTTGGCATATGCAGTGCAGATGTTGAGTCAATTTATGGACAAGCCATGTACATCTCATTTAGATGCAGCACATAGAGTATTACGATACATCAAGCAATCTTCAAGATAAGGAATTCTCATATCAGCCACAAGCAACATTCAATTACATGCATTCTATGATGCAGATTGGGCACGATGCAGAGACACTCGATGTTCAATCACTGGATATTGCATACTCCTTGGAAGCTCACCAATATCTTGGAAAACAAAGAAGCAAACAACAATATCCCATTTTTCAGCTGAAGCAGAATACAGAGCTATGGCCTTAACCTGTTGTGAAATTATCTGGTTTAAACAATTATTGGCAGATCTCCATATCCAACATCCACAACCGGCAAAATTGTATTGCGACAACAAGGCGACCATCCACATCGCCTTAAATCCCGTCTTCCATGAAAGAACAAAACATATAGAAATTGATTGTCACCTCATTCGGGAAAAGTTGAAAGATGGCATAATCCAGACTTTCCACATACCTACCACTTAACAACCTGCTGATCTATTTACTAAGGCAATTGGTTCAACACAATTCCATTATCTACTTGGCAAGTTGGGTGTCATAAATATCCACTCCAACTTGAGGGGGAGTGTTGAGGAAATAAATTTGTGCAACGGTCATAAATCATTTGAGAAAGGCAAATCCCCAACCAGCAACATTAACATTCCTTCTACATAAATAATCCCATGTATAGAAGATTTTAACATTTAATTTACAATGGCTATGTAACCCAAGTTTTATGTATAAATACCTCATCATGTAAATCGATTATCATCAAGTAAATACACAAGTATTTTCCTCTATTCAGTTTTATCAGAAGAAGTATCGAGTGCAAACGGCAACAGTATGAGCATGACAAGTAGTGGGGAGGAAATTTTTTCTTATAAGGAATCTGATTGTTTGTTGTCCAAAACTGTGTTCTCTGAACTCATGGGTGCGAGAGGGCGATGAAAGAATGTTGTAATTGCTAGCAAAATAACTTATAAGTTTTAATAGTGGGGAAGGTCCACTTGCAAATCATTGTATGTCAAGTTGTTATGTTTTGATGAGTCGAAATTAAGGCTTCTTAGAATTTGTTTTTCTATGCAATTAACTCTTCTTAGATAAATCCATCTCATGACTTGCTTACAATGGTTACATTATTAGATAAAGGGAAATGCTAGATATTTTTCTTGTATTTTTTTTTTGTGTGTTCTTCAAACTGTGATGTGACTTTTAAAATCATCAATAAATTAAAAGTCGATAATGATAATCTCAAATTTAACGATAATTTTAAAAGTCATATCACAGATGTGAGAATACTATAGGAGTACCTAATATTTTTCTTCCTCCACTCTTTCCCGCCAACCAATTGATTCTCACCATACGTGTTGGCGTGGTGTAGGACAATTTTATTTTTATACTCTTAATTATCTTTTATGACTAATATCAAATACACTCCTTAAAAAATCCAAGGTCATCCAATTTTGACATTTACATATATTTGTATAATTAAACACCATTAGGATCCTAGGACAAATTTGAAAATATAAAATTAATTGGTGTAGAGAGAATATTAGATAAATCTTTAACAAACAACATTTAAATATAATAATAAAAGTGAATAATTAAAATGTTAAATGTGACATAAGTGCTGAGTACGGTGATTTCTTTTAAGTAGAGTAAAGAGTAAAGAGTAAAGTTGCTGAAGATGACGTGAATGCTTAACTAAAGAGAGACTCTTGTTGTTTTTGTTGGTCGTGTTGACAATAGGTGGTTGTTTTTAAGAGTAGTTCAATTGATTGTAGATTATACTTAATAAAGTGATGGTCAATAGTTCAAATATTCTCATATTTTTTTCTCTTGTATGAACATGTAAATAATAATAATAATAAGGGAGCCCCTACTATACGGTCATGCTGCAAAATGGGTGATTTGCAGCATCCACTCTTGTAGTGACACATCAACAAGCTTAGTTTAACAAAATGAAATCAAAACAGCAAATTAAAAATCAAAACACAAACCGACGCCAGCAAACCCAGCCCCCACTAGCGTCGAAAAGCATGCAACCGGCCAACATTGCCGGCCGGAAAACCAGCTTTCCGACCGGAAAAAATCAGCATCGTCGACAACTCTTTTCTTTCCCCAAACCCAGCATCATCGGCCAGAAAAAATAAAAAATAAAAACTCCAAAAAAAAAAAAAAAATCAACAAAACAAAACAAAACCCAAACTCCAAATCATTTCTAGCAAAATAAAATCAAAATAGCAAATTTAAAACCCAAACCAAACCAGCACAGCAAACCCAAACCACTGGCCCCGGATAAACCCAAACCACCGGCCAGCCATGGGTAACCATCTCCGACCCTATTTTTTGCGAAATTCAGCCACAAAAATCGATTTTAATGCCTCAACACTCGATTCTAATGCCTCAAAACTTATCTTGATTCAAAACTAAAACTTAGAAGGGAAGGTTAACCCTTTTTGGGATTTTGTCATCCTAAAATCGGAGCTATTTTATCACCTTAAAAGTTGCCGAAGCCATGTATGAATCAAAGAAAAAACCAAAAAATCATACCCAAACTAGAGCAAATCCATCATCAGGAAAAAAAACAGACCGTGGGTCTGGTAACCAACCAAGCGATGGGTCTCGGTGGCCAGCCAGATCTAGGCCAGCCATGGGTCCACTGCGCCTGCACCGTGGTTCTGCATACCCACGTCTTCTTCTTCCTTCTCTTCCTTTTTTCTCTTCTCTTCTATTCTTTCTCTTTTCTTCCTTCTTTTAAATGAAAATCAGCTGTGGGAGGGTTTATATTTTTTTTGTGCAATTTTTCTTCTTTATGTGAGGTGTCATGCTCTTAGTGGATGCTGCAAAACCCATCTTTTACAAATTGACCATATAATAGGTTTTCCCTAATAATAATAATAAAATAAAAATAAAATAAAATAAAAAGACAATGGGTGGTTTTTGCGTCGTTTCGGTTGTGGAGTACTGGACGCTTCAGAAATGGGCCGTAAAAGTCTTAAGCGGGAATAGTCTAAGATTCTAACTTCTAAGTTCTTTGTCATAACGCCGAAGCTTTGTTTTGTAGCATATTATTATAGGTCCACTTACCTTCCATGCGTACTTTTCTTGGCTTTTTTATTTTTTTTTATTTTTTGGGGTATTCTATGTCCTTTTCTTGGCTTGTTGTTTGGTGTACATTATTTAGAATAAAAAGGAGGAATAAATTGTATGATGCGATATGAATATAAACAAAAATTTGAATTTTTTTGTAATAAAAAAGTGAAGAAAGTTATTTGTTAATGTGATTTTTTTTTTTTTTTTAAAGTATAAAAGAACAAAGAGGAGAAAAAAATAAATGTCAAGCAGGCCACATTAATCTCTAGCAATTCTCTTTTTGAGGATATTATTACATGCACGAAGGAAGTAGACCTAGGTTGCATTAGAAGAAGTTAGATCTTGGGATTTTATCTTTTTATTTGCTGAACAGCGGGGCAAGGCGGGTATTGCTGCCCAAAATTTTGTCTACCCAAAACCCGCCCCGCCCCGTACAGGTTGGAAGAAATCCAACTCGTTTCCGCAAAAAAACAGCTAAATTTAGGGGGATAGGCAGATTGGGGCGAATTTGTAGGTTGGCGAAATTTTCCCCACCCCTACTCTATAGAGAGAAAAAGCCTATACCCTTGCTTAAACTTATTGTTTCTCTCCTTATTACCAAACCACTATGAATTATTAATTTTCTAGTATGTTTTGGGGTTTGGTTGATGAGTTTCAGATGATGAACGAGTTGTTCGTATGTGGCAAGTCACATTACTATTAAATTATGATGGAATAATAATTTAAAAAGCTATATTAAAAAAAAAAAAAAAACTAGAAAAAGTAATGTGTACATCATTACTGGTATGAAAAATAGAATTTGAGTGTTCTCTATGTTTCGGTGGAGAACGAGTGTTTCGGTGGACAAGACAGAGACATCCTCCGGGCCTGCATCGCCAAAAGTGATGGTCCACACGTTTCAGGGTCGAAGACTTGTAGTCATGCTTGCTACTTGCTAGGAAGGTCGGGTGTGTTTGCCCTGCATCGCCAAAAGTGATGGTCCACACGTTTCAGGGTCGAAGACTTGTAGTCATACTTGCTACTTGCTAGGAAGGTCGGGTGTGTTTGCTGACTTGAAAAAGGGAATGAACTAATAGTGCATGCAGCAGATTTGAATGAAGTGAAAAAAATATATAAATATTTTTTTATGAAAAATTGAAAAAAAAAATTGTTTTATTGTATTTTTTTATTTGAATACTAACAAAAAATAATTGATGTAATGTAAAAAATAAAAATATTTTAATTGATTTTGAGAGAAATAATAGGATTTTTTTTTTCAAGTCCTTCCGCAAACTCACCAATCTTTTCAGCGTCCGGCCAAAAGACTTTTACAATATATATATATATATATATATATATATATATTGCTACTAACCTTTAACATGCCAAATAGATATTTTAAATTGTTAAAGTTAATATTCAAGTTTTGGATACTTTTCTGCGAATGTCCCATGCATGTTGACTTGATTTTTTTTTTATTTGAATACTAAAAAAAAAAATCAATTAATGTGATGTAAAAAGTAAAAATACTTTAGTTGATTTTGAGAGAAATAATAGGATTTTTTTTTTTTTTTTTTGCATTTTTTTTTCCAAGTCCTTCCGCAAACACACCGATCTTTTCATCTGCAAAGTCTTTTGCGCTCACTTCATGACGGCAATATCTTCTTACCTTTCACTTACCAACAATATATACATTGCTACTAACCTTTAATATGCCAAATTGATACTTCAAATTATTAAAGTTAATATTCTAGTTTTGGATACTTTTCCGCGAATGTCCCATACATGTTGACTTGGAACGAAAGTGTCAGAGAGTGGCGTTTCTCAAGAGAGCAATGACTTTAGCCCTTTTCCCTTAGGTCATAGTCCAAGATAAACCTCTTACCGGTCTTACAATCTAAAGGCAGCCGGGATGCCAATTATCAAACCTATAAAAGATTTAAAGCTTCAAGAAATGGTGAAAATGTATTGTTTTACGAATAATTAAATTCTTGAATTTGGGCTTTTAGGCATGAAAAGATATGTTCCCTGATTGTGATTTGTAGATGTATGTCCCACTTATTTCCCACGTTCACATTTGTGGAAATAAGAAACGATGATCCTCCTACGTACACACCAGTGGAGGAAAATACCAAGCAACTGATGGTTGGGGACAATCGATTCGTTGCATTAATGCTTTACAAAAATCCAAACGCAAGTTATATTCAAAAGCGCTTACGTCGAACTATCCGCATAATTTCTCAGACTAATTACCTTACAAGACATTGCTCACGTAAGCTGCATATATATATATGGTATATAGCAGCCGCTGGAGAATTGGTCTTCCACACCATGCACTCGCTCGCCCTCTACCTCTCCTTCCTCCATCTTCTCCTCACCCATGTCGTCACCGAAACCCCGCCACCCTACATTGCCACCGACTATTTTCTCCTCAATTGTGGCTCGTCCTCCGAGTCAACCACACTGGATGGCCGTAACTGGGAAGGCGATTTCAACTCAAAGTTCTCACCCCCAAATATACAAACCACATCAACTGCATCTACCCCCTCCCAACACGACCCTTCTGTTACCCAAGTCCCCTACACGACTGCACGCATCTTTCACAACAAGTTCACCTACTCCTTCTCCGTCTCACCTGGCCTGAAGTTTGTTCGTCTCTACTTCTTCCCTTCCACCTACTCCGGACTCCATAAATCCAAGTCCTTCTCCATCGTCACCGCCAATAACTTCACCCTCTTAAGTAACTTCAGTGCCTTCCTTACCGTCTCTTCGATAGAACCTCCCGTAGCCACCGTTATCAAAGAATTCATAATCCCTGTGTTGCACACTCAGTATCTCAACATAACCTTTATTCCATCTCCGCGCTCTTACGCCTTCATTAATGGTATAGAGATTGTTTCTATACCAAATAATCTCTATATGCACAATAGAGATGATGGAAAGATCACCATGGTAGATAACAACAGACCATTCTATTTCGACGACACCACTTCTCTTGAGACCATGTATAGACTAAATGTGGGGGGCAACGATATCTCGGGCGTGCAGGATACTGGGATGTTCCGGACTTGGCGTCAGGACTCGCAGTATCTGTTTGACCAGATGATTTCGCTGATACCTTCCGGATGGCCTGGTGTCAAGATACAGTTTAAGATGGACATACCAGCCTACACTGCACCGGAGATTGTGTATCAAACTTCTCGTACAATGGGTCTGAATCTTACACTTAACTTGAAATCCAACCTCACGTGGATCTTCACAGTTGATGGCGGGTTTAACCATCTTTTGAGGCTTCATTTCTGCGAAACTCTGAAAGAGGTAGTGGAAACGAATCAACGGGTATTTTACATATTCATCAATAATCAGACGGCAGAGGCAGATGCGGATGTGATATATTGGAGCGGCGGTAACGGAATTCCTGTATACAGAGAGTATGTTGTGTTGGTCCCAAGTGGAAACAACGCCAAACAAGATTTGTGGCTTGCGCTACACCCTAACTCGGATATGTCACGTCCCGTATTCGACCAGTGCCATCTTGAACGGTGTGGAAATATTTAAGTTGAACCGATCAGACGGTAGTCTTGCTGGGCTCAACCCAGACCCGGCTCTGATGACCCCTTCAATTGAAACCCCAGGCCGACCGTCATTGAAGTCAAAAAAAAATCGGAAAACAACAATTGCAATAATCGGTTGTGCAATTTCTATCCTTGCACTACTCTCTATTCTTTGTTTAGTGGCTTTCCGGCTGAGTAAGAGAGCCAAGGACGTTGGCTCCACCGATGTAGCTTCATGGTGGGGTCTATTTCCTTTCACTAAGACCCAGTCAACTAAGACAGGGGGATCATCGCTACCATCTGAATTATGTCGTAGCTTTTCGTTTGCT
Organism: Carpinus viminea; assembly: GCA_013348765.1. Classification (NCBI taxonomy): domain Eukaryota; kingdom Viridiplantae; phylum Streptophyta; class Magnoliopsida; order Fagales; family Betulaceae; genus Carpinus; species Carpinus viminea. The sequence goes on along the minus strand of CP054671.1, from coordinate 35,457,601 downwards.
GAAATCAAAGCCGCCACAAACGGTTTTGATAACGTTTTAATCATTGGGACTGGAGGGTTTGGCAACGTTTATAAAGGCTACATTGATGACAGGACCACCCCAGTTGCAATCAAACGGATGAAATCCAGGTCACAACAAGGGGCACACGAGTTCCACACCGAGATTGCGATGCTCTCCCAGCTACGTCACCGCCATCTTGTGTCTTTGATTGGTTATTGCAATGAAGACTGTGAGATGATACTTGTATACGAATACATGTCCCATGGGAGCCTACGTGATCATCTATATGGCTTCGATAATCCTCCTCTATCGTGGAAGCAACGGCTCAAGATTTGCATCGGTGTGGCCCGTGGGTTACAATACCTCCACACTGATGCGAATCACATGATCATTCACCGTGATGTGAAGACAACGAATATTCTTTTAGATGAGAAATGGGTGGCCAAGGTTTCGGATTTTGGTCTCTCCAAAATGGGGCCGAACACTATGTCCAAGACCCACGTAAGCACAGTGGTCAAAGGTATAGGATATATGGACCCTGAATACTATCGGCTTCAACAACTAACTGAAAAGTCTGATGTGTACTTTTTGGTGTAGTGTTGTTAGAAGTGTTGTGCAAGACCACCGTTGCTTCGTACCGTTGAGAAGAATCAAGTGAGCCTAGCGCAGTGGGCCTCAGAGTGCTATCACAACAAAATGCTTGATCAGATTGTTGATCAGTTTTGAAGGATGCGATCAAGCCAAAGTGTCTGGAGAAATTTGGCGATGTTGCGGTGAATTGTTTGCTTGATGACGGCACCAAACGGCCATCCATGAACGAGGTAGTGTGGGGCCTTGAGTTGGCATTACAAATGCAGGAGAGTGCCAATGATATCAATCTTTGTGGGAAATGAATGGACCCTTGTTTCAAGAGTTCTAGTAGTGAAGAAGTATCGAGTGCAAACGGCAACAGTATGAGCATGACAAGTAGTGGGGAAATGTTTTCTTATAAGGATTCTGATTGTTTGTTGTCCGAAACTGTGTTCTCTGAACTCATGGGTGCGAGAGGGCGATGAAAGAATGTTGTAATTGCTAGCAAAATAATAACTTATAGTAAAAATAAGCTCAAAAAATAATTTTGTTAGAAAAAAAAAAAAAAATAACTTATAGGTTTTACTAGTGGGGAAGGTCCACTTGCAAATCATAATTGTATGTCAAGTTGTTATGTTCTGATGAGTTGAAATTAAGGCTTCTTAGAATTTGTTTTCTATGCAATTAACTCTTCTTAGATAAATCCATCTCATGACTTGCTTACAATGGTATATTATTAGATAAAAGGAAATGTTAAGTCTTTTCAAGTATTTTTGTATTCCATTTGTGATGCTTTTAAAATTATTAATAGATTAAAAGTTAATAATGATAATATCAAATTCAACGTGATTTTAAAAAACATCACATAGAAGAACACTATAAAAGTACCTAATACTAAAAGTCGATAATAATAATCTTAAATTTAAGATTCTCACCATATGTGTTGGCGTGGTGTAGGACAATTGAGAATAAAAAGGAGAAATAAATGTAAAAAAAAAAATTGAATTTTTTTGTAATAAAAAAGTGAAGAAAGTTGTTTGTTAATGTGAAAAAAAATAAATTAAAATAATTTGACCCTTTTTTTTTTTTGAAGTATAAAAGAACAAAGAGGTCCAAGAGGAGAAAAAAAAAATGTCAAGCAGGCCACATTAATCTCTAGCTATTCTCTTTTTGAGGATATTATTACATGCACGAAGGAAGTAGATCTAGGTAGAATTAGAAGAAGTTAGATCTTGGGTTTTTATCTTTTATTTGTTGAACAGCGGGCAAGGCTGGTACCGCTGCCCAAAATTTTGTCTCACCCAAAATCCGCCCCTGCACGGGTTGGAAGAATCCCAACTCGTTTTCACTAAAAAAAAAAACTAAATTTAGGCATATTGGGGCAGATTGGGGCGAGTTTGCAGGTTGGCCAATTTTCTCCACCCTACTCTATAGAGAGAAAAGGGTATACCCTTGCTTAAACTTATTGTTTCTCTACTTATTACCAAACCACTATGAATTATTAATTTTCTAGTATGTTTTGGGGTTTGGTTGATGAGTTTCAGAGGATGAACGAGCTGTTCGTATGTAGCGAGTCACATTACTATTAAATTATGATAGAATAATAATTTTAAAAGCTATATTAAAAATTAAAAACAAAAATAGAGAAAAAGTAAAAGAATGTGTACATCATTACTGGTATGAAAAATAGAATTTGAGTGTTCTCTAACAACCTCTGGGCCTGCATCGCCAAAAGTGATGGTCCACACGTTTCCGGCCAGGTCGAAGACTTGTAGTCATGCTTGCTACTTGCTAGGAAGGTCGGGTGTGTTTGCCTACTCTAAAAAGGGAATGAACTAAAGTCAGCAGATTTTATTGAAGTAAAAAAAAAAAAAATACAAATATTTTTTTATGAAAGATTGAAAAAAAAAAGAAAATTGTTTTATTGCATTTTTTATTTGAATACCAACAGAAATTATATATATATTTTTAACTTGCTACCAAAAAATAATTGATGTAATGTAAAAAGTAAGAATATTTTAAATGATTTTGTGAGAAATAATAGAATTTTTTTTTTTTTTTTTTCAAGTCCTGCAAATACACTGATCTTTTCAGCGTTCTACCAAAAGACTCTTTTGGGCTCACTCCACGACGGCAATATCTTCTGACCCTTCAACCTTCACTTACCAACAATATATAAATATATATGGATATATATATATGTATATATACACACTAACCTTTAATATGCCAAATAGATAATTCAAATTATTAAAGTTAATATTCAAGTTTTGGATACTTTTCCGCGAATGTCCCATGCATGTTGACTTGGAACAGAAAGTGTCGGAGAGTGGCGTTTCTCATGAGAGCAACGACTTTAGCCCTTTCCCTTAGGTCATACTCCAATATAAACCTCTAACCGGTCTTACAAGCTAATTAAAGGCAGCTGGATGCCAATCATCGAACCTATAAAAGATTTAAAGCTTCAAGAAATGGTGAAAATGTATTGTTTTACGAATAATTAAATTCTTGAATTTGGGCTTGTAGCTGGCATGAAAAGATATGTTCCCTGATTGTGATTTGTAGATGTATGTCCCACTTATTTCCTACGTTCACATTTGTGGAAATAAGAAACGATGATCCTCCTACACACCAGTGGAGGAAAATACCAAGCAACTGATGGTTGGGGACAATCGATTCGTTGCATTAATGCTCTACAAAAATCCAAACGCAAGTTATATTCAAAAGCGCTTTCGTCGAACAATCCGCATAATTTCTCAGACTAATTACCTTACAAGACATTGCTCACGTAAGCTGCATATATATATATATATATATATATGGTATATAGCAGCCGCTGGAGAATTGGTCTTCTTCACCAAGCACTCGCTCGCGCAATGTTTAAAAATTAAATTTGCATACTTTTATTGAATGGTCGTGCCTTTAAATAGGCTAATAAGACATAAAAGTAGGAGTTTAACTCCTAAACCTACTAGGATACGTAATCCTTTATCTAATGGAGATAACTCCTTATTTGAATTGAAATAACTCTTAATCCTACTAGTTGATAACTCTGATTTGAGTAGAAGATCAAGTTCTCTTTCAATTAGAGTTCCAACCTATCTAACTACTTGATAAGATAAAAAGCAATAACATAGATTCCTAGATCAAGACTACTGCACGTCATATCCCTAACAGTTGATAGGATGGAAGTCTTTACAAGACAAAATTGTTATCACTACTATATTTTTCATATATATTCCAGTCTTTAAAGTACTAATGTCTCAGTCTATGCTAATTGTTGGCAGCGATTAAGCAGTTCTGGATATGTTTTCTCTTTTCTTTTGCCCCCTATCTTGCAAGTGCTGCAATAACTGCTATTGATGTCCTGGAGGAAAATCCTGTTCTGTTAAAGAAACTGAAGGAAAACATTGCTCTATTATGGCAAGGTTGGTTCTATTTTACTGCTAGACAAGCTTCAATATATTTGTAAACAATAAAAATTCCTTACATTGGGTGCTGAAGGTTTTTTAGTTCAGTAATGCATAGGTACATTAAATAGCCATTGATAGGGCATTACCTTTAAAGTGATAAGCTTTGTCAGACTTGATATCCTTTTTATAATGGGTTGCATTAGGGATTGTGAGGCCACTGGTAATATTCGTATGGATGTACCAGTCAGTTATACCTTATAGAAAATCTGCTCAATGTAGATATATGTCTTGGATACATGCTTCTTCACATTAAATCCATTAAACACTAAATTTGTTGTTCTATACATACGATATACCAAAATCAACCAAAAGCAAAAATTACATGCTTGATAAAAGCTGCCTCAACACTTATTTGATCTCAATATATTTTGTGACTGCAGGATTGTCAGATACATCGGGCCTTTCGATAGCAAGTAATGTGGAATCCCATCGTTTTCTCAAATTAAAGGAATCAACAGGTTCCATGAAAATGATCTAATTCTTCTTAAAGATATTGCTAATCGAGTAAGAAAATAGTTATCCGGTTTATATTCACAATTAGGCAAATCAATTTCTTTAGTTTCCATTTTCTTATTATTGAATGCTTCTTTTTTTCTTTTTTTTTTTTCAGGTTTTGAAGGAAGACAACATATTTTTTTTTGGGGCCAAACCTATGGTAGTCTTGCCGGGCCAAACCCAGACCCGGTTCCGATGAACTCTTAAGTTGAAACCCGAGGTCGACCATTGACGAAGTCAAAAAGTAATCTGACAACGACAATTGCAATAATTGGTGGTGCAATTTCTGGCGTTGCTCTACTCTCTATTATTGGTTTAGTGACTTTCCGTCTGGGTAAGAGAGTCACGATCGTGGGCTCCACCGGTGTAGCTTCATGTTGGGGTCAATTTTCTTACACCAAGACCAAGTCAACTAAGACAGATGGCTCATCTCTACCGTCCGAATTATGTCGTAACTTTTCGCTTGTTGAAATCAAAACCGCCACATACGATTTTGACGAGGTTTTAATCATAGGAGTTGGAGGGTTTGGCAACGTGTATAAAGGGTACATTGATGATGGGATGACCCTAGTTGCAATCAAACGGCGGAAATCCAATTCACAGCAAGCGGCTGACTGAAAAGTCCGATGTGTACTCTTTTGGTGTAGTGTTGTGTGAAGTATTGTGTGCAAGACCACCGTTGCTTCGTACAGTTGAGAAGAACTGAGTGAGCCTGGCACAGTGGGTTCCAGATTGCTATCACAACAAAATGCTTGATCAGATTGTTGATCCGCTTTTAAAAGATACGATCATGCCAGAGTGTCGGGAGAAATTTGGTGAGATTGCAGTGAATTGCTTGCTTGATGATGGAACCAAAAGGCCATCCATGAACGAGGTAGTGTGGGGCCTTGAGTTGGCATTACAAATGCATGAGGAGAGCACCAACTATATCAGTTTTCATGGGGAAATGAAGGGACCCCTCTTTCAAGAGTTGGCAAAAGGTGACAGTGATGACGTGTTTACATTTAGTAGTGAAGGGGCATCGAATGCAAAAAGTACCAGTGCGAGCATGAGAGGAAATTTTGCTAATAAGGATTCTGATTGTTTGTTGCCTAAGACTGTGTATTCTCTTAACGCATGGTTGCAAGAGGACGATGAAAGAGTGTTGTAATTTCTAAAATAGTCCCTACAAAATGATATATTTTGGGTCATGTGTGCAGTTGGGGCGCAAAATGTTTAAAATTCTTCATAAATTCATCCTCCAAAATGATATATTTGTCAATAAAAATCAACATATTATCCGTTATTCTATTTGTATTTTTCTTTTCTTAGCCATGTTCACCAACCACCGTACCTCGTGTTTTCTTACATTTATTTGTGTTTTTTTTTTTTTTTTTTTTGGAGCAAAAGTGTTGAATAGGATGAAAATATTTGTTTATTTATTTATTTTTGGAGTGATTATTTTGTCGTTGTTTTAGTTTTCAATATTTTTTTGGGTTAATAACTTTTTTAGTCCCTAAGTTTTCACTTTTTATTTATTTATTTATTATTATTTTTTTACCTAGGTTTTAATTTGTATTACAGATGATATATGACTTATGGGTAAGTACTGGTTTAGTACTTCCATCACCATCCCGTCAATCAAACTAACGGATTGATGTGTTATAACAAAAACATGTTACTTGTCATAACAAAAATTAAAAAATGGAAAAATATATAATGTTCAAAAAGTAATAAAGTAACCCATCAAACTACCAAAATGCAACAAAAAAGCCACTTATTTTTTTATATTCCTATAATACCCCTCTTCTTTTTCACAAATAAAATATTAAACTATTTGTAAGAAAAAAAAAAAACCAAAAAAATAATGGGCGAATATTTATTTATTCCAAAAACTTTTTTTTTTTACAATTATTTTATTATTTTATTTGTTAAAAGAATATGGGTATTATAGGAACATAAAAAAATAAGTAGCCTTTTTGTTGCATTTTGGTAGTTTGAGGACTACTTTATTACTTTTGAATATTAAAGGCTAAATGATGTATGGTGGCATATATATATATATATATATATATATATATATATATATATATATTTCCTTTAAAAATCATAAAACTAATATTTTTAAAAATTAAAACTTCAAAAAAAAAAAGAAAAGACAAATATAGGTGGTTTGACACCCCCAATTTTGGTCATCATGACTGAGGCACCCAGGCCGAAATGGGCTGGTGAAATTAGTTCAGTTGATGGAATATGACAATGTATTAAATTGGTCTTTACTTATAAGTCAGAACTATTTATGATACAATTTGAAACCTAAGTGGGAAAAAAATAAAAAAGTGAAAACTTAGGTACTAAAAAGCTATTAACCCTATTTGTTTATAGTAACATTTTTCTTGGACTCTATACATCAATTTTACTAGTTGTTTATACTATTTTGTGTTTGTTATACCATAACTCCATGAGATTAAATTTTAGATATCTATAATTTTATTCTATATAAACAAGTGTGTGTATATATGTGTTTATATATAAATCTGCGTTGCCAACTTATATTAAAAAATAAAAATTCGTCCCCCTCTAAAAATCCTGTCCTTAGGCTTCATGGACCGTGATATTTATCCCAAGGGCGTGAGAGAACAATTCTAAATATATTAAAAATAATAATATAATATTATTAAAAAATGAGGACATGAGGGATTGTTCCCTTACGCCCTTGGGATGAATATCTTCACCGAGGCTTCATAGATTGTCAATTAAAAGACATTACTTATTAAGATTTTTTTTTTTTTTTCACTTGGGACACCACTTGTTCACTTTAAGACTTTTCTTTCCAAAACGACTAAAATGGCCGGAGGTCCATTTCAGGTTAGGCCGAAGACTCGTAGTCATGCTTGCTGAGAACGTCTTTTCAGCGTTCTGCGAAAAGAAAAAGTCTTTGGTGCCCACTTCTTACGCGTTGAAGGTTTTTTTTTTTTTACACAAAAATAGGATAAAAAATTTGAATTAACAACCTTCATTTTATAAGATTTGGTCTCTGAAATTTCTTTGAAGACACGTTGAAGATATTAGTATCATTGGGAGCAGCTCAAGCTCTAGGCGAGATAGGCAGTCACCTAGGGCTCTCAATTAAATAAGGTTACAAACTAATAATTATATAATAATTTTTTTTTAAAAAAAATAAGGCTTTAAAATGTTAAACAATTAGTAAATAGTATCTAATTAAGGCCCATAATTATGGTAATAGTAATTTGGATTGAAATTCATTATTCATATTCATAGAAAGTTTCAACATTCATAGATTTTTGGAAATTGAAAAAGTTTTCAAAGTTCATAGAACTCCAATTGTTTGTATTGCGCATAAAGATCATAAAATTAAAATATTGTCAGTGACTTTCCAACATCCTTTTTTTTTATTATTATTATTAAATTCACATCGTATTACACTATAAATTCTACTTTGTAGCTTTCCATTTGTCTCAGCACTTTTTTTTTTCTTTCTTTTAGATCTTATTATTTCATGTTCTTGAATTATGCGATAAATCTTTCTATATCTAATAATTAATAAAAGAAAGAGTTTTAAACGAAAATTTACAAATAAAAAAAAAATTGTTTTGATTGGCATATTAAATTATATAAAAACATTTGATTTTTTCATTAAATGTATTGCTATAAAATTTGATTGACAATACATGTTATAATTGTATGCATAAATAATTTTTCATAATTAAATTTGATAAAATCGTCTTAAGATCAACAATATCACAAGAAAAATTAAATGAATTATCCATATTATCAATTGAAAATAAGTTATTGGAAAACTTGATTATAAAATTTAATTAGTAATTATGTATTATAAAAAGAAAGAATAATGATTTGTAAATTAAAAATATATATATATAAAATATAAATGTTAACAAAAAAAAAAAAATTGTTAGTATCAGCTGATGGAAAAAGAGTTTGAGGTTACGCCGAAGACTTCTAGTCGTGCTTGCTACTTGCTAGGGGGAACGTCTTTTCGGCTTTCTGCCAAAAGACTTTTACTAGTCTTTTACGCCCACTTCACACGGGCAATATCTTTTTATAGACCACTTCACTTACCAACAAAAATATAGTCACGCTTGCTACTTGCTAGGAAGGTCGGGTGTAATTGCCGACTTCACGACGGCAATATCTTCCTTCACTTTCTTTCAAAAAAAATATATATATCTTCCTTCACTTACCAACAATATATATAAATATATATATTTATTGCTACTAACCTTTAATATGCCAAATAGATACTTCAAATTATTAAGGTCTCACATAAACACATGCTCATCTTTTATTGGCCTAATTTGAAGATAATTGTTATTATTAGGATTTGTTTGGGATTTGATTTTAATAATTCGATTTTAAAATTATGTTTTAAAATTGAAAGCATATAAGAAAGCATATTAAAAAGTATTTTTTTATTAAATATTTGTTATGAGAAATCATTGTTATTATTAGAGTCTGTTTAATATTACAATTTCAATAAATATGATTTTAAAAAGGAAAATGCTAGGGGTTCTCCCCGTACGTTCTCCTGACGTTCTCCCAGTTTAATGTAAAGCATGATTTACGAAAAAATAAAATTATAGTGGCCTCCACCACCGATTTTTTTAGATATTAGTACCAAATTTGAGGCATTAGCACCAAATTTGTGAGGCATTAGCACCAAAATTGAGACATTAACATCAAATTTAGAATGATCAAATCTATTTTGGATGATATCATCCCTAAAGGGTTAACCTCCATTAGGTTTTAGTTTTGAATCCAAAAACAAGTTTTAAAGCATTAAAACATAACTATTAACTTATAAAATTAATCAAGAAAAATCTTTACAATTTTATTTTTTCTTAAATCATATTCTATATAAGACTGAGAGAATACGAGGAGAACACTATGGAGAGAACCCCTAGCAAACCCTTTTTAAAAATTACATTTTTGAAATCGCTATTTTTAAATTGTAAAAGCGTTTAGTAAAATATGTTAAAAGATAGAGGTCATTAGTTCAAATTTCCTCTCCTCTTATGTGGACCAAAATTAAATTAAAAAAAAAAAAAAAGTGGGACAAGTTCAAGCTTTGTAATTGCCCAAAGCGTTGATATATAAAAGCACTACTTTTGAACTTCTTTGGGGATAGGATATATATATATATGAGTAGGATTGATTTGTCTCACAAAAATATTCTTAAGTCATATTCTATATAAGAAGAGAATCTGAGAAAACACTATGAAGAGAACTCCTAACAAACCCCTTTTAAAAATTACATTTTTGAAATCTTTATTTTTTTAAATTGTAAAAGCGTTTAGTAAAATATGTTAAAAAGATAGAGGTCATTAGTTCAAATTTCCTCTCCCCCTCTTATGTGGACCAAAAATTAAATTAAAAAAAAAAAAAAGGCGGGACAAGTTCAAGCTTTGTATTGAGCACAATTGCCCCAGCGGTTGATATATAAAAGCACTACTTTTGAACTTCTTTGGGGATAGGATATATATATATATGAGTACGATTGATTTGTCTCACAAAAATATTCTTAGAGGATAACTTCTATACGGAGGTGGTGTAAACCACCTCCTTGTTGCCCACAAATGAGCATTTGACAACTGGGATTATTCCACTAACTAAAATAAGATGCAATACACCTAATTATAAACTCTTTCTTCCTCTATCTCCAGCGCCACCCTTCTCCCTCAGACCCGTATATATATATATATATATATTTTTTTTTTTTGAAAGGCTCAGCCCTTTTCTCTCTCCCTCCCTCTCTCCAGCGGCACCCCTCTCCCTCTGAGTCTCTGACCCTCATTTTTCTTTTTGAAAGGCTCAGACCCTCAGTGAGAAGACGCCGGAGCCAACCCATTTCGACGCCAAAGAAGACTTGTAACCCAAAAAAGATTTGCAATTGTTGCCCTTTTTTATATGTACCGATCAAAGAATGATAATTTTACACAAACTGGTTTTGTTGTGGTTTTTTTTTTTTTTTTCTTTTTTTAATTTGCCTATCAGAGAACGAAAATTTTACACAAATCGGCCAGTGAGATGGAGCACCGATTTTTTTTTTCCTTCTTCGCCGCCGGTGAGAGAGATGGAGCACTAGAGAGAGGAACCGACGTTGGGCTGGAGAGAGAGAGAGATGGAGCATCGGGGAGGTGGGCGTCTTCTCCGGCGTCGAAATGGGCTGGCTCCGACGTCCTCTCCGGCGTCTCTCTCACTGAGGCTCCGAGCCTTTCAAAAAAGAGAGTCTGAGGGAGAGGGGCGCCGCTGGAGAGAGAGGGAGGGAGAGGAAAAAGTGAGGGTTTTTGTGATTTTGGGAGAAAGAGTTTATAATTAGGTGCTTTGCATCTTATTTTAGTTGGTGTAATAATCCTAATTGTCAAATGCTTATTGGTGGGCAGCAAGGAGGTAGTTTACACCACCTCCTTGTAGAAGTTATCCTCTTTGAGGTAAGTACTTATTTCTTTTATTTTATTTTTTATAGCGAAAAATAAACTTTATTAAAAATTTTCCTACAGATTTGTCATGTAGCCGTAGAATAACACAGGCAGACATAGTGGGGGTGGGCTTTGATGACGAGGAGGCCTTTCTTTTTTACCCCCAACCCCAAGTCCACAATTGATCCTTTAGGAGATACGAAAATAATTTTTTTTGTAAATGAAGATCAAATAAATGTCTCAATTTGCATGATAAATCACTTTTTTTTTTTTTTTTTTTAATTTTTTATGACAGGAAACCTTGACAAGGTAAGGCCCTTTGGACCCACTCTTGCATAGTAAACCTTATACCCGTAAATTGCACATTCGAAAGTTTCCTTACATGGATCAGAGTAAATTGCTAATCTCATTATTCTTGATTTTTCACTAAGTATCTACTTTTTCATGATTAATTCTTGGAAGACTTCACCTCAATAATGAAAATGTTGAATCAAAACTTAATGAGTTGGGCAGTGTTGCACCAATATATAACCAACAAACTTTGAAGTAGTTATTTGGTCACTGATGAAATGGAAGATCTAAAGAAGCCAATGAACGTGTGGACCACCATCAAGCAATGAAGCAATAGGTTAATTAATGCAAAAACAAATTAAACAATTTTTCTTATCTTCCCCAAAATGTAAATCAAACGGGAAAGTTCACTGACAAAAATAAAAGAAAAGTTTAAGACATGTTAATCTTCACTCTAAACACCATCATAATGATCAATTCTGTGAAAGCTTTTTAGGGTAATTTTTTAAAGAGCTCCTTTACACTTGAAAGGCACTTATATGCAAATGAGCCGAAGCCCAGATCCGTAAGTGGGATAGAAAATGGATCCTTCAGATCGGAGCTCGCTTCTAAATGGCCGAAATACGGGATAAGCCCAAGTATTTATGAGACAAAGAAATGAAGAATGATGTGGGACTTAGGGAAAATGGGTCCGAACAACACACTTGGTGAAAATTATCTTGATCTATTGATGGGAGGGTCCTGATCAGTTAGTCGACCGTCAAGCTGATCTAGCGGTTAGATTGTAATTAATGAAAAAAGTATATAAGTTTATTACGACTAAATAAAATATTATAAATTAGTGTGATGGTTTTATTTTTCGTTGGGCTTGAAAATTGTAGCCCACGAAAAGAAGATAAAAGTAACTTTGTGAGGCCCTTTATTATGTTTCTCTAATCTTTCACTGAAACTAATTAGGGTAGTTTTGAAATTCACTCAAACCCTTAACCTTTATGTAATAATGTACCCTCTTTTAGAATTTGTTTTTCTATGCAATTAACTCTTCTTAGATAAATCCATCTCATGACTAGCTTACAATGGTACATTATTACATAAAGGAAAATACTAGGTGTTCTTCGATCTAGTATTTTTTAGTGTTCTTCAATTGTAATATAACTTTTAAAATCGCGATAGATTAAAGTTGATAATGATAATCTCAAATTGATGGTAATTTTAAAAGTCACATCACGGATGGAATAACACTGAAAGAGACTTAACACTAAAAGTCAATAATGATAATTTCAAATTCAACGAAAATTCTCACCATATGTGGCGTAGGACAATTTTAATTTCTATTTATCGTTTATTTATTTTATGCTCTTAATTATCTTTTATGATTAATATCAAATACAACCCTTAAAAATTCCAAGGTCATCCAATTTTGACATTTACCTATATTTGTATAATTAAACACCATTAGGATCCTAGCTAGAACAAATTTTAAAATATATAATTAATTGGGGTGGAGAGAATATTAGACAAATCTTTAACAAATAATATTTAAATACAATAATAAAAGTGAATAATTAAAATGCTAAATGTGACATAAGTGCTTTAAAAAGGTGACCACGTGTAATTCTTTTAAGTAGAGTAAAGGGTAAAGTTGTTGAAGGTGACTGACGTGAATGCTTAACTAATTAAAGAGAGACTCTTCTTGTTTTGTTGGTGGTGTTGACAGTGGGTGTTTCTTGCGTCGTCGTTTCGGTTGTGGCTATAATGGACGCCTCAGAAATGGGTCTTAAATGACTTGTACAAGTCTTAAGCGGGAATAGTCTAAGATTCTAACTTCTTTGGCATAACGTGGAGCTTTGTTTTGTAGCATTTTATTATAGGTCCACTTACCTTGCGTACGTACTTTTCTTGGCTTCTGTTTTTTTGGGTATTCTATGTCCTTTTCTTCGCTTGTTGTTTGGTGAACATTAATTATTTAGAATAAAAAGAAGGAATAAATTGTTTAATGCAATATAAATATAATTATATAAACAAAAATTTGATTTTTTTGTAATAAAAAGTGAAAAAGTTGTTTGTTAATGTGAAATTTTTTAAAATAATTTGATTTTTTGAAGTATAAAAGAACAAAGAGGAGAAAAAAATGTCAAGCAGGCCACACATTAATCTCTAGCTATTCTCTTTTGAGGATATTATTACATGCACGAAGAGTAGACCCAGGTAGAATTAGAAGAAGTTAGATCTAGGATTTATTTGCTGAACAGCAGGGCAAAGCAGGTACTGCTCAAGATTTTTCTACTCGAAACCTGTCCTGCCCTGCACGAGTTGGAAGAAATCCAACTTGTTTCCGCAAAAAAATAACTAGATTCAGTTGGATAGGGGCGAGTTTGCGGGTTGGGCGAATTTTTCCCCACCCCTACTCTATAGAGAGAAAGCCTATACCCTTGCTTAAACTTATTGTTTCTCTCCTTATTACCAAACTAGTATGTTTTGGGGTTTGGTTGATGAGTTTATCAGAGTTGGATTTCATACGATGAACAAGCTCGTATGTGGCAAGTCACATTACTATTAAATTATGATAGAATAATAATTTTAAAAGCTATATAAAAAAAGTGAGAAAAAGTAAAAGAATGTGTACATCATTAGATTCATTACTGGTGTGAAAAATAGAATTTGAGTATTCTCCATGGCTGTATTTGGGAATGGACTTGAAAATTTGAGTATGCTAATATTGAAGTATATTTGATTGATGTAAAAAAAAAAAAAAAAGCGTTTTGTATAAAAAAATGAAAAAAAATTAGTTTTGTTTAAAAAAGTGAAAAAATCAAGTGAGTCTAGCGTCTTGGGTCTAGGGTGCTATCACAACAAAATTCTTGACAAGATTGTTGAGCCAGTTTTGAATGGTGTGATCAAGCCGGAGTGTCTGGAGAAATTTGGTGAGAAAGTGGTGAATTGTTTGCTTGATGATGGACCCAAAAGGCCATCCATGAACTAGGTAGCGTGGGGCCTTGAGTTGGCATTACAAATGCAGGAGAACGCTCTTCAGGAGGAAATGAAGGGACCCCACTTTCAAGAGTTGGCAAAAGGTGACAGTGACAACATGTTTACTTCTAGTAGTGAAGGTGTATCGAGTGCAAAAAGCAGCAGTCTGAGCATGACAAGCTAGTGGGGCAGAATTTGCTGGTAAGGATTCGGATTGTTTGTGGGTTAAGGACTCAAAAATAAAGTGTTAGCAATAAATAAATAAATACCTTACAGGTTTTTTAACTTTTATTAGTGGGAAAGGTCCACTTGCAAATCATTATATATATCAAGTAGTTGTTATGCTCTTATAAGTTGAAATTGAGGACCTCTTCGATATATATATTTTTTTCTATGCAATTAACTCTTCTTAGATTAATTGAACAAGGATAGTTTAATTGGTAGTAATAAATGCTATGAATAAATGCATTATTTGAATCTTCTTTCTCTTTCTTTTTATGTGGACATGCCAACAAAATAAAAATAATAAAGAAAAAGAAATTAATTAAACCAAATATGCTTGTTCGTATGTAAAATGCATTTGAATGTTTTCTTGAAAGTTAATCATGAGAAGGTGATTTTAAGGTTGGGAGAGATTATGTAATTTAATGCATGCTAGCTGTTCTTTTGTTTGTGGTGTTGACATGGGTGGTTCTTGTGCATGCCCTTTAATTTGGTTGTGAAGTGATCATGACTTGTACAAGTCTTTGGCTGAACTCGAAATCTCTTAGCCAGAATAGTCTAAGATTCTAATATCTTTGGCAGAACGCCGTAGCTTTATTTTGTAGCATAATACTATAGGCCGACTTGCCTTTCATACCTCCTTTTCTTGGCTTGTCTTTTCTTTCGTGGAATAAGAGTCATGCAATCTCTATTCTCTTTTTGAGGATAATATTACAAGCACAAAATGAGGCATAGGTTTTTTTGTACGTATATATAACTCTTTTCAATATATATAGAATCGCTTCTAAAATAAAAAAAAGGTTAATAATAATAGTATTAATATTTAAAGTACTATCCTTCAATGGTAAATTGTACTTCTTTCATTTAACTTAATTACTATCACCCAATTTACACATTTTTTTTGGTCAAGTTTGAAATTACTCCATTGGGCTGATCTCCAATTTGGTGAGGAGCGTGGAGCCACGGTCAGAGGAATAATAACACCAAATACAAGGCTGATGACCAAGTCCAAAGTATCTTTTATAAGTTTAGCAATTATTTTCGGGGTAATTTTTCTTAGAGAAAGAGACAATTAATGAAGATAAATATGCAATCAAAGGAAACTGGACACAAATTAATATATTGATCTTTTATAACTTTAGCAATCATTTTCGATGAATTTTTTATTTTTATTTTATAATTATGTTATGTTGTAATTTAAATTATTAGTAGTGAAACATAGTTACACTCTCTGTGACGTAAACATATTACCAAATCATGTAAATATGTGTCTCGATTTTCTTTATTTGCTTTCTTTTTGATTCAATATTATTTATTATTATTGTGCACGGTAATATTAACATAAACTTCTCGAGGCTTAGACTTAGGCCTTGTTTGTTAAACATCTCATTACAACACATTTTCCCACATTCTACCATACTATTCACTTCATTTTTTTCCCAAAAAAAAAAAAAAAATCAAATTATTCACTTTTTATATCACATAATTTACAATTCAAATAAAAAAATCACTACAAAATAAATTTGTTCACTTTTCAATATAACTTTTTTATTTTTTCATATCAATTATTTATTTAATTTTTTTAAATATGTAAATAGTTCGAAATAGTGCTGTATAATGAGACTTTGAGGAATGTACTAATGTTTAACAAACACCCTCTTAGTCTACAATAAACTATCAACATCCTTATAAATAATAATAATGGAAAACCCTACAGTTTTCATGAGAATAGAGTATGGAGAGAGGAGTATCCTCTGAGTCAGGGACGGAACCAAGATTTTGAATGGGGAGGGACCAAAGTATATTTTGAATGGGTTGGGAAACAAAGGGGGACTAAGACCATTCATTTTTAACTCTAATTTTTATTTTTTATTGAAGTGGGAGGGGACCATGGCCCCTGTTAGTCCCCTACTAGTTCCGTCTCTGCTCTGAGTGTGAGCGAAACTGTATCTGTTTGATCATGTGTGATCATGTGTTCTGTTTGTACATGTGTTTCTATTTTCATTAATGAAGTTTCGAGTACCATTTCAAAAAAAGAAAAAAAAGAGCTAAATGATCAACCTTTAGAACACGCCTAGGCCCTAGGGGTCTTCGTTGATTTCAGTGAAAACACGACATCAGAACACCTTGTAGACTATGCTTTTGGATAGGCTCTGGAATTGGATTGAGATCCTAGCTCTTTCTTAAGAATTGCCCATGGGTTTTTAAATCCTAACCACTCATTTCATCCAACCATCACCAAATCGCCATATGTCCTATTCAATATAAAATAATAAAATATTATTTAAAATTTAAAATAAAATAAAATAAAAATAATTAAATAAAAAAAAAGAAAGGGTGGTTCGACACCAATTCTCCCCTAGGGTGGCCAGCCACCCCAACTCAACACAACCGACGAGCACAAGAAGCTACGCTAGCCCCTCTCCCAGGCCGTCTTTGAGGAGCTCTCCCTCGCCGCCCAAAACCACCAGCTCTCCTCCACCCCCACCCTCGCCAATGATCATCCCCAAACCCCCGAAGACAACAATCACCACGAGCACAACAACGACTGACCCGACCTAGGCGCTGGAAGGATCTCTCAATCGCTTTACTTGCTCTTCAACATCAGTCACAGAGCGATTTCACGGCGACCATCGGCGAGAACGCACAGGTGTGCCTAACCTATGATTACATCACCAACGACGCCACCACCGATTTGTTCGGAGAGCTGGACTTGGACTTGATTTTGTCGCTCGGTGGCCAAAAGTTGGTTGGGGGTGGCCGACGCCAACCCCTAGGCCCCATGGGGTGGTTCGGCCACAGGGCCAAACCCATAAATCTTTGACTTATGGGTTTGGCCATAGCTGACATCACCCCAAAGGCGGTTGTGGGTGGCGTCATGAGGTGGGCCACCTAGGGTGGCAGAGCCACCTTTCTTTTTAATTATTTTATTTTTTAATAAATTATTTTATTATTTTATTTTATATATTTTTTTAAATTTTAAATAATTTTTATTATTTTATATTGAATGGGACACATGGTGATTTGGTGATGGTTGGATGAAAAGAGTGGCTAGGATTTCAAAAAAAAACCCATGGGCAATTCTTAAGAAAGAGTCGGGGATCTCAATCCTTGGAATTCAACTTTTACAATTAGCAGCATCAAGATGTCTATGCCTAACTTTTAGATCAAAACACTTGGGTGTTTAAAAAGTTATAACCCTTGTTTTGATAATTGGAATGAGCCAATATTTAAAACCTAACATATTTTTTTGACCTTCGTCTGAAAGTAAGGTTAACTTTCCCTTCTAATGCTTTCTTTCACCATGGTGGCCACTTCTTGTGTGACAGGAGGCTCTTTTGAGATCCGCTCGATTCCAAGTGATCAAAAGGTTGTACCTTATATGGGTCAAATAAGTTTACCTTTTGTTTTGGAAACTACTCATTACTGGCCGCCTTACAACACCTAAAGTTTTAAGGATAAAAATGTGGTTATGGTTAATAGTTATTGGTTAAAATTGCTAACTGTAACCACTTAGGCAGTTAACCAACGGTTAGTAACTCTAATAACCGTTAATCGCTTTTTTGAAGAAAAAAAATTAATATATATATTTTTTAAAAAAAACACCAAAACGATTGTAATACGATAATATTGTACTATATACAATATTGTTTCTAGATATTTATACATTTATATATATAATTTTAAATACAAAAATGACATCATTTCATGTATTTTTATATATATAAATATAATATAGGGAAAATTATATCTAAACATCTTGGGTAAGCATGCCAAAATTTTAAAACTCTTAAGTTTTTTTTAAATTATTGCTTAAAATTTTAACAATCAGTTAGTCTGGGTCAAACGACATTTTACCTCATTAAAATATTAATTTTTTTAATTTAATTTTAAAATTTAAATCTAAAAATTAAAAAAAAAGGAACATGGGTGGTTGAACCAATTATATATAGGGTGGTTGGCCACCCCATTTTGCCCGGGGTGTTTCAACTCTAGATTGGCCGTGATCGAGGTGGTCAACCAACCCTCAGTAAAATAAGTGTGGCCACCACTATATATGGGGTGGTTGCCACCACCCTAGTGTTTCTTTTTTTTTTAATTTTTAAATTTTTAAATTTATATTTTAAAATTAAATGAAAAAATAGTATTTTAATGAGATAAAACGATACGTTTTGACCCACACTAACGGCTATTAAAAAATTTTGACGGTATAAATTTTATTGTCATTTCGATTAACTTAGGGAGTAAATTGTTAAAAAAAACTTTAGAAATTTTAAAATTTTGGCATACTTACCTAATATATTTAGATATAATTTACGGTTTTTGCTAACCATCTTCAAAAGGAAAAGTTAAATGTTAGTGCAGTTATTAGACGTTATTAACTGCGCACACCCCTCTTTTCACTTGAAAGCTAAGGCTAATATTGGAATTTCACTTAAAATGAGTTGATAAAAATGCTTATTAGTGTATCTCTTCCTAAATAGGCTTAAACTAGTATTACATTTGATCCAATTACCTGGCCCATGTGCCCAGATTCAAATTACATTATTCTTCTCTATATATGTGTAACTATGATTATATATTTCATACATACAAAAAATTTATGAGAAAATCTATATAATATAAATAGATATCAAAACAATGACAATGAACCCCATTTTACAAAAATGACGAAATTACTTACTAAAATAAAAAAGAAATACTAAAATATAATTTTCTTTTCAAATCTTTAAGGGTATTTGGGTCTTATTGAAAAACATTTTATAAGGGTAATTTATGATTATATATTTGTTACAATAAAAATCATTATTGTTTTGTATATAATATAAATAGATTAATGTAATTAAAGCAATTCAGAAATGAAAGGCTTGGGATAAATTTTTTAAGGCTGGAGATAAATAATTTTATTACTTAATAGTAGAAGGGAAAAAAATCAATTTGAAGATTTGATTACGTGAACATTTTCAGGAAAGAAATAAACTAATTGCAGTATAAGGTGGCTCATCTTGCAAATTGCACAAACACAATCTCTCACTACCTTGCCTATGGCCTCCTTAGCTCATGGTATAAACCTCAAGAAAGAAATAGCTAATCCTATGGTATAATTATTCATTTGTTTGGTTACACATTATTCCTAAAATAATTTATTTTTATTGGATTACTAATCCCATATATATGAATTAGAACCTACTTATTTTTAATGGTTTCGCTTAATACTTAAAGAATGAAGTATTTTTTTCAAAATACCATATAATTTTTTTTTTATTTTAAACCTAAAATAAAATAAAAATATAAAAAATAAACTGGGTGGCTTGACCTCCCATTGAGTTGTCGGCCACCAATAGAAGAGGTCAACCACCCCCATCGCATTCTGGGGCCTTGCGGGTCATTGGGGTTTGTTGTTCGTGTTTTCTGAACTCATGGGTGAGAGAGGGGGATGAAAGAATAGTGTAATTGCTAGCAAATTAATAACTTCTAGTAAAAATAAGCTCAAAAGAGAATTTTGTTAGCAAAAAATAAATAAATATTAAACTACCTCTCTTGAGGACAATTAGTGTATGTCAAGTTGTTATATATGCTCTGATGAGTTGAAATTAAGGCTTTCTTAGAATTTGTTTTTCTATGCAATTAACTCTTCTTAGATAAATCCATCTGACTTGTTTACAAGCAATGGTACACGATTGACAAGAGAATAACTTTTACAATGTTACATTATTAGATAAATCCATATCGGTCCAGTCCAGGCTGTCCAGCCATACGGTACGTAACTGCTATGATCATTCACCTCGACCCAAAAATTGCATCAACACAACAATATAAACAACCCATACATAGTAATGAAAATTCTTTTAACAACCCATACACCCAGTTGGTTTCGAGTTTAGGGCTTGTAAAGTCTGACTCGTAGATCGAAAAGCCCTTCGAAGAAGAAGACGAAGGAGATCATGGGCTGACTAATATATAAGAACTGAGTTAGACCATGTTTGATTTTGTAACGTGTTTTTCACCGCAGCGTTTTATCCTACTCTTTCCCGATTGATTCCCACCATTCGTGCTGGCGTTGCGTAGGACAATTTTAATTTCAATTTTTTCTTTTATTTATTTATTTATTTTTATGCTCTTAATTATCTTTTATGATTAATATCAAATACACCCCTTACAAATTCCAAGGTCATCCAACTTTGACATTTACAATTACATATATTTGTATAATTAAACACCATTAAGATCCTAAGACAAATTTTAAAATATATAATTAATTAAATGGTGTAGAGAGAATATTAAGAAATCTTTAAAAAATAATATTTAAATACAATAATTAAAATGCTGAATGTGGCATAATTAAGTGCTTTGAAAAAGTGAATACCTATAACACAAAAAATAAAGGTGATTTTTGATTTTTTAAACTAGAGTAAAGAATAAAGTTGCTGAAGGTGACGTGAACGCTTAACTAAAGAGTGACTCTTGTTGTTTTGTTGGTGGTGTTGACAATGGGTGGTTCTTGCGTTGTCGTTTCAGTTGTGCAGTACTGGACGACTCAGAAATGGGCTGTAAATGACTTGTACAAGTCTTAAGCGGGAATAATCTAAGATTCTAACTTCTTTGGCATAACACTGGAGCTTTTGTTTTGTAGCATTTAATTAGAGGTCCACTTACCTTCCATGCGTACTTTTCTTGGCTTCATTTTTTTGGGTATTCTATGTCCTTTTCTTGGCTTGTTGTTTGGTGAACATTATTTAGAATAAAAAGGAGGAATAAACCGTTTGATGTGATATAAAAGTAAAAGAAATCGCTTATATATTTATATATATGCAGTGTTAGAAAATCAGATTTTAGACAATTAGCTGTAAATGGACGTAAGTCCAGAGGGTAATTTAGAGGCTGTGGATAGAGCTTGCCGTGCAATGTTGCTAAAGACCGCGTACTCTTTTGTTTGGTTTGCTATTTCCCTGTATTTTTACTTGTTTCTGGTTGATTTACATTATTATTATTATTATTATTATTATTATTATGGTAAGAATGAAGAATCTTGAAATTAAATCTCTATAGAGAGAAAAAGCCTATACCCTTGCTTAAACTTCAATATTGTTTCTCTCCTTACTACCAAACCACTATGAATCATTAATTTTCTAGTAAGTTTTGGGGTTCGGTTAATGAATTTATCAAAGCCGGATTTCTGAGAATGAACGAGTTCGTATGTGGCAAGTCACGGTAGAAAAGGCTAGAGCTCTAAAGCCGATTTGGAGCGGAGATCGAGTGTGTTGTTCGTAGGATTACAAGCTTACTTTTAATCGTCAAATGTTTTGTGATAGTACTTAAACAAGTTCTAATACTTTTCTTCTATAGGGGAATATGTTCGTAATTAGCTTCCAAAACTGTTTTTCTTTTAAAAAATTTTATGTTATGAGTATACTTATGAATGTTATATTTTACATTAAAAAAAAGAAGAATAATTAATATACTTAAGTGAATCCAAGCAATTAAAAAATTAATATAAAAAACATTTAGGTGGAAAATGCATTATTTGTATTATCAAATAAGTAATATTACATATACTCTCATTTTTATATATTTACTCTTATATTTCTTAAAATAGCTTTTTAAAATTATTATTAAATTTAAAATTGATAACCATTAAGTTTTGATAGAATAATAATTTTTAACACTATAAAAATAAAAAATAAAATAAAAATAAAAGAAGAGAAAAAGTAAAAGAATGTGTACATCATTTACTACTATGAAAAATAGAATTTGAGTGTTTTCTACGTTTCGGTGGAGAACGCGTGTTTCGGTGGACAACGCATTATTCGGTCGACAGAGACATCCTCCGGGCCTGCATCGCCAAAAGTGATGGTCCACACGTTTTGAAACTCAGTACCTTCTTTAACTAGAAGCCTAGAAACCAGCTGTCAGAGGCAATCAATCGGCATCTTCGGGTCCTTCTTGTTGAAGCATCGTCTTCCGTTTTAAGCGGTAGAAGAAGACCAAAGTCAAGAGAACGAAAGTCAATTGAAAGGGAAACTCAACTATAGCCATATATTCTTTATCCGGAGTTCTGGCTTTCAGCAATGGAGTCTCATTAAAACAGTCCTCAAGACATAGAAACCAACTCAAAGAAAAAAGAGAAAGAGAGAGATGGCGGCTGAGTCAAAGATATCACTGCTTGGCCTCTCTTATGCTGTCGTACTGATTTTGCTGATCACAAGCAAGGCTGGAGCTGTCCCTCTTTATAGCAATACAAGTGGGGAAGCAGAGCAAATCAAGGAGTCTGATCAAACTTGTCCAGACCCATATGTAAGAATTTCTAAAATATCTTTCAGTGGCAGAGTTCTCAGGAGGACACCAGTTTGTAATGAAAGAATATATGGTAACTGCTTAGTTCCCATCGGTAGTGGGAACCGACCTTGCAGCTACTACAATCGATGCATCCGTCACCAATGATTTCTATCTTGTCACTCTGATCAGAGCAGCATAATATTGTACGTAGTTTTTACTTGTTAAGGATAGCAATACGTATAAATATCCATATTTATATGATGTTATTTACCCTTTCTCTTTATTTTATATGCCCTGCAAAGACTGAAGGTTGCTCCTTGTACTCTACTGTATGTATAGAGCGGTAGAGCCTATCCCTAAGGCTATCATATTGCTCCGAAATCCTTTGACAATTAATATATAAGTCATTTGCACAGTTTTTTTTTTTTTGGTAAATGAATGAATTTTTTTACTAAAGAAATACTGGATGTGTTTGACAATGGATTGGAATTGAGGAAGTAGATTGCTACTGTAATATATTTTATTGATGTGAGAAAAAAAGTAAAAATATTTTGTATAAAAAAATAAATTTTTTGGTTTTATAGTAATTTTTTTATTTGAATAATAATAAAAAGTGATTGATGTAATATAAAAAAATAAGAATGTTATAATTAATTTTGAAAAAAAAAAATTTAAAATTTTGGATTGGTCGATTCCGGTCCTTGTTAAACAAACCCACAAAGTTACAAAAAAACTCGAACTTTAAAACAAGCTGGACAAAAAGCTGCAATTTGCAGCCTACAACCAACACACCGGGCTCTGTACAACAAAACTCAGCCCCATTCCTTGAAATAGTTTGTTGCCGGTTACAAGCAATGCACCTCATGATACAACAAAATCACCAACTGCAGACAATAATTCTAAAGTTTGTTCTTCAAACTTTTTTTATAAAATTGTGTCTTTGATTAAAAATAAATAAGAAAGTAAAATTATAAAATTCGCAGAGCAATATGCTCCAATTACAGATTTTTGGGCAGTTGGCTCCATGGTTCAAAGGTGCTACTTTGTCTCTAGTGGTGCTGGTTCGACTCCCCACAGAAAAGCTTCTACCATTTTTTTTTCTACCATTGAACAATATAAATGTTAAATTTTAAAGTGTATTTTCTAAAATTTACAGATATTACTTTTCTTGTTTTTGTTTTGAGTGATGTAGTGAGGAATTTTATGTAAGTTTCTGTTAGTAATTGAATATACCCATAGTGAAGCTGGTCCATATAATATACCAAGAGTTGTGTCTATTAACCAAAAGTTGTATCTCTTAATCAAGAGTTGTGTCATTTGGTTGGTTATAAATACCCCTGAGATAGAAGTTAAAACAACAGATTTTCATTTCATCATTTCAGAATTAGAAATTCTGAATCACTCTCAATTCTCTCTTATATTCTCCATCATAGAGCATTTAGGTTGTGGACATATATGTTTTGTTCTTGTAACAAAACATCACTGTTGAGTATTTCTTTCAAATTCTGAACGTGAGAGGCATCACTATACATTGTAGAACACTTATTAAAGATCCTTATTTGTGAGTTCTTGACAAAAGGTACACACTATAGAACTCTATATTTTGCATGTTTATGTTTTTCCAACATTGGTATCAAAGCCAGGTTTAGTGTTTCTCATTGTATGTATGCCTGTATAAATATTTTTTTTATGAGAAATTGCAATGAAACCAAGTTTCTGATTCATAATCAATTTTCGTTAAAATATGGCTTTTAATGGAAAATTTCGAAAATGAATGAATTAGACCACCAAATTTATACATGTTGTAGAGAACATTCATATGTACATGCCCACAAAATTTGGTGATGATTGGACATGTATGTTGAGAGATATACATATTCTTAGTTGAAGAACATGAAATTTTGTTTTTTTATTTTCTGATAATTGTTTGTCATCAAATATGTTAATTTTTCATATGGTTAGATTATACTTGTCATAAGGTTTAATTTGACATATGGAATACGTAAAATGGACCTATAATGAGAGATATGAAGGATTTAAGTTAGAAGGCGAGTCTGAAAATAGGGCAACATTTGGGTTTTTTCAGAGGTTGAAGGAGGCTGGTTGAATCTGTAAATAACTGTTTATAGATTTGAACCGTTGCATCCTATCAAGATGTGTCTTTGGCTCAACGGTCAAGAGATCCTTCCTTCATGGAAAAAACAGCCCTGTTTCGAGTCCCTGCCTTGCAATTTTTTGGCAAACTCTTTTACTAAAAAAGTGTAGTTTCCACGCATGCTTGTGAGCATTCAGTAAAAGATATTGCAAATTTGAAATGGGGTTTTGAACCCACTTTGTGGCTGGCACGGAAAAGCATCCATGTGTGTGGCTACTGAATCTTTTAATAAATAGATTTCTTTGTTATAAACTTATATATAATAGTAATAATACAATATATAAATGCACAAAATGAATGAAAATTCATTTGTTGAAAAGATTGTATGTTAAATATTTTGTATAGTATATTTAATATTGGCATGCATGTAAAATTGTTTGGGGTAGTAGTAATTTTTTATGGATTTGTTTTTATATAAAAAATTGTATATCTAAATCCATAATTATTTCTTAGAAGAAATAAAATGCATGGTTACTCTTTTAAATTTGTTGAGATAATTTTTAGAGTATGTGTAGCCCCTAATATGATGACATTAAATTTATTCTTGGCATGATATTATTTATTTTGTTGCCTTGAATTAATTTAAATAGTGGGAGTTAGGTAGAGTTGAATTTATTTCTCCTCCCTTACGTGGTTTTGCGCATCAGAAATCAAATTAAATATGATAATAAGTACTTGTATGCGGAGAGATGATTAAGAGCTTAGTGAATTTTCGATCTCGCGAACTTGTGCATAAATTATTTTATTTTATTTGGATTAACCAAAATTTTGTAAATGTGTACATATTAATAATATTCCTCTCATTTTAAATGTAGTGAAAATGGCCTCTAAGAGTATTATTGCTGACCTAAATAAAGGAGAGAAATTGGACGGGGATAATTACGACATTTGGCATCGAAAGATCCGATATGTCTTGAACGAACAAGAGGTCTTGGAGACCATAACCCAATCCATGACTGCTCCTCAACAAGGGGACACTCCTCAACACCAACGCGATCTTGAAGTCTATGAGAGTTGGCTCAAGAAAGATCGTTCTGCGCGCTTCACATTGTTAAGCAGCATGAGCAATGATCTTATAGGCGAGTTTGAAGAGTGTGAGACTGCCCATGACATGTGGGAAGCCCTTAAGTTGAGATATGGAGGCACTTC
The DNA here is from genome assembly GCA_013348765.1 of Carpinus viminea. NCBI lineage: Eukaryota > Viridiplantae > Streptophyta > Magnoliopsida > Fagales > Betulaceae > Carpinus > Carpinus viminea. The sequence goes on along the minus strand of CP054671.1, from coordinate 35,431,562 downwards.
AGCTACTAGGCTGCGCGGATTAACAATGAAGTTTGACTCATACTCAATGCGCTATAACCATACAATGAAGCAGCATTTAAGGGTGATGTCTTCTATGATTCGTGAGCTTAAAGTTGCTGGAAACAATCTCACTGATGAACAACAGGTCCAAGCTGTCATTCGGTCTCTTCCAAAATCTTGGGAAAATATGAGCCAAAACATGACGCACAATGAAAATATTAAAACCTTTGAGGATGTAGCGCGTCATCTTGAGCTTGAGGCTGAGCGCTTAGAGGCTGCTAAACCTGAAGCATCTGTTAATATGATTGAATCTAGTTCGCACAGGGCATTTAGGCTCAAGCGTTGGAACCAGAGGAAGGGTCCCATGCAAGGAATGACTGGAAGACCTGCGCCTAAGAAGGCTAAATCCACCAAACACAGAAGAGGTAAGCGTGGTGGAAAGAAAGACAAATCTAAGTTGAACTGTTTCAATTGTGGCAAGGAAGGACACTTTGCTCGTGAATGCACTGAGCCAAAGAAGGTACTCCCTAATTTCATGTCTCGTGGTATTTATGTTACTAGTCATGTTATGGTTGTTGATTCTTCTTCTGAATGGACTGTAGATTCAGCAGCAACCGAACATGTAGCGAGAGAACGTACGGGGTACATGGAGTATCGTCGCCTACCAGTTGGGAGCCGAAAATTATACATGGGGAACGGATCTAGTGTGGATGTACTAGGCATTGGTACTTACAAATTGGATTTGCGACGTGGGCGCACTTTGTTACTCCATGATGTCTTGTATGCTCCTGAAGTCCGGCGAAACCTGCTATCAGTTAATCAGTTGCTTAGATTAGGGTTTGAGATTGCTTTTAAGAATATGGCTGTAAAGATATTTTTAGATACACAGTACTATGGTTGTGGTTTTGTTTCTAATGGTTTTATGGTTTTAGACATCAATAATTTATGTTATGATAATACAATTGCTTTGTTGACTTCTAGTGATAATGTTTATAATGATTCTATATTATGGCATGCTAGATTAGGCCATATAGGGCAAGATAGAATGAAAAGATTGGCTAGAGAAGGTCTTATAGACCCACTCGCTAAAACGTCGTTGCCCACATGTGAACATTGTCTTATGGGAAAGTCAAAAAGAAAACCATTTGGAAAAGCCATTAGGGCATCTTTCCCATTGCAACTAATTCACTCAGACATTTGTGGCCCAATGAATATAAAGGCAAGGCATGGTGGTTCCTACTTCATCACATTTATTGATGATTACACGCGATATGGTCATGTATACTTAATCTCCCATAAGTTTGAAGCTTTGAATTGCTTTAGACGTTATATGATTTTGGTTGAGAACCAGTTAGACAAGAGTATTAAAGCTCTTAGAACTGACCGTGGACGCGAGTATCTATCTGAGCAATTTAAAGAGCTATGTGAAGAAAAAGGAATCAAAAGGCAGTTAACGATGCCTCGTACGCCACAACAAAATGGTGTGGCAGAGAGGAGAAATCGAACTCTGCTAGAAATGATTAGGTCAATGATGGCGCAAGCAAACCTACCAATATCCTATTGGGGGGATGCACTTATGACTGCAGCCTACATTCTTAATCGAGTGCCCTCAAAATCAGTACCTTCCACACCGTACGAGTTATGGACCGGTGAAAAGCCCAATTTGGATAATCTACGACCATGGGGTTCGACGGGTTTTGTTCATGATACTTCCCATAAGTATGGGAAGTTAGGCCCTAGAGGAAAGAAGTGTATCTTTATACGATACTCAGAACATTCTAAGGGTTACATATTGATAGGAGAACAACTCGATGGAAGAGTGACTGAAATAGAGTCACGAGATGTCGATTTTATTGAGAATGAATACCCTAGCATGGGTGAGGTTAATAAAGATTTAGAACTTTATGAATTAATGGATCAAGAGGGAGACACTCCATGTAGCCTAGTAGAGAATGAGGAAGAAATTTCTCAATCTCCTAAAGACAATGGGAGTGACTTGCCGCCTAGTGGGAGCACACCATTAGAAAAGGATTCACAAGAACCTCAATTGCGTAGAAGTGAACGTGGAAAAATCCCTCGACGACACTTTGAAATTGAAGGGGATGTTTTCATGGTTGCTCTGCAAGATGATGATGAGCCTAGGTCATACCATGAGGCTATCGCATCTCCAGCTAGTAATGAGTGGATGAAAGCAATGAATGAAGAAATAGAGTCAATGAGGACTAACCAGGTCTGGGATTTGGTAGACCTTCCGCCAGGACGCAAAGCCATTGGAAACAAATGGGTCTTAAAGATCAAGCGTAAGGCGGATGGTTCAATTGAAAGGTATAAGGCACGTCTTGTAGCGAAGGGTTACACCCAAAAGGAAGGTGTAGACTATGAGGAAACCTTCTCTCCAGTAGTAAGGTTTGCCTCCATTCGCACGATCCTTGCCATTGTCGCACATTTGGATTTAGAATTATTCCAAATGGATGTTAAAACTGCATTTCTCAATGGAGAACTAGATGAGGAAATATATATGGATCAACCTATTGGTTTTGTAGCTAAAGGAAAAGAGTGCAAAGTTTGCAAGCTCAAACGATCCATTTATGGTTTAAAACAATCATCTAGGCAATGGTATCTAAGATTTCATCAAGCCATTATTTCTAATGGATTTAAGATGATTGAAGAAGATCATTGTGTATGTGAAACAATCCAAAGGAATTTTGTAATCCTTTCTTTGTATGTTGATGACATTTTATTGGTGGAAATGATAAAACATGATTGTCACCACTAAAGGGTGGTTGTCCTCTACATTCGAGATGAAGGACATGGGTGAAGCAGATTATATTCTTGGAGTTAAAATTAGTAGGAATCGTTCAAAGAAACTTTTGAGTTTGTCTCAACAGACTTACATCAAAAGAATTCTTGAACGCTTCCAAATGCATAACTGCAAACCCATTGACACTCTGTTTTTAGGGCGAACCTTAAATCTAGTAATGAGTCCTAAAACTCAAGAAGAAAAGGAAAAGATGTCTCGAGTTCCATATTCTAGTGCCGTGGGTAGTTTGATGTATGCTATGATGTGTACTAGACCGGATATATGTTATCTTGTTGGGTTAGTTAGCATATTCCAATCAAATCCAGGATTTGCTCATTGGAAAGCAAAGTGAAGAGAATACTCGATACCTCAAGGAACGATGGATTATGCACTCGCTATCAAGGCGGAGATTTGCATTTAGTTGGTTATAGTGATGCTGATTGGGGTAGTGACTCAGAGCACAAATCCACGACAGATATGCATTTTTGCTCAATAATGGAGCGATTACTTGGAGTAGCAAAAAGCAACCTTGTATAGCTTTATCTACTATGGAGGCAGTAATGCTCAGCAGTACAAGAGGCGGTTTGGTTGAGGCGATTCTTCTGACATTTGAATGTAGTCACAACAATTAATGATCCTAACAATTCATTGTGATAGTATGGCGCACTTGCCTATGCTAAGGATCCCAAATATCATGGAAGAACCAAACACATAGACATTAGATATCACTACATACGAGATATGGTTGCTAAGAAAGAAGTGGTGCTTAAACATATTTCTACGAGTCAAATGATAGTTGATCCGCTAACAAAGCCTATAGTTCGAGATGCTCATATGGCTCATGTTAGGAGTTTAGGACTGCGTAGATTATGATTATTTTGTTGACCATGTACATTGGATGTATTTTACTTGGAATATTATTATTTTTATATATATGATGATTTTTCATTTTTTGTATGACATTAAATGAATATATTGTTTTTACTTGTACACACACATAAGCCATGTTTAGTATTGGCAAAGAAAGTATGTCAACAAGTTTAGATCGGCTTTCTCACACGAGCAATCGCCTCTAATGTTGTGGCAGCAAGGTAGAGATGAGACATTGTGTCATTTGGCGCCTTGATAGCGAGCAAATTAAAATAAGGTTACCTTAGTTGGTGCTAAGGTGAGACACATTTATAGATATGTCGCCTTAGTTAGTGCTAAGATGAGGTCTATGATGAGAAATTTTTTTTGGACCGTGCATGGATATCCCACAATCCATTTAGCCTGTGATTAGCCAGATGTGAGACCTTAATTTGGCGCCTGAGGTGGTGAGCAAATAAAGAACTCAGGTTAGGCGCTTGGGTAGTGACTAGACTAAGATCTGTAGGTGTCTTTGAGCTTAGACATACACTCTTTTGGAAAGAGAACTCCACCGTAGCATGTATTTCATACTACATGTGCTCGTACAACCGACAATGGAGGTGAGTGAATTGATCCCCTCTTCCTCATCGTGTGAGTCTTATGGGTCATTATTAAGACCCTAATTATGCCCTATGTGACCTTTGACTATGTTGTGAGGCAAATGATTCAACGTTTGCTACTTTAGCATGTTGTCTATGGCCATGATTGATGCGGTCTAAAGAGACATGACTGGGAAAGCGGTTGAATTTAAGCTAAGTAACATGAGGGCGAGGGAAGATTATTCGGTAACACATTCACGTTTTGTATTTACAGTCGACAGGTTATGTCGCTTTTTGAATATTGTGACATAATCGTAAATGCATTACAGTTAGTGAGGGTTTAACATGCTTATGAAAAATTAAATTCATGAGGGATCCGAGATGTTTAATCCAATGTGACCGAATGAGTCTGAGGCATAACGAGACCTTGTTTTTTTTGTTTTTAGGGATGTTGCTATGCTAGTCTCTAAAAGACTTAGTGTAATGCTCCCGATATTTCTACAGGTGTGCTTGACGGTCGCACGACCTATTTGCAAGTATGAATGATGTCAGAGATTGATAAGAGAGACGTATCAATATGAGAGACATATGGTTAGCCCATGCTCACTATGTGTAAGTGGGAGATGTTAGTAATTGAATATACCCATAGTGAAGCTGGTCCATATAATATACCAAGAGTTGTGTCTATTAACCAAAAGTTGTATCTCTTAATCAAGAGTTGTGTCATTTGGTTGGTTATAAATACCCCTGAGATAGAAGTTAAAACAACATATTTTCATTTCATCATTTCAGAATTAGAAATTCTGAATCACTCTCAATTCTCTCTTATATTCTCCATCATAGAGCATTTAGGTTGTGGACATATATGTTTTGTTCTTATAACAAAACATCACTGTTGAGTATTTCTTTCAAATTCTGAACGTGAGAGGCATCACTATACATTGTAGAACACTTATTAAATATCCTTATTTGTGAGTTCTTGACAAAAGGTACACACTATAGAATTCTATATTTTGCATGTTTATGTTTTTCCAACAGTTTCAATGTTGGGGGTCGACTCATTTGCACATGATGGATGACTCATGTCAGTCTTAGCCATCACTACCCTCATTCAACCCATTTCATCTTTCAAGACATCCTTACACATTTTCATGAGACATTATTATTATTTCTTAGCCAAATTTGTTGTTCTTCCTTGGTCTCATGAAAAGTCGCACATATCTTGTTAATCGAGTGTGAGAATGCTCTAGAACCCTTCCTTAACCCTTATATATATATATATATATATATATACCCTAGACATGTTTCCAAGCCTCTCATTCCATCATATCTCAACAAAACCTTCTCCTATCTTGTGCAAGTGTGGTCCAACCCAAGTTTTTTCATTGTTGTAATATTTCATAAGTAAGAAACATATTTTCCCATACAGTTTTCATCTTTCTTCTACTTTTGATTGTGAGTCCTTGGGCTAGTGTAATTCTCTTGCATTACTTGAAAATCGGTTGTTTTTTTGGATACCTTATTTTTCACATGGTATCGAGCTTCAAGGGTGGTGGTAATTCATCCTTGGTGAAGGAGATCAACTGGTGGCGATGGACACTTTAGCAATTTTGGGGTTGAGGTGCTCAACCATTCTAACTAAAAGATAATGGAGGTCGTGCATGGAGTCTTGTCTTGGGGAAGACTTATGGGAGGTTGTTAGTGGTGATGATGTGAATCGTCCGGAAAATACTCTGAGAACGTCGATAACTTGAAGAAATGGAGGATAGCGAATGCAAAGGCGGAATCTATCTTGAAGAGATCTATTTCTCATGGGCTATTTGAGCATATCATTGGTAAGTAAATCGGTTGGTGAGATTTGGACTAACCTTGATGGGTTGTTCAATAAAAGGATGTTGCTGATTGCAACTATTGGAGAACGAGTTGGCAAATACAACTCAAGGTGATCTCTATTTCTCAATTTTTCTTGAAGATTAAAAATCTTTGTTCGGAGATTTCAGCCCTTGATTCAGAAGAACCTATATCGGAGGCACAAATGAAGCGGCATATTATTCGTGGATTAAAGAGGGAGTATATTCCTATGTTACGTCTATTCAAGGTTGGGCTGTTCAACCCACCTTAGTAGAGTTTGAAAGTCTTCTCACGTCACAAGAATCATTGACTAGACAAATGGCGGGATGTTCCATTTCGGGAAATGAAAGTAATGCTCTTTTTTCAAACAAAAAGAAATATTTCAGCAAGGAAACAGACAAAGGCAAAAATGATGATTCTAGCAAGCTTGGAGATGGTGGAGAATCATCCAAGAAGCGAGATGGATATAAAAAAGGTGTCAATTGTTATCGATGTGGTAAACTTGGACACATAAAAAAGAATTGTCATATGAAACTTAAGGAAGGATATGTAGCCAAGAAGGAAGGTGAATCTAAACATGAAGAAGAGTGGGGAAAGTGCTTTATGGCAAGAACCACTAAGATTGATGCCTTGTCATCAATCAATTATGAAAATGATTGGGTCGTTGATTTAGGTTGTGGGCATCATCTTACTGATGAAGAATCCAAATTTTCAAGCTTTCGAGATTACAAAGGAAATGACACAATTGTCACAGCAGACAATTCCATTCATCCTGTTAAGAAGGAGGGAGTCCTGATTATCGATGGCGAATGGTGATGGAGATGACAAAATCACATTTAAAAGTGTGTTTCAAGTTCCCGGAATGAAAAATTACCTCTTTTCAGTGGTCAATGATGTTGATGCTAGTAACTCTGTCTTGTTTGAGCCAAAGGATGTGAAGTTTCTTCAGAATATCATAATTTTGGATGCTGATGTCGTTCATACGGGTAAGCGAATTAAAGATTTATTGTTTTAGCATCTATAGTTTCCTATGTTGATAAAATGAGTACAAATGATGAGCATCAATTTGGCATGCTAGATTGGGACATCTTAGCATGGATAAATTAAAAGCTATGGTTCTAAAAATTTGGTGAAAGGGTTTATGTTGACTACCTTTGGTAGTGATGAAGTATGTGAGGGTTGTCAATATGGTAAGGCACATCGTCTTCCATTTGACAAGTCTTTTCACAACAAATCACCTTTAGAGCTTATTCATGGTGATTTGATGGGGCCTTGCACTACACCATCATATTCGGGTTCTCTTTATATGCTTGTTCTTGTTGATGATTATACTGGTTTACTTGGGTATATTTTATGAAAGAGAAATCTGAAGTTTTCTTTAGGTTCAAAGAGTTCAAAGCAAGTGGAAAGCGTGCTCAACAAGAAGATTAAAAGGTTTCAACCGACAATGGGGAGAGTTCACTTCTATAAATTTTAACAAGTTTTGTCAAGAGCAGGCATCCGAAGGGAGCTTTCTTGTGCATATACATCAAACAAAATGGTGTAGCGGAAAGGAAGATTTGGCACTTGGTGGAGACTTGCAGGAGAGTTGGCTTTATGCAAAGAACTTACCCAAAGCTTTGTGGCGGAGGGTATGGCATGTTGCTTATGTGATTAATCGGGTGCCTCTTAGCCCGATAAACATGAAATCACCATATGAGTTAATGTTTGAAGAAAAGCCTAGTGTCAAGCACTTTAAGGTTTTTGGCTTTATTTGTTATGTTCATGTGCTGGATGCAAAAAGAACTAAATTGGATGCCAAGGCTCAGAAATGTATTTTTATTGGCTATGATGAAAGGAAAAAAGGGTGGAAGTGCATGGATCCCGAGACACATAAAATTTATGTTTCTCGGGATGTTGTATTTGATAAAAGTCTCTTCATATTATAAGGCGGAAGGTGCTATTTTTGGAAGTACTAGTGGTAACACTAGTGTTCACAATCAGCCGCATATAGAAATTAGTTTGCCATTATCACCTAATGCTCCTATGCCATCGGATTGCTCTTCTTCTTCTTCTTCTTCTCCTATGGGGGAGCAATCAAATAGGGGGAGTAGTATTGGTGGCCATGAGCTAGAAGGACAGCAAGGTGATGAGGAAGTAGAAAACGTACCACCTTTTAGGAGATCTAAGAGGAAAGTGGTATTGCTGGCTCGGTATAGAGACGAAAATTTTGTACGTATAAACTCATGTTTTCTTGCTAATCCTATTGATGATTGTGAGCCTTCTAGTTTTGATGAAGCTACAGGTGTTAAGGAGTGGGATGATGTTATGAATGCTCTCATAAAAAATCAAACACATGGGATCTTGTGCCAAAGCCTAAGGAAGTGTAGCCTATTACTAGCAAATGGGTTTACAAAGTCAAACAGAAGGAAGTTGACTATGTTGATAGATACAAGGCTAGTTGAATTCCTAAGAGTAAAGCTTCGTATCATTTCTAGAAAATCACTTTAAGGGGGAGTGTTAAATTTTAAAGTGTATTTTCTAGAATCCATAGTTATTAATTTTCTTGTTTTTTTGTTTTGAGTATTGTAGTGAGGATTTTTATGTAAGTTATTGTGGGCTCATTTGCACATGATGGATGACTCGTCATTCTTAGCCTTTCCACCTTATCACCTTGGTCATCTAACCACCACTACCCTCATTCAACCAATTTCATCTTTCAAGATAACCTTACACATTTTCATGAGACATTATTATCATTTCTAAGCCAAATTCGTTGTTCTTCCTTGGTCTCATGAAAAGTCACACCTATCTTGTTAATTAAGTGTGATAATGCTCTAGAACCCTTCCCTAACCCTTATATATACCCTAGGCATGTTTCCAAGCCCCTCATTCCATCATATCTCAACAAAACCTTCTCCTATCTTGTGCAAGCGTAGTCCAACCCAAGTTTTTCCAATGTTGTAATATTTCGTAAGTAAGAAATATATTTTCCCATCTAGTTTTGATCTTTCTTCTACTTTTAGTTGTAAGTCCTTGGGCTAGTGTAATTTTCTTGCACTACTTGAAAATCGGTTCCTAATTTTTGGACATTGTATTTTTCCACAATAAACTCATTCTTAATATTACAATCTAGACAATATTTATAACAAACATTCCTTGTGTATATTTCCATTGGTAATATCTCCCCCATGTAGTTCAGATTTTCAGTACACATTTTTTAAATTTCCATACATATAATTAGGACATTGGAATCGACCATCTCGTGGCAAAAAGATCTTAAGAGCACAAAAGTAGGGGCAAGGAAAGAGCTGATATTTGAATCTTGTGCAAACAAACCAAGTTGATTTCTCTATACATTAATAAGCACTCTTTGAATAATACAAAGCTTCAAACAGGAAATCTAAAAATGGATAATTTCACAATTAATGCTAACAATAATATTTTAACGGCAGATAAACCAAATAAGCAATTAAATCACCTAAAAGCATCTCCAGCCGTCATTGTAAATTAATTTTTTTAATCTAAATTTAGCTACTATGCCATATTTTTTCTTCTTCAGTAGTCCTTGTAAAATAGAACTTTTCAAAACAATTGCTACAGTCATCTTTCATACCTAAAAGTTTATCGTAGCAACTTGTAAGTAATATTTTATTATATTCTCTTTCTTTCTATTCTTTTAATCTTTTCTCTCTCATTCTCACTCTCTCTCTCTCTCTCTTTATGGGGAAGACAAGGAAATGACAAAAAATAATCAAATAATATTGGAAATAATATTTAATTAGAGTAAATTGTTAAAATTAGGGTTGAGCACGGGTCGGTTCTTGCGGGTTTTGGCCTTTTTGGCCACCTGACCCGAGACCAGTAGGTTTGAAAAAACCTAACCCACTACTGAAATTCAAACCACCAAATCCACCGAATTTCGAGTAGGGCGGGGTGGTTTGAGCAAGGCGGGTTTGTCGGGGTGGGTAAGAATCCAAAGCATCAAAATTTTTCTCTTCCATGCTCCCAAAGTTTTTCTCAGCAACCAAACAGATTTTAAAGAGATATAGAATATATTTACTTGCAGTGGGAGGAGTAGGATCGGAAGCTTTGCACGTTGTCGTTGAGAAATTCGACTGGATTGTTCTCATTTTCTTCTTGGTCATTGTTAGGGCTTTTGCTTTCTTTGATTTCATTGTAGTTTTGTAGGAAGAAGAAAACTAGAGGGAAAGAGGGATAAGAGAAGAAAATCATAGGGAAAAGAAGGAGAAGAAGAGAAGAAAATGAGGGAAAGAAGGAGAATAAGAGAAGCTCTAGCTGTGTGGCTGTGTGAGATGAGGGAGAGCATGGGAGATATTTTGGGATTTTAGGGTTAGGTTATTGATGGGCAGGTCGGGTCAAGTACCAATGATTTTTTAAACTATAACCCGTAAGCTGACCCGTCCCGTGCAGGTAACCCAAAATTCAACCTGTACCCGCATTTTTATTAAAGGAAATGGGCAGATCGGGGCGGGTCGATTGGGTTGGGCAGGTATTTGCCCACCCCTAGTTAAAATAGATGTTTTGTTGAAGTGTATATTGAAAAACTAGTAGTTAAAATGAAAAAAAAAAAAAGGTTGTATTTTGAATAGTTAATATGAAAACTCTTGCTGGAGATGCTCTAAGAATGAAAACATTACAAAATCTTAAATCTTAAGGGCAATAAAATAAACTAAAGATGAAAATTTCAAATAAATGGTAAAATTATAATTTAAAATAGAAAATTAATTGAATTATTATTATTTTTTTGTCAACCAAATATGGATGACAATTAGGGCTGTAATCGAGCCGAGCCAAGTCGAGCTTTATAATTTCGAGATTGGCTTATTTACAAAAATGCTTATTTGAACCGATCTATGAAATGTGTGTTCAAACTCGGCTCGTTTAAAGTTTGGGGGAGCTCAAGCTTAAACTCGAGTTCGTTGAGAATACTATTTGAACTGAGCCAAGCTCAATTTGAACTCAAGCTAAGCTATTAAATTCTTAAATGTATGATCCGAATATAATTGAAGCATGAATTTTAAAACAATCTCTAAACATTTATTTATACTATAAATATAAATATTAAGTAATTTATATAACATATATTACGTTTTTTTTCCCCTTCTAAACTCTTACACATATTACTTAAATACTAATGTACATACTTAAATTTATATAACTAATTTTTAGTAATAAATTAATATATATTTGTACATATATATATATATATATATATATATATATATATGAATGAGCTAATGAGTCAAGTAAACGAACCAGTCGAGCTTTAAGCTAGCTGAACTCGCGAGCCTTTATCGAGTTTTTTCGAGTAAGTCAAGTATATATCATTTACAAATCAAATGAGTTTCTACAGTATCAAGCTTGAGTTCAAGTCGAGTTAAATTGAGCAGGTATCAAGTGGATTGTCGAATAGACTAGTTTGTTTACAACCCTAATAACAATTAATATCCTCTTAGAACACTAGCAGCAGTTTCTCAATCATTTTTCTTAAATGTAAGAAATAAAATTACTTTTTAATTCCCTATTCAAAAACACAGCACAATAGATTCCTTTAATATTTTCTATATCTTTAAAATAATACTTTTTTACTTTTATTTTATTTTTTTAAAATTACTTTTTACTTTTTTCTCCCTCTACCCACACGTTCTTCTCTATTTTTTTCTCTCTCCTGCAACTCTCTCTGTCTTCTTCTTCTTCTTCTCCAATTTCTCTCTTCCACACTTCTCTCCTTCTTTGATCTCTCGATTTTTCTCCAACTATTGTGCTTCTAAACATATATCTACATCATAAAACTCGATTTTTTTGATTTGCCTCTTCCAAGATCCCCATGGCGAAAAATCAAGAGGAACAATCACATACCAGCAAGCAAGAGTTGCTACACAGTGAGTTGATTTTGGTTGACTAGCAATCTACTAGGTTTCTATTTCTATGGTTGATTTTAGTTTCTTGATGGGTTTTGATTTTGGTTTTATTTCTATTTCTATGGTTGATTTTGCAATCTACTGGGTTCTTTTGAGTTTCTTCTTTTGTGGGTTTTATTTGAGGTTTTGGTATATGTGTTGAATAATTTAGGTTTGCTTTCGATTTGATACGTTTTTTGTTGTAGGGTTGATGGCATTGTGTGTTCAGCCGTTTGGTATGAGAGAGAGAGAAAGAGAGGCAAGAGAGAGAGAGAGAAACGTGAGACCTGAGAGAAGAGAGAATCGTTTTTTTCTAATTTAATATTCATAAGGATTGCTACAATAGAACCCAATCCTTAGGGTTTTACTGTAACAATCCTCATGATTCTACAGATTAAGGGATTCTGCTGTGGGTGTTTTTTTGTAACATTTTTCTTAAATGAAGGGAACAAAACCGCTTATAAAGAGTTTATTGCTGGTGTTCTTATTTGCACGCATATGGCTAAGGTTTTTCTCCTAGACCATGCACCTATCTACTAAGTAGATTGGGCTGGATTTTATTCCAAGCCCAATCCCCAATGTTAAAACGCCCCCTTCTAGGTTACTAGTGTCCAACACTAGCCCATGTTTTTAAAATAAAAACATACGACCCAAAATCAAATAAATAAAAGCTTATCACTATGGTCAATTTAGAGAGACCCAAAAAGAAAACTAAAAACTAGCTGCAAATAGTCTTATGACACTTCTCATCTCATGACGTGTCACAAGTTATTATTTAATTACAATTGATTTTGCTAAACAATTGTAATTTTATTCTATTTTATATTTTTGATTTAATCAATTAATTATTTAGGCAATTCTTATTTTGAACGTTTGATTCCTCAAAGAACAATCAAATTAAAGTAATCATAAACTGTCACTTTAAATTCACTACAACTTATCATTGAGTATCTAATCTAATCACATAATTATTTCCGTACTTGTGAAATCTCATGTCACCATATACAATATTTTAGTAACACTTACCAAAATTCCATGTTCAAGAACTTTGAATAATTATTCCATTAAATGTATACCAATGAGAAATTTCTTATTCTTTTTAAATAAATAGCTTGGATTTCTTTTTCAGAATGATGTTCTCACAATGCTACAAGTGATCACCCAAAACATCAAGAAATTTGTGCATAGTAAAAGTCTTACTCCTAAATGCATCAAAGTAATTTCTACTTTACATTTAAGTTCAATCTCAATTCTCTCATGACTTATAACTAATGTCATAAGTAAGAGTTTCACATCATCATTTTATTTTTCAAAGGTAATCAAACAAGCTATTAGTACACTTACTGATCTCATCCTAAATATAAATAATTTTTACTTTTTATCTGGCGCTCTGCGAAATTTTTTTTACTTGCAGAACCCAAATCCGTCGTTAAAAGACTTGTATAAATTGATTGCAATGCCCACCAAAATCCCAGCACGACCACTGAGTATTGACCTAAGGTTCAAAAGCGCGTATGTTGAGCAACGCGCATAATTTCAAAAACTTTGCTTTCACAACAGTACTGCTCATCGACATTCCATCAGATAAGCTACATATGGTATTGCAGCCGTAGGAGAATTGGTCTTCGACGCCATGCACTCGCTTACCCTCTACCTCTCCTTCCTCCATCTTCTCCTCACCCAGGCCGTAACCGAAACCCCGCCACCGTACGCTGCTACCGACTATTTTCTCCTCAATTGTGGCTCGTCCTCCGAGTCAACCTCGGCCGATGGCCGAAACTGGGACGGCGATTTCAACTCAAAGTTCTCACCCCCAAATATACAAACCACATCAATTGCATCTACCCCCTCCCAACACGGCCCTTCTGTTACCCAAGTCCCCTACACGACTGCACGCATCTTTCAGAGCAAGTTCACCTACTCCTTTCCCGTCTCGCCTGGCCTGAAGTTCGTCCGTCTCTACTTCTTTCCGGCCACCTACTCCGGACTCGATAAATCCAAGTCCTTCTCCTTCGTCAACGCCAATAACTTCACCCTCTTAAGCAACTTCAGTGCCTTCCTTACCATCTCTTCGATAAAGCCTCCCGTATCCACCTTAATCAAAGAATTCATAATCCCTGTGTTGCACACTCAGTTTCTCAACATGACCTTTATTCCATCTCCAAGCTCTTACGCCTTCATTAATGGTATAGAGATTGTTTCTATCCCAAATAATCTCTATATGCACAATAGGATGAAGTGATCACCATGTTAGATTACAACATATCCTTCTATTTCGACGACGCCACTGCTCTTGAGACTATGTTTAGACTAAACGTGGGGGGCAACGATATCACAGGCGTAAAGGATACTGGGATGTTCCGGACTTGGCATCAGGACTCGGAGTATCTGTTTGGCCAGACGAAAGGGCTGATACCTTACGGCGGGTCTGATGTCAAGATACAGTATACGACGGACACACCGGCCTACACTGCGCCGGAGATTGTGTACCAAACTTCTCGTACAATGGATCGGAATCCTAACGTTAACTTGAACTCCAACCTCACGTGGATCTTTAGGGTTGATGGCGGGTTTAACTATCTTTTTAGGCTTCATTTTTGCGAAACCACGAAAGAGGTAGTGAAAGTGAACCAACGGGTCTTTTACATATTCATCAATAATCAGACGGCAGAGGTAGAAGCGGATGTGATTAATTGGAGCGGCGGTAACGGAATTCCTGTATACAGAGAGTATGTTGTGTTGGTCCCAAGTGGAAACAACGCCAAACAAGATTTGTGGCTCGCGCTACACCCTAACTGGGATGAATCGCCACGTCCCTTATACGCCAGTGCCATCTTGAACGGTGTGGAAATATTTAAGTTGAACCGATCAGACGGTACTCTTGCTGGGCTCAACCCGGAACTGGAGGAGGGGGTTAAGACACACCCGGCCCCGGAACGCAAAACAAAATTAACGGAGAGGCCAAAGAAGTTGTTGTCGATGATAGCCATTATCACTGGAGGTGTTGTTGGCGGCGTCCTAGCCATTTTTGTTATTTTTTGTTTCTTCGTTTACCGGCAAAATACAAGGGGGAAGGACTCCGGTTCTACAACTAGCGAGCCCAGGTCATCGTGGGTCCCATTCTCCAGGAGATCATGTTCCACGAACAACAACGCTTCATCGCTACCATCCGCTCATTGCCGTCACTTCTTACTCGCTGATATGAAAGCGGCCACACGCGATTTTGACGATCATTTGGTCATTGGATCCGGAGGATTTGGTAACGTCTACAAAGGATACATCGACGGTGGGCTTACCCCAGTTGCGATCAAACGGTTGAACCCGTCTTCGAAGCAGGGGGACCGCGAATTCTGGACCGAAATCGAGCTGCTCTCCAAGCTTCGGCACGTTAATCTTGTGCAGTTGATCGGATATTGCGACGATCAAGGTGAGATGATCCTAGTGTATGATTTCATGGCCCGTGGGACCCTCCGGGACCATCTATACAACACGAAGAACCCTCCTCTTCCGTGGAAGCGACGCCTGGAAATCTGCCTGGGCGCAGCTCATGGGTTGCATTATCTTCATTGCGGTGCAAAGCACACGATTATTCACCGCGACGTGAAGTCAACAAACGTATTGTTGGATGAGAAATGGGTGGCCAAGGTTTCGGATTTCGGACTATCCAGAAAAGGTCCCACTAGTATGTCCCAGACCCACGTAAGCACAGTAGTGAAGGGTAGTTTCGGGTACGTAGATCCAGAATACTACAGAAGGCGGCAACTGACAGTGAAATCTGACGTGTATTCATTTGGCGTGGTGCTGTTTGAGGTACTATGTGCTAGGCCAGCTTTGGTTCCGGGTCTACCAAAAGAGCAGGTAAGCCTGGCTGAGTGGGGCCGGAAATGCTATCAAAGTGAGACCCTAGTTGACATCGTTGACACACATTTGAGGGCCGAGATTGCACCCGCGTGTTTGAACAAGTTTGGGGAGATTGCAGACAGCTGCTTGCGTGGTCAAGGAATCGATCGGCCAGAAATGAGCGATGTGGTGTGGGGCCTTGAGTTCGCCTTGCAGCTTCAAGATGCTGCCGACAGAAAAATCAACGGTATGTATGAGGAGGTGAATGTGAGCCAAATTCAAGTTGACGCAGGTGGGGCTGGGCCGAGCTCGTGTAATTCAGGTGGAGAGATATCGACCGCTGATGATGATAACCTTTTCTCTAGTTCGGGTGCGCTTGTGTCTGACAATTTGTCGTCGGATAAGATGTATAAAAAAAAAACATTGTTTGAGTAAATTGTAATTAAAACAAGGAGAGTTTTTTTTTTTTTATTTTTTAATTTTTAAATCAAGAAGAGGGTTGATATAGTGATGTAGGATAGTTTCTGGGCAATGCTTCTCAATCGAAGCCAAATTGCATGTAAATGTAATATACGGTTGAAAATAATCCCTGTAAGAAACTTCGGCCATTTTTTTTTTTTTTAATGATATGTTTTCGGTTTCTTGTTTTATATTTTCAAGTTAAAAATATATCAACAAACAATATAAAACATAAAAAATATTTTTTGCTTTTATATCGTATCAAAACAATTACGCCAAACGGCTAAAAACAAAAAACACCCATAAAATATATTAACAATTTAACATATCCTTTCTGGTTTTCTCCGTTATCAAAAAATACCATTCTTCTTTTTCTCTTTCACCAGTCCAATTCACATTTATTTAGATGCATTATAGAACAATTGCAAATAATAGTACGTACCACTCTTTCTAAGGAAGTCAAGACCAACACTCGGTCAATCCGACACATCAACGGCTACGGAAGGAACAAGACTTGCAACCAAATCAACGTAGGGCTCATATTCTTGCAGTCAACTCACATGATGAGTGAAAAATAAGCCAAAATTAATGTGGTAGGTATTCGAAAGATGCTTGAACGGTGCAGCAGTAACAGAAAAATACTTCAAGCATATTCTTTCAATCAATATCCAATGGAATTATACATGTTAATTATTCAATAGACAAGGAAAGAAAATGAGTGATTAAGGGAGAGAAGATGTGTTAGGGGTCTAATAATAGAGGTATTTTATGATTAAAATACCTTAGGATAATATGTTATTTTTATAGATAACATTAGATTAGGGATTTGAATTTAAATATTAGAGATAAATATTGTCATTAGAGTAGTTTTATTTTATTTAGTTTTTTATTTCCACTATGCATTGAGATTGTATATTTAAAGACATCAAAGCTCATTAATAAAGAATTAGAGAATTGATCAAAAACCTTGAATTCGAAAATGATTTTTAGGTTTTCTCAAAATTTAAAAAGTTTTAAGTTCCTTAGAATCTAAGGTGTATGTTCCTTAAGAAATTAAAATCTATTTCGTCACGTATTCACGTATAACAAGATGTGACTCCGTGATTTGTTGTTTTTGAAAAAACTATTTTTCAGAAATTAATAAAGATTTTCATGATTAATGGAAAATGAGTTTGGTAGAACACACCCAAAAAAAAAGAAAAAAAAAATTTGTTGGACAATCTAGACGTCTTGAGCTGGGAAAAATTGTGGAAGACCACTGAATTGGCAATTTATGGAAAGATTTTCATACATTTCATTATCAGCTATGCACAGAGGCCAATGGGAATCGAGATTATTGTGGTTTGGGCCCCTATTTTTGCCAAATTTAGAATTGACCCAGAGAATGCTCCACTCTGAGAGAGGACTTTTAACGGAAGACTTCAAAGTTCAGAAGAGTACGCGTCCAGCTAATTTTTTTTGATTTTTCCAAACTATTGACCCAAAACAGAAGTTTGAAAAAAATTTGCAAAAATAAGCTTTAATACTCATAGAAATACAAAAGAATCTGAAGCAGAAAGCAGAAATATGCATGGTGATTTCTTAGGATTCCAGATCGAGGTCTTTTGTTTACCAATCTTCGAAGAAGGTTTGGGGAAGATGAGCGGTGTGGGGTGAGGAGTGAGGATGCAATTGGTCGTCTCCTGATGAAAAATGTAGCTGATTTCTCTTCTTTCCAACATCTAGAGGTAAAAATAATAATAATAAAATCAGTAACCTTCCTGGTGAGCATCCGGGTGGGTCCTCGGACCTTAGATCACTTCGGGGATTTGAGAGACGTACGATTTTTGGAATCTAGAGGTTGTTCCAAATGTGAAGGACCCACCCGTCAATGATGTAGCATCGGTTGGAGACATATTAGATCTATATATCATAGAAAGTCAGAGTAATCGTTTTCATGAGAAAAGTATAATCCACTAGGAACACATAATTAGAAAGATAAGGCAAGCTAGCAAAAGACACTTAAAAGTAAGAGTTATATATATATATATATATATATATATATATATATATATATATATATATCAAGGGCACAAAACTGAACCATTTTTCTTCTTTCACATTTTTCAATTTCTTATCCGTAAACAGAAGAATAAGGAAGGTAAGAGGTACTAACGAGTAACGAAATACAAGTAATATGATTCATATGGATGTAGAGTCCACATATATGTACCATGATGACAATAGGTAATATATATTATATGCTCATCATATAGTGTAAAATCGTTGATAAGCTGTATGGATGAAAACATCAGGATTTGGCCTTACAGAAAATATTTGATTGAAAATTCGGTCTAGGTCCAACGCATTTTGCATTCGGCTGAAATCGTCATAGTGATACATATATGGGTGTGAATTATAGATGTTCCAAACCACAAGTAATTGGTGTCGTTCACTTAATATAGCGATACAAAGTCACCCCCCTATGCTCATGTGAAGACATGCTACGATTTAATGTCGATATGTACGTAGGTTTTACATATGAGATTCGGCAGCGAGGCAAATTATGTCCAATGAGAAATCCTATCAAACACTATTATATATGAAAAATCAGGGTTATAAGTAGAGTTCTTCCTGTTATAGGTTTTACATAAAACATGATTTAGAAAAATAAAATTGTAGTTGATTTACCTTTTTAGCGTTAGCATCAAATTTGAGGCGTTAATGACAATTTGTGAGTGAATTGAGGCATTAGTATCAAATTTAGGATGATCAAATCCATTTTGGGTGATATCATCCCTAAAGGGTTAACCTTCCACTTTTAGGTTTAATTTTGAATCAAAAACAAGTTTTAAAGCATTAGAACTACTATTAACTTTATAAAAATTAATACATTAGTAAAAAAAGCAGTCTTCTGATTTTATTTTTTATTAAATCATTATTCTCAGCGTAAATTTATAAAACGTGGAGAGCTTACGAGAAGAACACCATGCGCTCATTATATATAGTGTGAAGTGGTAAAATAAGGCTGGTGTTGGGTGGGTAAATCACACCATAAAATGTATGCACCCTCAACCATGCAATTTCAGAACCGCGATTCGGATCCTGATCCAGTTGAGTTAGGTGGGGAATCCTTTCAAGATAGTGGGGCCGGGGCGTCAGCAAATGGGCCAGCTTGCACATGGGATCCAGCTACGTTTCCACTTCATTATCTCCGGAACCCAATAATTAAAGAAAGCAAATTGAAATCAACGTGAAACGCGAGAGGACGCGCGCGTAGACGACTACTACTAGCATAGTGGTATACTATTTTGTTCCTTGGGGGAACAACTTTTCTAAAAGCAAGGAATCTGTCTTCTTCTTTAACTAAAGTAAACATCACTGTTCACAAAAGCATTAGGCTGCTTTTAAAACGATTGCTCAGAAAGAAGAAAAAAATTAATTGCTCTTTCCAAGGCTTTTATTTTTTCGAGCAAGTGGTTCGGTACAATAAAGAAGGAAGAGATTGCATGACAAGTCTTTATGATATTAGAAAATCACTCTCAAATGCGCACCAGGCCATTAGCAATAGAAAATTAAAAGGGTCCAGGTCGACCTGGTGTAAGCTAGATCAGGACTGTAAGTTACTAAAGCTATAGAACAAAAAAAAAAAAAAAAAGGTTCTTTTTAATGGTACCAAAAAAGAAAAAAAGAGAGTAGACCACAAAAGATCATCTTCGGTGACTTTGGGGTTGGTCATGGTCTTGCCAATATTTCACACTAGGTAGTTGGATAACTCTCATGGAGTAGCCAACCACCGCCTTAAGAGGTGGTTCGAGTCCCGGCCACCCATTTACTTACTTTGATTCTCTATTTTTTTGTTTTTTTGTCTACTAGCTTAGATGGCAAGATTCAAACCATTAATTCTGGACCTAAGGTTAATTTGCAAACACTTCTAAAATTACAGGCTACAATCAGGTGTATCATGCTTACTCACAAATCACACTAAATCAGGCATTCACCTGAAGTTCTCCAATGTTTTCGTGAATAATTGAAATGATTTTTAAAGCTCACCCCATCACATCCATGCATCCTATATAGCTTGTTCTGTTATTTCAAAATATTTCGCATTTTTGCCAAAACATAAAAAAGACATTTTTACCTGTTGGTTATTTTTAGCTGGAGATTCAAACGTCTATTATTTTCCTATTGGGACCCGTGCAGGCTTTGTCTTTTTTAATCATTTTTCACCAGATTTGGTGCAGCTGGGAAGCATTTTCCAGAAGAAAAAAAAAATTGTCATTATATTTCTTGTCCTATTAGCACGTACAATAAGTGTTGTGAAATCAAATAATTAATGTTTTGATAGGTGAAGACTGGGGAGAGGACTTGGAAAGGAGCAGGAAAAATGAAAATACCAGGCAGTTGTTTAATTACACGTGATCGTGTTCTCTATTTTTTTTTTTTTTGGCGGGGCGGGGGGTTTGGTGGGGTGGGAGGATGGAGAGGAATAGGAGTGATTAGATGGGGTGCAGGACCCCCTCAACAACCCTCCCCCCATTTTCTTTAACCTTGAATAATTCATAAACATGTCCTTATCACCAACCTCACTTCTACGGTCAATTTATACCATACTTTTCCACCTTATATTCTTTATTAAGATAGCCATTCTCTTCCTTGTCCTGTAGTGTATCTGATGCGAATTAAATAAGAGTACGTGGATGGTTGATCACACTTACTTTTGATCATAGCTAGCTCACACTGACAATTTTATAAGCATTCCAATCAATCTGTGTACATATGTATATATACAAGTATTTCCAGGACGGTATTGGGTTCTGCACTTAAAAAAATGCATTCTTGTATGTAAAGAAGAAAGAAAGGCAGAACTTTCCAGGTAATGAAGTCTTGTATGTAAATTACCACAAAAAAAAAAAAGAAGCATTCTTGTCATTATCAATTTATCATTTATTTCATCCCTCCAGAATAACTATATCATCATATTTCTGATGTCATGTCCAGCTAGCATTTATCTAGTACCATGAAAATAACTGGTATAGCAAGGTGAAGATAACCATGGTTTGTATGCAATAATAGTGTTGGGTGCGTGTGATAAACAGTTTCTACTTCTTCTTGTTTTGGTGCAAGAAGATTAAGGAGGCGGCGGAGGAGGAGGAGGAGGAGGCAGATAGCATGGCCGAGAGTATAGTGTCGTTTGTTGAGGAAAGGCTTGGCGACCTTATAATTAAAGAAGCAGCACTTATAGAGGGGGCGAGAGAGCAAATCAAGAAGATGCAAATCGAATTAAGGCGCATGAAGTGCTTCTTAGAAGACGCAGATAAGAGGCAAAACGAAGATGAGAGTGTTCAAAATTGGGTTTCAGAGATTCGGGATACTGCTTACGATGCTCAGGATGCAATAGAAAGTTTCACCCTTGATGAAATGCTGTCCAAGAAGAGGGAAAATGTGTTCAAGAGGTCCTTCGCTTTTCTCCGCGAACCCATCAAACTTCACAAAGTGGGGTCCGAGATTGAAGCCATTAAAGCTAGAATCGCCGAGCTCTCCCAAAGCTTACAAACTTATGGTGTCAATGCTGCGAGAGAAGAAGGCTCCACCTCAGCGACCCTGCACAGGCAAAGGCAAAGGCAATTGAGATGGTCTTATTCCCACAATCTCGAAGAGTATATTGTAGGGTTGGACGAAAACATAAAACAAGTTGTTTCACAGCTGGTGAAAAAAGTGGCAGTATATCTGCGTCCATTTGCGGATGGGTGGTCTAGGCAAGACCACTCTTGCCAAGAAAGTCTTTCATCACAGTGACGTTAGGCGCCATTTTGAAGGTTTTGCTTGGGCTTATGTGTCTCAAGAATGCAAAAGAAGAGATCTTTGGGAAGGAATTTTGCTCAGTATTTCCTCCATCGAAAGACGAGAGGATCAGATAATGAAAATGAGAGAGGAGCTGCCAAAGAAGCTCAATCAAGTTCTGCTAGAGAAAAGGTGTTTGGTGGTGCTGGACGATATTTGGGACGCCGAGGCATGGGATATTCTTTCTCCTGCCTTCCCAAAAGCAATGCGGAGCAGCAAAATCTTACTAACAACTCGGAACAGAGATGTAGCCTTGCATGTTGATCCAAATGGATTTCTACATGAACCGCGGTGTCTAAATGAAGAAGACAGTTGGGACTTGTTTCAGAAGAAGGCCTTTTCAAGTAGACATCCAGGTTTAATATTCTCATCCTTTTTTATTTTTTCTTTCTTTTTTTAAATCAAAGATATATATATATACCAAGGCTCATGCACACGTAGAATTAATATTTACCATAAAAATTTCTATATAAATTATTGGATGAAGTGTATTATATTAGACGTTGAGGGAAATTAAATATGAAAGATAGATCAGGTTAATTTGTGATCGACAACATCAGGATCTTTTTATATTTTCGTAGGGTAATTAAAACCTGAACTACTTGATTAAACTAAATAACTTAGATTTTACGATCTCAACATACAACTTAATAAGATCTATAATGATTAAAAAAAATTGAATATCCTTTAAATATTGTTGTAAGCGTTAATGAAATGGAATTTTTTTATTTTTTTTAAATATAATTTAGAGAAGATAAATCTTATGGGTTAATAAGTTCTCCATATTTGGCTCATATTCATCTACATATTCAATAAATCAATCATTAGATTTGTAGTGTCCACCATTGACTTATGTGGGATTCAAATAAGTCCACAATCTAATGGTTGATTTGTAAAATGAAATGAGTCAAATATGAGGAAAATATATATTAACCATTACCATTTCTCTAAAATTTAATTAAAAGGAGTTTTTACGTTTTTTAGCTGCAGGACACAAACAACTATATATCCTGTATATTGGTCCATTTTCAAATAAGTCCTTGGATATTCAAGTTTATCAATCAATTTCTTGGGCGGTTTTCCCCAATTTTCAATCAAATCCTTATGTACTTTGCTTCTCTCCAATTTTTTTCAGTAAAAACCGTCTACAATTCTAATGATGTCTTAAAGATAGAAAAATTTGCAACCAAAAAAAAAAAAAAAAAGGCTCAATTATTAAACGGAAACATTATTTAGAAAACCTTTTATCATGATCATCTTGATAACACCCTTTTTACAATCCCCAATTAATAACCGACACAAGGAAAAGCATAAAAAGTGTACAGAAATAACTTGGACCAAAATACACTAGATTTTAGGATGA
The DNA here is from genome assembly GCA_013348765.1 of Carpinus viminea. NCBI lineage: Eukaryota > Viridiplantae > Streptophyta > Magnoliopsida > Fagales > Betulaceae > Carpinus > Carpinus viminea. The sequence goes on along the minus strand of CP054671.1, from coordinate 35,408,075 downwards.
TAAAATCCCTAAAGAGTTAATTTTCCAGCTTTAAGTTTTAGTTTTGAATCAAAAAACGAGTTTTGAGGCATTAGAAACGGGTTTTAAGGTTTTTTTTCTCTGATTTGGTGTGATTGTTCTTATTTATATTTTTTTACATTTTTCTTAAATTGATGATGTGTCATATGGTAATTAGAGGCTGAAAAAGGGGTGTTATTAGGATGGACTTGGTAGTAGGGGCTCTCAACATTATTAGCTTGTCGGTATATATAAGTGTGTGTATGTCTATTAATAAAAAAGGTTATGTATATAGATTAGTTGTTAAATAACAATATGTAATATAGGTTACTTGAATATGCATATATAATTGTCCTGTGAGAAATGCTTGTTTTTTAAATAGCATTTGGGAAACTTATGCTTTAACTATGTTATGCTCTGCGACGTGTAATTAATCTGAATAAAGTTCTCCTACGTTATAAAAAAAAAATGATATTAAAAAAGTATGTAAACAGATCCTCCATACATTTTTTTTTTTCATTATATATTATGGTCATCACAGTATATATTCTTATCATGCATATATATATATACATACATGCAGACCCCAGAACTTGCGAAGAGATGGAGAAGTTAGGGAGGGACATGGTGGCGAGGTGTGGTGGTTTGCCATTGGCCATCAATGTGCTTGGAGGACTTTTGGCAACAAAAGAGACACTGAGCGAGTGGGATACGGTGCACAGAAGTAATATAAAATCATATTTAAGGAGAGGCGCCGCCCAAGGACAACAATCAACCGTTCACGATGTACTGGCTTTGAGCTACCATGAATTGCCTCACCAATTGAAACCCTGTTTCTCTATCTCTGCCAGTTTCCTGAGGACTACGAAATCCCAAAAGAAATTGATTCGATTGTGGGTGGCGGAAGGCTTTGTCACCCAGATACGAGCATGAGGGAGAGACACTGGAAGATGTTGCAGAACACTACTTGGTTGACTTGGTTAATAGATGCATGGCTCAAGTGGGTGTGATTGGGGCAAGTGGAAGGATCAAATCCTGCCGCCTCCACGATCTTATGCGCGACCTGTGCTTGTCAAAGGCAAAACAGGAGAATTTTCTCCACATTGTAACTCATTCTGATAACGCAGCTGCTGATCCTTTGACATCAACTGGTAAAATCCGAAGACTAGCCATATTTTCTGACGCTGATTTTTTCCCAGATAATTACAAAGATCATCCGCAGATCAGGTCCCTTTTATACTTCATTAAAGATAACCGCTCAATCAATTATGTTCCCAAGTGCTTCAAATTGCTAAGAGTTTTGGATCTGGAAGGAAGCAAGATAACGCCGGAAGGGGAGTTACCTGAGAAAATAGGAACACTGATTCATTTGAGGTTCTTGAGCTTAAAGAAAACTGGTATCCGGGAGTTGCCTCCTTCCATAGGCAATTTGTTGTGCTTGGAGACCTTGAATCTGGAAACCATTGAAGAATTTAGCTGGGAATCGACTGTAGTAATCCTGACTGTGATATGGACGATGGAGCAGTTGAGACATTTATATCTTCCCAAGTGGTGTGACTTTTCACCTGATGATAATAAGCTGTCACTCACAAATCTGAGCAACTTGCTGACACTAGTAAACTTTCCTGCAAACAAATGTGATGTGAGCGATCTTCTAAGTTTGACCAGTCTTAGAAAATTGGTGCTAAATGAGCCAAGGCACTTCCAAGAGTTCGGGAAATCTTCAATCGTCCCATCGGTAAATGTTTAAACAGCCTACGGTCCTTGTCAATGAAGACTGAATTGCTTTCATTCCCTGACATTGTAGTAAATGTACCGCAAGTCGTACGAGGTTGTCCTTTTCTTAGCAAGCTACACGTGGAAGGGCGGATACAGAAGCTGCCGGATTACAACCATCCACACCTCACCAAGTTGAGTTTGGGGATCGAGACTAGTGGAAGACCCAATGCCTATTCTGGAGAAGCTGCTGATTTTGAGATACCTGAACGGATGGGAGGCTTTCGCAGGGAAGAAAATGGTTTGCTCGAAAGATGGTTTTCCTAAACTGAAAACATTAGTCTTGCGGGGTTTCCTCGTTTAGAGGAGTGGACGGTGGAGGAAGGTGCCATGCCCTGTCTTTTCCGTCTGGAGATTTTACAATGCAGCAAGTTGAAGTCGGTTCCCGATGGATTGAGGTTTGTGAGGGCCCTCCAGGAACTGGAGTTTCGATGGATGCCAATAGCATTCAAACATAGGCTTGGAAAAAAAGGAGAGGATTTCAGCGAAGTCCAGCACGTGCCTTCCATTGTTTTTCTCTGAATTGAGAGCTTGGAGTACTAATTAAGGTTGATCATCAGCTGAAAAGAACTCAAGGTTTGTATATGTAGACATTTTGTTGACTTATATATATCAAGTTAGTATCTAGCAGATGAATATTGTTTAATAAATTGCTATAAGATTATTATACAACTTAGAAATGAAAATCAGCTATTGAATCAACACGTGTAAAAAGATTAAAAAATAAAAAAGTTAATTTTCACGCTCACATCATTCTAGTTAGATATCCACCTAGTAAATAGCATTAGTAATCTAGCTTATTTACTGAATGAATCATTTATGGTTTCACTCCTGTTTTGCCTATCCTTTTCTTTTTGTTTTCTTTTTTAAACTGAAAATGGCCTTTTGTTCAATTGAGATATATATATATATATATATACACACACACTACCCGTCAGATTATAAGGGACAACATTTTTACTTTTCTGTCATTGAAGTCCATGGAGAGAGCCAATGTGCCTCATTCTTGTATTTTGAAATCTATCTATATATGATATCAAAGGGAATTCCCTTCTGTGCAGGATCGTTGAATTGATGCTAGCTGTCATGGTCTTACATCATTTGGAAGGAAGAAACTCGAATTTTTTTTGCTGGAAATGTATAGATTTGGCTATTTGTTTGTATGGACAGCGTTCAGTTTGTTAGGCTTCGGAGATCAACTCCCTCCAATTTGTTAATGCTGCTGGTCTAATGGTGTTAATTGAGCTGGTTTTGGCTTCTTTCATGCATGTTCCCAAGCTGCGCAGGTTTGGGGTGTTGGTGATTTGTTGTCTATCTTAGTTGCTGGTTTTGGGGACTACTGTTTAATCTTCCCTTAATTTGTAAAATTTATTTTGGTTTATAAATTAGTTATTCATCCAAAAACAATAAAAAATCATATGATATTGAACTACAATTCTCTCATTGTTAGCATCTCACTGTACATATAAAGTCGCTAATTAGGCCATTGTAGTGCTTGGTTTTCTCTATGTGTTTTATAAGTTTTATAAGGTGTAAATTCTTAGGCAAGTCCAAGTAGGAGATCGAGCTTAGAAGTTACAGGCTCATTAGCGAGACCCTATCTAATTTTAATTAAATATATCATAAACCCAATAAGAATAAACAATAATTTTATTTTAAAATGTTATTTTGAATTATATGTATAGTTTAATGGTTTGTATGGTATGATTTTATAAAAGTTATAATTTTCATAGAAGCAAATTTTTATTTTAGCTTGATTTTAATTCGTGAAATTTTTCTATACTTTCATTTTCTTTTTTCTTTTCAATCATTGATAAGAACTAAACCAATAAGCTCTAATTGCAGAACCCTAGTTACCTAATTACTTATATATGGATACGTTTAATTAGTTTTTAAATTCAAATCAAAGACTAATAAGAAAGATAATTAGTATTAAAATCAAACTTTTAAAACCTCATATCATATAGTGTAATGTTAGAAATCACATTTGTGTCTCTTTAAAAATGATGTTGTTTCTAAATTCATCATTGGGCTTGTGATGAGTAATTCTAGAAGTTATTGTGTCACACTTATGTCCCTTCAAATTGCTAATTTTAATAATTTTAAGAAAATTTTCTGGTTTGAATAGTGATATTACTAACGAATTTTGCCTTCTTTTTTTGAGTGTTGCAAAATCTCTGTTTCATTACACACTGTTATTTTATGTGATAATTAGACTTTTGCCCCCCTCCCCCCCCCTTTTTTTTTTTTCCAAATAGTCGATTTGCTTGAGCTTTTTAAGTATGGGTTGTGAGTTTAATTCAAATAGTACTTTAGTTTAAGAATAATATTTCGAAATTTCAGAGTATTCCTATGCTTTCTTGGGGTGGCTAGAATTTTTCTCTTCCCTATTTATTATTTTCTGATCTATTCCTAAATACTCCTTTCATTTTTTTTCTTCTGTAATTTATGTTTACTATCAATCATACACCGTCGAAACCATTCTAATTTTGTTTGGGGTTAAGTTTTGATCAATCTGGAATGAGGCTTTGGGCAAGAGAGAATGATTCTAATATTCCAGATATTGGGTAGATGACCAAATAAAATGGAATCAAGAGGTTAGAAGATTCTTGAAACTCACCTAAGATCGTTTTTATTGAGCTTTTAAATTTGACTTTTCTTTCAGTGTCATCTATAACCTGCATACTTCCGGTTAAAATATTTTTATTATTTTCTAGGATTTCTTTATTACTTATATCCTCTATTTATAGAGACCTTTCTAATTACATTAAATATATAGAAGAAAATAATACAATGTAGTCATTATGTTTCCGCTATTTCTCTTCTCCTTTCCTTCTTCTGCTCTTCAATATATTTAACACTTCCTTATGTATAGTTTCATGAAGGGCTAAAAAAAAAGTGTATAGTTTCAAGTTTGAGCTCGTCACATCGCATTAATCTATATAACATGATTAACATCAACTTTGAGAAAGTTGATCAATTGACTTTACCAAAAGCAATATTTTTTTTTTTTCGCCTATGTCCATTTGTTTATTTAGTCTTTACAGTTGTAGATGCTTCTATCCCCCATGGAATACATTTGACTATTATGGTTCACGTTAAATTTTATTTTATTTTCATTTTTTTTAAAAAGCCAAGTACTTAAAAAATAAGTTGGAGAAAAGTTGGGCCTGAAATGAGCCCCCTGCCCCTTATATATATTGCCACACGAATCCTCATTTTCTATATTGTACAGATCACACATAAACTATATATTTTTATTTTACAATACTGATGTGATAGTCTCAACAAAATTTTTTATTTCTTATTTTACCATGACTCTTTAATGGTTGATTGGGAGTGTTTGGTAAGTATTATGAAATAAAAATATGATTTTTAACATTATTCTAATATTTTAACTTGTATTAAATAAATCAGATACTAGAAAACTTTACTATCACAGTATATAACAAAAATTTGCATGACGAGTCAAGAACCTTATATATATATATATATATATATAACGCGCGAGTCAAGAACTTAATTTGGATGGTGTCTCGCTGTACTCATGAATTTGATTATGATAACAAAGGTTCACAAAAGCTACCAAAAACATTCAAGTTTAATCACGCAGTCCAGTTTGCTATTCCTGACGGCCGGGTTGAATGTTAGAAAGGTTGGTCCGGTGGCCCGGCCATATTCTGAGTAATTGGTCAACACTAATGCAAGACTTAAAAAAATTGAAAGGTAACAAAGGAGAAGTGAAAAGCAATACAATTATCAAGACTGAAGCTTGTCTTGATCATTAATCACGTTGCTAGTGCTGGTTGCTATTCCTGGGTTGAATATTAGAATAGGTTGTGGTCCTGTACGTGGTCCCTAGCTATCCTGAGTCTAATAATAATTCCAAAAACTGACCCCAGCTATTCTGAGTCTAATAATGATTCCAAAAACCTTACTTTCACACCATTGCTCTCGTATTTTCCATCAGATAATTAAGCTGATCAGCTGCATACATATATGGTATAGCAGCCGTAGGAGAATTGGTCTTCCACACCATGCACTCGCTTCCCTCTACCTCTCCTCCATCTCCTCCTCACCCAGGCCGTCACCGAAACCCCCGCCACCCTACGCTGCCACCGACTATTTTCTCCTCAATTGTGGCTCGTCCTCCAAATCAACCTTGGTCGATGGCCGTAACTGGGAAGTGATTCTAACTCAAAGTTCTCACCCCAAATATAGAAACCACATCAATTGCATCTACCCCTCCAAATACGACCCTTCTGTTCCCAAGTCCCCTACACGACTGCACGCATCTTTCGCAACAAGTTCATCTACTCCTTCCCTGTCTCGCCTGGCCTGAAGTTCGTCCGTCTCTACTTCTTCCGGCCACCTACTCTGGACTCGATAAATCCAAGTCCTTCTCCTCGTCACCGCCAATAACTTCACCCTCTTAAGGAAGTTCAGTGCTTACCTTACCGTCTCTTCGTTAAAACCTCCGTAGCCACCTTTATCAAAGAATTCATAATCCCTGTGTTGCACACTCGGTTTCTCAACATAACCTTTATTCCATCTCCGAGCTCTTACGCCTTCATTAATGGTATAGAGATTGTTTCTATCCCAAATAATCTCTATATGCACAATAGGGATGTAGTGATCACCATGGTAGATTACAACATATCCTTCTATTTCGACGACGCCACTGCTCTTGAGACTATGTTTAGACTAAACGTGGGGGCAAGATGCCTGGGGCGTAGAGGATACTGGGATGTTCCGGACTTGGAGTCAGGCCAGATGGTTGGCTGACGCCTTCCCGGTCTGATGTCAAGATACAGTATACGACGGACACACCGGCCTACAGCGCGCCGGAGATTGTGTATAAAACTTCTCGTACAATGGGTCTGGATCCTACACTTAACTTGAAGTCGAACCTCACGTGGATCTTCACGGTTGATGGCGGGTTTAACTATCTTTTTAGGCTTCATTTCTGCGAAACTCTGAAAGAGGTAGTGGAAAGGAACCAACGGGTTTTTTACATATTCATCAATAATCAGACGGCACAGGCAGATGCGGATGTGATTAATTGGAGCGGTGGTAACGGAATTCCTGTATACAGAGAGTATGTTGTGTTGGTCCCAGGTGGAAACAAGGCCAAACAAGATTTATGGCTCGCGCTACATCCTAACTGGGATATGTTACCACATCCCGTATACGCCAGTGCCATCTTGAACGGTGTGGAAATATTTAAGTTGAACCGATCAGACGGTACTCTTGCTGGGCTCAACCCGGAATTAAAGGTGATTACCACACACCCGGCCCCGGAACCCAAAACAAAACTAAAGGAGAAAACAAAGAGGTTGTCGCCGATGATGGCCATTATCATAGGAGGTGTTGTTGGTCCACTCTTAATTCTTTTTTTAGTGACTTTCCAGCTGAGTAAGAGAGCCAAGGACATCGGCTCGAACGGTGTAATTTCATGGTGGGGTCTATTTTCTTTCACTAAGACCAAGTCAACTAAGACGAATGGCTCATCTTTACCTTCCGAATTATGTCGTAAGTTTTCATTTGCTGAAATCAAAGCCGCCACAAACGATTTCGATACTGTTTTAATCATAGGAGTTGGAGGGTTTGGCAACGTGTATAAAGGGTACATTGATGACGGGACCATCCTAGTTGCAATCAAACGGCTGAAATCCAGTTCACAGCAAGGGCTCATGAGTTCCACACTGAGATCGCGATGCTCTCCCAGCTTCGTTACCTCCATCTTGTTTCTCTGATTGGATATTGTAATGAAGGTGATGAGATGATACTCGTCTACGATTACATGGCCCGTGGGACTCTACGTGATCACTTATACAAAACCGATAATCCACCTCTTCCGTGGAAGCAACGCCTTGAGATTTGTATCGGTGCAGCTCGCTTTGAACTATCTTCATACAGGCACAAAGCAAACCATCATTCATCGTGACGTGAAGACAACAAATATCTTATTGGATGAGAAATGGGTTGCAAAGGTATCTGATTTTGGATTGTCCAAAGTAGGTCCCATTGGCATGGCCAGCCCCACGTCAGAACAGTGGTGAAGGGTAGTTTTGGGTACATGGATCCAGAGTATTGCAGACGTATGCAGTTGACTGCGAAGTCTGACGTGTACTCGTTTGGTGTGGTTTTATGTGAAGTAGTGCAAGGCCACCTATAATGCTACAGAGACAGCAATGGGGCCTAGTGAGGTGGGCGCAAGAAATCTATCGCAATGGAAAGGTTGAAGAGATGGTTGATCCATCAATAAAGGGTGAAATAGGGATTCGGTGCTTGAAGAAATTTGTTGAGGTCGCGATGAATTGTTTACTTGACAACGGAATCGAACGGCCATCAATGGATGATGTATTGGGCCTTGAGTTTGCATTGCAATTGCAAGAGAGTATAGATGAAGATGTAGGGCTTAATGTGGTTGAAATTGAGGTGCTGGATGATGAGCAAGGTCTCTTCCCCAAGTCCACACTTGATGATAGTGATGACATGTCTAGTAGCAGCAGTGGACAAGTGTTAAGTATAGAAATAGCAACAGCAGGGCGACCATAATGAGCAACGAAGAGCAAAGTTTTGCAAGAACTAATCAGGATCTGGGACTAATGTCCTCTAGTCTTTTGGCACAATGTTCTTTGTAATTATGAATCTTAGCTGTTGGTGAAAGTTGGTAGCTGAATTTTTATTTGGCCTTATTTGAGTCATATATTGCAGACAAACCTAGGAAAGTCATTCTATTCATGAGAGTAGCAAATTAAATGATAGTTGTAGTGCATGTATCTGATTGAATCACTCTAAAGGCATAGATTATGGGATTCTTCTTGACTTGGGTTTTGTCATAAGTCAGCTCTGAGCAAGATAATAAGTCAAAAGATTAAGCAAGTATGAGTTTTCATTAGAGTAATGTTACAAGCACCAGACCGAGCCTGCCAAATGGTATTTTTTTTTTTTTTTTTTGGTTTTCTGTTTCTCAATTTTTCTAAGATTTAGTTTCAATGGTCACTTGTTGATTTTGTTGGATTGAATGTTACAGTCAGCGATGTTCAAACGCGTGCCGCTTGTCAGGCGTTCCATAATCTTTTGTACCGGTACTTGGTTTCACTCTTTCAATTCTTTGTGGTTCTGTTTCATGTCATTGAAACAGCAAAGAATTTTGGATCCAAAGGCATATTTGAGAAAGTATTTTCTGTGAAACAAACAAATTGTGTACCTTTTTTGGTCTTTTGGCTGTTGGGTTTTGGTTGATTTTGGCATTGGGTTGATTTGGGCGTAGGTTGTGCTAAGAAGCAGGGTGTTGAGTGCTTTTGGTTTTTTATTGTAGAGATTCTTGGGAAGTAGAGGCTGAGCAAAAGTTGCTTGAGGAGGCTTGTTTCTTTTCTCTACGCTACAATTTGTATGCGTTTCTGAAAAGAAGGCTTGGATTTTTGCATTTTGGAAGCTAATTGATGGGTTTGTGTGATTTTGTTCTAGGCAGTCAAGAATGCTCGAGAAAGGGACCTAAGGTCTCTGCTACGTGCATTAAGTTCTTTAAAGCAATGCTTTTCAGCCCTTTTCATATTTGTATTTGCTTTTAGCAGTATAAAGATTTTATGTTTCCCATAAGTTGTTTGTTATTAATTTCTTTTCTGATATAGGGTAAAAACAGTTACTTTATCCCATATTTATGAAGAATCTACCTTTTACTTATTTATGAAGTCCTTATATCACCAACCTTCTATTGAGAAATAATTAACAATGTTGTAACTCCTAATTTAGATCATAAGCTGCAGTGTTTTCCAAGAGATTGTAATTGCCGCCATGCTCAAAGCTTAAATTGAATAATGTCTTTTTCTGTATGAAACTTTTAGATTCAAAATTTTCTTTGCTATGATAATAATATGCTTGTCTTGCTTGTAACCCGTCGAGAAATTAATTTTGGAATTTTCAACCCGTTTTTGTGTTAAACCGTCCTCTTCCCTGGTATGCCAAGATTCACTTCCAGTTGATAAGGAGTTTGCCTGGTATCTCAGGTTGTGTAACATACTTCTTTTTCTGTGCATTTTATTCAGCTTCTACCAGTATCTCAGGTTGTGTAATCTTTCCCAGTTATTGTTCTATTAATGGGTATTTCTAGTTGTTACCAAGTTGAGCATGTTTTGATGTGCACAGCTGGTGAACATTTTATGGTGAACATTTTATGGATTTAGATCCTTTTATCATGTCTTGGCAGGGTGAAATTAACCAATAATAGTGCTTTTTGTACTTCATTGTGCCTTTTTGCCTGTTTTCTTCTGTAATATGTGGTATTATTTTCCTTTTATGTTGCACCAGATGAACAAAGGTAAATCTAAAAGTTCGGAGAAAACACCAGCCGACAAAGAAGACAAGGCTGGGGAGTTATTTCCCGCTGCATCACTTGAGGAATATGCTGAGCAAAGCAGGAATGATAATGGTGATGATGACAACGATGAAGATGAGGACCTAATTCTTATAGCTTGTGGGATCTCTTTCCATGTTCCAACATGTACTACGAAGATGCTGATTACATTACATTGTTTTTTGAAGATGTGCTGAAATATCACATTTGCCAGAAATGGAGTCATTTTTTGTTAAGATTAAGATGAATTTGTGACCTCTATTTTCTGTGACAAGATTCCAAAAGAATACCTTAAGTAATTATCTGGTATATCTGCTACTGCTGTCTCAAATCACCGAGAGGACAAAGGATAAAAGAAAAGGAGATCCAAATGGGAAAAAAAATGCACAGGAAAATAACTACATCTCAAAAAAATCAAAATTATTTGCATTTACTGTGCCAAAGAATACACTTGCTAGTTGACAGAACCTCGTATGGAGAAAGCAAATATCTAGCTGGAAAATCTTAGAAGAATCTAACAATCTTTTTCAAAAATTTGCTAGTAATCCTGTTCCGGTAACCACAATGTTGGCTCCTTAATCAGAATAGCCAAAAAAGCTTCAATATCAGCTCTTCTGTTTCTGGAACTCTATAGCACAACAAGCATTATAGTGCCTATCCAAAACAGTCACTGTCAACAAAATGATGAATCCCAGCCCAGTTTTTTGGACCAAAAATCGCTACCTCTCATGCCAGGAAGAAGCAGAGTTGTGGACCAGCAGTACATCACATCAAGTCATCTTTTGCACACAGGCGCTCTGAACAAGAAAAAAAAAAAAAACTTAGACAGGGAATAATACATATACATCGAAGTTGTGTGTGTACACTTGCACTTTCGAGAGAGAGAGTCTGAAACCATGAATTACAACATACATTTTCATTTTGAGGAATTGATCTCACATTTATAAGGACAACTGAATTAGTGTGCTAAAATATTCTCGAAGAAAAGCCATAAGACTTTCTCCATTCAAAGGAGATTTACGCACCTGCCAGGGGGGAACGAACAATATATTTGAGAGAGAGAGACGGGGCTAGGGGGTGGTGCTGAAAAAGAAGTTTGTTTTTCACCATTGAAGCTACCCGCTTCTCCATCTATAAAAGGTTTCTCAGAGATTTTAATGGGTAACATATATAATAGTTCCTCAGAGAAGACCAACTAAAAATCCTCAGTATTATGAAGAAAACATCCTGGAAATACAATGACGAAAATACATACATAGTTTGTGCCCTAGCATTCGCAAGTTTTTTTAAGCCACATAAAGTAACAAAACACAAATACAAATAGATTTTTCATACTCTAGTTAACCATAAAATAATTTAAAGGAGGTAAGATGCATCATAGAAATTATACCATTTAGTGGCATCTAAAGGCATATATAAATCACCAATCAAGGACTCATCATATTACATGATTGTTATAATTAATAACTAACACCAGTTTTAAATGTTGACTGATGATGAGACAATATGACAAGGAGATGATATTATCTCCATGAGCATGAAACCACAACGACAACGGTGATTTTTCTTTTCTTTTTAGATAAAATACACTTTCACCCCAGGAACATGAACCAACTCTTCTTTCACACTTACTAGCTAAACTACCATTTGTGACAATTAACCCCCTCCGACTACCATTTACATGCAAAGAGCCCCCTCCCTTAGTTGAGGGTGTTAAATCCAACGAAAAAATGAGGCTTGTCATGCTCATTTTTACCAAAAATGACAACAATAAAAAAGCCCTCGAAGTCAAAAATATGCATAACACACAAAAACCCTTTAAAAAACTTTTAATTACATCCTTAGCAAATACCATCATTTTAGAAATTAGGTTTCAGCTATTTCTCATATTTATGTGACCTACTAAGAATTTTGATGTCCTAATACGGAAGTCGCCAACAGACACTTTGCCATTCAAAGCAGATACATTCACTTTAGAAGGCTTCCCCAGAATTCATATTTAAGTGACCTAATTTTCATCATCAGCAGAATATAAAGATGTGTATTTTCTTTGTTAATTCCCTAGAAGGCTAGAATACTGTGTATGTATTTTCTTTGTTAATTCCCTAGAATACTGTGTATATATTTTGAAGATAACCAGAAGCTAAATGTTTAACAACTCAGGTAAAATATAATACAACAGAGTAATATAATTATTGACAGTTCGCATATAAAAAGAACGTATCAAGTTCCTAAAGATGACAATATCAAAAGCAGATGAGAATACATGAGCAGAAGAGCAAATATAAAGCAATAGAGTTATAGATGACATCAAGGCCTTGTTTGTAAAACAATTTCACACTCCCCAAAGCCCCAAAGCATTGTAGCGAATCACCTCCAATCAACACACGGCTGCCTGACAAATACATGTTCAGGCCATGCTTTTGAGTCAAATGACCAAAAAAGCCATTTTTTTTGATGTGGGGTAAGGGTAGAATGAGAATTAATGAGTGCTGTTGTTTAAAGGAAAAAATTGGAAAATAACAAAATTAAACCCTTCAAACCTGCCGAGCTTTGTCATACAATTTGACTTTCTGCTATGAACAGTACACATTGAGTTGGGGAACGTATACTTGGGGAAATGTGAGGGAGTTTAACAAACTCCCCCCAAATATTAAGCAAGGAAAACTGCTCTGAGAGCTGTCCGATTGCTTTAAGCCAGTTGAAGCAGCATGACTGGAATCATATGATATTAGTTGCTGGTTTTGGGGACTACTGTTTAATCTTCCCTTAATTTGTAAAATTTATTTTGGTTTATAAATTAGTTATTCATCCAAAAAAAAAAAAAAAAAATCATATGATATTGAACTACAAGTCTCTCATTGTTAGCATCACACTGTACATATAAAGTTGCTAATTAGGCCGTTGTAGTGCTTGGTTTTCTCTATGTGATTTATAAGTTTTATAAGGTGTAAGTTCTTGGGCAAGTCCAAGTAGGAGATCGAGCTTTTAGAAGGTACAGGTTCATTAGCGAGACCCCTATCTAATTTTTGTTAAATATATCATAAACCCAATATGAATAAACAATCATTTTTATTTTAACATGTTATTTTGAATTATATGTGTAGTTTAATGGTTTGTATGGTATGATTTTATAAAAAGGGTATGAGTTTTAATTTTCATAGAAGCAAAATTTTTATTTTTAGCATGATTTTAATTTGTGAAATTTTTCAACAATAAACCCTTATGAAGCGAATGTGACTTAATTTTTATCAAACGATATATATATATATATATATATAAATTCCACTCCCTTTTTTCATTTTTTTAATTTTTAGTTTTATTTTTTTAACTTTTTATTTTTATTAAGGGTAATTTTGTCATTAAAAGAGACATTGGTAATTTTTAATAATTTGAGAGAATATTATTACAATTATTGAGAAAATTTGAGAAGATATTGTTAACTGAATGGTCGTGTGAGGAAAGTATATGGTTTTAAGTTAAAAGCTCATCCCATTAATTCTACACACCAAAAGCGGATGTCACACAGCATTAATCTACCTAACATCAAATTTATGATTTTTTTTTTTTTTAGTGACTTTGAGAAAGTTGATCAAATGACTTTACCAAAAGCAATATCTTTTACTTAAAAAAAAAAAAAACCATATGAATCAACGAATTGATCAATTAAATATCTAAAAAGAGATGTTGACCATTTGTAACATCAAACAGTCTAGGTGCTTCTATCCTATGGAATAGTACTTTTGACTTTCATGTTTCACGTGAACCATTTAATAACAATAAGGCATTATATATATATATATATATATATATATATATATATATATATATATATTGCCACATGAATCATTCTTGTCTATATTGTACGGATCAAGTAAACTTAATTAATTATTTGCACTGATCTAGTTCAAATAAGGTATTCATTCATTCCAAATTTATGATCCATCTTAAACCACCGTTTAGTTTACAACCCTATAAATTTTAATAATTGATTGAAACGGTTAGGTTAGTATTGTAAAATAAAGATATAATTTATAAGATTAGTACTCTAATTCCAATATTTTCACTTGTGTTAAATAATTAAACCAGATATTAGAAAGCTAGGCTATCGAACTTCGAATATTGGTGTCTCGCCGTACCCATAAATTTGATCACAAAACTTACGGAAAAAAACAATCGTTCGATCACGAAAACAAATAAGATCGGTATTTCAGTTCTCTATCTCTAATTAACTTTTTTCAAAGTCTGTTCAGAGCATAAATAATTAATCACGTAGTCCAGGTTGCTATTCCTGGGTTGAATATTAGAAATGGTTGTGGTCCTGTACGGGGTCCCTATTCCGAGTCTAATAATAATTCCAAAAACCTTACTTTCACACATTTGTTCACGTATTTTCCATCAGAAAGAAAAGTAAAGACAGAAGAGATCGTGAGTAGATGGTGGAAAACGCATTAAAGCATTTCTCTTCCCTCATATAATTAAGCTGAGCTGCATATATATGGTATAGCAGCCGTTGGAAAATTGGTCTTCCACACCATGCACTCGCTTGTCCTCTACCTCTCCTTCCTCCATCTTCTCCTCACCCAGGCCGTCACCCAAACCCGGCTGCCACCACCCTACGCTGCCACCGACTATTTCCTCCTCAATTGTGGCTCGTCCTCCGAGTCAACGTCGCTGGATGGCCGTAAGTGGGAAGGCGATTTCAATTCAAAGTTCTCACCCCCAAATATAGAAACCACATCAATTGTATCTACCCCCTCCCAACACGACCCTTCTGTTACCCAACTCCCCTTCACCACTGCACGCATCTTTCACAACAAGTTCACCTACTCTTTCTCCGTCTCGACTGGCCTGAAGTTCGTTCGTCTCTACTTCTTCCCTTCCACCTACTCCGGACTCCATAAATCCAAGTCCTTCTCCTTCGTCACCGCCAATAACTTCACCCTCTTAAGCAACTTCAGTGCCTTCCTTACCGTCTCTTAGATAGAACCTCCCGTAGCCACCTTTATCAAAGAATTCATAATACCTGTGTTGCACACTCAGTTTCTCAACATAACCTTTATTCCATCTCCGAGCTCTTACGCCTTCATTAATGGTATAGAGATTGTTTCTATCCCAAATAATCTCTATATGCACAATAGGGATGATGTAATGATCACCATGGTAGATTACAACAGACCCTTCTATTTCGACGACACCACTGCTCTTGAGACTATGTATAGACTAAACGTGGGGGGAAACGATATCTCGGGCGTAGAGGATACTGGGATGTTCCGGACTTGGCGTCAGGACACGCAGTATCTGTTTGGCCAGATTATTGGGCTGACGCCTTACTTGCGTAATGTTACCATACAGTATACGACGGATACACCGGCCTACACAGCGCCGGACATTGTGTATAAAACTTATCGTACAATGGATCTGAATGGTACGGTTAACTTGAATTCCAACCTCACGTGGATCTTCACGGTTGATGGCGGGTTTAACTATCTTCTTAGGCTTCATTTCTGCGAAACTCAGAAAGAGGTAGTGGAAGTGAACCAACGGGTTTTTTACATATTCATCAATAATCAGACGGCAGAGATAGGAGCGGATGTGATTCAATGGAGCGGCGGTAACGGGATTCCTGTATACAAAGAGTATGTCGTGTTGGTTCCAAGTGGAAACAAGGCCAAACAAGATTTGTGGCTTGCGCTACACCCTGACTTGGATACTAAACCACTTCCTGTATTCACCAGTGCCATCTTGAACGGTGTGGAAACATTTAAGTTGAACCGATCAGACGGTACTCTTGCTGGGCTCAACCCGGAAATGGAGGGGGTTAAATCTTTAATTGAAACCCCAGGCCGACCATCAACGAAGTCAAAAAATATTCGGAAAACAACAATTGCAATATTTGGTGGTGCAATTTTTGTCGTCGTTGTTATACTCTCTATTATTGGTTTAGTGGCTTTCCGGCTGAGTAAAAAAGCCAAGTCAACTAAGACGCAGGGCACTTCTCTACCTTCCGAATTATGTCGTAAGTTTTCGTTTGCTGAAATCAAAGTGGCCACAAACGATTTCGATAAGGTTTTAATCATAGGGGTCGGAGGGTTTGGCAACGTTTATAAAGGCTACGTTGATGACGGAACCACCCTAGTTGCAATCAAACGGCTGAAATCAAGGTCACAACAAGGGGCTCACGAGTTCCACACTGAGATTGTGATGCTCTCCCAGCTACGACACCGCCATCTCGTGTCTTTGATTGGCTATTGCAATGATCACAGTGAGATGATACTTGTATACGACTACGTGTCCCGTGGAAACCTACGTGATCATCTATATGACATCAAAAATCCTCCTCTATCGTGGAAGCAACGGCTTGAGATCTGCATCGGTGCGGCCCATGGGCTGCAATACCTCCACAATGATGCGAAGCACATGATCATTCACCGTGATGTGAAGACAACGAATATTCTTTTGGATGAGAAATGGGTGGCCAAGGTGTCAGATTTTGGATTGTCCAAAATCGGATCAACTAGTGAGTTCAAGACCCACGTAAGCACAGTGGTCAAAGGTAGTATGGGTTATATGGACCCAGAATACTATCGGCTTCAACAGTTGACTGAAAAGTCTGACGTGTACTCTTTTGGTGTAGTGTTATGTGAAGTATTGTGTGCAAGACCACCGTTGCTTCGTACGGTTGAGAAGGACCAAGTGAGCTTAGCGCAGTGGGTCCCAAAGTGCTATCACAATAAAATGCTTGATCAGATTGTTGATCCATTTTTGAAGGGTGAGATCACACTGGAGTGTCTGGAAAAATTTGGTAAGATTGCGGTGGATTGTTTGCTTGATGATCGAACCAAACGGCCATCCATGAACGAGGTAGTGTGGTGCCTTGAGTTGGCATTACAAATGCAGGAGAGCGCCAATGATATCAATCAATGTGGGGAAATGAAGGGACCCCTCTTTCAAGAGTTGGCAGAAGATGACAGTGATGGCATGTTTATTGCTAGCAGTACTGAAGGCTGTGCAAAAAGCACCAGTTTGGGCATGACAGAAAATTTTGCTAATAAGGATTCCGATTGTTTGTTGCCAAAGGACAGTGTGCTCTCTTAACGCATAGTTGCAAAAGGGTGATGAAAGAATGTTGTAATTGCAAGCAAAAATAAATTAGTTAATAAGTTGTCTGTTTTATAATTGTCATTAATTAGTGGTGATATTGTACTTAAAGATAATGTTATTGCTTCAAATATTCAAGTTCAAACGTTTGAATTCTCAGACCAACTGCATAATTCAAACAATTGATGACATTATCTTCTCACCATCTTCGGATCTTCTTAAAATTAATGTGAATTTTTAAATTTTTATTAAATTACTTTCATAAATTTAATGATAATTTTGAGATAACACGTACAGGAGAGATGTAAGTCTTTCATTTTGCATTACTCATTATCCTCCATTACTTTTTTTAGATTATAACTATCAGGATAGGATTATTGTAACTGTACGTACAGCATAGACAAAAATTACTATAAATTGATCTGTAGCAATTAGTTACAAACTACCTAGTCTATTAAATTGTCATATGTCCTTTAATATATAAGAATCACTTTCTTTTCTTGTTTTTTTAACAACATGTGAGAGTCAATTCAAGGGAGACATGGCAGTTGTAGCTAATTTATATCCACAATATTATAAATGGAAAAAAAATACAAAATCAGTCCATGTAATTTACCTAATTTACAATCAACTCATTGTAATAACAAATGAACTCAGAATTTCCTAAGATATGTCAAAAAAACAATTTACTCACTATAGTCAAATTTCTTCCACTAATTTAATAAATTTTTGTTAGTGTGACACTTACTTAAATATGATGTGTGTTACAATTTTATAGACTCTAATGTTTCACGTTATTGGAATATGTTAAGTTAGTCGATGTTTTAGTTGTAGGGATTAAAAGGCCTCCACTTACCGTGTCAGATATGTACGTGGGAAGTGAAGTCACTGTGCTCGAATTTGGATCATCTGATATATATATATATATATATATATATATATATATATATATATATATATATATACAACATATATAGTATCGTTATAATCTTTTTTTTTTAAAAAAAAAAAAGTTAATAATAATAGTATTAATTAAGATTTAGGAAATCAGAATCTAGATAATTAGCTATTTATGGACGCAAGTTCAGAGGGTAATTTAGAGATAGAGTACTATTCTTTAATGGTAAATTATACTTATCTCATTTGACATATAGGACATAAATTTTTGGTTTAAAGGAAATTTCTATCCTTAACGAACATAGTTACTATCACCTAATTTACAATTTTTTATTTTTTTTTTCAAATTTTAAATGACTCCATTGGCCTCTCCAATTTGGTGAGGAGCGTGGAGCCAGGCAGCCAGGGTCGACTGAGGAATATTAACGCCAAATACAAGGCTGATGAGCAAGTCGAAAGTATCTTTTATAAGCTCAGCAATCGCATTCGGGGAATAATTTGAAGATATGCAATCAAAGACATCACTTATTATTATTTTTGTCTGGGCATATGACATCACTTGTTCACTTGTAAGACTTTTCTTCCGAAAACGACAACCAGACTAGGACATTTGGAAAAAGAAAATGGAAAAGGAAAAGGAAAGAAAAAAGGCCGGACGTCATTTCTTTTAGAACATCCATTATAGCCTCACCTAATGAGTCTGGGGTGTAAATGAGCCGAGCTTAGGTGAGTTTGGGCTGTCCAGGCTCAGCTTGTTTATTTTTAGCTCAGGCTCGAGCTCCAGTTTGAGTCGAGCTTGACTTTGCTGCTCGAGCTCGCCTTGACAGGGTTGGAACCAAGCTGAAGCTTAACTTCCTTTTTTTATATATATAATTTAGTTGTATTAGAGTTTTTCCAATACCAAAATCAAAATCAACAACCATATATCCCAACAATATCAGCAATCTAAAGAAAATAAAACCAAACAGTTCACTGAGAGGCGGCGAGAGGCTTTTCAGAAAGAGACAGTGAGAGGTTAGGAACGATGAGACGACGAGAGGCAAGAGCGGCGTGAACAGCAAGTTCCGGCAGCGTTGAGGTGTGAGGTTATTGCAATGGTGGCGTGGACAATGAGTTCTGGCAATGTCGAGGTGTGAGGTGTGAGGTGTCAGGGGTTTTGAGGAGTGGAAGAAGGGTAGAAGGGCAGAACTTAGAAGGTATGTTGCGTGTGCATGCAAGAGGAGAAGAGTTGTGAAAATATCTTGCATTGGGGGCACACGTGTATGGCTGGCCTTGTTTTGATTCCTCTGTGAGTGATAGACCATATTCCCTTACGGTTCACAAAATTGTAAATAGATTGCAAATTGAAGAAAGGATAAAAGGATAATTTCAGTCTTACCTTTTTACACGTTTCACAAGAAAAGAAAAAGACAAAAACAATGAAAAGACCTCAAAATCCCTTTTAAAAAATCAACTCTTTACAAACACAAATGGTGAAAATGTAATTCTCTACCGAAGACAATAGTGCCCAATTAATTTAGTAGATGGTGAGGGGGTGAACATGGTCATAATGGTAATTTTGGTACTAAAAAGACAAAAGTAACCCTCTTTTGATTTCATAATGGTCAAAAAGATTAAGGGCAAAATTGTCAGTTCATCATCAAACAAAATTCTACTATTCCCGTGGAATCAGCTCTTTTAGTATAGCTATTAGGTTATATATATATACACACGAGTTTATACAAGCTGACTCACGAGCTTAGTCAAGTCAAGTCGAGCTTGCTTCGTTTAATATTCGAGCCCGGGCTGAACTTATGCAAGCTGAGCTTGAGCTTGAGCTTGCTCGCAAGACGCTTCGCTCACTTAACACCCTTTACTCACCAAACTAACCTTTTGGTTATTTTGGTGATCGAGGCAATTTAACTTTTTTTTTTTTTAAGGGAAAACAATTCATTCTTATTCATAAAAATCAAGAGCGAAAGCTCTTACAATCATAGGACAAGTCTTGAAATAATCGTAACCTAAGCTACAAAGTCACAAGTATAAACCCAAACAACTCCGCAAACAAAGAAAACTCTAAAAGCAAAATCAAACCCGAAGGTAAGGATACAAGCAATAATAGCCAACCAATCAACCATAGCCAAGCACAAATGTTACCCCATGACTAAAAAGTAAGTTTAAAATCAATTCTGCTTGACATGTTTAAATTCTTCTGAACCAAGCAAACTCCATCAGCTGAATAGGAAGCATATTTTCTATAACCCTAAGAGGTAAAACCTCTTACTCATCCTCCTCGACCGAAAAGCCATGATACACATTCATCTATGACACAGCAGTCTAGACCATTCTTCCTCTTCAACCCGAAGGCTAGGGTAACATGCACGACACATAGGTTAGGACCAAAATGGATCCAAATGAACTAGAGAGGCTAAAGCATTATTACAAGTAATAACAGGAAATAAAACAAAACATGAAAATAAAAGAGAGCTAAAAAACAGTACAAAGGTAATACAACTAAAAGAAAAGTCGACACAGTGAGGCTGCCGATTGTGCACATGCCACAGATTGACACTAGTAAAGGACGAAGGCGGCTTGGCGCGATGGGGACGCTAGATAAGCCCGAAACTAGTGAATGGAGAGTGACGAAGCCGATCGCCAGCTAGCCGAAAAACCATCGCGGCAAGGGCGTTAAAGCACATTGCAAGGGGCACAAAGAAAATCCAGCAACAAACGGTGGGTAGCATAGCGGGCGGAGGAGATCGACGAAGAAAAACAAAATAAGAAAACCAGGGAGAAAGTTTGGATGAAACCCCCCAAAATTAGCACCCACGCTGAGCAGCAAGACAATCAAATCTACAAAAGAAAGCAACACACCAGAGATCCCCTTCAAGGACAAAAACGGAACAAAAGGTAAGGGGCGGCGGGGAAAGGGAAGGGAGGAGGCAGCTCGGGCTAGGGACATCAGGTAAATTGCTGGCTCCTGGAGCAAGAACAAGCAAAAGGAAGGAGGGAGGTAGTTAGCAGCCAACCCTACTCCCTTCACCGGGGGGAAGGGGGGCTTACCTGGGTGCGGCGCTAGAGAGAAAATGAGAGAACCCTAGAGCCCTTGAGAGAGAGAAATTATTTGGTGTGTGAGGCAATTTAACTAAAATGGCTTAAAATGCCACTTTTCAGCCTTACCATTTTAATCAAAAGAAATAACAAAATGAATAGTAATCATTAAATATAAAATTTATTATTCACTCACCTATTCATTAAACAAATATATTTTCTCTGCCTTCCTTTTTACTTTTCATTTTTCTCTCCTTTTTTTTTTTCTTTTTCTTTCTGCAGCTCTTTCCTCTCCTTTTTTTTTTTCCTCTCTCTCTCTCTCACCTTTTCTTTCCGCAACTCTTCGCAACTTTTCATTTCACTAACCTTTTCTTTCTTTTTCTTTTTCTTTTTCTTAAGACACAAATTAAAAAGACACAAATAAGACCGTTAGAAAAATAAGACACAAATTAAAAAATTAAAAATACAACACAAATTAAAAAATATGAGAGAGAAATTACAAAGAAAAAAAGATAGAAATTACAAATTTTCTCTCTGAGTGCCAATAAGACGCAAATTAAAAAATATGACCATTAGAAAAATTACAATTTTTTAAAAATATTACTGTTAGAATAAGACGAATATTCTTAAAATAGACCATTAGAAAATATAAATATTAAAAAATATAAAAGTTAGAGAAATAATAAACAAATCTTTGAAAAATAATATTTAAATGAAATAGTGAAAGTAAATTGTTAAAGTAGTGAGGTTGAAATGGGTGTTCTAAAAATGTGAGCTGTTAAAATAACCAAAAGTATACTTTTGATTATTTTGGTGAGTAAAACTTAGTGAGGCTGCTATGGATGCTCTTAGACTGGGAAAAGACTTTTAGGTTAGACCAAAGACTTGAAGCCGTGCTTGCTAGGAACGACGTCTTTTCAGTGTTCTGCCAAAAGACTTTTACAAAGGCTTTTTTGCCCAGTTCTTAAGCGTTCAAAAAAAGATGTTAGTATTGCTGACCAAAAAAAAAAGGGAAAATACATTAAAATACCTTGAGTCGGCCGCCGGATTTTTTTAAATCCCAATGTTTTTTTTCTTTCAACAATTTACTCCATGAGTAAATCGAAATCACAATAAAATCCATACTGTCAAAATTTTGTTAACTGTCATTAGTCTGGGATAAAATATACCTTTTTGACCAATTAAAATATTAATTTTTTAAAATTAAATCTAAAAATTAAAAAATTTAAAAAAGAAAGAAAGAATGCAGGGGGGCCGAACCACCACTTAGGCCAGTTTGGGGGTGGCCAAACCACCCCCATGGCCAAAGGGGTGGTGGTCCGACCACACACACAAAAAAAAAAAAAAGGTTTTGGCTTATGGGGGTGGCCGGACCACCCCCTAAGGCCACCAAAAAAAAAGGGGGATTTTGGCTTATAAGGCCACCCCCTTAGGCCATGGGGCTGGTCTGGCCACCCCTAAAAAGGCCAAAAGAAAAAAGAAAAAAAAAAGGGGGTTTTGGCTTATGGGGGTGGCTAGGTGACCCCCTTAGGCCATGGGAAAGCCACCCCCTTAGGCCATGGGGGTGGCTTGGCCCCAGACCGGCGACCACCTCCAAAAGGCCACCAAAAAAAAAAAGGTTTTGGCTTTTGGGGGTGGCCGGACCACCCCCTTAGGCCATAGGGATAGTTCGGCCACCCTTGCATTCTCTCTCTCTCTCTCTCTCTTTTTTTAAAAAATATATATATATTTAGATTTAATTTTAAAAATTAAATCTTTAAAAAATAATATTTTAATGGGTCAAAACGGTGCATTTTGAGCCAAACTAACGGTAGCTAACAAAATTTGACAGATTGGATTTTATTGTAAATTCGATTTACTCAGGGAGTAAATTGTTGAAAAAAAAAAAACTTATGGATTTAAAAAAATCCGGCAACCGACCCAAGGTATTTTAATGTTCTTTCCAAAAAAAAAATCATAGATCTATGAATACATTAACCAAAAAGAGAAATCTAGATATAAAGGTTTAGACATATAATTTTATTACTTAATAGTAAAAGAAAAAACAAATCAATTTAAAGAATTGAATGCGTGAACATTTTCTAAAAAGAAAGAAACTATTTTCTGTTTGATTTTCGAGAAATAGTTTAAAGTTAATATTCAAGTTTTGGATACTTTTCTGCGAATGTCCCATGCATGTTGACTTGGTAGATAAAGTTTCAGTGAGTAAATTTGTGTGGTATATGGATATGCAGGATAAATTTGTGAAAATTATTATTTTAATTATGCATGTCTGTTTTAATTTTTTTTTAATTAGTTTTTTTTTTGTTAATTTAAGAGGTGTTTAACTTATATAAAGGCATATAGCCTTTGTTATTTTTTAATTAAGTTTATATTATCAATTATTGGGAGTACGATTTCAATAAGTGGGATTTTAAAAATTATGTTTTTAAAATTGCTACTTTTTAAAATCATATATGCGTTTGGTAAAATATGTTAAGAAGCACTTTTTATTTTTATTTTTAATTAATTGAGTGTTTAGATAACATTAGCATATAATTACGATTTTATGACCAAATAGATAAATATTGTCCCAAATATTTATACTCCGTTAAATAATCCTATTTTTGTCCAGCGTCACTGGGTTTAGGCATGAGGTAGAGTGGCGTTTCTCAAGAGAGCAACGACTTTAGCCCTTTTCCCTTAGGTCATGGTCCAAGATAAACCTCTTACCGGTCTTACAAGCTAGAGGCAGCCGGGATGCCAATTATCAAACCTAAAAAAGATTTAAAGCTTCAAGAAATAGTGAAAATGTATTGTTTTACGAATAATTAAATTCTTGAATTTGGGCTTTTAGGCATGAAAGGATATATTCCCTGATTGTGATTTGTAGATGTATGTCTCACTTATTTCCCACGTTCACATTTGTGGAAATAAGAAACGATTATATATCCTCCTACACACGAGTGGAGGAAAATACCAAGCAAGTGATCGTCGGGGACAATCGATTCGTTTCATTAATGCTTTACAAAAATCCAAAGCGTGTATGTTGAA
Source organism: Carpinus viminea (assembly GCA_013348765.1). Lineage (NCBI taxonomy): Eukaryota > Viridiplantae > Streptophyta > Magnoliopsida > Fagales > Betulaceae > Carpinus > Carpinus viminea. The sequence continues at coordinate 35,383,879 of CP054671.1, read as the reverse complement.
CAATCCGCATAAATCCAAAGACCTAACCTTCACACCATTGCTCACGAATTTTCCATCAGACAAGCTGCAAATATATATCAGCCGTAGGAGAATTGGTCTTCCACACCATGCACTCGCTCGCCCTCTACCTCTCCTTCCTCCATCTTCTCCTCACCCAGTCGTCACCGAAACCCCGCCACCCTACATTGCCACCGACTATTTTCTCCTCAATTGTGGCTCGTCCTCCGAGTCAACCACACTGGATGGCCGTAACTGGGAAGGCGATTTCAACTCAAAGTTCTCACCCCCAAATATACAAACCACATCAACTGCATCTACCCCTCCCAACACGACCCTTCTGTTACCCAAGTCCCTACACCACTGCACGCATCTTTCACAACAAGTTCACCTACTCCTTCTCCGTCTCACCTGGCCTGAAGTTTGTTCGTCTCTACTTCTTCCTTCCACCTACTCCGGACTCCATAAATCCAAGTCCTTCTCCATCGTCACCGCCAATAACTTCACCCTCTTAAGCAACTTCAGTGCCTTCCTTACCGTCTCTTCGATAGAACCTCCGTAGCCACCGTTAATCAAAGAATTCATAATCCTGTGTTGCACACTCAGTTTCTCAACATAACCTTTATTCCATCTCCGAGCTCTTACGCCTTCATTAATGGTATAGAGATTGTTTCTATCCCAAGTAATCTCTATATGCACAATAGGGATGGTGTAATGATCACCATGGTAGATAACAACAACATCAGTCCCTTCTATTTCGACGGCACCACTGCTCTTGAGACCATGTACAGACTAAACGTGGGGGGAAACGATATCTCGGGCGTAGAGGATACTGGGATGTTCCGGACTTGGCGTCAGGACACGCAGTATCAGTTTGGCCAGATTATTGGGCTGACGCCTAGACCCCGGACTGATGTCAAGATACAGTATACGACGGACACACCGGCCTACACAGCGCCGGATATTGTGTACCAAACTTCTCGTACAATGGATCTGAATGGTACGGATAACTTGAATTCCAACCTCACGTGGATCTTCAAGGTTGATGGCGGGTTTTACTATCTTTTTAGGCTTCATTTCTGCGAAACTATGAAAGAGGTATTGGAATTGAACGAACGGGTTTTTTACATATTCACCAATAATCAGACGGCAGAGGTACACGCGGATGTGATTGAATGGAGCGGCGGTAACGGAATTCCTGTATACAGAGAGTATGTTGTGTTGGTCCCAAGTGGAAACAAGGCCAAACAAGATTTGTGGCTTGCGCTACACCCTGGCTTGGATATTAAACCACCTCCTGTATACACCAGTGCCATCTTGAACGGTGTGGAAATATTTAAGTTGAACCGATCAGACGGTACTCTAGCTGGGCTCAACCCAGAAGGCTCTGATGACCCCTTCGGCCCCGGAACCGACCGTCAAAATAAAGGAGAAAACAAAGAGATTGTCGCCGACGGTAGCCATTGTCATAGGAGGTGTTGTTGGTCCACTCTTAATTCTTTTTTTAGTGACTTTCCGGCTGAGTAGGAGAGCCAAGGATATCGGCTCCACCGGTGTAACTTCATGGTGGGGTCTATTTTCTTTCACTAAGACCAAGTCAACTAAGACGAAGGGCTCATCTTTACCTTCCGAATTATGTCGTAAGTTTTCGTTTGCTGAAATCAAAGCCGCCACAAACGATTTCGATATGGTTTTAATCATAGGAGTTGGAGGGTTTGGCAACGTGTATAAAGGGTACATTGATGACGGGACCATCCTAGTTGCAATCAAACGGCTGAAATCCAGTTCACATCAAGGGGCTCATGAGTTTCACACCGAGATCGCGATGCTCTCCCAGCTTCGTTACCTCCATCTTGTTTCTCTGATTGGATATTGTAACGAAGGTGATGAGATGATACTCGTCTACGATTACATGGCCCGTGGGACTCTACGTGATCACTTATACAAAACTGATAATCCACCTCTTCCGTGGAAGCAACGTCTTGAGATTTGTATCGGTGCAGCTCGTGCTTTGAACTATCTTCATACAGGCACAAAGCAAATCATCATTCATCGTGACGTGAAGACAACAAATATTTTATTGGATGAGAAATGGGTTGCAAAGGTATCTGATTTTGGATTGTCCAAAGTAGGTCCCATTGGCATGGCCAACTCCCACGTCAGCACAGTGGTGAAGGGTAGTTTTGGGTACATGGATCCGGAGTATTGCAAACGTATGAAGTTGACTGTGAAGTCTGACGTGTACTCGTTTGGTGTGGTTTTATGTGAAGTAGTGTGTGCAAGGCCGCCTATAATGCATATAACAGAGACAGCAATGGGCCTAGCGAGGTGGGCGCAGGAAATCTATCGCAATGGAAAAGTTGAGGAGATGGTTGATCCATCAATAAAGGGTGAAATAGGAATTCGGTGCTTGAAGAAATTTGTTGAGGTCGCGATGAATTGTTTACTTGACAAAGGAATTGAACGGCCATCAATGGATGATGTATTGGGGGGCCTTGAGTTTGCATTGCAATTGCAAGAGAGTGTAGAAGAAGATGTAGGGCTTAATGTGGTTGAAATTGAGGCACTAGATGATGAGCAAGGTCTCTTCCCCAAGTCCACACTTGATGATAGTGATGACATGTCTAGCAGCAGCGGTGGACAAATGTCAAGTAGAAATAGCAACAGCAGGGCGACTATAATGAGCAACGAAGACTAAAGTTTTGAATCACTTATAGTGCATGTATCTGATTGAATCACTCTAAAGGCATAGATTATGGGATTCTTCTTGACTTGGGTTTTGTCATAAGTCAGCTCTGAGCAAGATAATAAGTCAAAATACTAAGCATGAGTTTTCATTAGAGTAATGTTACAAGCGCCTTACCGAGCCTGCCAAATGGTATTTTTTTTTTTCTTTTTAATTTTTGTTGATTTCTGTTTCTCAATTTTTTTAAGATTCAGTTTCGATGGGCAGTTGTTGATTTTGTTGTTGCATTGAATTACGGCCAGCGATGTTTGAAACGCGCTGTTCGTTAGGCGTACCATAATCTTTGTACCAGTACTTAGTTTCGTTCTTTGAATCTTTTGTAGTTCTATTTGGTGTCATTGAAACAGTAAAGAATTTTGGGTCGAAAGGCATATTTGAGAAAGTATTTTCTTTGAAACAAACAAATTGTGTACCCTTTTTCGTCTTTTGGCTGTTGGGTATTGGTTGATTTTGGCATTGGGTTGATTTGGACGTAGGTTGTGCTAAGGAGCAGGGTGTATGCGCAAAGTGTTGTGTAGTCTTTCCCAGTTATTGTTCTACTAGTGGGTATTTCTCTTTTTTACCAAATTGAGCATGTTTTGATGTGCACAGTTGGTGAACATTTTATGGATTTAGATCCTTTATCATGTCTTGACAGGGTGAAACTAATCCAATAATAGTGCTTTTTGTACTACATTGTTCCTTTTTGCCCGTTTTCTTCTGTAACACGTGATATTATTTTCCTTTTATGTTGCACCAGAAGAACAAAGGTAAATCTAAAAGTTCGGAAAAAACACCAGCCGACAAAGAAGACAAGGCAGGAATGTGCTGAGCAAAGCAGGAATGATAATGGTGACGATGACGACAATGAAGATGAGGGCCTAATTCTTATAGCTTGTGGGATCTCTTTCCATGTTCCAACATGTACTACGAAGATACTGATTAGTGATTACATTACATTTCTTTTTTGAAGATATGCTGAAATATCACATTTGCCAGAAATGGAGTCATTTTTTGTTAAGATTAAGAAGATTTCAAAAGAAGATCCAAAGTACTTATCTGGTATATCTGCTGCTGCTGTCTCAAATCACCGATAGGACAGAAGGATAAAAGAAAATGAGATCCAAATGGGAAAAAAATACAGGAAAATAACTACATCTCAAAAAAATCAAAATTATTTGCATTTACTGTGCCAAAGAATACACTTGCTAGTTGACAGAACCTCGTATGGAGAAAGCAAATATCTAGCTGGAAAATCTTAGAAGAATCTAACGATTTTTTCAAAAATTAGCAAGTAATCCTGTTCCGGTAACCACAATGTTGGCTCCTTAATCAGAATAGCCACAAAAGCTTCAATATCAGCTCTTCTGTTTCTGGAACTCTATAGCACAACAAGCATTATAGTGCCTATCCAAAACAGTCACTGTCAACAAAATGATGAATCCCAGCCCAGTTTTTTGGACCAAAAATCGCTCCCTCTCATGCCAGGAAGAAGCAAAGTTGCAGACCAGCAGTACATCACATCAAGTCATCTTTTGCACACAGGCGTTCTGAACAAGAAAAAAAAACTTAGACAGGGAATAACACACATGTAAATATATACATCGAAGTTGTGTGTGTACACTTGCACTTTCAAGAGAGAGAGAGTCTGAAACCATGAATTACAACATACATCTTCATTTTGAGGAATTGATCTCAAATTTATAAGGACAACTGAATTAGTGTGCTAAAATATTCTTGAAGAAAAGCCATAAGACTTTCTCCATTCAAAAGTTATTTACGCACCAGGGGGGAGCGATCAGTATATTTCACACACAGAGAGAGAGAGAGAGAGAGAGAGAGAGAGAGAGAGAGAGGGGGGGGGGGGGTGGGTGTTGCAGAAAAAGAAGTTTGCTTTTCACCATTGAAGCTACCCACTTCTCCATTTATATAAGGTTTCTCAGAGATTTTTTTTTAAAAAAAAAAAAAGACAAAAGTAATGGGTAACATATCTGTAGGTTCCTAATTCCTATGATAGTTCCTCAGAGAACACCAACTAAAAATCCCCAGTATTATGAAGAAAACATCCTGGAAAAATAATGACGAAAATACATACATAGTTTGTGCCCTAACATTCACAAGTTTTTTTAAGCCACATAAAGTAACAAAACACAAATACAAATAGATTTTGCATACTCTAGTTAACCATAAAATATTTTAAAGGAGGAAAGATGAATCATAGAAATTATACCATTTAGTGGCATCTAAAGGCATATATAAATCACCAATCAAGGACTCATCATATTACATGATTGTTATAATTAATAACTAACACCAGTTTTAAATGTTGACTGATGATGAGACAATATGACAAGGAGATGATATTATCTCCATGAGCATGAAACCACAAAGACAACGGCGATTTTTCTTTTCTTTTTAGATAAAATGCACTTTCACCTAGGAACATGAACCAACTCTTCTTTCGCACTTACTAGCTAAACTACCATTTGTGACACTTAACCCCCTCCAACTACCATTTACATGCAAAGAGCCCCCTCCCTTAGTTGAGGGTGTTAAATCCAACGAAAAAAGAGGCATGTTGTGCTCATTTTTACGAAAAATGACGACAACAAAAAAGCCCTCAAAGTAAAAAATATGCATAACACACATACAAAAACCCTTAAAAAAGCTTTTAATTTCATCCTTAGCAAATACCATCATTTTAGAAATTAGGTTTCAGCTGTTTCTCATATTTATGTGACCTAGTAAGAATTTTGAGAATACTGTGTATATACAGTGTATGTATTTTCTTCACTTTAGAAGGCTTCCCAGAATTCATATTTAAGTGACCTAATTTTCATCATCAGCAGAATATAAAGATATGTATTTTCTTTGTTAATTCCCTAGAATACTGTGTATATATTTTGAAGATAACCAGAAGCTAAATGTTGAGCAACTCAGGTAAAATATAATACAACAGAGTAATATAATTATTGACAGTTCGCATATAAAAAGAACGTATCAAGTTCCTACAGATGACAATATCAAAAGTAGATGAGAATACATGAGCAGAAGAGCAAATATAAAGATGACATCAAAAATTAAGCAAGGAAAACTGCTCTGAGAGCTGTCCGATTGCTTTAAGCCAGTTGAAGCAGCATGACTGGAAAAAATAGAACAGCACGTGACCACACAAATTCCAACACCATGGACCTTCAGAATTTAGATCCAAGGTTAAGATTTATAGGGTAGCTCAAGCGATGCTAGACTAATGGGGATAGAATAATTTGAAGTATAATTAGAAAGTCATGGTCTACCGTGTGAGTTCAAGCACCAAATCTACTAATTAGTGATGAGTGAGATCCATTTAATAAACAGAAAAAATGATAAATATGATCGAGTCCTTTAGCCTTTTTACTTTGTCATATCAATATTCCTATACTCCAGAGTAATGATTTTTTGGAGGGAGGAGTCATACTCAGATATTCATATGCCAATATCATTGAGGTTCCCCAAGCTGACATACTGACAAATCTTGGACCCAGTCCCCTGTAGAAACCTTTCCAACCATCATCTTTAATCAAGCCTTTAACAACTTCCCTTGCAGTGCTTCTCTTTTCATGTCCCATCACCTATTATAGTGCAGAAAAAACTAATTAAAAGAAAAAATAAGAAGTAAATCGGTCAAATGAAGATCAACAAAAAATCCAGAGCATACTAATTTTATGTCCCATCACCTATTATAGTGCAGAAAAAACTAATTAAAAGAAAAAATAAGTAAATCGGTCAAATGAAGATCAACGCAAAGTCCACAGCATACACATTTTAGCTTTATTTGAGAAGATGAGGTCTCCAGACCTATATATTTGAGTGTTCCACATCAGGAACTCCCAAAACAAGGTTGTGGAATAATTCTGAACTTTTTGTATTGTATGCTTACGGACCAACTTAGAAGGCATTCATTTGCCCAAGAAAAATAGAAAAAAAAGAATTCAAAGATTGAATCAGAAATTAATTATTTTTTAGTTGGGAGGGGGCATAAATTGGTTTTATTGTTGGTTTTATAATGCACAAGTATTATAAATTGGGGATCTGCCGGGCTTTTGTCAAAGTCAAAATATTCTAAAAATTAATTAAAATTATTTTTCCTAATATGCCATGTCAATACCATGGCTTGCAGTAAAATTGCAGGGGCAAAAATATCAGCTGCGGGTGGAAGTTTGGGTAAATTGACAACCCTGGAACTTTAGCAAATAGTCGGACCCCCTCCAGTTTCAGACATGAGACAACCAACAACTAAAGACTCCCATTTAGTTTTGCATGGATACTAAAATATATCTCAAGCCCTATCTTAATCTTTTGGGTTGAAGGGTGTTAAGTAACATGAAGACATACCATAGAAGTACAATGGTTAAAACATTACACATCTAAGCAAATCGTGGAACAAAAAACTTGTCTGTCCTGGTAGGTAACCCTATATCTTAGTGGTCAAACCACCCACCCACCAAGTTGATGAAATATTGATGGACGCTATACCAATAGCTTACCATATTTTTGTTGGGAAAATGAAAAAGAAATACTGAACAACATGCAATTAAAGTGAAATCATGTATACACACACGTGCACACACACACACACATGAACACAAAATACAGGTAAATTCTAAATTTTCCTATGTCCGACCAATCACTTTTCTAGGAAAATAGAGGAGAATGCCCTTGATTTCCTTTGTCACTATATGAATACAGTATGAATTGCCTTAAAGATGGTCAAACTTTTAACTCCCTTGCACTAGAAAAGAAGCATCAATTAAGGGAACAGGGAATAGGGAGCTTCAGGCCAGCCATTTTTTCTGGGAAAAATAGGTATGTTATCAATTATTCATGAATTACATTTCATGGCAAATATAATAGGCCAAGCATTATAACCCCAAGGGGTTGGCCCAAGTGGTGGAGGCCTTGTTCTTAAGGTTTGCTCCCTTCAAGGTGCTAGGTTCAACACCTCATGAGTGCAAACAATTTCTTGAAGCCACACCCCCTGGTGAAAAACTAGTGATTTAACCAGTTCCGTGTAGAGAAACTTTCAAGGATGCGGCACAAGAGATCGGGGTTTACTTTGCAATCGTAGGTCCAAAGGACCTTGCCTTGGAGAGGTTCCCCGACGTCAAAAAAAAAAAAAATAGACAAAGCATTTTTTTTTTCTATAAAAATTGATAGAATGTTTTCAATTGCAACCAGCCAAAAGCATGTCCAGCAGTCAGGGTTCAATGGAACTGATGAAAGAGAAGAAGATAGATTAATGTGAACTAGGTTAATGAATACCTGTAAGCGTGTCTTAATGGTGTCCAATGGGGTCGTGGTAAAGGACGCTGTTGCTCCTGCAATAATTCCTCCAGCAGCTTGAACTAACACTATTTTTGACTGGCTAGGAGCAGCTTCCTCCTGGTCAGTGCCGTGGCCTAAGAGACTACCGAATAAATGAAATGGCAATGCACTAGTTAGAAATTAAATAAACCATCAATAAGTCGAGAACCCAAAACACAACTTTAAAATAATAATAATAATAAACAATGATGATAATAATAAAAGTAATGATGATGATGACAATGAGCATGGCATGCAGACAAAACACCAAAAGTAAGTGTCAAGTCATCAGAACCATCATTTTCAGGTTCCCAACCTCCTAATCATATATTTGAACTTACATATATTCCTGACCTTTCAATATCATTACCCTGTCCCATAAGAAACTGGAATTTGAAGCCTACTAAATCCAATTAATAGCAAAGCACCTATGACGTTGGTTTGCCCCTTGTGAAGTAGGATCATGATCCTCTCCATTTCACTTAAAATGGAGAAGAACCATTTTATGGTCCAGATTTTGTTTTGTTGTTTCTAACGGTGTACATGTTGTCATGTCATTTAAAATTCACTAGGTGATAACATATATACCATTAGATCTGTCAAATCTAATCCGAACCACAAAATGGTTCCTCTCCATTTCACCGGAATCCCATCCATGTGAAGTACATAAGACATAGTAATGAAGGATCATTTCTAAGATAAGAACCTAAAATCTAAAGGTACGCAACATTTGATGCGCACTTATATGATAGAAAAAATATTACTAGACTGACTCTTAAGGCAAACAAGCACTTTCAACAATTAACATTAATTGAAAACAAATTACCATGTCTCACCTCCAGATGAAGCGTTGGCTTGAACCATAACTTGCCCACCATACAGCACTTGATGGGGAATAAGTCATAATAGATAGACCAAACCCTCTGTATAATCCCCGAATGCCATCAGACTTTAGAATCTTACGAGTAACATCTAAACCCCCATTGTACTTTGTGTGGCCTGAGTATCCTTGGACCATCAGCTTTTGGCTAATCTGAAGAGCCCAATATTGAGGAAATTAGCATCTAAGAATTTCCTCTTCTTTTTTATTTCGCTTTATATGAGTGTGACCTTTAGGCTAAACTCAAATTAGCATTTCAAACCCAGAAATGTTATAAACCATTTATCAGGCGATAATATGCCAACCCTTTAAATAAGTTTTACAATTGAAGTATAAAGACAGATAAATGCTGTCAAAATATGACCTACTGCCTCCATACCACATCAATTGGAACAAACACAGCCTGAGAAAAAGCGATGCTATCATGCCAGCTACTCCGCTTTACTATGGCTGCCTCGGTAGGCTCAGATAATTTAAATGGTTTGACCATCCTGAAGGCAGCCACTTTTGTGGTCTCTAAAGCAGTAAGGAAAATGACCCTGGCAGGAATTGCACCAGTTATGACTGGAACCCTCTGTACAGGCCAGGAACCCCATCAGTTCTCAGTATCCTTTGATGACAGAAGTTGCATTTCTCTCTCGCAACGTCCTTTGATGCAACCTGCAGCCTGGTTTTTACAACAGAGACTGGGTACAGTGCCACGGTAACTCCTGTAAAGAGGCCAGCCCTACGACATAAAACTTGGTGTCAAGCCTGCAGGTAGAACCAGTGAGATAAAAACTGACAAATTCTTAGTAAACCAAGAAGAAAGAGTAATCAATCCACAAGATTATGTAGATGCCAATGAGCTATCTCAAATTGGCATGTGTAATTGACCCATCAAAAATGACTAAGTCTTCTTCAATAGACAATAGGAACCAGGTTCATAGGTGTCAACAAAATTTTTACGCTTGCTGTCAACTCTACCTATTTCATATTTTGTTGTCCTATCCTTCTGCATATTCAGTTCGAATCCCAAGTAGAGGAGGGGCATTGCAATAGGTTGACAGCAAGCGTAATTGATTTAGTTCAAGTACATCAATAAGTAGACATTCTTCACAAGTTTTGAATGATTACCCTCAACCGTGAGATTAACATTTTGCTTAGATGTACAAAACCAAACACATTTATACGAATATCTTACCGCAATACTCGTCAATTTTTTCTTCGAAATAACAATCTTATAACTCCGTGGAATTTCAAACTCCTCGTTTTTCAGAAATTCCAAGCCTAACGATTGCACAAACACGTAGCTTAGACAGCCGAATCAAACGGAAAAGTATGGAATTCAATTTTTCATTTTCTTTATTTCAAACAAAACCACATATATTTCATAAAGAAAATGAAAGAAAAAGCTAATTACGCGCATAAACGACTTAATGAAAGGAAATTACACTAAAAATAGAGATTAAACCAGAAATAGGGACGTACTTGTCCCAGTTAATCTCGGTTTGACCAAACGGCTGAGCTCGAGCGCTGGGCGCAGCCATGGACTCGTCTTGGATCGAACAGACTCGAAGAATACAAATCTCGAATGGACACGAATTCAAGAACGCATTTCTCTTCAGAAGCGCATCGGCTTTGAAAAATCTCTCAAAGGCTTCCACTATACGAAATGAATGTTTTGAATTTGCTCGAGCACGAAAATGACGAAGAACGACTTTTCTCTTCCTTTTTTCGCAATCCGGTCTGCTTGGAGCGAAAATAATTTTCTACGTACCAAGAAAAAAAAAGAAAGGGTTTTTTATTTTTATTTTTGGGTTTTATATATTCGTTTGAGTGACTCGCAGTCGTTAACCGTATAATCACATTAGTATGCAGTTATAAAAAATGGGTAGCCGTCTAGGATGGAGTTTTAGAGATAGAAAAAACTAATTAATAATTACTAACCACTTATCCTTATATAATAATATAAATATATATTTTATATTTAAAATATAACATTAAAATAACATCGTGATGTCAAAGATCAAAATTGCATCATTTTAAATACGAGATAAAAATAAAATTTCATCATATTCATTGTTTTCTGAAATACTTTGAGCCATAACTATTTAAAATAAGCTCAAAAATAAGTACAATAAAAGCGTAAAACACCTCAAAATTCCATATAAAAAAAAGTTATAAAACTAGTTACCCACCAAATCAGGGCGGTTATTTTATGTTTGCTGGTCATTGGGCTTTTTGAGTATATAAAAGTCAGTGCTCGTTTCTGAGTTATACTTTTCATGTTTATTTTTTCGTACTCACGGAAAGCATATGTATCATCATCATTATTATTATTATTATTATTATTATTTTGTCAAACCCAATTGCTACTTGTACGTAGATTTGACACGAAATAAACTTTTTTTTTTAGTGAGTAATTCAAATTGCCTCTAGTATCATATTTTATAGAGCACTCTAAATTTCTAAGCTACATGTTGCCTTTAATACTAGGATTGGAGAAGGAATTAGCCAATTCCTCACCATAATGTTCCTTTAAATTTTTCATTTTTTCTATCTATATAAAATTCTTCTAATAATTCACAACCGAAGAATTTGCTCGATTCAAGATGTCTTTTTATTTTTCGTTTTATTCTATCTTTTCAAAACAAAAATATAAAACACAAAACATTCAAAATAACTTTCACATTTTATATTATATTATAACACATTTTCAAACCAAAAACTAAAACATTAAAAATTAGTAAAGGTGAAAGTACTTTTTTGCCCACACCTAAGCAATGAAAGAAGAAGAAGGTTGGCGTGCCGCTTCCAAATTCTCTCCTCTTCCTGTCTTTTGACTCTTTTCGTTTTGAATACACCGAACGTACGTCCCATTCCCATATGTGTGCAAAAAGTTGATGCTAAATTAATTAATGATGGTCGCATCGATGGGTCAAATACGTGTGGAATAAACTTATATCGTTTTCAATTAAAGTTCTTTGATTCATATTATTTCGATTAATTTGATATTTGTACATAGAGATAGAGAATGGATATAGCTACTAGCTACCACCTTTTTTCTTCCATACACATGACCCAAATGATTACAAATCACTAATTTTTCTTTATTTTCTAACCCCAAATCTAGGAAACTACTAGCTACCACCTTTTTTCTTCCAATACCCATGACCGAAATGATTACAAATCACTAATTTTTCTTTATTTTCTAACCCCAACTCTAGGAACCCATGCCACATAATATATTTCCTATTATTTATTTTGGTTTTCTTCTCAATGTATATTTGATCGTCTTTCCCAGATGCAACCTGATCCTCTCATCTCGTGAGTAGTGAATACATTTCTATATCGATATTATAGTTTCCACAATATTTGCAAGTTTCAACCTCCCTATGATGGGCTCAGGAGAAAAATACAAAACAACCTCCCTCCGACGAGCATTTCCTTGGCCCCTGACCAATTCTAAGCCTTCAAACTCCATATCGATCCCAATGAAATTTTGCCTAAGAGACACCAAGGAATTAATAATAGCGCCAAATAACCTGGTCAGGTTTGACGTGCTGTGGCGTGTGAGCTAGGGAGCCAGCAATATAATAAAAATGCCTTTAGAACAAAAAAAACACATGTATTCAATAATCCATATGTAGCATAAGAACTAAGAAGCAAACTATGTGCATGATTGGTTTTGGGACAATCATCGGATTCCACACGTCTCTGTAAAATCAAGCATTTTCAGGCAGAAATCCATGTGCTCATTTTGTTTTACATGTATTAAACCATAACTTATTAATTTTAACTAAATATTTCACGTTTTGAGTTTTATATTATTTTTTTTAATTTATAAAAAAAAATTATAAAAGACATGAGGGTATATTGCAAATCGTTGATAAATTAAATAAATAAATAAATAAAAAACATTGATCAATCTTTGATTTGAAGGGACATTATAATATTGGGTGAGCTTGAAGGGTATATAATTATATATTCCCATTAAATTTTATCAAAAAATAAGATAGAAAACATTTTTATGTGAAGCCAACTACTTAAAGGGACATTATAATATTGGGTGAGATTGAAGGGGTATATAATTATATATTCCCATTAAATTTTATCAAAAAATAAGATAGAAAACATTTTTATGTGAAGCCCACTACTTTTCTGGTTTTTTATTTTATTTTATTAAAAAATTAGTTAAAAGTGTATACCATTAAAGCCGGGCTAATTTTCTTAGACCGACTTGCGAAGTAAGCCAAAGTCAGCTTACACCGCGTTTTTTCTTTCTAGTCTCTCTGTCGCTCTCTTCAGAGTTCATTCTTCTCTGCCCGTGATTTTGGCCAACCAAGAATAGAGATGTTCATTGAGAGACGAGAAGAAAACCTTCACCCAGAAAGTGGGCTTTTGCTGCTCACCATGATGGGAATCTTCTCCAAATTCACCATTTTGCTTTTGATTCTGCTGTCATGCACTAGCTTCACTTCAACAGGTTGGCGAGTTCTGCTTCTTCTTCTTTCAATCTTTGCAAATATAAAATATCTCTCTGTTTCTTGTTTCTTGTTTGTGTTATTGGATATAATTTTCTTAACCTCTAATATATCGGTAACAGAAAGCAATGGTCTTGTTTGTGTTAATGGATATTTTCTATCACTTGACTGATTGGAGAAATATTTGAGGAATTTGGCAGGCTTTGTTTATTGACTTTGATGAATGAGGAAATGGGTTTTCCTTTAGTTATCAAAATTTTCAAGCATTTATCATATTTTCCTTTAGGATATAGGTACTGAGTAGTAACATTAGTACACAAGTCAAATTTCAATAAAAATTTCGTAAGGCAAAGAGTTTTGATCTTATAACTTGAAGCTTCAGGTTCAATTACCACGTAATAAATAATAAGCAAAAACAATAAAAATTCTTATTATCTTCTTAATTTAGCCAAATCAGCTACTGTTTTATATTCTAGTTTTGTTAATACCAAAACATGCATGCTTAGAAATGCCTCTGTTTTATAATTTCTATTATAATTTCCATTATGTAATTGATATTTGCCAAGGAGTTGGAAATACTGACCATTTTTATTTATCGTATTTTTGTTTGGTTGTTTCTTTTCAGAAGCCTATGATCCACTTGACCCAAATGGAAATATCACAATCAAATGGGATATAATGAGCTGGACTCCTGATGGCTATGTTGTGAGTTTTAGCTTATATATATATATGTTCTTTTAATAGTAATCAAGGCCTAATTGAAGAGACTCATATTTGGTTCACATGCTCTCTCATATTGGTGCGTGTTCATGTTAGTGATATCCCATATTTCATAGCTAGAGAGAAGAACTATGTGCTTGTCCAGTTCTTCAAGCATTCTATCTGAACATTTTGAGAAACAGTGTTATTTTTCTGTTCGGATTTATAATTTGCATCTTGATTAGATTGATGGAGATTTGCCTATGTAGAAGAAATTCTATTAAACTTCAATTTGCAATTCGTTGGCTATAATGTCCACCATGTTTATACAAAATGCAACATTGAACTCTTCTTTCCCAATACAGTTTCTCTACTTAAGATATTCTCAGATGAGCAACTTTTTTATGTTGTTGGAGTCTGAATTTTTTCCCCCTTAACTCAATCTGGGTAGAATTCTGACTCAACAGTATGAATTTTAGGCTTTATTATCTTAAAAATGATTGATTAAGCAAATGGCTTTCATTACCTACGGTCACGTGAAGGGTTTATGTTTTCAGCATATTAGAATTGTTGGCATCTACATAATCAGAAAGATATAATGTCATTTTTGTTATCTGAATGGACAGGCAGTTGTCAAAATATACAACTTCCAGCAATATCGTCACATTCAAACACCAGGGTGGTCACTCGGATGGACATGGGCGAAGAAGGAGATAATTTGGGACATGGTTGGAGGCCAAGCCACAGAGCAAGGAGATTGTTCTAGATATAAAGGAACCATCCCACATTGCTGTAAAAAAAGCCCAACAATTGTTGATCTATTGCCGGGCACACCTTACAACATGCAGATTGCAAATTGTTGCAAAGGCGGTGTACTCAGTTCATTGACGCAAGATCCAGCTAATGCAGTAGGTTCTTTTCAGCTCAGTGTTGGTGCATCTGGAACCTCCAACAAAACAGTCAGAATGCCTAAAAACTTCACTCTGAAGGCACCAGGTCCTGGTTATACTTGTGGAGTTGCAAAAGTTGTTAAACCAAGTAAATTTTTTACAGCAGATAAAAGGAGGGTCACACAAGCTTTGAGTAAGTTCCTTAATGAAGACCACATCTATAGACGTTCCTTTTAAGCTTTAAGGACAAAGCCAACACTGATATTTTCATTTTTACTACAGATGACAGACTAATATAAATTTCTTGTGCAGAATTTCACCTAATTTTTTCTGTGCATGTATGTTCTAATGGTTATAGGATAGGTAATCTTGTTTTAATTTTTTTCAAGAAATTAAAACATAATTGAATCAATAAATGAAAATCACATTTTAAACTCATCTCTCTTTTATGGCAGTGACATGGAATGTGTCCTGCACATATTCACAGTTTCTAGCGCAAAAAACTCCCACTTGCTGTGTCTCACTCTCATCCTTCTACAGTGACACAATAGTGCCCTGCCCAAAAGGTTCATGTGGCCGCCAAAGCAACATGGCCCAGTCAGGGAGCTGTGTTGAGTAAGTTTTTTAAGCTAGAACAGCTTAACTCTTTCTTCTAACTTCTTTGTGGATGATAATTTTCTTACGTATTATTTTCTGTGGTTCACAGGGCAAATTCACCAAATCTAGCTTCAGTTGTTTCAGATTCTGGCAAGAAGAACTATACGTCTCTGGTTCAATGTACAAGTCATATGTGTCCAATCCGATTCCACTGGCATATTAAGCTTAACTACAAGGAATACTGGCGGGTGAAACTCACAGTTACAAACTTCAATTACAATATGAACTATTCAGATTGGAACCTAGTTGTTCAACACCCCAACTTCAACAATCTGACCCAGATTTTCAGCTTTTTACAAGTCATTGAATCCATATGGAACAATAAGTAAGTGAGATACTAACATGGAGTTGCTCTGGTTTAGAATAATAGACAATGTGCTCCTAGCAAAGAGAATTAGTATCCAATTCCTCCCTCCCTAGAAATGACTGGTCGTTATGATTTTCATAATACATTCACATGTTTTACTCTTTTTTAATGGATATTGGAAGTTGAGAAAGGGTATTTAATGGATTTGATTTTCAACAGATGATACTGCGATGTTATGGGGACTTAAGTTCTACAATGATTTGCTTATGCAAGCTGGCCCTTTTGGTAATGTTCAATCAGAGATACTTTTTCAAAAGGATGCAACTTTCACTTTTGAGAAGGGTTGGGCTTTCCCCAGGAGGGTCTATTTCAATGGTGACAACTGCGTCATGCCGCCTCCTGATGCCTATCCTTGGTTGCCAAATGCTGGTTCGCGGCGACGCATCTCCTCGCTTACTCTAATCATGACTTTCTTGTCGGCCTTCACATTCATGCTTGCATATTCCTAAATTCTCTAATATCGAATGCGTAAAAATTATATTCTAAAGTTTTCACAAGGATCAAATTGAGTACAGGACCTATGCATCTTGGCAATGACTTCCAGCAGCAGTTAAAGTCGAGTTCATCTCCACCATGATCTGTTACACTAATATTCTTTGTATTGCATATGGGTGGGTGAATTCACGCCTTTTTTGTTACTTCCAGCTCTTTATGTTGGTTTACTTTTACTTGTAATTCTCATAACAAGAAATATTTGACAAGGATATTGAGCTATTTCTGGTTATTATCACAGCAATTTTTGTTAAATTCCTCTTTCATTTAACATACGAGCTTATTGATTCAATTACATCACATTTTTGATGGACTAGAGGCGATTTTGCATGTGAATCGAACATCTTATCTATAAAGTTCTGCTTGAAACCATGTTGAGATTTTTTGAACTTTTCCCAGTAGAGTGTTAACCTTTTTATAGCCCTGCTTATTTTGCAAAAGAGCCATAGATGATTGGTGAAGATTTAGTATCACATTATAGTATCAGCAATCGAAATAAAAATAGATCCCATTTTTAGACTCAAATATAATTTTCTATTCACAAGCTCGTATATTGTAGCATACATTTCCATGGTTGTTTAAAAATGTTGAACTTTTATACCTGTGCTCTGTTTCGGCTGTGTCAAAGTAAACTTAGCTTCAAAATTTTCAATACTGAGCATTTCAAAATTCTAGGCATCCATCACCAGATAGACATCAACAGGAAAAGCAATGAAGAAATCAATGTTGGTAAAGCAAGCAGGTTTCTCTGGGCAGGATTTGGCAGAAATGGATATGTGTCAGGTGGGGCAGCATGCACTCATCACCATTGAAGTAAACCTTGTGAGGAAATGCCCACCCCTGCTTAAAGGTGAAAGTGTTCTTGTCTTTCCGAAGAAGCACCTCCGACTGGACATTACCAGTCGGCCCAGCTTCCATGAGCAAGTCGTTATAGTATTTCATGCCGTAGAACATGCCGGTGTCATCTGCATTTGATTAAAGTAGCAGCCATGTCATGTCAGAAGAATGTCACCTCAACAGACATTCAATAAAATGGAAGCTTATTATTGTCTCTTACTTATGGACTCATAGGGAACCAGAGGCTTGTAATCAAAGCTGAAAACTTGCGTGACATTGTTGAGATTTGGATGCTGTACAACAAGACTCCAAAGGGTGTAGTTCATCCGATAGTTAAAGTTTGTAACGGCAATCTTCACACGCCAATAGTCCTTGTAGTTGAGCTTCACATGCCAGTGCACTCGGACCGGGCACATGTGGTGTGTACTGCAGCAACGGAGTATTGTCTTTCTTCGGAGTGTTTATTCCTTCATCTGAAGTATTTTGAGTTGCTCCTGTAATAATACCAATATCGTTCTTAATGTGATTTTTCGATAAACATTCACACCGGCTAGCCAAAAGTAATTTTGGAGAGTCGGATGCAAAGTTTAAGTAAAAATGTAGCTGATCCAGCTCGTTACTTTAGCCTAAATATTGGTGAGCTGCTATGGTACTCATTGAATTTGGTGAAAAAAATTTTATCTTCTGATAAAACATGCACATGACTTTAGAACGTAGGTGTTTTGAAAACACACAATCTTTAGTAAAAATTGATAGCTAAAATAGAGTGAAAATAAAAATTACTTTAGCTAACATAAAGAGAATTTGCTGAATGGGAATGTTCGTAAATGTATTGGAGTGAAAGAAATTAAAAACTAAAGACTTTTTTTATAAGTAAAAAAAAAAAAAGAACCGGAAGACTTACTTGACACAATTGTTGTGTTTTGGGCAACCACAAGCACAAGAGGGCAAGGAGTGATTGTCTCATTGTAGAAGGATGAGAAAGAAACACAACAACTCGGGTTTTTCCTGGCAAGAAACTGCGAATAAGTGCAGGTCACGCCCATGTCATCACTGCAAAAGGATAAATTTGTGAGCCATTCTACATCAAATCATAGCGACAAATTTAGGACTCAAAAATTACATATGGGTGGTAATTTGGGTTTATGAGTCAGGTTCATGTTATATCGAATCCTAAGTATACTACTATATAGGTTGTGACACAAATACAACTATTTAATTAATCATGTTACATCCCTTAATATAGACCCGTCATGTTGAACTAAACGAGTGATACAATATGATTCGCATAACTTGAATATTGGATCTCATCTGATTAATACAATTTCATATCTTATAAGCATAAATTATATCAATTATACACATTCACAACAACTAGATTCATAATAAAATCAATTTGATAATTGATAATGTGAAGAGATCGACAATGAAACTTACTCAGTGCCTGAGTCTTCCGGCGGAGGTCTGGTGTGAGATAAGTGGTGGGAGGCACAATCTTTGCCGGGCCACATGTGTACCCTGGTCCTGGACCCAACAAAGTGAAGTTCTTGGGAGTTTCACTGTCTTGTTTGAAGTACCCGCCAGCCCCACGCTCACTTGGAAGGCTGAGACAGCTGATGATGGATCCTGACCCCATGCTGCCACCACCCCACCTTTGCAACAGTTTGTGAATTGCTGGTTGTAAGGAACACCAGGGAGCAGATCCACCACTGTGGGAGTTTTCTTGCAGCAATGAGGTACGTTGCCTTTGAACTTGGAGCAGTCTCCTTGTTCAGTGGTCTGAGCCCCCACCATGGTCCATATCACCTCCTTCTTAGCCCATGACCACGCCAAGGTCCAACCTGGACTCATTATGTGGCGGTACATTTGGAAGTTGTTCATTGTTACAGCAGCCTGGGATGTTGGAAAAGAAGCACAGTCATCCATAAATTGTACTGAAAATTGGGAAGGACTAAGGAGGTTTCTACATTGATGAGAATTGAGTATAATTAGTTTGTGAAGCTTTAACTTACAACATAGCCATCTGCGGTCCAAGACATGATATCCCACTTAATGGTAATGTTTCCATTTGGATCCAGTGGATCATATGCGGCTACAAAGAAAAAGAAAAAGAAATTAACAATGAAGCAAATTAAGAAGCAGGTTGATCCAATCAATATTCAGGGGAACCAGAAGCTTTTACCTGCATAAGAAAGCAACACAAGGAGGAAGAAAGCTGAGACGGCAAATCTCATGGCTAGTCTCAAGCTTATGATACTGATATTGCAGAGATTTATTTGATCAGTTCAAATAAATGTTGAGGGATCATGAGAATCTACGGCCATGCACATAATATAAGAAAGAAAGACACCCTGCAAAAGGAAAATATCAGGCTCTAGAGATGGCTTACCTAACGGTTGTTAGAAACTTATAAAAAAATTGTCAAGCCGATCACATTCTCCCTCGTGGAGTATATGATCTATCATTTGCTTTCCATATCTTGAAGCAATGACTAAGGGAGAAGACGACAGGCGGGAGGCACAAAGACTAAACTGACGAGTGAGTGCAACATTCCAACGGTCCTGGTTGAAGTTGAAGGTGATGGGTATGGGTATGGGGTAGGTGGAGCAACCTACCAATTTACCCAAATAGCCATGGGATATGTATAGTATATCATAGACATCGTATGTCTGCCAAGGCCATTTTAGAACTTCTTGGCAACCGACTAATTTTTTCCAGTCCTTCAAAAAAATCTTGCTTTCATCAGGATGCTTTGGTTTCTGTCAGAAGCAAGAGTTTGAAGCAAGCAAACAATGCAAGGACAGTTGGTGAGTCCCTTTTCTGATAAAAAGACGTCCGATCGCTGCATATCTTTGAATGCTTCAAAAATAAAATTCCTCAAACATGTCCTTTTTTCGGCCTGTGGCCCTTTGGCATCAAATCTCAAAGGTTGGAACTAGAAGACTAATTAAAAACGTGTGCATCGTATAAATTTGGCCAAGTGTCAAAACTAAACACTAGAACTTGAACAAAGTGGGGCGACTTAAATCCGTGGATTTGGGAGAACATATGATTAATATTTACACAAAAGAGTAATGCTATTAGTAATATTTTTATCCTTAAAAAATGATGTCAAAATGTTCCATGGAATGTTAGGAGGCCTACCTTCAAGGAGACCAAGTATATATATATAGCCAATTGACACGAGTTGCCTATGAATTAGATGAGGTGGAAATTCCACCAAGTATCGAGGGGACTCATGCTCAAGTATGAGTACCATAAATAATGGCAGCCTAGGCTCCATCAGAGACGATATGGAGAGAAAAATATATAATAAATAAAGGAGCACGTACAAAGTAAAAGGAGAAGAAGAAAAGAAGATGTAGAGACAAAGAAAAGGATAAAGTAAGATAATAAATGAGCATGTACAAAAAGAAATGACTGCTTTGTTTGCTAATGTATTTTAAGGAATTTTTTGTTTTTGATTTGAAAAAGTGTGAGGATGTAATCAAATAAATTAAAAAACTACTTTTTTTTAATAGTGTTTTGTATTTTACTTTTAAAATCATCATTAAATTTAAGATTGGTTCAATCATAATTTTAAAAGTCACGTCATCATTTTTAAGAATAGAAGTCATACGAATTACTCTTGTACAAATGATTTTTTATTTTTTATTTTAATAAAGAAAGGCTGAAATTTCATAAATACGAGTTAATATGGCAGTATTCCTAGAAATGGTGTGGGAAGTGGAGGAATAGGATTTGCAGCTCTTGGGCCTTGGGAATCATAGAAGCTGGGCAAATGGTTTGGGCAGATTGGCTCGATACCAGCCCATTCAGTACAAGGTTGCAGTCCCTTATTCTCGTCTCGTTGACAAATCACAAACAGGCCCATCACCAACCTTGTCACATATACATACATATGCACCTAGGCTAACGTCTAGTTTATAAATCTTTTGAAAGTGACATTATGTTATTAGGAGTTGAACCATATTATAAATTAATAATACACCTTTAAATAATCTACGTATAGAGATAAAGGAATGACGGCTCAGCCTACAAAATTATTATTATTTTTTTAAAAGTGACATTAGGTTATTAGGAGTTGAACCATATTATAATTTAATAATACACCTTTAAATACTCTATGTATAGAGATAAATGAATGACGGCTCAGTCTACAAAATTATTTTTTTAAAAAAAAAATTATTACACGTGAGAGGGTTAAATCATGGGGTAAACTATGGATCATTTTTTTAAAAAATTGAAAACTATTTTTTGAGTTTGAGTTTCTTTTCGCACACGCTTTCTTTTGTAGTTCATTCTCTATCATTGTTCAAGATCACTAGCACTCGCCCCCACCTTTGCTGATTTAATATACTGAAAATATCTTTAAAAAAAAAAAAAACATTTTTTGTTGCTACAAACGAAGTCTAAGAATAAGAATGTTCATGGTTTAAGCAAAGAAATGGGATATGCTTGCTTTCTTGGGTTATGGGAGAATTGATAGGTGGAATTTTGGAGGAACAAGGAAGGTAG